>CM035438.1:96467658-96482658 GCA_020310875.1 Ceratopteris richardii | reverse complement strand
TATACATATCCATATACATATACATATACATATACATATACATATACATATACATATACATATACATAGACATATACATATACATATACATATACATATACATATACATATACATATACATATACATATACGTATACATATACATATACATATACATATACATATACATATACATATACATATACATATACATATATGTGTGCAAAATAAACAAATCAGGTAACATGAGATTCTTATGTATGCATGTGTGTTGTGTCATGATATGATCATTAGAGTGTTGCATGGATATAGTGGTTTGAATGATGCTCACATATGAAGCAATGTTTAATGCACATATGAAAGACCTTGATGTGATAAGTATTGAATGACATTGGAGAAATGAATGGCTGCGTATATATTTCCACATTGGAATACTTGCAGGAAGGCATTTATACGTGTATGAGTAAGTTTTACATATACTACGATGCTGGATTCATCAAATGTATGATTGTCAAGAATACTCAGAGAGTTGCTTCATGGTGTAACATTTCTTGGCAAGTGCGAGTCATATGTTTAAAGTCTCGAGGTACAATATGTATGTGAAGAACATATTGCATGTTAAATATACAAGAATTTGATGTGACAGACATGGAGTATTAAAATATTGATTGAGATCTGTTTTTTTTAAGCTGACTGAATATTGATTCATTTGAAAGACTTGTGGAGGGATATGATAAGTTAAATATATTATGTATGTAAAAAAAAGGGAATGCAAACATATGTTTGTATGCAGACATATGTTCGTATGCAGAAAAGACATATTGTGTACAAATATACCTTCAAGAACATATGCTATGCTAATGAAGTTATGAACATGCACATCATGATATATTTTTGAGAGATGGGTGTATATATACATATAATTGGTCTAATAAGCGTTTCTTGAATAATATAGAGTATTCCTCAATTTGACAGATAAAGATGATGCCATGACGGCTTTGGGCAATCTTCTTGAGACCACCCGCGCTGATCTGTCTCAGGTGGAGCAAAAGGGTCAAGAAATGGCGGACTTGGCTTTTAAGCTACCACGGATTTAAAGAAAGTAACTGAAGAACTGTTTCAGAAAAGTCGCTCTCTGGAAGATGAAATTGGCCGTGACATTCAGTTGAAGAAGGATATCGAAGCTGTTCAAAAGGAGAGGCAAGACTTTTATAAAACAATGCAGTTCCAGTCTCAAGAGTTAGAGCATCAGGAAACACAATTGGGTGTCTAGGCTGAAAGACTATCATGCATCAATGCAGAAATTGCAGAGATGAAGTTATGATGGGACACTGCACTCGCCAATGATTTTTATCTTCAAGAAGTCTTTTTGCAAAGCCAGGCTGAAGCCTTACTCTCCCAAGTAATTGCTGCCAGTTCTATGCGAACTGATGCACACTTGGTCGAGCCACACATTTTGAAGGACATGTTGGATTCCCTGAAGCACAAAATTACACGAACCTTTAAATTTGCCCGTTCTCTGTACATACAAGGAATCATTGATGATTCCTAAACCCTTCTAACTTTTTCCTGCTAGGTTCGAGTCCATCGTGCGTGCCAATGTAAGCCGCCACAATTATTTCGTATTAGTTAGTCGAATCCTTGTAATTAGAACAATCGCACACCGAAAGGGTATGGCGAAACCATGTATTGTTTCTTTCTAATACAAAGATTATGCGCGAAAGCGACGACAGGGAGTCGCCGGCCTGTTTGGTTCGAGTGATGATCTAAAGTTACCTCTATTGTGGAGTCATATTACTTGCAGATTTGTCTGTATGAATTTGTAGTTGAAGTGAAGTGAACAGGTATTATGTTACTATGATTATTTTGAAGTAAAGTGCGGTGGTAGTTTAAAGAATAGATGGATGCACTGCGTATAAAGTTGCGATAATCAGTAGAATACTCCTCACGGAAGTGCACTGGAGTAATTTATATAATTGCTATACTTAATTCCTATAGTTGATTGTCAGAAGTTAACCAGTGAATTGGTAAAATATATATAGGGCCTCTGATTTATCAGACCCCTGACCATCCCAAGAACTCGTGAGTAAAAATAATTGTACTTTAACACAATATAAATTTAATAGTATATGTACATGTATATGTATATGTATGTGTATATGTACATGTATATGTACATGTATATGTATATGTATATGTATACATACCTGTATATGTATATGTATATGTATACATACCTGTATATGTATATGTATATGTATATGTATATGTATACATACCTGTATATGTATATGTATATGTATATGTATATGTATATGTATATGTATATGTATATGTATATGTATATGTATATGTATATGTATATGTATATGTATATGTATATGTATATGTATATGTATATGTATATGTATATGTATATGTATATGTATATGTATATGTATATGTATATGTATATGTATATGTATATGTATATGTATATGTATATGTATATGTATATGTATATGTATATGTATATGTATATGTATATGTATATGTATATGTATATGTATATGTATATGTATATGTATATGTATATGTATATGTATATGTATATGTATATGTATATGTATATGTATATGTATATGTATATGTATATGTATATGTATATGTATATGTATATGTATATGTATATGTATATGTATATGTATATGTATATGTATATGTATATGTATATGTATATGTATATGCATATGTATATGCATATGTATATGCATATGTATATGTATATGTATATGTATATGCATATGTATATGTATATGCATATGTACATGTATATGCATATGCATATGCATATGTATATGTATATGTATATGTATATGTATATGTATATGTATATGTATATGTATATGTATATGTATATGTATATATATATGTATATGTATATGTATATGTATAGGTATATGTATATGTATATGTAACTGTATATGTATGTGTATCTGTATATGTATGTGTATGTGTATATGTATGTGTATATGTATGTGTATATGTATATGTATGTTTATATCTATATGTATGTGTATATGTATACGTATGTGGATATGTATGTGTATGTGGATATGTATGTGTATGTGTATATGTATATGTATGTGTATATGTATGTGTGTATGTATGTGTATATGTATGTGTATATGTATATATGTATATGTATGTGTATACGTATATGTATGTGTATATGTATATGTATGTGTATATGTATATGTATGTGTGTATGTATATGTATGTGTGTATGTATGTGTATGTGTATATGTATACATATTTGTATATGTATATGTACCTCTATATGTATATGTATATGTATATGTATATGTATATGTATATGTATATGTATATGTATATGTATATGTATATGTATATGTATATGTATATGTATATGTATATGTATATGTATATGTATATGTATATGTATATGTATATGTATATGTATATGTATATGTATATGTATATGTATATGTATATGTATATGTATATGTATATGTATATGTATATGTATATGTATATGTATATGTATATGTATATGTATATGTATATGTATATGTATATGTATATGTATATGTATATGTATATGTATATGTATATGTATATGTATATGTATATGTATATGTATATGTAGATGTAGATGTATATGTATATGTAGATGTAGATGTATATGTATATGTATATGTATATGTATATGTATATGTATATGTATATGTATATGTATATGTATATGTAGATGTAGATGCATATGTATATGTATATGTATATGCATATGCATATGTATATGTATATGTATATGTATATGTATATGTATATGTATATGTATATGTATATGTATATGTATACGTATACGTATATGTATATGTATATGTATATGTATATGTATATGTATATGTATATGTATATGTATATGTATATGTATATGTATATGTATATGTATATGTATATGTATATGTATATGCATATGCATATATATATGTATATGTATATGTATATGTATATGTATATGTATATGTATATGTATATGTATATGTATATGTATATGTATATGTATATGTATATGTATATGTATATGTATATGTATATGTATATGTATATGTATATGTATATGTATATGTATATGTATATGTATATGTATATGTTGTTAAAAGGCAAGCTTCAAGCTACAAATTCGTGGGGAATCTTTTATGGACATGTGGAGCAATCAAAGGAAGCCAAAATCCACGAGATTCCATCAAGAAAAGTCACTCAACCACTCCCCAATTCATCTCAACTAAGTCCTCCAAGTTAGGAGGCTGATTTGGAAAGGTAGTTCCTAGATTTTAGGGGCACACTTCTCACTATAAAAGGAGCATGTATCCTGACTTCTTTTGGGCCATCTTCTTGGAGTTTTAGCTCATGTAAAGTGAGCACTAAGTGCTGGAGTTGTGATAAGCAAGCCCCTTGCGTAAGCTAGCCCCTTGCTGTCTTGTTTGTTTTCTTTTAGTAGGCATATCTATGAGTGTGCGCAGGCAGTGTTGCAACTCTCTACCTTTGAGTTGTTAGCATTGGTTCTCTCTCATATTGTATCCATTTGATGTAATTCTTTTCTCATTGGATAGCTATTAGAGTCTATTTTATGCTCATTAATTCTCTGGAGCATTATCTAAGTAGTTTGGGAGCAATATTCATTTTAGTGAAGTTGTGTGATTGATATCTCTCTCTGTGTGTAGGCTCTGTTGGAAATATTTTGCTCTCTGTTGTAAGGGCTGGTTCTCATTCTCTATTCATCTATTTGCTATGATTTTGGTGTCATTGGGTAGCTATTTTAGTGGTCTAAAGTTGACCCAAGTTTGAGTTTCAATCTCCGTATAATCTCTGAGAAAAGCCCTCTAGAGTGATGTGAGGTCTCTGCTTGACTAGCAGTTGTGAGCATTCAACTAGCTCATGTTGTAGACATTGTTTCTCTATGTGTAAGCATCCATTTGAAGTAAAATTTGATTTGTTGGAAAGCCCTTGGTGTATACTACAAGTCTACAGAAGCTCAATGGATTTATCTGCATAAGCTTTGAGTAAGAGCATTTTTGGTGTGTAGAGGTCAAAGAAGGATACTTGTGGAGATCATTCACGCTTCGTCGTTCCTTAGGGGTTGAGATACTTCCCCCATCAGTGGTATCAGAGCATTTGGGAATCTTGGAGGTATCACATACAATCAAGAAGACCTCTTGGAGTTGGTGGTTGAAGATTTGCATCAACAAAAGCTTCTTGGAGGTAGCTCACATCAAGGGGGAGCTATTCTACTCAAAGTTTCAAGAGCACAAGGTGTCCATCTAACGAAAGCTTTGGATTAAGGTAACCTCAGAGCCTCATTTTCAATTTACACACATTGGAGCATTAGCCAAGGGCTAGGAAGTATCAAAGACTAGATATGGGAGACTTCAACACTCAAATTGAAAAGCTAGACAAAGGGAACTATCAACCATGGAGATTTAGGGTCTCCAACTATCTTATGGGCAAGGGCCTTTGGGGGTTGATTAGTGGAAGTGAACCAAGACCTAGGTTGGATGAGAATCCAACCAATGACCAGAGAAGGGCCTTTAGGGAATGGAATGAAAGAGACAAGAGGGTTATCTTCATTCTTTCCCAACACATTAGCAATAGCATGATCGGCCATATCCAAGACTTGGATTCAAGCATGAAGGTATGGGAGACACATGAAAGGCTTTATTCAACAAGCTCCAAAGCAAGGAAGATCCAACTCAAGAATGAGCTCAACAACCTTAGGAAGAGCTTAGGGAGTAGCATAAATGACTACATACTTAAGGTCAAGGAGTTATCAGATGCATTGGGATCCATTGGAAGCCACGTAGACGATGACGATCTTGTGGCTTATGCTCTCAATGGTTTGAGGGATGATGAGAAGTGGAAACCCTTTACCACTTCAGTTTATGTAAGGGATAATCTTCCCAATTTTGAGCAATTGGTTTCTCTCATGGTGACCGAAGAGATGAACATAGGTGGAAGTTCAACTAAAAGCAAGGATGCACAAGTTTTCTTTGCAGGTAATCAAAGAGGCAAAGGAAGACGAGGACAAGGAAGGGGCAAAGGAAGTTTTGGAGGAAGGCAAGGCCACTCCAGCAATCAAGGACATGACCAAGGAACCTCATCACAAAGAGGTCGAGGAAGAACAAGAGGAGGAGGAGGACGGCATCAACAAAACAGGACTCAAGATGGGGAAGGATGTTACATATGTGGCAAGTTTGGCCACTATGCTAGAGATTGCTACCAAGGAGGAAACCAAAGGAGCTATAATCAAGGTTTTTCATACAAAGACCAAGGTAATTATGCTTCTACAAGTTCAGAAAAGGACAATCTCTTGATGATGCACATGAATGGGAATTCAAGCAAAGTAGATAACACTTGGTATATTGATAGTGGATGTAGCAACCATATGAGTTGCAATGCTTCTTGGTTTACTAATCTACATGTTCCCAAAGGTAAAGGACATGTAGAAACAAGTGATGATACAGCCCATGAGATCTCCCATGTTGGAGATGTAGCTTTGGATGACAAGGAGGAAGGAAGATGTCTCAAGGATGTCTTGCATGTACCTACTATCACAAAGAGCTTGGTGTCCGTTGGGCAAATGGTTGAAAGAGGGTATCCAGTAAGGTTCAACAAAGGTGGATGCTTTGTGGAGAACCCTAAGCAAGGTTACAAGGTCATAGCAAGAGGAAAGAACTGGTGGAGTTGGATGAAGAAGGTAATGAAGTTGAAGATGATTAAGGACACATGATGGAGAAAGAAGCCACGTCAAAAAAAGAGATCAAGTTCCCAAGGAAAAAGAGGTTTATTCCTCCAAAAGGTGAAGAAAGGAAGTCTTCTAGAGTTAAGTATCCAACCCAAAGGTTTACTTATGATTCATACATGGCAAAGAAGATCATGAGCCCGATTGCTATGAAGATGCAAGCAGGTACACCGAATGGAAAGAGGCAATGCAAGAAGAGATCGACGCACTTGAGGAAAACCAAACATGGACTCTAGTGCCCAAGAAGGAGAACATGAAAGTAATAGGTAATAAGTGGGTGTATAAAGTAAAGAGGAATTCAGACGGATCTATTTCTAGGTTCAAAGCAAGATTGGTGGCCAAGGGTTTTGCACAAACCTATGGAGTGGACTTTGAAGAGACATTCAGCCCCGTGGCAAAGATGAGCACCATTAGGACACTCATTGCAATGGCTGCTAGCAAAGGATGGAAGCTTTTCCAATTGGATATCAAGAATGCCTTTCTCAATGGAGATTTGGAAGAAGAGGTATACATGGAGCAACCACAAGGTTTTGTTCATAAAGTGTTTCCACATCATGTTTGTAGGTTGAAGAAGGCACTTTATGGCCTAAAGAAAGCTCCAAGGGCTTGGAACCAAAGGTTGGTGGACTATTTGATCAAATGTGGTTACAATCAATGCAAGGCGGATCCATCTCTCTTCATCAAACAAAGAGGAGAACTTGTAGTCTACATGTGTGTGTATGTAGATGATCTTATCATTACAGGTAATGATGCAAAGGACATTGAGGAGACCAAGGCAAAGCTTGGAAAGGAGTTTAGGATATCTGATCTTGGAGATCTTAGGTATTTTCTTGGCATTGAAGTTGTATACAAAGAAGAAGGTATTATACTCATACAAAGGAAGTATATTCTAGACCTACTTGAGAGGTTTGGGATGCTACATTGCAAGCCTATTTCAAATCCCATGGAAGTTAATGTAAAGCTAATCTCCATTGATGGAGAGCCATTAGAGGATGTAACTTTGTATCGATCTATTGTAGGCTCTTTCAATTATGCCACAAAATATAAGCCTGACATAGCATATGGAGTTGGAGTGTTATCACAATTTATGCATAGTCCAAGGACTACACACTTGCAAGCTGCAAGAAGAATGTTACGATATCTCAAGGCCACTATAAATGAAGGATTATTCTATTCATTTGATGATGATATGCAGGTCAAAGCTTATTCTGATGCGGATTGGGCCGATTCCAAGGAGGATAGAAGAAGTACAAGTGGTTACCTAGCCATGCTAGGTAGCAAGATCATCTCATGGATTTCAAAGAAGCAACCCACGGTGGCATTATCTTCCACCGAGGCTGAGTAAATAGAGATTTGGCTCAAGTCACATGTGAGCTAATGTGGAATAAGAAGTTATTTATGGAGCTTAATTTGCAGGTTGACACATATCCAATTTTTTGTGACAACATGAGTAGCATTCATCTAGCATGGAATCCTGTCTATCATGCTAGAACCAAGCATATTGAAGTGCACTATCACTTCATAAGGGAAAAGGTGATATCCAAGGAAGTTTCAATATATCATATTGGTACCAAGGACCAAGTTGCTGACATGTTTAGAAAGGCTTTGGATGGGATGAAGATTTCAAAATTCAAGCAATGCATCAACATGAAGGAGCTTGGATGAGGACGAAGAATTGAAGATTGAGGGGAAGTGTTAAAAGTCAAGCTTCAAGCTACAAATTCGTGGTGAATCTTTTATGGACATGTGGAGCAATCAAAGTAAGCCAAAAGCCACGAGATTCCATCAAGAAAAGTCACTCAACCACTCCCCAATTCATCTCAACTAAGTCCTCCAAGTTAGGAGGCTGATTTGGAATGATAGTTCCTAGATTTAAGGGGCACACTTCTCACTATAAAAGGAGCATGTATCCCAACTTCTTTTGGGCCATCTTCTTGGAGTTTTAGCTCATGTAAAGTGAGCACTAAGTGCTGGAGTTGTGGTAAGCGAGCCCCTTGCTTAAGCTAGCCCCTTGCTTGCTTGTTTGTTTTCTTTTAGTAGGCATATCTATGTGTGTGTCAGGCAGTGTTGCAACTCTCTACCCTTGAGTTGTTAGCATTGGTTCTCCCTCATATTGTATCCATTTGATGTAGTTATTGTCTCATTGGATAGCTATTAGAGTCTATTTTATGCTCATCAATTCTCTTGAGCATTCTCTAAGTAGTCTGGGAGCAACATTCATTTTAGTGAAGTTGTGTGATTGATATCTCTCTCTGTGTGTAGGCTCTATTGGAAATATTTTGCTCTCTGTTGTAAGGGCTGGTTCTCCTTCTCTATTCATCCATTTTCTACGATTTTGGTGTCATTGGGTAGCTATTACAGTGATTTAAAGTTGACCCAAGTTTGAGATTCATTCTCTGTATAATCTCTGAGAAAAGCTTGCTGGAGTGAAGTGAGGTCTCTGCTTGACTAGCAGTTGTGAGCATTCAACTAGCTCATGTTGTAGACATTGTTTCTCTTTGTGTAAGCATCCATTTGAAGTAAAATTTGATTTGTTGGAAAGCCATTCGTGTCTACTTACAGGTCTACAAAAGCTCATTAGATTTTTCTGCATAACCTTTGAGTAAGAGCATTTTTGGTGTGCAGAGGTCAAAGAAGGATACCTGTGGAGGTCATTCGCACTTCGTCATTGCTTAGGTGTTATATGGAGCAATCCCTAAGAAGAGGTGGGAACCACCTCTTAGCTAGTTAGAAGGGCTCACACATGAGTGCCAAGTGGCACCCATGTGTGAAGCCATGTGGGGGAGCTCATTCTTGTGATGGGAGAATATTTTAAAGCATCCACGAGGCTGGGCGGCAAATCTTATCTCGAACTCCGTGCGCGTACAAACTCTGAGAGAAGAGCCTTTCAAATTGGCACAGAGGGCTTTAGTAAAATGGAGGTAATCATGGGGGACTGAACGCGACATTGGTATCAGAGCCAGACGGACGGCGGCAGTTAGCCAGGCGGTCAGAGTACTCAGGAATAGCCGACGGAGTCACGCAGGGCACGCAGGTAGAGGTTTCAGCCGACTAGCCTCTTTCCCTCATCCCTCCCTCTTTGATGAGATAGTTATGAGTAGCTTCTCTTATATACTTTGGTAGCTGGCGCCCGAAAAAGCTCATGTGGGATAAAGCTTTGGCGGCAGCTCCTTCACAATGGTGGCAACTTTTTCAAATGGGCAGAAGCTTCAAATCAATGAGGAAATAAAATTCGAAGAATTTCAGATTTTTGGAAATAGGAAGACGGTGCTTTGGACCAAGTAATTAAGCAAAATATTGATGAATATATGTAATATGGGCTGTGAGATGGGTTATGGGTTGGGAGATGATTCAAAAAAGCTTCATTCCTTCAATTTTGAAGTTCCCAAAGTCATCCATCCATGAAGATGAAGTTTTCCACTTCCCATTGGTGACATACCCAAGTTCTCCGCACCATATCTTCCTTATACGATATCGGATTTCAAAAATCTTGGTCACGTTTCGAAGCTACACTTTTAAGCTCGCTAAAAAACCATCGGTGTTGGATTTGGATGAGATTTTCCCCACCAAAATCTCTCTGCAGCGCTTCAGCAGGAACTAGGCGACCACTCCCGAGCCTAGTTTTTCGTCATCCGGACTCCAAATCCAATTTTTTCACTTGGGATAGTCTCCAATTCTTGAAGTACAGGTGCTGGGCAGCAATTTGTGGAGTGGCGAGGATTGTTATATCTCTGAAATTGTTCAGTTTCATTCAGTTTGCCCGTTTGGGGCTTTTCCCACGTGTTTTTGGCATTGTTTTGGATGGTTTTTGGTGTTGAGAACCTCCCCGGACCAAGCGGACATTTCCAATTTTCTTTTAGGCCTGGCGAGGATTCAAAATCAGCAGCTTGAAGCATCAAGGACCGCTTGGATTTCGCTTCCGCAGCTCTACTTTGTATCAGGGAAGTGCTCTTGTGATATATTTCTCTTCTTCTTGCATATTTGAACTTTACTTCCATTCATTTCATACACTCTAGTTAGCAAACGGGGGAAGGGTACTTAAACATGGAAACTAAAGGCAAACAAGTAGTTGAGACCACTTCTCCACCTAAAGAGCAACTAGAGGATCCTGATGCTAGAATGGAGGAAGTAGAATTAGGGCAAGAAATAGAAGAGAACTTAGAAGAGAAAGAGCCTTCACAACAAGAGTACACTTATGAAGAGCTTATAGATGAATTTGTCATTCGTGACCAATTCATTGACTTGAAAGAGCAAACCCTTAAATTAGAGAAAGATTTGGGTAGCATCACATCTCTTATACAACAGCTTAAGTCTCAAATGATCTCACTTGAGACTAGTGTCACCTCTTTCCTAGCTAGGAAGGAAAGAGAGACTCCCACTATTCCTCTAGAGATTACTAGGAAAGAGACTTCTCTTCCTGGTAAACACAAAGGAGAGAGCTCTAGGGAAGCTCCCCTCCTGAAAGACTTAAAGCCACCTACCTTTATGGGGGATGACCGAGATAGGAATAAGGATGCAATCTACACTTTTTTGCAAAAGTGGCATGATTTGCATCAATTGAAGGGCACCCCACCTGAGTATCGTGTGCTAGAGGCGAGTCTTTCCCTCGGCCCGCAAGCTTATAAGTGGTGGATGAGTCTTAAGGAGGCGAACTCTATCCCTACTGACTAGACTCAGTTTGAGACTCTTTTTCTAAAAGAGTTTCTTCCTGAGAATGAGGAGGAGAGGAATTGGGTGGGATAGGACTACTCAAAGAGGCAGGCCTCTTTCAGTCTATCTATCCCACTATAGAGAGATCATTTTGAAGCTTAAGGGCCTAGATGATTTTCAGAAGACCAGAGGGTTTGTTAGGGGCTTAGACAAAGCCATAAAGAGGGAAGTCAGAAAGAATGCGCCTAAGACGTTTGAGGAGGCGATCAAATATGCACAGATATATGAGGACCATAACCGTCCTCAGTATACTCCTATGGAGATGGATCAGCCCCTCAAGCCTCTTAGTACGACTAAATTTAAGAAGAAGTTGCCTTTTGGGAAAAACAAAGTTTTTATTAAAAAACAAAGATCACAAGGGCCTAGGCTATCCACAGACCAGTTTGAGAAGGCCAAAAGAAAGAACCTGTGTTTTAGGTGCCTATCCCCTAGCCATTCACAGTGGAACTGTCCACTCAAGAAGGGGGAAGAAAAGAAGAAGGGACCAGAGTCTAGTACGGCCCCCGAAAAGGGCAAAAAGGCGGTCCATCTAGTGCAGACCCTTCCAATCCATGGCAGCTCTAGCTACAAGGAAGTGGAGGTGATGCACTAGGATTTAGAGCACACCTATTGTTTGACTCAGTCATTGTGGTCACCACAGTTTGGACCACATGACTTAGTTAAGCTACATGGTAGTGTATACGGGACCAAGGTGCAGGTCATGATAGATGATTCTGCCACTCATAATTTTATAAACTATGCTTTGGTCAAGAAATTAAAGATTCCCCAGCAGCCTAGTGCACATAAATACATTGTGTCTATGATGCAAGGGCAAGATAAAAGAATATGGGATACTATGGTATCCAATTTGGAAGTCAAAATGCAAGATTATACAGATTTTATGGACTTCCAAATTATGAATATGGAGAGGACAGATCTAGTTTTAGGAAGAGAGTGGCTATGGGGGTTGGGAGATACACTTAAATGCAGCTATCAAAACAACACACTTGAGTTTGAAAAGAATGGAAGTAAAGTTTGTATTCAGGGAGAGAGAGATGTACCTAGTGCATCTCTCATTTCATCACTAGAGTTGTATAGTCTCTGTTATTCTCAGCATGTACAGGACATGTTTTTATTGTATAGTCATGATATGGAGCATTGTACAGACAGCTCATCTGATGTATATTTTCATGCTTTTAATGTAAATATGAACAGGACTTTCTATTATTCCTTTTTGCAAGAGTGTGTGGTTAAAAGTTTTAAGGATCTTATGTTTGAGTACAGAGATGTTTTTCCCACTGACTTACCTAGAGGGCTACCACCTGAGAGAGGGGACATTGACCATGCCATAGAGGTTGTTACTAACACTAACCCTATTTGTAGACCACCTTATAGGCTTAGTGTTTCTCAGCATGAGGAGGTTGAGAAGCAATTGCAGGATTATTTAGATAAAGGCTTCATCAAACCTAGTAACTCACCATGGGCATCGCCAATGCTCCTAGTTAAAAAGAAAGATGGCTCTATGAGATTATGTATAGACTATAGAGCACTTAATAAGGTAACTATCAAAAATAAATTTCCAATGCCTAGGTTGGAAGATCTATTTGATCAGTTACATCAAGCTAGGTATTTTACCAAGCTTGACCTTAGATCAGGATATCATCAGATCATGATTAGGGCAGAGGATGTCCCTAAGACTGCATTTAGGACTAGATATGGGCACTATGAGTTTTTGGTGATGCCTTTTGGTCTCACCAATGCTCCTGCCACCTTCATGAAACTCATGAATAGTGTTTTACGGCCTTATCTAGGGCACTTTGTAGTAGATTTTTTGGATGACATTCTGATCTATAGTGCCTCAGAAAAGGAGCATTTGGAACACTTGAGAAAAGTATTTCAAGTGCTAAGGGAAAATTCGCTCTTTGCTAAGGAGTCAAAGTGTGAATTTTTCAAAACAGAGGTTAGATACCTTGGGCATATAGTCTCCCAGGATGGAATCCAGATGGATCCTGAAAAAGTAAGGGCTATTATGGAATGGCCACATCCACGGAACCTGGAAGAGCTGCAGATCTTCCTAGGTTTATCAGGTTTCTATCGAAGATTCATTAAGAATTATGCCAAAATTGTTGTCCCGATGACGGAACAGCTTAAAGGGAAAGGGAAAGCCTTTCATTGGGGAGACGAACAGAAGCAAAGTATGGAAAAGTTGAAAGTAGCAATTGCTACAGCTCCACTTTTACATATAGCAGATCCCAATAAACCATTTGTGGTTGAGACTGATGCGAGTGATTTTGCTATAGGAGCAGTTTTAGTACAGGATGGTCGACCAGTAGCTTTTGAGAGCAAGAAACTAGAACCAGCTCAAAAGAATTACTCCGTTTATGAGAAGGAGTTGTATGCAATAGTCCATGCTTTGAAAAAGTGGCGTCATTATTTATATGGTGCCAAAGTTACGATAGTGTTTGATCAAGAGAGCATTAAGTGGCTCTCTAATCAAACAGACCTTAAAGGTCGTAAGGCCCGATGGGCAGAGACCCTTCAAGAGTTTGATTATGAGCTTAGGTATAGGAAGGGAAAGTTTAATGTAGTGGCCGATTCACTTAGCCGCATGCCTATGCTCAATGGACTGAGTTTTACTCAGATCACTGATGAGCTACTTGAGTTCCTTAGAGGAAAATGTAGGCTTGATCCTGCATATTCCGAGATTTGGGAAGCCATAGAGAATGGGGATCGTGATATACGGGTTTCCAGTGAGAATGGAGTATCGGCGGGTACTCAAGAAGGATTCAAGTGGAAGAATTACAGTGTCCATGATGGATATCTGTTATACAAAGGTAAGGTGTGTGTCCCTAGAGATGTTGAGATGAGACGACATATTTTATATGAGTGTCACGACACACCTAGTGCGGGACACCCAGGAGTTAACAAGACTTGTGATCTTGTTAAGAGGCAGTTTTATTGGCCTGGACTTTATAAGGACGTCCTAGAGTATGTGCTTAAGTGCAACAAATGCCAGGTCAACAAAGCTGAGAGGTTGAGGATTGGAGGACTACTCCACCCATTGGATATTCCTAATGGGAAATGGGAGAGTATCTCCATGGACTTTATAGTCGGATTACCTAAGACACAGAGAGGGCACGACTCAGTCTGGGTAATTGTGGATAGGTTAACCAAAATGGCTAGGTTTATTCCGACACGTATTACAGTGAAGACACCAGAGTTGGCTAGACTATTTGTAGAGAATCTATACCGGTTATATGGTCTTCCTTTAGACATAGTTTCCGATCGGGATAGGAAGTTTACTAGCCACTTTTGGAGAGCGGTCTTCAAAAGGTTGGATACAAAGCTTAGCATGAGTACGGCCGAGCATCCACAGTCGGATGGGCAAACAGAAAGGGTTAACCAAATCCTAGAGGATATGCTTCGAGCATATGTGAATGAAAGGCAAACTAATTGGGAAGAGTACTTACCTATAGTAGAGTTTGCATATAATAGTGCCAAGCACTCTTCCACCGGGCATAGTCCATTTA
>CM035438.1:96450158-96462658 GCA_020310875.1 Ceratopteris richardii | reverse complement strand
CTTTCTGTAATTGCGCTTCCCCGATCAATTTGCGTTTAAGAATATTGTTGACGTCGGATAAATCAATCTTGGTTCTCTGGAGTTCGTAATCAGTCTTCTTAAGCAAATCTACCATCTCTTGTCCTTTCTGTACTGCTTCATTTAGCTGTTGCTTGGTTTCTTCTAACAGATTGCCTAAAGCTATATGTGCATCCTCCTTGTCTTGGGCTAACTGTTTCAAATGCCTATTTTCAGCCTCTGTAGCGCACAATAAGTCTTCCTTTGTTCTGACTTCGGCCAAGACAGTATCTCTTTGATTTATAATTGTCTCCTGGTCGGCAAGTTGGGCCTATAGCTCCTTAATCTGTTCTCTTAAATTATGATTTTCTGCTTTGACTTCGACGAGTTCTTCCTGGAGTGGGCTAATATCAGCTTCCAGAATGTCAACCTTATGTTGTTATTCATCCCTGATGTTATCAGTGACTTCTTTCATATGTACTGGTAATTGTTGCGATAGCTGGATCAACATTTGACCCATGGATGCAAGCTCGAAAAATACAGGAATTGACGGAACCGGAATATGAGGACGGGGCTGAGATGAAGAGGCTGTGAGGAGCTGATGGGAATTTGGTGGTGAGTAATTTGGTGATGAGGATGAAGAAGCGGTAGGTTCCTCAGTGACAATGGGTGGAACAGGGATGGTGGGTTGAATTGGAGGTTCGGGTGGATGAGTAAGAAGAATAGTAGTTGTGTCGATTACCTTTTCGGTGGTTTGTTGTGTAGTATCCTCATGGTCGGCAACTGTAGACTCCACTGCTCTAATCAGTTCTTCAAAAACTTCTTTAATGATAGGTTCTCTATCATCTTGCTTTTCCTGCTCAGATTGCTGTTTAGATTCTTCTTTTGACGAGCTCATTTCAGAATCGGTGGTAGCATCCTGTTCTTGTTGCTTTTCTGAAGAAGACTGCACTGATGAGTCATGATACATTGATGTTGCGATATCATGGAAGGTTTCTTCCTGTCCTTCTTCTTCTTTGTCATCTGCTTTCTCATTTGCGGCAGATTCTTGTACCTGAGTATCCGATGAACTAATTCTGATTCTTTTTCGGTGCAGGAGGTGGAAAATCTCTTGGTCATCCTCTTCATCATCGTCCAATATCTGTGCAGACTCTTCATGGTGCAAAATGGGTCCTCGGGGTGGTGGTTGTGCTGCTTGGAGGACCGGAAATAAGAAACTGAGAATGTGTGGTAACCTTGATCTTCGCATATCCCCCTTGTTGACCTGTTTGACGATTGAAACGCATTCTTTGTGAATGCGGCGGAAAAAGTATGATGCAAAATTTACAGGCTCTCAAGCCGCTAGATCTATTGCTGAGTAGAAAGGACGCGAAATGCCATATGTGCGTTTCTGCAGGTTTAAGATAGCTACTAGGAATTGCAGGGCTGATCTCTCAGGCTCAGGGCGACAGAGGATTGCATATTCATTGGAAGAGTGTCTAGGGAATAATTGGTTCATTGTGGCTAACGGCAGATTAGGGCCATTCTCCCGACCTTGCGGAGAGAGCAGGAATGGATCAGCAAAGGTCTGGAGGGTAATTACGGTACGCGATGGCAAGGAAGTGATTGGACAACTCTGCTCCGTAGCAGATGTGGTAGCGATGGCGGCGATGATCTGGGTATAGAAAGGGTGACAATCCACTGAATGCCAAGGCAATTCAGCGAAATTGACCAACCCGCGAATTCGCAAGAACTCACCTACATCTGCAGGGAGTCCTTCACGGAAGGCGGTGAAGTTTGCCAGAGCTTCCATGATGCACAGACAATAGCAAGCACGAGAACACAAGCACACAGGTTATACAGATAACACAGACACACAGAGCACACAATCACAATAGCGATTAATAGCGGAATGAAAAAGGTTATGTAGATACGGCACAGCGAGAGGCAATTGAATTTGTTAATCATCGCGCGATGTTGAGATGATAACCTTCATAACTGCGGTGTGCATGCATGAACAGAACGATAATGTTGGGCAGCTGTTGAGTATAATTAGGTATCAAAACGAGGATATTTACAGACTTATTTTATTAAGCACGCAAAAACAAAAAGAAAAGAAAAGAAAAAGAGAAAACGAAAAAACACGCGGTCAACCGCAGACCGTTTTAGTGCGGATCAGATGCTTGATGATACGGCCGCAACTTTGAACCATTTATCACCTTTGGAAGAGGAATGCCGGTCAAAGTAGCCAACCAAAACGTAGCTGGGCCCACTTGTTCAGTAATCCGATAGGGTCCAAACCATCGTAACTTAAATTTTCCAGCAGAACGATTTGATTTTGCATTGTAAAAGAGCACAAGTTGTCCCACCGTAAAAACTGGAGTTTTCAGATATCGATCATGTGTTCGAGCTTGCCTCAACTGCACTTCTTGAAGAGTCAGAAAACTTTCCCAGCGATGCTCATCTAGTTTTCTGAGTGTATCCAACCGAAATGGCAAGGACTCTTCCGGTAACAACTTCTGAGTGATGGCCACACGTAAAACTTGGCACAACAATTTCCATTGGTGATATGGCTTCCAACCCATAAGCCAGTTTGAAAGGTGTTAGTCCTGTTGCTACCTTGTATGTAGTCCGGTATGCCCATAATACTGTAGGTAACAGTTGATCCCATCTTTCCGGTGATTCCAGAATTAATTTTCGAAGCATATTCAACAAAGTTTTGTTTGTACTTTCAGCCAAACGATTAGCACGAGGATAATAAGGAGAACTGAATTTATGCATAATCTGAAAAGAATGTGTGAGTACTTTCATTAAATTGTTAACAAAATGTGTGCCTTGATCTGTAACCAGCTCTAGAGGTAAGCCAAAACGCGGGAAAACATCCTTCATTAGACACTTTGCCACCGAAACAGCTGTGGCGGACCTTAAAGCCCATGCTTCTGCCCATCTGGTAGCATAATCTGTACATGTCAGAATATAACGATTATTACTGAGTATTGCTGGAGGTGTAATAGGTCCAATAAAATCAAGACCCCACTTCTGGAAAGGTTCTAAAGGTAAGACATGTTGTAGAGGGAAAAAATGGCATTGTAATGGCTGTCCAGACCTCTGACAATTATCACATTGCTTGACAAACTGAGATACATCCCTGTTCATAGTAGGCCACCATAGTCCGCTTTGCAAAATTTTCCGGTACGTTAAATCTGCTGCAAAATGCCCACCGGAAGGTATTGAATGTGTCAAAGCTATAACTGAGTTTACTTCATGTGGAGGAATACAACGAAGTAAAACTCCAGTGTGATCCATATAATACAACTCTCCAGCCATCAACCGAAATTTGTGACTGTATACTACAATCTTCCTACGCATTGCACGAGAGGTCTGAGTAGGAATACATCCATCAGTAAGGAAAGTTAATATCTGATCATCATATGTAGATGTCATAGGTGGTTCTGCAGATTCATCATTAGTTGGTTCAGTAACATAAATCGCGGGTGTGGTGTCATCTACACCGACCGGAGCTTCACTGGAATCTAAGCGAGAAAGGAAATCTGCTAATGCATGTGAACTGCCAGGCCGATGAATTACTTCGTAATCAAACTCTTGTAAAAGTAGAAGCCAATGCGCTAATCGACCACCTAAATGTTGTTGCCGTACTAGATAGACAAGTGCAGCATGATCTACATGAAAAGTAAATTTGCGGCCAAGTAAATAGTGCCTGAATTTCTTTACAAAATATACTAAACCCAGACATTCTCTTTCAGTTACAGAGTAATTCTTTTCAGCAGGAGCAAGCCTTCTACTCGCATAATAAACAGGCCAAAACCACTTATCAGTTTGTTGCAGTAAGACACTCCCAATGGCGATATCTGATGCGTCAACAAAAACATGAAATGAATGTTCCCAATCAGGAGGTTGTAGAATTGGAACCTACGTTAATAAGCTTTTGAGACGATCAAATGTTGTTTGACATTCCTGAGTCCAATCGAACTGTTTAGGAGTACTCGTGATTAAAAGATTGAGTGGAATGGCTAAATGAGTGAGCCACCGTAAATGACGACCATGCCATTTCACTTGACCCATGAAATGTTAAAAGTCAAGCTTCAACCTACAAATTCGTGGGGAATCTTTTATGGACATGTGGAGCAATCAAAGGAAGCCAAAAGCCACGAGATTCCATCAAGAAAAGTCACTCAACCACTCCCCAAGTCATCTCAACTAAGTCCTCCAAGTTAGGAGGCTGATTTGGAAAGGTAGTTCCTAGATTTTAGGGGCATACTTCTCACTATAAAAGGAGCATGTATCCCGACTTCTTTTGGCACATCTTCTTGGAGTTTTAGCTCATGTAAAGTGAGCACTAAGTGCTGGAGTTGTGATAAGCAAGCCCCTTGCTTAAGCTAGCCCCTTGCTTGCTTGTTTGTTTTCTTTTAGTAGGCATATCTATGTGTGTGCGCAGGTAGTGTTGCAACTCTCTACCCCTGAGTTGTTAGCATTGGTTCTCCCTCATATTGTATCCATTTGATGTAATTCTTGTCTCATTGGATAGCTATTAGAGTCTATTTTATGCTCACAAAGTCTCTGGATCCTTCTCTGAGTAATCTGGGAGCAACATGCATTTTAGTGAAGTTGTGTGATTGATATCTCTCTTGGTGTGTAGGCTCTGTTGGAAATATTTTGCTCTCTGTTGTAAGGGCTGGTTCTCCTTTTCTATGTATCCATTTGCTATGATTTTGGTGTCATTGGGTAGCTATTAGAGGCCTCTAAAGTTGACCCAAGTTTGAGATTCATTCTCTATATAATCTCTGAGAAAAGCTTGCTGGAGTGAAGTGAGGTATCTGCTTGACTGGCAGTTGTGAGCATTCAACTAGCTCATGTTGTAGACATTGTTTCTCCTTGTGTAAGCACCCATTTGAAGTGAAATTTGTTTTGTTGGAAAGCTCTTGGTGTCTACTACAGGTTTACAAAAGCTCACTGGAGTTCTTTGCATAAGCTCTGAGTAAGAGCATTTTTGGTGTGCAGAGGTCAAAGAAGGATACCTGTGGAGGTCATTCACGCTTCGTCGTTGCTTAGGGGTTGAGATACTTCCCCCATCAGTGGTATCAGAGCATTTGGGCATCTTGGAGGCATCACATACAAGGAAGAAGACCTCTTGGAGTTGGTGGTTCAAGATTTGCATCAACAAAAGCTTCTTGGAGGTAGCTCACATCAAGGGGGAGCTATTCTACTCAAATTTGCAAGAGCACAAGGTGTCCATCTAAGGAAAGCTTTGGATTGAGGTAACCTCAGAGCCTCATTTTCATTTTACACACATTGGAGCATTAGCCAAGGGCTAGGTCAAGTATCAAAGACTAGATATGGGAGACTTCAACACTCAAATTGAAAAGCTAGACAAAGGTAACTATCAACCATGGCGATTTAGGGTCTCCAACTATCTTATGGGCAAGGGCCTTTGGGGGTTGATTAGTGGAAGTGAACCAAGACCTAGGTTGGATGAGAATCCAACCAATGACCAGAGAAGGGCCTTTAGTGAATGGAATGAAAGAGACAAGAGGGTTATCTTTATTCTTTCCCAACACATTAGCAATAGCATGATCGGCCATATCCAAGACTTGGATTCAAGCATGAAGGTATGGGAGACACTTGAAAGGCTTTATTCAACAAGCACCAAAGCAAGGAAGATCCAACTCAAGAATGAGCTCAACAACCTTAGGAAGAGCTCAGGGAGTAGCATAAATGACTACATACTTAAGGTCAAGGAGTTATCAGATGCATTGGGATCCATTGGAAGCCACATAAACGATGACGATCTTGTGGCTTATACTCTCAATGGTTTGAGAGATGATGAGAAGTGGAAACCCTTTACCACTTCAGTTTATGTAAGGGATAATCTTCCCGATTTTGAACAATTGGTTGCTCTCATGGTCACTGAAGAAATGAACATAGGTGGAAGTTCAACTAAAAGCAAGGATGCACAAGTTTTCTATGCAGGTAATCAAAGGGGCAAAGGAAGACGAGGACAAGGAAGGGGCAAAGGAAGGTTTGGAGGAAGGCAAGGCCACTCAAGCAATCAAGGACATGACCAAGGCACCTCATCACAAAGAGGGAGAGGAAGAACAAGAGGAAGAGGAGGACGACATCAACAAAACAGGAATCAAGATGGTGAAGGATGTTACATATGTGGCAAGTTTGGCCACTATGCTAGAGATTGCTACCAAGGAGGAAACCAAAGGAGCTATAATCAAGGTTCTTCATACAAAGGCCAAGGTAATTATGCTTCTACAAGTTCAGAAAATGACAATCTCTTGATGATGCACATGAATGGGAATTCAAGCAAAGTAGATAACACTTGGTATATTGATAGTGGATGTAGCAACCATATGAGTTGCAATGCTTCTTGGTTTACTAATCTACATGTTCCCAAAGGTAAAGGACATGTAGAAACAGGTGATGATACAGCCCATGAGATCTCCCATGTTGGAGATGTAGCTTTGGATGACAAGGAGGAAGGAAGATGTCTCAAGGATGTCTTGCATGTACCTACTATCACAAAGAATTTGGTGTCCGTTGGGCAAATGGTTGAAAGAGGCTATCAAGTAAGGTTCAACAAAGGTGGATGCTTTGTGGAGAACCCTAAGCAAGGTTACAAGGTCATAGCAAGAGGAAAGAAGCAAGGGAGACTCTTCACTTTGGAGGTAAATTCTCATTCCACTCAACATGTCTACTTCACATATGGAAACAAGAGGATTTTGGAGTTGGACTTGTGGCACAAGAGGATAGGTCACATCAACATACAAAGAATGAAGGAAATGCAATTCAAGAGGCTGGTTGAAGGTCTTCCCAACTTCCAAGGACAAGGTATGAAGCATTTATGTGAATCTTGTCAACTAGGGAAGCAAGCGAGACTTCCATTCAAGAAGAGTGGCTACATAACCCAACATCCATTGGAGTTGATACATACAGATGTGTGGGGGCCAACCAAAGAGCAATCCATTGGAGGTAACAAGTACTTTGTCACTTTTATAGATGATTGCACAAGGATGGTTTGGGTTTATTTCATCAAAAACAAATCAGATGTGTTTACATGTTTCAAAGCATTCAAGGCAATGGTAGAGAAGGAAACAGGTACATATATCAAGAAGCTAAGGTCCGATGGAGGGGGAGAATATTTCTCAAATGAGTTTTCTGATTTTTTAATGGATCAAGGCATCAAGAGGCAAGTAACATGCAGGTACACACCCCAACAAAATGGAGTAGCAGAGAGAAAGAATAGATACATTGCCGAGATCGCTAGAGCAATGCTTATTGAGATGAATGTACCTAACATGTTTTGGAGTGATGCAACAAATACCCCCGTGTATCTTATGAATAGGGCTCCTACCTCAGGGATCCATGGCTTGACACCATATCAAGCCTATTATGGTAAGAAACCTGATCTTTCCCACTTGAAGATATTTGGATGTACTTGTTATGTACATGTGCCAAGTGAATTGAGGCACAAGCTACAACCAAAGGCAGAAAAGTGTGTGTTTCTAGGATATTCAAATGATCATAAAGGTTACAGGTGCTTCAACCCAAACACAAATTACTTGAGGATATCAAGGGATGTAGCATCTGATGAGCTACTCCCTTCGTATAAGAAGTATGATTGTATGCAGGACTATGAAGAAGAAAAGCATGGACATGATGAAGAACAAATCGACCTAGAGCTAAGCGGCCCAAGGTGTTCCATCAATGAAGATAGTTCAAGCATGAACTCACCATGGAGGGGGAGATCTTCATCAAGCTATGAAGCACAATCAATCAACAAAGGCAAAGCAACATTGGTGGAGTTGGATGAAGAAGGTAATGAAGTTGAAGATGATGAAGGACACATGATGGAGAAAGAAGCCATGTCAAAGAAAAAGATCAAGTTCCCAAGGCAAAGGAGGTTTATTCCTCCAAAAGGTGAAGAAAGGAAGTCTTCTAGAGTTAAGTATCCAACTCAAAGGTTTACTTATGATTCATACATGGCGACTCATTATGCATATATGAACAAAGTAGTAGAAGATCATGAGCCCGATTGCTATGAAGATGCAAGCAGGAACACCGAATGGAAAGAGGCAATGCAAGAAGAGATCGATGCACTTGAGGAGAATCAAACATGGACTCTAGTGCCCAAGAAGGATAACATGAAGGTAATAGGTAATAAGTGGGTGTATAAAGTAAAGAGGAATTCAGATGGATCTATTTCTAGGTTCAAAGCAAGATTGGTGGCCAAGGGTTTTGCACAAACCTATGGAGTGGACTTTGAAGAGACATTCAGCCCCGTGGCAAAGATGAGCACCATTAGGACACTCATTGCAATGGCTGCTAGCAAAGGATGGAAGCTTTTCCAATTGGATATCAAGAATGCCTTTCTCAATGGAGACTTGGAAGAAGAGGTATACATGGAGCAACCACTAGGTTTTGTTCATAAAGAGTTTCCACATCATGTTTGTAGGTTGAAGAAGGCACTTTATGGCCTAAAGCAAGCTCCAAGGGCTTGGAACCAAAGATTGGTGGACTATTTGATCAAATGTGGTTACAATCATTGCAAGGCGGATCCATCTCTCTTCATCAAACAAAGAGGAGAACTTGTAGTCTACATGTGCGTGTATGTAGATGATCTTATCATTACAGGTAATGATACAAAGGGCATTGAGGAGATCAAGGCAAAGCTTGGAAAGGAGTTTAGGATCTCTGATCTTGGAGATCTTAGGTATTTTCTTGGCATTGAAGTTGTATCAAAGAAGAAGGTATTATGCTCATACAAAGGAAGTATATTCTAGACCTACTTGAGAGGTTTGGGATGCTACATTGCAAGCCTATTTCAAATCCCATGGAAGTTAATGTAAAGCTAAGCTCCATTGATGGAGAGCCATTAGAGGATGTAACCTTGTATCGATCTATTGTAGGATCTTTCAATTATGCCACAATAACTAGGCCTGACATAGCATATGGAGTTGGAGTGTTATCACAATTTATGCATAGTCCAAGGACTACACACTTGCAAGCTGCAAGAAGAATGTTACGATATCTCAAGGCCACTATAAATGAAGGATTGTTCTATTCATTTGATGATGATAAGCAGGTCAAAGCTTATTCTGATGCCGATTGGGCCGGTTCGAAGGAGGATAGAAGAAGTACAAGTGGTTAGCTAGTCATGCTAGGTAGCAAGATCATCTCATGGATTTCAAAGAAGCAACCCACGGTGGCATTATCTTCCACGGAGGCTGAGTATAGAGCTTTGGCTCAAGTCACATGTGAGCTAATGTGGATTAAGAAGTTATTTATAAAGCTTAATTTGCAGGTTGACACATATCCAATTTTTTGTGACAACATGAGTAGCATTCATCTAGCATCGAATCCTGTCTATCATGCTAGAACCAAGCATATTGAAGTGCACTATCACTTCATAAGGGAAAAGGTGATATCCAAGGAAGTTTCAGTACATCATATTGGTACCAAGGACCAAGTTGCGGACATGTTTACAAAGGCTTGGATGAGAACGAAGAATTGAAGCTTGAGGGGGAGTGTTAAAAGTCAAGCTTCAAGCTACAAATTCGTGGGGAATCTTTTATGGACATGTGGAGCAATCAAAGGAAGCCAAAAGCCATGAGATTCCATCAAGAAAAGTCACTCAACCACTCCCCAAGTCATCTCAACTAAGTCCTCCAAGTTAGGAGGCTGATTTGGAAAGGTAGTTCCTAGATTTTAGGGGCACACTTCTCACTATAAAAGGAGCATGTATCCCGACTTCTTTTGGCCCATCTTCTTGGAGTTTTAGCTCATGTAAAGTGAGCACTAAGTGCTGGAGTTGTGATAAGCAAGCCCCTTGCTTAAGCTAGCCCCTTGCTTGCTTGTTTGTTTTCTTTTAGTAGGCATATCTATGTGTGTGCGCAGGCAGTGTTGCAACTCTCTACCCCTGAGTTGTTAGCATTGGTTCTCCCTCATATTGTATCCATTTGATGTAATTCTTGTCTCATTGGATAGCTATTAGAGTCTATTTTATGCTCACAAAGTCTCTGGATCATTCTCTGAGTAATCTGGGAGCAACATGCATTTTAGTGAAGTTGTGTGATTGATATCTCTCTTGGTGTGTAGGCTCTGTTGGAAATATTTTGCTCTCTGTTGTAAGGGCTGGTTCTCCTTCTCTATGTATCCATTTGCTATGATTTTGGTGTCATTGGGTAGCTATTAGAGGCCTCTAAAGTTGACCCAAGTTTGAGATTCATTCTCTGTATAATCTCTGAGAAAAGCTTGCTGGAGTGAAGTGAGGTATCTGCTTGACTGGCAGTTGTGAGCATTCAACTAGCTCATGTTGTAGACATTGTTTCTCCTTGTGTAAGCATCCATTTGAAGTGAAATTTGTTTTGTTGGAAAGCTCTTGGTGTCTACTACAGGTCTACAAAAGCTCGGAGTTCTCTGCATAAGCTCTGAGTAAGAGCATTTTTGGTGTGCAGAGGTCAAAGAAGGATACATGTGGAGGTCATTCACGCTTCGTCGTTGCTTAGGGGTTGAGATACTTCCCCCATCATGAAACACATTACTTCCTTTGGTGTAGTAGGTACAGGTTCTTCTAGCACAGCTGCAACCTTATCTGGGTCGACTTGTATGCCCTGTGCAGATACAATATGGCCAAGTAACTTACCACATGAAACCGCAAACACAGATGTGTTTGGGTTCAGGCAGAGTCTGTATTCTCTGCATTTCTCAAAGCAACACCGTAAATGGAACAAGTGTGCTTCCATCCTACCGAATAAAGAGAAATCATCAAGATATACTTGCACAAAAGAGGTAAGATAAGGGGAGAATATTTCCTGTATACATCGTTGAAAAGTACTAGGAGCATTCCTTAATCCAAACCACATAACTGTACAAGCAAAAACGCCCCAATTGGTAATGAACGTTGTTTTTGGTATATCTTCCTCAACCATTCTGACCTGATTATACCCACTATATCCATCCAGAAATGAATACATTTTGTGCCCAGCCACTCTATCCAGCATTGTATCAAGAAATGGAAGAGAAAACAGATCTGGCACCGTAGCTGCATTCAGTTTCCGGTAATCCACACATATGCGTAGCTGCTTATTCTTCTTAGGGACGATAACAATGGGTGATATCCACTCAGCATGTTCTATTGGAACAATGAAACCACCTTTTAATAACCTATCAAGCTCTGCCTTTACCTGTGTTGCGTAGTTAGGATTCATCCGATAGCTGGGTTGCTTATTTGGTTTTGCTTCCGATTTAAGTACAACTCGATGCTGATATATGTGAGGATCCAGACCCTTCATGTCACGGTAATCCCATGCAAAAACATCAGCGAACTCACGAAGTAACTGGATCAGATCTGCTTGAAATACTTCAGACAATCCTTCCTTTATTTTGACAGGTCGCTGATTAACTTCATCACCTAAATTATATGTAATTAACTGATCTTCTGGAACATAGAATTGTCTGGACTTCTCTGTATCATCAGCTGGTTTTAAAAGTTGTTGTAGATCGGCTTCATCTATAGCAGTAGTATATTCTGTTTGGACTTCTTCAGCCACAGGCATCACCGTACAGGCTGCTGGACTCCAGTTATCTACAACAAATTGCAAATCTACAGTGCCTAAGGAGATCAACTCAATGTTATTTTTCAAAAATTCTTCTTCTTCATCATCGGATAAACCATCCAACATGTGGACTCGTTCTGCAACATGGTCTAGCATGTAATCCACAAGGCTGGATAGCATCTAACTTGACAACATATTTTCGGTTATTGTCATTGAAAGTGAGTTCCTGTGCGGACCAATCCTGTATGACCTTAGCTTGTTTCAGCCAAGGACGGTCGAAAAGAAGGTTATAATCAAGACTAGACTCCGAAAGTTCTAGAACTACGAAAGTCATCTTAAAAGTGGTTCCCTGCAAAGTGAATGGCACATTCCGTATGAGTCCTACTGGATGGACTCTATATTGGTCGGCCATTCTAACAAAAAACTGCACAGGTTCAATTTTGGTCCATCCTAACTTTTTACAAAGTGTTGCAATAGCTATGTTTACACCGGACCCACCATCAATTAATACTTGAGTAATTTTATGATTTTTGTACCATACCGTAATTAAAGGAACCGAGTGATCCACCATAGAGTCAGTTTCTAGTTGTACTGTTGCCGTTGCTGGTATGCAAGCAGACTCAGGACTGAACTGTTGCTGAAACTGTTGCCGAACTCCTAGTACTAATGCAAGTAACTGGCCAACAGGGAGAGTAATGGATGCTTTAGATAAAATTTCCCATGCTTGATCTACTTGATTTGTACTTTTCACCGATTTTGAAGACGATGCGTCGGTTACTGGGATTGACTCTTGCTCCTACGCGATTTCCTTTGACAGCGGAACTTGTGTCACCGGAATTGGATCTGGGAACACTGGAGGTTCTGTGGTGGTCCACTGACTAGATTTATCATACATTCTTTGTTGCTCACGAACACCTGGTTCGAATACTTCAACTCCTGGTT
>CM035438.1:96432658-96445158 GCA_020310875.1 Ceratopteris richardii | reverse complement strand
CTATATGTATATGTACATGTATATGAATATGTATATGTATATGTATGTGAATGTGTATGTGTATGTGTATGTGTATGTGTATGTGTATGTGTATGTGTATGTGTATGTGTATGTGTATGTGTATGTGTATGTGTATGTGTATGTGTATGTGTATGTGTATCTGTATGTGTATGTTTATGTGTATGTGTATGATTATGTGTATGTGTATTGATGGGGGAAGTATCTCAACCCCTAAGCAACGACGAAGCGTGAATGACCTCCACAGGTATCCTTCTTTGACCTCTGCACACCAAAAATGCTCTTAATCAGAGCTTATGCACAGAACTCTAGTGAGCTTTTGTAGACCTGTAGTAGACACCAAGGGGTTTCCAACAAAACAAATTTCACTTGAAATGGATGCTTACACAAAGAGAAACAATGTCTACAACATGAGCTAGTTGAATGCTCACAACTGCTAGTCAAGCAGAGACCTCACTTCACTCCAGCAAACTTTTCTCAGAGATTATACAGAGAATGAATCTCAAACTTGAGTCAACTTTATTGCACTCTAATAGCTACCCAATGACACCAAAATCATAGAAAATGGATACATAGAGAAGGAGAACCAGCCCTTACAACAGAGAGCAAAATATTTCCAACAGAGCCTACACAAAGAGAGAGATATCAATCACACAACTTCACTAAAATGAATGTTGCTCCCAGCTTACTTAGAGAATGCTCTAGAGAATTGGTAAGCATAAAATAGACTATTACAGCTATCCAATGAGACAAGAATTACATCAAATGGATACCATATGAGGGAGAACCAATGCTAACAACTCAGGGGTAGAGAGTTGCAACACTGCCTGCGCACACACATAGATATGCCTACTAAAAGAAAACAAACAAGCAAGCAAGGGGGTTGCTTAAGCAAGGGGCTTGCTTATCACAACTCCAGCACTTAGTGCTCACTTTACATGAGCTAAAACTCCAATAAGATGGCCCAAAAGAAGTCGGGATACATGCTCCTTTTATAGTGAGAAGTGTGCCCCTAAAATCTAGGAACTACCTTTCCAAATCAGCCTCCTAACTTGGAGGAATTAGTTGAGATGACTTGGGGAGTAGTTGAGTGACTTTTCTTGATGGAATCTCGTGGCTTTTGGCTTCCTTTGATTGCTCCACATGTCCATAAAAGATTCCCCACGAATTTGTAGCTTGAAGCTTGACTTTTAACACTCCCCCTCAAGCTTCAATTCTTCGTCCTCATTCAAGCTCCTTCATGTTGATGCATTGCTTGAATTTTGAAATCTTCATCCCATCCAAAGCCTTTGTAAACATGTCGGCTACTTGGTCCTTGGTACCAATATGATGTACTGAAACTTCCTTCGATATCACCTTTTCCCTTATGAAGTGATAGTGCACTTCAATATGCTTGGTTCTAGCATGATAGACAAGATTCGATGCTAGATGAATGCTACTCATATTGTCACAAAAAATTGGATATGTGTCAACCTGCAAATTAAGCTCCATAAATAACTTCTTAATCCACATTAGCTCACATGTAACTTGAGCCAAAGCTCTATACTCAGCCTCGGTGGAAGATAATGCCACCGTGGGTTGCTTCCTTGAAATCCATGAGATGATCTTGCTACCTAGCATGACTAGGTAACCACTTGTACTTCTTCTATCCTCCTTCGAACCGGCCCAATCGGCATCAGAATAAGCTTTGACCTGCATATCATCATCAAATGAATAGAACAATCCTTCATTTATAGTGGCCTTGAGATATCGTAACATTCTTCTTGCAGCTTGCAAGTGTGTAGTCCTTGGACTATGCATAAATTGTGATAACACTCCAACTCCATATGCTATGTCGGGCCTAGTTATTGTGGCATAATTGAAAGATCCTACAATAGATCGATACAAGGTTACATCCTCTAATGGCTCTCCATCAATGGAGCTTAGCTTTACATTAACTTCCATGGGATTTGAAATAGGCTTGCAATGTAGCATCCCAAACCTCTCAAGTAGGTCTAGAATATACTTCCTTTGTATGAGCATAATACCTTCTTCTTTGTATACAACTTCAATGCCAAGAAAATACCTAAGATCTCCAAGATCAGAGATCCTAAACTCGTTTCCAAGCTTTGCCTTGATCTCCTCAATGCCCTTTGTATCATTACCTGTAATGATAAGATCATCTACATACACGCACATGTAGACTACAAGTTCTCCTCTTTGTTTGATGAAGAGAGATGGATCCGCCTTGCATTGATTGTAACCACATTTGATCAAATAGTCCACCAATCTTTGGTTCCAAGCCCTTGGAGCTTGCTTTAGGCCATAAAGTGCCTTCTTCAACCTACAAACATGATGTGGAAACTCTTTATGAACAAAACCTAGTGGTTGCTCCACGTATACCTCTTCTTCCAAGTCTCCATTGAGAAAGGCATTCTTGATATCCAATTGGAAAAGCTTCCATCCTTTGCTAGCAGCCATTGCAATGAGTGTCCTAATGGTGCTCATTTTTGCCACGGGGCTGAATGTCTCTTCAAAGTCCACTCCATATGTTTGTGCAAAACCCTTGGCCACCAATCTTGCTTTGAACCTAGAAATAGATCCATCTGAATTCCTCTTTACTTTATACACCCACTTATTACCTATTACCTTCATGTTATCCTTCTTGGGCACTAGAGTCCATGTTTGATTCTCCTCAAGTGCGTCGATCTCTTCTTGCATTGCCTCTTTCCATTCGGTGTACCTGCTTGCATCTTCATAGCAATCCTGCTCATGATCTTCTACTCTTTGTTCATATATGCATAATGAGTTGCCATGTATGAATCATAAGTAAACCTTTGAGTTGGATACTTAACTCTAGAAGACTTCCTTTCTTCACCTTTTGGAGGAATAAACCTCCTTTGCCTTGGGAACTTGATCTCTTTCTTTGACATGGCTTCTTTCTCCATCATGTGTCCTTCATCATCTTCAACTTCATTACCTTCTTCATCCAACTCCACCAATGTTGCTTTGCCTTTGTTGATTGATTGTGCTTCATAGCTTGATGAAGATCTCCCCCTCCATGGTGAGTTCATGCTTGAACTATCTTCATTGATGGAACACCTTGGGCCGCTTAGCTCTAGGTCGATTTGTTCTTCATCATGTCCATGCTTTTCTTCTTCATACTCCTGCATACAATCATACTTCTTATACCAAGGGAGTAGCTCATCAAATGCTACATCCCTTGATATCCTCAAGTCCTTTGTGTTTGGGTTGAAGCACCTGTAACCTTTATGATCATTTGAATATCCTAGAAACACACACTTTTCTGCCTTTGGTTGTAGCTTGTGCCTCAATTCACTTGGCACATGTACATAACAAGTACATCCAAATATCTTCAAGTGGGAAAGATCAGGTTTCTTACCATAATAGGCTTGATATGGTGTCAAGCCATGGATCCGTGAGGTAGGAGCCCTATTCATAAGATACACGGCGGTATTTGCTGCATCACTCCAAAACATGTTAGGTACATTCATCTCATTAAGCATTGCTCTAGCGATCTCGGCAATGTATCTATTTTTTCTCTCTGCTACTCCATTTTGTTGGGGGGTGTACCTGCATGTTACTTGCCTCTTGATGCCTTGATCCATTAAAAAATCAGAAAACTCATTGGAGAAATATTCTCCCCCTCCATCGGACCTTAGCTTCTTGATATATGTACTTGTTTCCTTCTCTACCATTGCCTTGAATGCTTTGAAACATGTAAACACATCTCATTTGTTTTTGATGAAATAAACCCAAACCATCCTTGTGCAATCATCTATAAAAGTGACAAAGTACTTGTTACCTCCAATGGATTGCTCTTTGGTTGGCCCCCACACATCTGTATGTATCAACTCCAATGGATGTTGGCTTATGTAGCCACTCTTATTGAATGGAAGTCTCGCTTGCTTCCCTAGTTGACAAGATTCACATAAATGCTTCATACCTTGTCCTTGGAAGTTGGGAAGACCTTCAACCAGCCTCTTGAATTGCATTTCCTTCATTCTTTGTATGTTGATGTGACCTATCCTCTTGTGCCACAAGTCCAACTCCGAAATCCTCTTGTTTCCATATGTGAAGTAGACATGTTGAGTGGAATGAGAATTTACCTCCAAAGTGAAGAGTCTCCCTTGCTTCTTTCCTCTTGCTATGACCTTGTAACCTTGCTTAGGGTTCTCCACAAAGCATCCACCTTTGTTGAACTTTACTTGATAGCCTCTTTCAACCATTTGCCCAACGGACACCAAGTTCTTTGTGATAGTAGATACATGCAAGACATCCTTGAGACATCTTCCTTCCTCCTTGTCATCCAAAGCTACATCTCCAAGATGGGAGATCTCATGGGCTGTATCATCACCTGTTTCTACATGTCCTTTACCTTTGGGAACATGTAGATTAGTAAACCAAGAAGCATTGCAACTCATATGGTTGCTATATCCACTATCAATATACCAAGTGTTATCTACTTTGCTTGAATTCCCTTTCATGTGCATCATCAAGAGATTGTCATTTTCTGAACTTGTAGAAGCATAATTACCTTGGCCTTTGTATGAAGAACCTTGATTATAGCTCCTTTGGTTTCCTCCTTGGTAGCAATCTCTAGCATAGTGGCCAAACTTGCCACATATGTAACATCCTTCACCATCATGATTCCTGTTTTGTTGATGTCGTCCTCCTCTTCCTCTTGTTCTTCCTCTCCCTCTTTGTGATGAGGTGCCTTGGTCATGTCCTTGATTGCTTGAGTGGCCTTGCCTTCCTCTAAACCTTCCTTTGCCCCTTCGTTGTCCTCATCTTCCTTTGCCCCTTTGATTACCTGCATAGAAAACTTGTGCATCCTTGCTTTTAGTTGAACTTCCACCTATGTTCATTTCTTCGGTAACCATGAGAGCAACCAATTGCTCAAAATCGGGAAGATTATCCCTTACATATACTGAAGTGGTAAAGGGTTTCCACTTCTCATCATCTCTCAAACCATTGAGAGTATAAGCCACAAGATCGTCATCGTCTACGTGGGTTCCAATGGATCCCAATGCATCTGATAACTCCTTGAGCTTAAGTATGTAGTCATTTATGCTACTCCCTGAGCTCTTCCTAAGGTTGTTGAGCTCATTCTTGAGTTGGATCTTCCTTGCTTTGGTGCTTGTTGAATAAAGCCTTTCAAGTGTCTCCCATACCTTCATGCTTGAATCCAAGTCTTGGATATGGCCGATCATGCTATTGCTAATGTGATGGGAAAGGATAAAGATAACCCTCTTGTCTCTTTCATTTCATTCCCTAAAGGCCCTTCTCTGATCATTGGTTGGATTCTCATCCAACCTAGGTCTTGGTTCACTTCCACTAATCAACCCCCAAAGGCCCTTGCCCATAAGATAGTTGGAGACCCTAAATCTCCATGGCTGATAGTTCCCTTTGTCTAGCTTTTCAATTTGAGTGTTGAAGTCTCCCATATCTAGTCTTTGATACTTGACCTAGCCCTTGGATAATGCTCCAATGTGTGTAAAATGAAAATGAGGCTCTGAGGTTACCTCAATCCAAAGCTTTCCTTAGATGGACACCTTGTGCTCTTTGAAACTTTGAGTAGAATAGCTCCCACTTGATGTGAGCTACCTCCAAGAAGCTTTTGTTGATGAAAATCTTCAACCACCAACTCCAAGAGGTCTTCGTGCTTGTATGTGATGCCTCCAAGATGCCCAAATGCTCTAATACCACTGATGGGGGAAGTATCTCAACCCCTAAGCAACGACGAAGCGTGAATGACCTCCACAGGTATCCTTCTTTGACCTCTGCACACCAAAAATGCTATTAATCAGAGCTTATGCAGAGAACTCTAGTGAGCTTTTGTAGAGCTGTAGTAGACACCAAGGGATTTCCAACAAAACAAATTTCACTTGCAATGGATGCTTACACAAAGAGAAACAATTTCTACAACATGAGCTAGTTGAATGCTCACAACTGCTAGTCAAGCAGAGACCTCACTCACTCCAGCAAACTTTTCTCAGAGATTATACAGAGAATGAATCTCAACCTTGCGTAAACTTTAGTGCACTCTACTAGCTACCCAATGACACCAAAATCATAGCAAATGGATACATAGAGAAGGAAAACCAGCCCTTACAACAGAGAGCAAAATATTTCCAACAGAGCCTACACAAAGAGAGAGATATCAATCACACAACTTCACTAAAATGAATGTTGCTCCCAGCTTACTCAGAGAATGCTCGAGAGAATTGGTAAGCATAAAATAGACTCTTATAGCTATCCAATGAGACAAGAATTACATCAAATGGATACCATATGAGGGAGAACCAATGCTAACAACTCAGGGGTAGAGAGTTGCAACACTGCCTGCGCACACACATAGATATGCCTACTAAAAGAAAACAAACAAGCAAGCAAGGGGGTTGCTTAAGCAAGAGGCTTGCTTATCACAACTCCAGCACTTAGTGCTCACTTTACATGAGCTAAAACTCCAAGAAGATGGCCCAAAAGAAGTCGGGATACATGCTCCTTTTATAGTGAGAAGTGTGCCCCTAAAATCTAGGAACTACCTTTCCAAATCAGCCTCCTAACTTGGAGGAATTAGTTCAGATGACTTGGGGAGTGGTTGAGTGACTTTTCTTGATGGAATCTCGTGGCTTTTGGCTTCCTTTGATTGCTCCACATGTCCATAAAAGGTTCCCCACGAATTTGTAGCTTGAAGCTTGACTTTTAACATGTATGTGTATGTGTATGTGTATGTGTATGTGTATGTGTATGTGTATGTGTATGTGTATGTGTATGTGTATGTGTATGTGTATGTGTATGTGTATGTGTATGTGTATGTGTATGTGTATGTGTATGTGTATGTGTATGTGTATGTGTATGTGTATGTGTATGTGTATGTGTATGTGTATGTGTATGTGTATGTGTATGTGTATGTGTATGTGTATGTGTATGTGTATGTGTATGTGTATGTGTATGTGTATGTGTATGTGTATGTGTGTGTGTGTGTGTGTGTGTGTGTGTGTGTGTATGTGTATGTGTATGTGTATGTGTATGTGTATGTGTATGTGTATGTGTATGTGTATGTGTATGTGTATGTGTATGTGTATGTGTATGTGTATGTGTATGTGTATGTGTATGTGTGTGTGTGTGTGTGTATGTGTATGTGTATGTGTATGTCTATGTGTATGTGTATGTGTATGTGTATGTGTATGTGTATGTGTATGTGTATGTGTATGTGTATGTTGATGGGGGAAGTATCTCAACCCCTAAGCAACGATGAAGCGCGAATGACCTCCACAGGTATCCTTCTTTGACCTCTGCACACCAAAAATGCTCTTACTCAGAGCTTTTGCAGAGAACTCCAGTGAGCTTTTGTAGACCTGTAGTAGACACCAAGGGCTTTCCAACAAAACAAATTTCACTTGAAATGGATGCTTACACAAAGAGAAACAATGTCTACAACATGAGCTAGTTGAATGCTCACAACTGCTAGTCAAGCAGAGACCTCACTTCACTCCAGCAAACTTTTCTCTGAGATTATACAGAGAATGAATCTCAAACTTGAGTCAACTTTAGAGCACTCTAATATCTAACCAATGACACCAAAATCATAGCAAATGGATACATAGAGAAGGAGAACCAGCCCTTACAACAGAGAGCAAAATATTTCCAACAGAGCCTACACAAAGAGAGAGATATAAATCACACAACTTCACTAAAATGAATGTTGCTCCCAGCTTACTCAGAGAATGCTCCAGAGAATTGGTAAGCATAAAATACACTCTTATAGCTATCCAATAAGACAAGAATTACATCAAATGGATACCATATGAGGGAGAACCAATGCTAACAACTCAGGGGTAGAGAGTTGCAACACTGCCTGCGCACACACATAGATATGCCTACTAAAAGAAAACAAACAAGCAAGCAAGGGGGTTGCTTAAGCAAGGGGCTTGCTTATCACAACTCCAGCACTTAGTGCTCACTTTACATGAGCTAAAACTCCAAGAAGATGGCCCAAAAGAAGTCGGGATACATGCTCCTTTTATAGTGAGAGGTGTGCCCCTAAAATCTAGGAACTACCTTTCCAAATCAGCCTCCTAACTTGGAGGAATTAGTTGAGATGACTTGGGGAGTGGTTGAGTGACTTTTCTTGATGGAATCTCGTGGCTTTTGGCTTCCTTTGATTGCTCCACATGTCCATAAAAGATTCCCCACAAATTTTTATCTTGAAGCTTGACTTTTAACACTCCCCCTCAACCTTCAATTCTTCATCCTCATCCAAGCTCCTTCATGTTGATGCATTGCTTGAATTTTGAAATCTTCATCCCATCCAAAGCCTTTGTAAACATGTCCGCAACTTGGTTCTTGGTACCAATATGATGTACTGAAACTTCCTTGGATATCACCTTTTCCCTTATGAAGTGATAGTGCACTTCAATATGCTTGGTTCTAGCATGATAGACAGGGTTCGATGCTAGATGAATGCTACTCATGTTGTAACAAAAAATTGGATATGTGTCAACCTGCAAATTAAGCTCCATAAATAACTTCTTAATCCACATTAGCTCACATGTGACTTGAGCCAAAGCTCTATACTCAGCCTCGGTGGAAGATAATGCCACCGTGGGTTGCTTCTTTGAACTCCATGAGATGATCTTGCTACCTAGCATGACTAGGTAACCACTTGTACTCCTTCTATCTTCCTTCGAACCGGCCCAATCGGCATCGGAATAAGCTTTGACCTGCATATAATCATCAAATGAGTAGAACAATCCTTCATTTATAGTGGCTTTGAGATATCGCAACATTCTTCTTGCAGCTTGCAAGTGTGTAGTCCTTGGACTATGCATAAATTGTGATAACACTCCAACTCCATATGCTATGTCGGGCCTGGTTATTGTGGCATAATTGAAAGAGCCTACAATAGATCGATACAAAGTTACATCCTCTAATGGCTCTCCATCAATGGAGCTTACCTTTACATTAACTTCCATGGGATTTGAAATAGGCTTGCAATGTAGCATCCCAAACCTCTCAAGTAGGTCTAGAATATACTTCCTTTGTATGAGCATAATACCTTCTTCTTTGTAAACAACTTCAATGCCAAGAAAATACCTAAGATCTCCAAGATCAGAGATCCTAAACTCCTTTCCAAGCTTTGCCTTGATCTCCTCAATGCCTTTTGTATCATTACCTGTAATGATAAGATCATCTACATACACACACATGTAGACCACAAGTTCTCCTCTTTGTTTGATGAAGAGAGATGGATCCGCCTTGCATTGATTGTAACCACATTTGATCAAATAGTCCACCAATCTTTGGTTCCAAGCCCTTGGAGCTTGCTTTAGGCCATAAAGTGCCTTCCTCAACCTACAAACATGATGTGGAAACTCTTTATGAACAAAACCTAGTGGTTGCTCCATGTATACCTCTTCTTCCAAGTCTCCATTGAGAAAGGCATTCTTGATACCCAATTGGAAGAGCTTCCATCCTTTGCTACCAGCCATTGCAATGAGTGTCCTAATGGTGCTCATCTTTGCCATGGGGCTGAATGTCTCTTCAAAGTCCACTCCATAGGTTTGTGCAAAACCCTTGGCCACCAATCTTGCTTTGAACCTAGAAATAGATCCATCTGAATTCCTCTTTACTTTATACACCCACTTATTACCTATTACCTTCATGTTCTCCTTCTTGGGCACTAGAGTCCATGTTTGATTTTCCTCAAGTGCGTCGATCTCTTCTTGCATTGCCTCTTTCCATTCGGTGTACCTGCTTGCATCTTCATAGCAATCGGGCTCATGATCTTCTACTACTTTGTTCATATATGCATAATGTGTTGCCATGTATGAATCATAAGTAAACCTTTGAGTTGGATACTTAACTCTAGAAGACTTCCTTTCTTCACCTTTTGGAGGAATAAACCTCCTTTGCCTTGGGAACTTGATCTCTTTCTTTGACGTGGCTTCTTTCTCCATCATGTGTCCTTCATCATCTTCAACTTCATTACCTTCTTCATCCAACTCCACCAATGTTGCTTTGCCTTTGTTGATTGATTGTGCTTCATAGCTTGATGAAGATCTCCCCCTCCATGGTGAGTTCATGCTTGAACTATCTTCATTGATGGAACACCTTGGGCCGCTTAGCTCTAGGTCGATTTGTTCTTCATCATGTCCATGCTTTTCTTCTTCATACTCCTGCATACAATCATACTTCTTATACCAAGGGAGTAGCTCATCAAATGCTACATCCCTTGATATCCTCAAGTCCTTTGTGTTTGGGTTGAAGCACCTGTAACCTTTATGATCATTTGAATATCCTAGAAACACACACTTTTCTGCCTTTGGTTGTAGCTTGTGCCTCAATTCACTTGGCACATGTACATAACAAGTACATCCAAATATCTTCAAGTGGGAAAGATCAGGTTTCTTACCATAATAGGCTTGATATGGTGTCAAGCCATGGATCCCTGAGGTAGGAGCCCTATTCATTAGATACACGGCGGTATTTGCTGCATCACTCCAAAACATGTTAGGTACATTCATCTCATTAAGCATTGCTCTAGCGATCTCGGCAATGTATCTATTCTTTCTCTCTGCTACTCCATTTTGTTGGGGTGTGTACCTGCATGTTACTTGCCTCTTGATGCCTTGATCCATTAAAAAATCAAAAAACTCATTTGAGAAATATTCTCCCCCTCCATCGGACCTTAGCTTCTTGATATATGTACCTGTTTCCTTCTCTACCATTGCCTTGAATGTTTTGAAACATGTAAACACATCTGATTTGTTTTTTATGAAATAAACCCAAACCATCCTTTTGCAATCATCTATAAAAGTGACAAAGTACTTGTTACCTCCAATGGATTGCTCTTTCGTTGGCCCCCACACATCTGTATGTATCAACTCCAATGGATGTTGGCTTATGTAGCCACTCTTCTTGAATGGAAGTCTCGCTTGCTTCCCTAGTTGACAAGATTCACATAAATGCTTCATACCTTGTCCTTGGAACTTGGGAAGACCTTCAACCAGCCTCTTGAATTGCATTTCCTTCATTCTTTGTATTTTGATGTGACCTATCCTCTTGTGCCACAAGTCCAACTCCGAAATCCTCTTGTTTCCATATGTGAAGTAGACATGTTGAGTAGAATGAGAATTTACCTCCAAAGTGAAGAGTCTCCCTTGCTTCTTTCCTCTTGCTATGACCTTGTAACCTTGCTTAGGGTTCTCCACAAAGCATCCACCTTTGTTGAACCTTACTTGATAGCCTCTTTCAACCATTTGCCCAACGGACACCAAGTTCTTTGTGATGGTAGGTACATGCAAGACATCCTTGAGACATCTTCCTTCCTCCTTGTCATCCAAAGCTACATCTCCAACATGGGAGATCTCATTGGCTGTATCATCACCTGTTTCTACATGTCCTTTACCTTTGGGAACATGTAGATTAGTAAACCGAAGCATTGCAACTCATATGGTTGCTATATCCACTATCAATATACCAAGTGTTATCTACTTTGCTTGAATTCCCTTTCATGTGCATCATCAAGAGATTGTCATTTTCTGAACTTGTAGAAGCATAATTACCTTGGCCTTTGTATGAAGAACCTTGATTATAGTTCCTTTGGTTTCCTCCTTCGTAGCAATATCTAGCATAGTGACCAAACTTGCCACATATGTAACATCCTTCGCCATCTTGATTCCTGTTTTGTTGATGTCGTCCTCCTCTTCCTCTTGATCTTCCTCTCCCTCTTTGTGATGAGGTGCCTTGGTCATGTCCTTGATTTCTTGAGTGGCGTTGCCTTCCTCCAAACCTTGCTTTGCCCCTTCCTTGTCCTTGTCTTCCTTTGCCCCTTTGATTACCTGCATAGAAAACTTGTGCATCTTTGCTTTTAGTTGAACTTCCACCTATGTTCATTTCTTCGGTGACCATGAGAGCAACCAATTGCTCAAAATCGGGAAGATTATCCTTTACATAAACTGAAGTGGTAAAGGGTTTCCACTTCTCATCATCTCTCAAACCATTGAGAGTATAAGCCACAAGATCGTCATCGTCTACGTGGCTTCCAATGGATCCCAATGCATCTGATAACTCCTTGACCTTAAGTATGTAGTCATTTATGCTACTCCCTGAGCTCTTCCTAAGGTTGTTGAGCTCATTCTTGAGTTGGATCTTCCTTGCTTTGGTGCTTGTTGAATAAAGCCTTTCAAATGTCTCCCATACCTTCATGCTTGAATCCAGGTCTTGGATATGGCCGATCATGCTATTGCTAATGTGTTGGGAAAGAATAAAGATAACCCTCTTGTCTCTTTCATTCCATTCCCTAAAGGCCCTTCTCTGGTCATTGGTTGGATTCTCATCCAACCTAGGTCTTGGTTCACTTCCACTAATCAACCCCCAAAGGCCCTTGCCCATAAGATAGTTGGAGACCCTAAATCTCCATGGTTGATAGTTACCTTTGTCTAGCTTTTCAATTTGAGTGTTGAAGTCTCCCA
>CM035438.1:96377658-96427658 GCA_020310875.1 Ceratopteris richardii | reverse complement strand
TATGTATATGTATATGTATATGTATATGTATATGTATATGTATATTATATGTATACGTATATGTATATGTATATGTATATGTATCTCTCCTTCAACACTACCCCCTCCTGAACTTTATCGTCCCCGACAGGCTTTGGAATGCGACGGTAAGACGTCCTATAGACCTTTTTCTCTGTTCAATTAAGCAGATTGGCTTCACGTGTCATAAGTTGTTTCCATTGTTCTGTTGTCACACCATCATGTGGCAAAGAAGCTTAATTCATATGCGACTAGTCTGGCATTCAGATTAGTTGACATCTTTAAGAAAAAAATTTGTTCAAACTCAGAAAATCCTGTAAAAAATGCTTCCTCAAAAGTTTGCATATATGGGTTCGGCAAAAACATAAGTCTGGAGAGGTGTGCCATAATTCTAGGGTGACTAGGCATAACAAATAGATAAAAAATGAGGATATCTGTGTCTTGGTTAATGCCGATAAAATTCAAAAATGTGTATATTGCATGCTTAAAAACTTTGGGTATTGTAAGTATCATTGTTGCTCTAGCACAATGGTGAGAACCACGTTAAGAAGCTTCACCTCCTTAATGTCAATCCGTGGAAGAGATAGGAGTGATATGAAGATCGTGAATGTGAGATGAAGTGAGAGTGAAGGTGAGAAACATAGAAATGCACACACACACTACGAAGAGACAAGCAAGACACAATGGAAGGTGGGAAATTAGCTCTATTACTCAAGAACACTATTACAAGCTCAAAATAGCTCTAAGCTCTTCTCTACTCCAACAAGCTAACCTCAAAAATGAGCTCTCTAGCTCTTTTTATAGTTTCTAGACTAGTTTTGACCGGTTTCACATCTAGTGACTGGCATAGTTAAAAATTAGGTCCTAGATGCTATTTGGAAGGGTAAACGATGTCTAAAAATAACGAAAATTGATACGCTTGTTCTACCTAAGCTCCTCAAGCTCGAGGACTCCTCGGCTTGCACAAAATGGAGCTATGGATTACAAAATGGGGTTTTCTATGTTACATATGTTACAATAGTGATAAAAATCACTGTTGGAGGTTTTTGGAAAGTATTTGAAAACATAATTCTTTGAAAAACGATTCGACTGGCTCCCTGCTCTGTCGTTACATGCTTCCGTGTCGTCTGTGCCTCTGGCTGCTTCCAACACCCCCCTCCCTCTCGCTTCTGTCGTCCCTGACAGAACCTTGCTGTGAGGTCTGTCGGATATAGTTCTGTAGGAGGTCTTGAGCGAGGGTGTGCTCGAAGATACGAATGCCTCGGGCCAGATCTGCCTCGAGTTTCTCCCAGTCGATTGGTTGCGGTTCTTCCGGTGGCGGGAGCTGATAGTGTGTGGAATAGACCATTCGTTCACACGCAAATAATTGTAATAAATGTGTAGGCCTGCTTATGAATACCTCTGAATGGTATTCCCAGAAGCCGGTTGTGAACATCTCTTCGAACGTCTGCTTGTAGCACGCCGGTAGGTACTTTATTCTGCAATGCCAGGCATAACACACCCGTAGCGATGGCGTTGTACTCATATCATATACCAGGTCAAAATTGCCATGCTCAAAGCCCGGGGTGTTGACATGTGGTGCCTTGACGCGTCGGAAGACTTTAAAAATCATTTGCATCATGTCAAAGATTTTGACAGTCATATGCGCCTCTATATCATCCATATGCTTTAATCTAGGGAGCCAGTGGCGAATTGTAGCCATCATGTAGCCAACAGTTGGTAACTCAATGGGTGGCTTAAAATAGGGGTAATTCAACCAGTCTTGGCACTGCTTATTGTTTTGTACCTTAATAGCAAAGGCAGTCCAAGAGCGGCGTCGTGGCACTGGTCCCCAACATGGATTGTACTTCAAATGCAAAGGTGCCTTTACCCATGTACTCATCATCTCTGGATACTGCTGTAGTAAATTTTTTCGCCACTCTGGTTGATAGATCCTTCCTTTCTATGCATCTGGTGGTAGATCAGCCGCCTCGAATTGAGTTGCATGCGATGGTTTCTTACCTGTCTCTTTCTCAATGGCTAACTGGTCTTCGGCCATTAACATGAAATACGGTTTATACTGTAGCTCGTGCCCAGATATGTATCGTCGCGGGGCCAAATGAGCAAAGAATGGAGATTGTAAAATTCTTTCTTCTATCATCGCCATGGCGTGTAATTGTGCCTCTACTCTCGTTGAGTGTGTTGTTCCAAGTTCCTCAATAGTCTTCATCCACGCGGGGGTCGGAAGTTCGTACGTCATCTGACCTTCAGCCGTGACGCGTCCGCCTGGGATGGGTTGTGGCTCGTACGCTTCTTCAAATGTTTCCTCCACCGGGATGGTGACCGTTTCTTCCTCAGCTGGAAGCTCAGGTGGGGAATCTGGCCTTGGTGGTGCTTCATATACTGCAATCCTTGATTCAAGGTTCGATACATGGGCCCGTAATGCGTTGAGTTCCTCTAAGATGTCAGGAGAGGGGTCCACAGGTGCTGGTACGTCTTGGTGTGCCGGTGCTCGTAACTGGAGTAATTTGTGATCTTCTTTGAGTTTTTGGAACTCCTCGTTCATGCGGTCGTATTCATCTAGTAATCTTACATGATCGTCTAGCAGCATCCTCATCGAGTCTGAAGGAATGGCTTTGAACCTGCTAGGACTGAGTGGTTGGTCTGGGTGGTCGAGCGCTGCTTCTAAGTTTTCTCGGTTCTGATCCTGTAAGCACTGGTTTTCTTCCTTGGCGGCTGCTAGGTGTCTTCGTAGTAAGCCCATGTTCTGTGTTAGTGTTGCATTGCGGACTGTCTGGGCACTTAATAAGTTATCCAGGTCAGCAGTGGCTTCCTTGGTCTTTTCTTCGCTTTCTAGTTCCAATTTGTGATAAGCCTCGCGTAATTCCTGGTAGCGGGTGTTCAGAGAGGCATTCTCAATAGACAATAAATTAAGCTGCGACTGTAAGTCATTGGTTGTCCTCTGCAGCTGCTGATAATTATCACCAAGAGATGTGAACTCATCTCTTACTTGCGTCATACACATGAACATCTGTCGGAATGCATTATCTACAGTGGGTGATAGTATTAACGGGGTGCTAAATGAAGATGCAGTTGGTGTAGATGCAACGGGGACGGGGAATGGGGATGGGAAGGTGGATGATGTAGTGATTGTTGAAAATTGTGATGTGCCTAAAAATGTTTGTGCCGGGAGTGAAGTGAGTGATGGTGCAGTGGGTGGTGAGATGTCCATGTCAGTGGACGTATCTAGTGCGGTGACCGTGAATATGGGTGTGATCGTGGGTGCTCGTGCTAGTGTAAATACGGGATTTACAAAGGTTGAGGGGTAATTTACAGGGGGGCTGGCTGGAGCAGCTTGGTGGAAAGGGGAAAGAGGGGTTACAGTGGGTCGGGGAGGTGAGACGGGGGAGAAGGTTAATGGCGGTGGGAATCGGAAAAGGGGTCTTGGAGTTGTGGGGAAAGATGGAAAAGATGGATGGAGAAATGGGTTGGATAGAAAGGTGGGTGTGGGAGGGGATAGACTAGGGCTAATGGGCGCAGGAATTGTGGGGTTAGTGGTCGTAAAGACAATTTCTGCCACACCACCGGCGAATGAAGATGTTGGTCTGGGGGAAGGAGGGTGAAGAGGGGAGGCTGGATGGACGGGCGGTGAGAGAGGAGCGGTTGGGGTGGTCGGTGCTACTGAGGTTTGTACAGTTGTAGCGCGAGGTGGGGAATCTACAAAGATGGTTTCTACAGCCAACGAACTTTCGGGTACGAGGCATGCCTCCCTGGCTTGTTCTGAAGATTGTGCTCCGGTTGGTACACGAATGTATTCGCCGAGCTTTGAAAGTAGTCGTACTCTGCGGGGGTCAAACTGTGGTAGTGGCTTTCTTTGCAAGTACCTGAGTGCTTCGTTGGAGCCTACTGATTTGACTAACTCGCGGAATCCTTTGATGTATGCGTCTTCGAATCTGCCTGTGACAAGTTCTTGTTCTATTATTGTTTGACTCTCTTCCTCTGTCAGCTTTTTGCGTGCCCAAACTTTTTCCATAGTTCTATACAACTTCTTGATAGCTAGTGTGTAAGCTGCTACCTCGTAAGTTTCATCTTCATGGGTACTTGTATCGCCATGTGTGTCTGTTTGTTGGCCTTGGCCATCTGTCTGTTCATGCTCTTGGGATTCATGTGTTCCCTGGCTAGCTTTGTCGTCTCCTTCGTCGTCATCGGTTGCTGTTCTTTCGTCATCAGAGCTGGACACGATCTGTCCTTGTGGCTGATCCCTAGGTGTGGTAGGGTAGCTAGGCCTTTCAAATTCTTGAGAAAACATTTGTCCTTCTGAAAACTGGAACTCGTTGGAGAATGCATCGGGCATCTCAAAATCAAAAGTTTGGTCCAGTGGCTCTGCTTGTCCTGGTTCTAAATGCGGTATTGGAAAAGAGAAAGCTTCCGCACCAATAGTGGTGGGAAGTTCAACTGCTGTGGTGATAGGTTCTGTGGTTGTGGCTGCTCGGGGTGCAACATTACTGGTGGTGCCCTTCGACGTAACTGGTCTTGATAACCGTATATGAATTGGTGGTACTGTGGGAGTGGCTGCTGTTGGTGACTGCTCTGGAGATGGTTGTGGCGAGGGTGATTCTGGGACTTGTAGGCATGGGATAGTACCTCTCATCCGCTTTCCGGCTCTGCCTTTGCTAGACTTTCTAGCCTTCCTAGTGGTGCCTTTAAATGCTTTCAGTTCCTCACTGGTCATGGCATGCTCAATTGGTAAGTCATACGCCAAGCACATATATATGATCCTGGTGAGGGCGCAGCATCCATTGATTACCTTCTTTCGCTCCCACCTATGTTGTGCCAAATAGAGTTGATCAATGATCCAGCTGGCTAGATCAACCGTTTGAGGTCCAGTACATGCTAAGTATAATCCAAACCAGATTCTCTTGTGGGGCATGGTAAAACGATCCTGAGCTGGGAAAGCAAAGTGCTGCATGCATATCCGTAATGGCTTAGAGAGCTCAGGGGTTATGGCTGAAATATCCTCCCACTTAGTTACGTCACCACGTTTCATCTGCTCTGGGACTAGCCGTTCTCTCTCCGTCAGAGTGTGTGTTCCATGTATTTTCAGAGCTGCGCGAATTAAATCTTTAGACAAATAAAACCTTCTGAATGGAGGATCATTTACCAAGGATGGTAACATGAATGTGCCGGGTAGATCCTTGTTCTCTGAAGCCGTTAAGGTGGTTACCAAGTAAAAGCATCTGTAAAAATCGGGTTTAGGCAGAGGGTCGCTAAAATACTCTGTAAATCCCGCTCGTGCCCAAACGTGCGTTAAATCTTGTGTATTCTGCAGTCCTTCAAATTCTCATGAAAAGAACTGGTACTTGGCCCATGTGCGTAAATCAAATGCCAAATTGGCCTCAAATATGAAATCAGCATCTGTTAAGGGTCCTGCTAGGCCTTGAAACCAGTGAGAATTACGATGAATCTTCTCAGTATATCCTCTAGGAGGATCATCGATTGGCATGGGTCCTGGAAAACCTTGAAACTCTGGTGGTTGCATAGTAGGATAAGATTCCGCGAGTAGTTCTCCAATAGTGGCCATCGGTGCACTGGGGCCCGCTTCTGATGGTCCTGCTTCGGTTTGCATGATGACTGATGAGCTAATGGAAAAGATCTGCTACAAAAGATTAACACATTAGTATGGAAATTAATTATGATCCCATTAAGGTGATACCGCAATCCCTTTCCATAACCGATGTGTAACCCGTGTAGCCAAGTGTCGTGAAGTGATTGATGCAATGATTATTTGCAAAACTAATGCAGGTCTCTAGACACCTACATGGTTCAGATTATGCCTGCAATTCTTGATGAGCTTTTATTATGCATGATGTGGGGTTTGGGTGTATGAATTTATACAAGGTTTGGTTGCGGGTGAATTAGTACAAAGGTGGAGTTTAAACGGGGTGGGAAAATTGTTAGATAAGGGGGTACAAGAAGACGTCTGGATACGTTTCGGTATCCATTTCCTAAGAGTCTTGGAGTGGGTGGTATGTTTCTGCTGAGGGACAAAAAGTGGTATCGGTTTTGGTGGTATTGAAGGATGAAAAGATTTCGGAGGGGTATATATTACATGGCTAGAGGGTTGGGCTATAATACATTGTTTGGGTACCCAAATCTGCATGGGTGTGGGTCTATGGATAAGGTATTTCTTGGCGATCCAAATCTGTCGAGTAATTGTAGAAGAAGATCGAGGGGACTTTGGATGCTGACTCTGCTTCTTTTGAAACTTTGTCTTGTTCTCGTCTGCAGTGTTGCCAATAGCCTGTGGTTGCTGTCCTTTTGGCACCCATATTTGTCTCGTGCCACTTGTTCTGTGATGTTGATACTGCTGCTTTCTTTGCCTTGTCTGGTGGTGTTGTCGGTCTGGGTTCCTCTGTTGTGGTTGACTCGTTCGAGGTTGGGTTTGAGAGGTCCAATGGACGCTCTGCTTTGGAAAAGAAGGGAGATCCAACACTTGCGTGACCTGCCCATTAGGAAGTGATTCGTTCTTTATCTTTAATCTAGGCCAGTCCGCAGCAAGTTTGGAAGGATGAGCACCGCAGGGTGTTGTGCTCATTTGGCCGCTGATGCAACCCACATGACCGCTGATTGTGTTCATCTGCCCTAGCGGTTGGGTAGCTTCCCCTTCTAGTTTGCAGGAAGCCCCAAGGAAGATCTCCTATCGTCCTTCTGATTGACACCTGTCCATAGCCAAGCCCGAGTGGGTTGGTGTAGACGTAACGTGACTGGTCTGACCCAAGATCTTCCGATCTTCCATCGCATGCGTTTCATAGGGTCTAGGGTTACAAACCTCAATCGAAATGCCGTTAGGGAAGTCAAGCGGTATCACTCGCTTCTGTTCTAAGGTTCCAATCTGTAAGGAGCCTTGTCTAAGATTTAGGTCCACTGAGTGATCGTATAGCCAATCTTGGCCAAGGATTAGGGGTTCTATCAGGTCGTCATCATGGCACACTAGTAGTTTCGCTGTCATGGTCACATCCTTAATGAGAAGAGGAAGGTCCACCTCACCCATGCAAGGGGTTTCCATGCCTCCTAGGCCTATGAGGTATGCCTCAATTGGCCGCATTTCTATTCCTGAATCCTTATAGTGGGACCATCTAATAGCACTAGTCGCAGCACCTGAGTCAATTAAAGCCCTGAGCTCTTGGCAAGGGTTGTCGTGCTCTAGCCTGACTGTAATGAATGGTCTCCTGTCCATTATACTAGGATGAGTGGTTGACTTTACTTGACACGTGGCCATGGGATATCTGGGTGTAGTTTCCAGATGGTTATAATGTTCTCTCCCTAGTCCTTGTCTTCTTAACTTCATGCGTTTAATGCGTTCTATTGCTTCTGCCTGAGCTTCTGCTCGTATTCTATTTTCTTCCTCCTTACGCTTCTTTGCCAACGTGAGTCGTCTAAGCATATCCTCAGTAAGAGGTTCCTGATATAGCTTGACTCTACAGCCACTAATATAATTAGGCATTATATCTCCTTCTAAAGTGGCTAATTGTACTGCTCCACTTGTTGAGAGTCTGTTAATGATCATAGGTCCATAACCTCGCTTTTCTAACTTACGTGCGTGTTGCTTTAGCGTATATACTAGAACTAAATCTCCTTCTTTTAGGCCTTTATCTTTCACATGTGCATCAAAATATGCTTTCTGTCGCTTCTTCGCTGCATATATTCCTGCTGCTGCTTTTAGCCTGGTTTCTCATAATCGTTCCAAGTCCATTATTCTTGCTGATAATTCATGGCCGGTCCATTGATGTTCTTGTGCAACCTTAAGGGTCGGTATCAAGAAGTCCAAAGGAAGCACTGCATTCTGACCAAAAACCATCTGAAAGGGAGTTGCATTGAGTACGGTCTTGTAGGCCACTCGATATGCCCAAACAACGTGGTGTAACTGTTTGTCCCAATCTGAACGTTTGTTGTTCACGAGTTTCGTCAGTACGTTACAAAGGATCTTATTAGTGCTTTCAGCCTGACCATTGGCCTGAGGATGATATGGTGCAGATTTCTTGTGAATCACCATAAAATCCTGTAATAAATATTCAATGACTTGGTTTAGAAAGTGAGTGCCTCGATCGCTCACTAACTCTATAGGCAATCCATATCTTGTAAAGACATTCTCAAATAAGAATTTTGCAGTTGTGTGTGCATCATTCTTTTTCGTGGCTTTTGCCTCTACCCATTTTGTCAGATAATCTGTGGCAACAATAATGTATTCTGCATGTGTACCTTTTGCAGGGGGGTTAATGGGTCCTACAAAGTCTATACCCCAGTTAGAAAATGCACATCCGCCCATCATGGGTTTCAATGGCATTTCATCTTTGCGAGTAGGAAACTGAGTTCTTTGGCACACATCACATCTCTTTACATAGGTATGAGCATCCATGTGAAGAGTGGGCCACCATAATCCTGCAAAGAGGATGGCTTTGATTATCCTATCGGGTCCAAAATGACCTCCTGCGACACCTTGGTGTGCAGTCTCAAGTATGCTCAGATAATCGTTCTCATGAACACATTGTCTTAGATATCCATCTCGTCCTCTTTTGTATAGGTTATCGCCAATAAGTGAATAATCTTGAGCTTCCTGCTCTAGACTGCGTTGTCGTGCTAAAGTCATTCCTTGAGGGAATGTCTTCGTCCTCAAGTATGTCACTAATTGTTCACTCCAGTCTGGTGTGAGAGACACATGATACAATGTAGCATGCTCTACTGGTGGTCTTTCACAACAAACGTGGCATTCTTTACACAACCTGTAGACATCTGCTTCCATCGTAGGCCAATATACTCCTAGTCTATGCAGAGTCTGTAATATTCGATGTTTCGAATGATGTTGCTTTAATGCACCTACGTGTGCTAATTGCAACCAATTCGCATGTTCTGATTCATCCACACAACAAGCAAGAATCTCTTGATTATCCTGTTTATATATGCTTCCTGCCATTATTTGGTATCTCTGCGACTTGTTAATCTCTCCCTCTTTGATCTTTATCCTAGGATTCTTGGGTCCATATGTGAGAATAGGGACTAAAGGCTTAGCCCATTCTGGTGCTATCTCAAGATTGAACAAGTATGTATCTGGTAGATCATCCGCTACTCCTTGAGGAGCTTCTCCTGAGGTTAATCTTGAAAGGTGGTCAGCTCTAAGATGTGTCCTTCCTTTCCTGACTACGACTTCAAAATCATATTCCATGAGTAATAGAAACCAACGTATTAGTCGTCCGGTGTTACAAGGCTTGTTGACTAAGTACAATAGGGCTTGATGATCTGTAAAGAACTTGAATTTGTTGGCCAACAAGTAGTGCCTAAACTTCTTTACTGCGTAGATCATCCCTAATCCTTCTCGTTCCGTCGTGGTGTAATTTCTTTCTGCTGCGTTCAATTGTCTGCTCGCGTAAGCTATGGGGAGATCTATGTTACCTTCATTCGTGGGTTGTGCTAACACGCATCCTATGGTGTAATTGGATGCATCCACATGTACATGGAATGGCTTACTCCAATCTGGGGTAGTCAATATAGGTGCTGAGCACAAGCGTCGTTTAAGTTCATTGAATGAATTTTCACATTCATCTGTCCATTCAAAATTGGTTAAAAGAGAGTACAAAGGCTTGGCTATGATTGCATACATGTGTATGAATCTCCTATAATAACCGAAATGGCCCATAAATGCTTGTACCTCTTTCACATTAGTTGGTCTAGGTAATTCTGCAATTACCTTCACCTTTTCTTCATCCATAGAGATTCCATTTTTTGACACAATGTGTTCTAGAATTTTGCCTTGTCTGACCATGAAAACGCATTTTTCTGGGTTCAAACAAACCTGATATTCTCGACATTTGTCAAATATTTGCCTTAACTATGGGATATGCGTCTGTCTTACATTTGAATGAGCACATAAGTCATCGACATAAACTTCCAAACTCTTGCGTAAGAATTCCTTGAAAACATGACACATGAGTCGCTGGAAAGTGGCGGGTGCATTTGTTAAGCCAAATGGCATCACACGAAATGCAAATATGCCCCATTAAGTGGCAAATGCCGTCTTGTGTTGATCCTCTGGAGCAATGGCTACTTGATTATAGCCTGAAAATCCATCAAGAAAGCTGTAAACTTCCTTGCCCGCAACTCTTTCCAATAGATGTTCCGTGATAGGAAGAGGATAACTATCTCTAATCGTTGCGGCATTAACTTTTTTAAGGTTAATACACACACGCAATTTTCCATTCTTCTTGGGCACAACCACAATGGGGGATACCCATTCGGTATGCTCAATTTCGTAAATGAATCCTTCTTCTATCAAGCGATCTATCTCCTCTTTAATCTTCGCAGCGTAGTTATCATTGTACGTGTACGGTTTCTGTTTCGTAGGTTTTGCATCTGGAGTCATAGGGATTCTATGAGAACATATATCTGGGTCTACTCCTTTCAAATCTTTATAACTCCAAGCGAAAACATCTCTATATTTGCGCAATAGGGCAACTAGCTCTTCTTCTTCTTCAGTTGTCAAATCATGCTCTATGTATGTACATTTTTCTTCTTCTCCTTCTATGGCTACGATTATTTTCTTGGTTTTCTCTCGGTTATCATATACTTGTCCGTCATTCGCCTTTCTATTAGGCATTCGTACCATGATTCTTGTATCTTCGGTTGCATATTTCTTGAAGTTCTCGGGTACTTCAAATAAAGATTCTTCTTTTTCTGACATGGTTTCTTTCTTCTTTCTTTTCTTGCCTTCACTCTTGTTAGTCACTTGCGTGGCTAACCTCACCTCATTCGTAATTTCCTCGTGTCTCTGAGTGTGAGTCTCTACTTCGAAAAAATATTCTTCCTCTGATGCAAAGGGTGGGTCCATGATAATTGATTCTAAATCAAAATCGCTTGCATCCTCAAATGCATCAGTGTTAGGTTCACATTCTTCTAAAATTGAGTCGCACATGATTGGCTCTATCGTGAAAACTGATATGTCATAGCCATCCTCGTCACAGTGGGGTGTCCATTGTTCTTCATTGATGGCTACGTCCATGGTTGCTAGGATTTCTGCCCAACCATGGGGTTCAAACTCTTCGTCTGGGAATACTACAGGTGCATAGGCTGGATCTTGAAGGGTTCGTGGATGTTGTTCTGCACCTAAGGTCCTTGCTTCTAATCTTTCTTCCTCTTGTTTGGCCACTTTACACATCCATAAATGAGTATCCTCATGCAACCAAGAAGGATCTGATTCTGAATTGATTTGCTACATGCTTCCACAATTCTGGTTTTACCTTCAATAACTCCTCCAGAGTAAGGTTACATTGTACTTTAGTGTTCTTGATCATTTCCGTGTTTCTAGGGATTATTGACTCTTGATTCCTCACTATTATCGTGGGTGCTCTCATACTAATAGACTTTGCTTCCCAAGGTCCTGTGAACTGAGGTAATTCTTGTAAAGAATTAGATTCAAATCCTGTGTGTTCACTCAGTTGTTCTTCCTCTACATCATCGTATATAGAGGGAATGTCTTGGGGAAATTGTTCCTGCAAGTCGTCTATTTCTTGAATAGGAGGATGGGTTCCTGGTTCCTTTCTCCATTTCTCTTCTTGGATTTCTCTCAAAAATTCATGTGAGTACCTATGTATGGAAGACAAATTGTCTTGACTTTCTGTATTGGGTACTTGAGACAGGGATGGTGCATTCCTTTCCTGTGTCTCTGGGACAATAGGGTTCCTAGGCTGATCCTTTTTCTCTTTGCTTTCAATCAAGTATTCTAGCCTCTCCATTAGTCCTTGAAAGTGTAATTCTGGTTTTGCCATGTTATTCCAATTGAGATATCTAGAGGCTTCAAACAAAGCTTGTGCTAGTTCTACCATCTTCATGCACAGTTTAGTTCTCTCAATTTCTAGATCAGCTCGAGGGTAGTTTTTGCTCATTTCAGCTACCTGAGGTCCCTCTTTTAATCTAGCCTGATATGCACGAAACATCATGTCTAGATTTTCTGGTATGGGTTCCGCTAAAACTGATCCTGATTTTTGAGCTAGATTCTCTTGATTCAAGTCCTGTGAAGTCAATTCTAGGATTTTGGCTCTAGATTCCTTTAAACTTCCTTCCAACTCAGTTATCTTTTTACTCCATTTTCTCTTAATTCTTTCTCTAGAATCTTTCCAAGATTTTGTCTTTTTACTGCTAGATTCTGCAACTTCACTGGTTCCGACTACTTTGTCCTGATTAAGCTTTTGGTTCTGTAAGAGCGCCTGGGCTCTTGTTATAGCTTGGATAGGCACGTATGTAGGGTTGGATCCATCTGCGTTATTTACAATACCTATCACGTTGATCGGTGTCACATTCGAAGCATTAACAAGGTTCTTAGGACAATCTTTGATTATATGCTCTTTGCCACAATCAGCACAAAAGCCTTGGATGTTATAGTACTGTGATTGTCCTGCTATCGGAGGATGTGGACAATCCTTTATGAAATGATCTCCTTGGCACCTAAAGCATGGTCCTCTAGGGCCCTGTGGTCTCTGTTGTCTTACTTGGGGCCGTGGATTTGGGTTTGTGTACATCACATTAGCATAGTCTGGCTCCCAACTAGGTTCCACTGGTGGACTATCGTAATGATATGTTTCTACGTGTTCTGGTGACTCTGTGTAATATGCGGGTGGACTATCTACATGCGTAGAGTCAAAACTGTTTGAGTGTGGGTCACTCTCTGTGATCAAAGGTGAAGAAGGCACTAAGGCCCTACTTAGGTTCTCTTCTGCGGCAGCGTATTTGACTGAGATTACATTCGCTGGTGGGGGTGGCTGCTGAGCTAAGACAGGTTGAGGTCTCTGTTGAGCCTGGTATGGGTAGTTCTGAGGAGGCCTATAGTAATAAGGCTGAGCATTGTATTGGCCTTGATACCTACCTAGCTGCGGGTATGCTTGCAGGTAGTTCTGTCTCACGGTTTGTTTGTTGTATGGGCAGTCCTGAGCCGTATGATTCGTGTATCTTCTCTCAATTGTACAGTATTGGCCACTAGGGTTGGCTTGAGGTTGTGGTGCATTGGGACACATATTTGCCATATGATCACCACCACAGGTGTAACAACGCTTGTTCATTAGTACCCTAGGTTTACTAGAAACTCCTACTTTCTGGGCCACTTTTTCTGCAAGGTCTTCTATTGAGCTAGACAATTTTGTGGATGCTAGAGATGAACAATCTGAGTCCTTATAGACCTTTGAGAGTTCCAACTCGTCTCCTAAGTTGTCCTCAATGTCTATACAAATTCTTACACATTGCTCTAGCGTTCTGGGTTCTTTTAGGTACACATAGGAGCGTAGTTTAGAGCTCAACAAGCCATCTAAAAACAATGACACTTGCTTGGCTTGTGAGGGTAGCTCTTGCATTGGACATCGTTCAACATATTGTCTAAACCTACGTCCTGCCAGTCTAACTGTCTCCTGAGGGGTCTGTTTGAAGCTATGAATCAACGAAGACGTGTCATGTCTAATCCCACTTTTAGAGAATTCGGTGATGAATGACTCTAAAAAGTGATGGATGTCTCTAAATTGCCTTTGTTGCAGAGGTTGGAACCAAGTTAAAGCGGTATTCTTTAACGTTAGTCCAAATGCATTGTATTGCGTGAACATGTCTTCAACTTGTTCGGCTCTTAGTACTTGCTTGAATTCTACGACGTGGTCATAGGGATCTCCTGTCCCATCAAAATAATTCTTCATGGATATCACTAACTGAGTGGGTCTCAATATTCTTGCGTGTTCACGTGGTCTAGGTAGATGAAAATCATCTCTACCACCTAGCACTCCATGATCTCTTTGTCTATCCGCTCTATTAGTGTCCGTGGTTGTTCTATCTCTCCCTATGGGGTGATTAAAGCTTACTTCCGGTCTCTCTTTATTTCCCTCTCTTTGATTTCCATGGGCTGATGATGTTCCTGCCCCTTGTTGACTTGTATTCATGTTCATTCTAGATGGAGGGAATACCAATTCACCTCTCCATGTGTATGTGTTTTTAGCGCGGTCAGGCACTTTCTGAAGTCTCATCCAAGTATACAACCTTTCCAGGTGTATCCGGGTCCTTGAACTCGTATATCGTGATGATTCCTACCTCACTAAGTAGTTCTGTCTTGTATCTCCAAAAGGCTTCATCAGTTTCTTTATTTACAAACAACTCTATGCTTCTGTTGTCCTGAGGGATCCAATCCGGGATTAGTACTCGTGTCAGTACAGATTTCCCTCTAGGTGTTCTAGGCTCTTCTAATGGTTCTTTTCCTTGAAATTTTGCTTCCGTCTCTGGTTGAATCACGCCAAACTCGTTGGTATTGTTTGGCTGCGTACTTAAGATGTACATTGTTCCTTCCTTGTCTATGTACGCGTCTCTCTCGAATTTCACCACTGGACGTTCCAATCCAATGGGTTGATCGGGGTTGTGCATTTGCACCACTTGCCTTCGCAAACAATCCTCATAGATGCGAGCACCTAATCGGTTGGTTCGGAGAAACTCTAGTTGCGTTCTATAGGGTCCTTTTGGTTTTTCTAAATAGGCTACATTCGACCCTCCTTCTGGTTTTTCTGTGCTAAATGCCATTTCTGATTCACTAGTGTCTGAGCTCTTGTAGGGGTAATTACTATTCAATTGCTGAGCCCACGATCGAGCAGTAGTTCTTACACTTGCCTCTGATGATCTAAGGCTTCGTCGGTCTGACTTACCTATATATTTGCCCGATCTAAGGTTCATTAATTTTGTTCCTTGCACACTCAGTACACGCTCAGATCGTCACAGATTCTTTGTTATTATTGTCTTGATTCTTTTTAGATTTCTTTAGATTCTTGTCTTAATGTATGCGTCAAGAATTCGACTTTCCGTTATAATTTTGAGTTCTCATTCCGTCAGACTTAGGTTCTTTCCTTTAGGTTTTCGCCACACACACCTTTACTTTAGTCTTGAACTTGATAAATTTAATTCTCTTGAGCTTGAGGCGTTCCTATCGTCTTAAATCCACAATGCTAACGTTTATCCTAAGCTAAGAATTGACTGAGGGGGTTGAGTAATCTTGCAACCTCGAGTCAGCTTTTCTGGTTGCTCTGATGCCCAAGAAGTCGCGTTTCCCAAGCTTTATGCCCTTCACTGCCTTGCCTTGGTTGCCTTTGATTGCCCTTGCTAGACCTGGAAAAATTCAATATTAGACCAATTCACAGTTGGATGATCAAGCACTTGAGTATATACACCTTTTAAGTCCCTTCCCTTTTTGCCCAACTTTTTAATGCTTGCCCCCTGGCTTTCTAGTCCCAAAACGGACTTCGGATGAAAAAGTTATGACCGTTCAGGCCCTAGGGGGTAAAAACTGACAAACAGGTTTTTCTCTAAATATGAGCTAAGGGGTCTCCTATGAGTCTAATCACCCAAAAATTTCCCAAAATTAGCCCCAAAATTGGCCAAAAAATGAAACCTTAAAATTTGCGATGGGGGTGCACAATCGCGATGGTGTAAGACAATCGCGATGGTCTGGGACCGTCGCGATGGCGTGAGGGTGAACCGTCGCGATGGCGTGAAAGTGGACAATCGCGATGGCGTGAAAGTGAACCGTCGCGATGGCGTGAAAGTGGACAATCGCGATGGCGTCAGTCAACGGTCAACGTGGACAATCGCGATGGTCCAAAGTGAACCGTCGCGATGGTGTGAGGGTGTCGTCGCGATGGTCCAAAAAATGAACCGTCGCGATGGTCTAGCTTGCCACGTGGCACCGTCGGCGCGATGGCGTGAGCCAATCGCGATGGTGTGGGGTCAACCGAACAATCGCGATGGTCCAAAATGAACCGTCATGATGGCGTGAGACCGTCGCGATGGTCCGGCCGAGCCGTCGCGATGGCGTGAGCCAATCGCGATGGTTTGACACAATCGCGATGGTCTGAGACCGTCGCGATGGTCCACCAAACTATGAATTTTTGAGATGCACCTGTGGATTCGTGCAAGCGCAAGGGTCGCCTACCTCGTGGTGTGGTCGCCTACCAAAAATGCCGAAGGTTGCAGACCATCGCGATGGTCTGACACCGGAAATTTCTGACAGAAGGTGATTTTCTTACCTTTTTGCAGCCTTCCTAATGCACTGGAGTACTGTTCCTGCAAGAAAACTCAAGAAAGCAAAAGCACACACAAGCACAAAAGCTCTCTCTCACTCTCTCGCAAGCACAAATGAGGGGAAATGAGGAGAATGGGTGGATATGGTGAATTTTCTGATTTTTTTGGAGATGAAGATGATGATGCGGTGATGAAGATGGAGTGTGGGGGAGGTGAAAAACACTAAAAACCAAGTAAAAACAACAACAAAAACTGAAATTTTTACCTTCCAACGCCACTTCTTGCTATACTCTTACCATCACACATTCGTCCTAGACTCGTTCCCCGGCAACGGCGCCAAATTTGGTGTTGCTCTAGCACAATGGTGAGAACCACGTTAAGAAGCTTCACCTCCTTAATGTCAATCCGCGGAAGAGATAGGAGTGATATGAAGATCGTGAATGTGAGATGAAGTGAGAGTGAAGGTGAGAAGCATAGAAATGCACACACACATACACACACACTACGAAGAGACAAGCAAGACACAATGGAAGGTGGGAAATTAGCTCTATTACTCAAGAACACTATTACAAGCTCAAAATAGCTCTAAGCTCTTCTCTACTCCAACAAGCTAACCTCAAAAATGAGCTCTCTAGCTCTTTTTATAGTTTCTAGACTAGTTTTGACCGGTTTCACATCTAATGACCGGCATAGTTAAAAATTAGGTCCTAGATGCTATTTGGAAGGGTAAACAATGTCTAAAAATAACAAAAATTGATACGCTTGTTCTACCTAAGCTCCTCAAGCTCGAGGACTCCTCGGCTTGCACAAAATGGAGCTATGGATTACAAAATGGGGTTTTCTATGTTACATATGTTACAATAGTGATAAAAATCACTGTTGGAGGTTTTTGGAAAGTATTTGAAAACATAATTCTTTGAAAAACGATTCGACTGGCTCCCTGCTCTGTCGTTACATGCTTCCGTGTCGTCTGTGCCTCTGGCTGCTTCCAACAATCATACCGAGGATTTTGTTGGTCATCTTTATAGTTGGATCGGGTACTGTCGCATAACGATTTAACCAAAATTCGATGGATCTCACCATGTATTCTTCGATCGGCAAATAATTGTGGGGCGGACTTGGAAGTAGCGGGTAATTCAACCATTGTTTATTGAGGTTACCACTCTGTTGCATTTTCAAAAATTCTTGTGCATCATGTCGACGAGGCATTGGGCAAAAAGAAGGATTTACCTGTAATAAATATGGTGATGCTTGCCAGTGCACTCGCAAGGTAGGATTCTTTTCCAAAAACTTCCTTCTCCAAAGTGGTTGTGCTGCCTCAAATTGCTCTTGAGTGTAAGTGAAGGTGTTTGCTTTGAAGTTCAATTGATCATCTGGATCTTTTTGCGTGGTATGCTTTATATAACGACGTGTTTGCTCTTTTAATAGCCCATAAGGTATGTTGAATAGCTTTATGATCTGATCCAAGTCTTTTCCTTTAATTTTTGCCTCCTTCATTACTTTGACTACATTTTCAAAATTTTCTTTCAACTGAGACACCAATAGTGCCCATTCCTTCTTACCTATTTTTGCAGTATATGGCATGGGATGATCATCACAAGGTTCCGCCGTCTGCTCTTTTATTGGTGAACGATAGATTGGGGGAGATAGAGGACATCTACCTCATTAGTAGAATTTCCTTGTTGCGGCTCTACTGGTGTCCCGATTGTTGCCTGTTGTTTTATTTGAGATTCTAATTGTGCAATGAATTCTTCCTTTTCTTTGATTTCATTGTGGGCCTTTGTTAGCACGTCTTTGGCTGTCAAAAGTTCATTGCTGATGGCTGCTAATTGGTTGGTGTCTTCATTATAAACTACCAGAAGTTTGTCTTCAACTGATTTCCATCACGTTTTGAGTTCATTAGTGTCATGCATATACCTTGTTTCCCATTCTTCTCTGATGGCTTGCTCTTGTTTTAGATAATTTTCATACTTTGCAATTTGATCTTCTAATGCTTTCGTGTCTCTTACGGTTGTCTCTCGTGCTTCTATGCGTTGGTTGTACAATATGGCATGCATAAGTTCTTTATTTCTATTTCATAAATTGTCGATTTCTTCCATGTATACCTTGATCTGAGTTTCAAGAAGTTTACTTCTAGCATTTATTCTTTCCTTCGCTTCACAAGCTTCATATTTCCTCTGTAGCTCTAGGAGTTGATCCTGGATTTTCTCGTTCTTCTCTGTTAGTGTGGTGCATTCTTCTTTGGCTTCTTTAACTTCTGTTTCTTCGGCTGAGAGTGCCTGTTGAATGTGAATTAATTGTGCAGACAAGTTTTCACTCATCACCTGGAATTGGCTTCTCTCTCTCATAGCCTTGTCATAGTCTACATCCATTTCGAGCATTTGCTGTTGCGTATCCATCGCCGTTTGTATCATTTGCTTCACTACTAGCTTTAATTGAGCTACATCCACGTTTAACCATGTTTTAGGTATGTGTAGCTCAGTGATGAGTAGCACCTCCTTTAATGTCAATCCGAGAAGACGTGAGGATGGTATGAAGACCTCGAGCAAGTGGAGGCACAAGTGCGTGAGTGAGAAGCACACAAGCATGCACACACATACACGCACACGTGCACACACGGCAAGACAAAGAGTGAGAAGCAATGGAGTTCTTAGATTACTTTCAAAAAGCTCTTACAAGTTCATTTCAATTACAAGCTAGCCCAAAAATGAGCTCTCTAGCTCCTTTTATAGTTTTTGACTAGCTTTGGCCCTGTTCAGACCTAGTGTCCGGCCTAGTTAAAAATTAGGTTCCAGGGCTTATTTGAGGGCTCAAACGAGATCTAAAAATTACGAAAATTGGTAAGCAACTACTTCTAAGGCTCCTCAAGCTCGAGGACTCCTCGGCTTGCACAAAATGGAGCTACAAAAAGGTGAACATGGTATTTACAGGGGTTGTTAGTGATGAGAATCACTTTTAATTTGTGTAAGGATTTAGAAAAATTAAAGGGTTGCATTAGTGCTAGATCTGCATGAATGCTCATACTTGCTTCTTCATGAAGAAAATTATTGGCCTACTTGCCAGATCGTCGTTGACTCCCTTGTCTGCTTGTGCCTTCTCTCCCTTCTGACTCTCTTCTCTGACTGCCATGCCCCGTCAGTCCTTCAGTTCCTTGTCTGCTGCTAACACCCCCCCCTCTCTCGCGTTTGTCGTCCCTGACAGACCCTTGTTGTGTGGGTTTTTGGATGTAGTACTCAACGACATCTTGCGCTAAGTGATGTTCGGCAATCCTCAATCCTTTGGCCAAGTCTGTGAGTAGAGCATCCCAATCTACCGGCCCTGGAACCTCTGGATGTGGCATACGTAACTTGTCTGAATGGAGAGCTTGTTCCACTGCAAACAATTGTAATAAATGTGAGGGCCTGGGAATGAAGATCTCTGAGTGATATTCCCAGAACCCTGTGACGAACATCTCTTCAAATGTTTGTTTGAAGCAGGCCGGTAGGTATTTGATGCGGGCATGCCATGCATAAACAACATTAATAGAGGGCGTTGTGCTCATGTCATAAACAAGATCCTGATTGCCTTCATTGAATCCGAGCGCAGAGAGGTGAGGTTCCTTAACATTCTTGAAGGTCCGGAAGGTGACTATCATGAGTTCAAAAATTTTAAGACACATCTGTGTCATGACATCTGGTACGTTTTTGAACCTGATACCCCAATGCCGAATTGTCGATATCATATACCCTACGGTAGGTTGACCTTTGGGTGGCGCTAAATAGACATAATTTAGCCATTTCTCACATCCTTTCATTGTCAGCACCATCTTTGTATATTCCGGCCACGACCTTCTTCGAAAGACAGGGCAGTAGCAGGGATTGAACTTGATATACAGGGGCATGTTATTCCATGTGCGATTCATTTCCGGGTAGGTTTCAAGCAGCCGAATTCTCCAAGTCGGTTGGCGAATATTTCCTTGCTTGGCACTTTCTGGGATGTCATCTGGTGCAAACTGTGTGGCAGAGGTTGGTTCCCTTGAGGTGTGATGCTTGATTTCAGCATTATAATCCACCATTAAGACACAAAATGGAACATACAAGTCGTCAGAGGTGCCGATCCACCTATGATGAGAGAGGTTCCTGAAATAGTCCGATTTTATGACCACCTCTTCCAATCGTGACATCGATGCTATCTGGACTGCCACCCTATCATCATGTGTTGTGGCCACCTTTTCCAATTTCTGCATCCATTCAGGAGCCTCTATTTCAAGGGTGTCCATGCCCTCATCTGTTTGCTTGCCTCCAGGTGCTGGCATCGGAACGTACCGGTCCTCAAAGGTTTCCTCTACTTCGATGGGTACTAGGTCTTCAGGTTCTGGTTCCACCAAGGGGGAGGGTTGGCGTTCATACTCAAGCACTTTCTTTTGTAATTCTTCGAGTTGTGCTTTGAGCGCTGCTACTTCGTCAGTTGTGTCAGCTGTGGTTGGGACTTCTTTGGGTGGTGCTGGTTGAGCTGCCAATTGCCTTCGTAGTTCGTCTCTTTCCTTTTCTAAGGCTGCATGGGCTTCGAGGAGATCAGCATGGGTTTCCAATATGATTTGCATATTGTCCAAGGGAATGGCCTTAAACTTCTCCAGGTCAATTTCTTGTGGGGACCCTTCCATGGCTGCTTCCAAGTTCTCTTCGTTTTGTGTCTGAAGCCGTCTATTTTCTTCCAGGGCGGCCGACATATGCTTCCGTAATAGAGCCATGTTGCGGCGGAGCTTGAGGTTCTCTGTGATTTGGGAGTGTAGCAGATCATCCATTTGTTGTCTTTCTTCGGCATCTGGTTGCGGTGGATTTGCCACTAATTGCTCATGTTGTTCTTGCAATGCACAAAACTGCTGTTGTAATTGTTTCTTCTCTTGCTCTAAGTCAATGAATCTTCCTTGTAATGCTTCATGACTCCTGAACAAACTTGTATGCTGAGCATCGAGGTGCTGATAGTGTTGTTGTAACTGAGACATGCACTGATACATGTTATTAAATACATTATTAATGGGGGTGGATGCAGGGAGGGTGTTAAGTGCAGAGGGAAAGGGAAAGGGGAAGGGAAGTGTGAATGCGGTGCTGGAAAGTGGTGAAGTGGGTGGTGGGGGAATGGGAGATTGTGGCCGCATGGGGGGAGGGAGAGGTGTAGTGGAAGGTGATATGTCCATAAAATCCATGGTGGAAGCAGTAGTGGGAGTGATTGTGAATAGTGGAATGGTGGGTGCAGTGATTGTGGTGAATGTGTACAGTGGTGTGTGCAGTTGTGAATGTGAACTGCCCGAAAGTGTGAGTGGGGGAATGGGGATGTCAGTAGCTGTCGTTAGGATTATAGTGTTAGTGGAGGTGTATACACGGGAGGTGTTGAGAGGGTGTGTGGGTTGATTGGCGGTTTGTGCTTCAGTCATGGCGGTGGACTCAGAGGCGGTAACGGTGGTTGTTACATTGGTAAGGGGAGGTGAATGTGGTGGAGTGGGAGGCGGGGGTGGCAAGGGGGGTGATGGGGGTGGACTGGACACATGGGCTTCCTCGGTGTCGTGAGCGGTGTGTGCAGTGCCTGTAGTTGTGGGGGTGCCTTGTGGTCCTGATCCTAATACATTCATTTATTTCCCTGTTCGTGGGGGACGTCTTCCGTATCTTCTTTCCATTCTGCGTGATTGTGCCAGGGCCGTCTGCACTGCCTCAAGTACTCCTAAGGCATCAGAGATCATATCCATGTTGGAACAAGCCAATCACAAATTGGTGATTATAGAGATCTTGAAGAAGACTTATGGTCAGAATGAAGTGAAGGAAGATACTTATGAAAGTGAAGAAGATTTCAGGATGATTTCTTGTACACATATGTACATATAAGTGAAGAATCTTGTAAGCTGAGTATAGCTAAGCATTTAGGATGATCAGTAGCAATGTCATAGACGCGGGATGAGTCTAAAGTCATGTATATATAAGTTAATGATGACAAGAATTATGAGAGAGAGAGTAAGAGAGTCATTTGTAGATGACAAACTTCAGAAAGATGTGTAGAGAGTTTTTTCCCAGAAAATAGCGACGGGTTTTTCTCTGAGTGCTCTCTGTCTGATCACGTGGATCAGAAATCCTTTTGTACACATCTAATTGAGAAGCTAATGAAGCTATGTCTAGAGTTTCAGAATCTAATTCCTCTCCTACTGTGAGAATGATCAATAGGAACATTCATATGTAGAATGTGGGAACTGAAGTCTGAGAGTAGCGCACTTTTCCGTCTCAGTATTTTGATCAGATCTGAGTGTATATTGTAAAGTTTTTGATGAGTGAGCACTTAAAATTTAAGTTAGAAGATAAGGAAGCTATGGCTAAAAGCATTTAGCAAAACGGGTTTCAGATTGGGAGAAATCAACTTAAGAAGTTGACTATGTCGAAGGCGCAACTTCTGAGAGACATTTTCTGACATGTCTTTGATCTTAATGATCAAATTAAACTTTTGGTGATTAGTTTTGAGAACTAATGATTGACATTATTGCGCAAAGGTATTGCGAATACTTGTGCATCATTTGCTTGAAGAAATTTGAAACTTTATGCAGGTAATGAAGTGGATTCTTGTGAAGTAGACACTTCTTCACTCAGAGAAGTGTTGCTTGAAGTTTTGGTAAAGAAGAACATTATTTGTGTAAAGTTTGGTTTATAACTGACATAGAAGTGTTCTTAAGTCAGTATAGATCAAACCTTTGGAGATTAAGAGGTCTCCAACAGTGGTATCAGAGCTGAAGGTGAAATACAAGAGAAGAAAAGACAATTGAAGTTCCGACTGGTGCAGATATTGAAGATCTTCCAAATCAAAGGAAGACAAGGACAAATTATTGAAGATAACCTGCAGGAGTTCAAAGCACGAGTTCGAAAAGAATCAAGAAGGACAAAGCTTATATCAAAGGTACACTTTATCCTCATAAACCATAGTAATTGCAGATACAGAAGGTCAAGGATGGGAGAAAGCTTGCAGATTGATAAGCTAGATAGGGAGAACTATCCAGCATGGTCCATGAGGATGGAAGCACACCTCATAAGCAAAGATCTTATAGCATTTATTACAGGAGATGAAGAAAAACCTGAATTTGCAGATCCTAGTATTCCTACTAGGGAAGAGCTTGCAATGTTGAAGACTTGGATGAGAAAGGATGCTCAAGCAAGGAGTATCATCTACATGGCTGTAAATGATTACCTTCTACCTCACATCAGAGGTTTGGAAAGTGCTACAGATGTTTGGAATGCCTTGGAAGAGCATTTCCAAAATACAACTAAGTCAAGGAAGTCCTCACTATGGGCTGAGTTCACAACCTTCAAGAAGAAGAGCTCACAATCAATTTCTGATTATGTGGCAAGAATGAAGGATATTGCAGATAGCTTGGGAGCAGTGGATGAAGACATTGAAGAGGAAAAGTTGGTAAGACAAATACTTACAGGTTTGAGAGGAGATGAGAAGTGGAAGCCTTTCATATTGTCCATAGAGTTGTCACTTGATCACTTTACTCTTGATCTTAATCAATTGCTAGGACACATGCTAACCTTTGAGCAGGATCTTAAAGGAGACAATGATAGAAGTACAAGTCAAGCTATGTACTCCAAGGACAAGAAAAAGAATGGCAAGGGAAAGCAATCGAATGATGATGAAGGGAATTCAAATCAAGCTAACTTCACAAAGGGAAAGATGAATTTCAGAGGTAAAGGTAGAGGAGGTAAGAACAAAGATAATGCTAAAGCTTGTTGGATTTGTGGCAGAACTAATCATTTGGCAAATGATTGTTGGTATAACAATCAAAATGGTGGAAGTAATAATCAGAATTATAATCAAAGAGGTAGAGGAGGCAGAAACCAAAGAGGCAACTTCAGAGGAAGAGGTGGTAGGACATCATATGGTAGAGGAGGTGGAAGAAACTTCCAATCTCAGTCCTACAACAATAATTATTATAATTATGCATCAGATCAGAAGGATGACATGACTCTCATCTTGAATGCAACTCATGAATCAATGGGAGAAGATCAAAGAGTGTTTTATATTGACTCAGGGTGTAGCAACCATCTGAGTGGGAATTTATCCTTGATGACTGATATGGAAGCAAGGGTGAATGGACATACAGTTCAAACAGGTGACAATACCAAACATAAAGTGGAGAGCATTGGATCAGTGAAGACAAAGAGTGGAAGTACACTTCTGAGCAAGGTACTTTATGTTCCTACTATTCCTAAAAATTTGATAAGTGTAGGGCAAATTGTGGAGAAAGGATATGAGGTAAGATTCACAAATGATGGTGTTTATGTGCAAGATCCAAATCAGGGATATAGAAACATAATTGCAGGTAAAAAGGAAGGAAGATTGTTCACTCTCAAAGTCCAAGGTAATGTGGGACGTGCATTATTTATTTACCTATGGAAGTCAAAAGGTATCTGAATTAGACCTATGGCATAAAAGGCTAGGTCATTTCAATGAGAGAGCTATAAAGGAAATGTCAAAGAATCAGGTGGTGCTTGGATTGCCAAATATTGAAGGGCAACATATGGTGTACAAGTGTGAAGCTTGTCAATTAGGTAAAGCACATAAAGGTTCTTACAACAAATCAGGGTACAAGCATTCAAATATGCTTGAATTGGTTTATACAGATGTATGGGGTCCCTCAAGGGACTATAGCATAAATGGATCCAGATATTATGTGTTGTTTGTTGATGATGCAACCAGGTGGATTACTTTGTATGTAATCAAGGATAAATCAGAAGTTTTCAAGACATTCAAACATTTTCATGCTTATGCAGAAAGGATCACAGGGCAAAAGCTTAAGAGGTTAAGATCAGATGGAGGGGGAGAGTATTTCTCTAAAGAGTTTGATGATTATTTGTGGAATGCAGGTATCAAAAGAGAAGTAACTTGCAGGTACTCCCCTCAACAGAATGGAGTAGCAGAAAGGAGGAATAGGACTCTTGTAGAGTTTGCAAGAGCCATGATGAAGGAAAAGAATTGTCCAAATTACTTATGGGCAGAAGCCATTAACACTGCAACATACCTTGTGAATAGGTTGCCTTGCAAAGCTTTGGATGGAGGAACCCCTTATGAAGCATGGTGGGGTAAGAAACCTACTCTTGATCATTGTAAGGTATTTGGATGTATTGCATATGCTTATGTTCCTTCACAATTAAGACATAAGCTAGAACCAAAAGCAGAGAAGTATGTGTTTATTGGATATGATGATAGACAGATGGGTTACAGGTTGTGGAGTCCATCCACAAAGCAATTTCTTGTTACCAAAGATGTGACATTTGATGAGCAAAATACATGGTATGTAGGATCACCAAATGATTTTACAGGTGTTGAAGAAATACAAAGGAAAGGAAAGGCAAAAGTAAAAGTGTGTGAAGAAATTGTTGATGAAGTTGACTCTAGAAGTAGATTGCAGGATCATGTAGAAGAAGGGCCAAGATTTGATCCAGAATCAAATGAGGCTGAAACTTCGAGAAGTGCAGAAATCAGAAGATCTACAAGGGAAAGGAAAGAACCTATAAGATATAGTTATGATACATCTTTCCTAACAACAAAAGACTATGCCTACATTGTGAAGACAGAAGAAGATCCAACTACTTATGAAGAACCCAAAGGTAAACAGAATTGGGAGAAGGCAATGCAGGAAGAGTATGATGCTCTACTTGAAAATGAAACTTGGGAATTAGTACCAAGACCAAAGAATCAGAAGGTCATTGGATGTAAGTGGGTATATAAAACAAAGAGGTTTGCAGATGGTAAGGTGTCTAGATACAAGGCTAGACTTGTGGTCAAAGGTTATGCCCAAACTTATGGGGTAGATTATGATGAAACCTTTATTCCTGTTGCTAAGATGTCTACAATTAGGACATTGATTGCTATTGCCGCTTGTAAGGGATGGAAATTATCACAATTGGATGTGAAAAATGCATTTTTAAATGGATACATTGCAGATGAAGTATATATGGAGCAACCAGAAGGCTTCATGGAATCAATTGGATCAGATTATGTGTGTAAGCTCAAGAGAGCTTTATATGGGTTGAAGCAAGCCCCAAGAGCTTGGAATTACAGATTGATCAAGTTCTTGAATGAATGTGGATTTCAAGCATCAAAGGCAGATAGTAGCTTGCTAGTGAAGGCAAGTGAAAATGGATACATTTACATGTGCATTTATGTTGATGATATTATTGTTACAGGAACAGATGCTCAAGGAATCAATGAACTCAAAAGGCAAATAGAGAAGGAGTTTAAGATAAGTGATTTGGGAAACTTATCTTATTTTCTAGGAATGCAGATTGTGTATACTCAACATGGAGTATATGTTTCACAAGAGAGATATTTGAAGAATCTTCTAGTCAAGTTTAACATGGAAGATTGCAAGACCTCAACTACACCATTGGAGGTAAATCATAAATTAAGCAGGTATGGAGGTGAAGAATTCAATGACATGAAGAAATATCAGAGTTTGGTAGGTAGTCTAATATATGCTACCTTGACAAGGCCAGATTTATCATATGCAGTAGGTGTGTTGTCACAATTCATGCATTGTCACAAGAAGACTCATTGGATTGCAGCCCAAAGGGTACTCAGATATATCAAAGGAACCCTAAGTGAAGGTTTGTACTATGGTTTCACTTCTGACACAAGAATCAAAGTGTTTAGTGATGCAGATTGGGCAGGTGACTCAAATGATAGAAGGTCTACTCATGGGTATCTCTGTTATGTTGGAGATAAGCTAGTTTCTTGGTGTTCAAGGAAGCAACATACAGTTGCTTTATCATCCACAGAAGCTGAGTATAAGGGAATGGTAGAAGCTGCAAAAGAAGTAATATGGGAGAAGACCTTGATGAAAAGTTTTGAGACTGATCATAGTACTCCAATTATTTTTGGAGACAATATGAGTTCTTTGTATTTGGCAGCTAACCCTGTTTTTCATGCCAGGACTAAGCATATAGAGATTCAGTATCATTTCTTGAGGGAAAAGGTACTAGATAAAGAAATTGAAGTGATGTACACTCCAACAAAAGAACAAGTGGCAGATATGATGACAAAGAGCTTGGATGGACCTAAGCTACAGAGATTCAAGGAGATGGCAGGAGTGAAGAAGAATGGAATAATCACAATTAGTGATTGAGGGGGAGCTGTTGGAACAAGCCAATCACAAATTGGTGATTATAGAGATCTTGAAGAAGACTTATGGTCAGAATGAAGTGAAGGAAGATACTTATGAAAGTGAAGAAGATTTCAGGATGATTTCTTGTACACATATGTACATATAAGTGAAGAATCTTGTAAGCTGAGTATAGCTAAGCATTTAGGATGATCAGTAGCAATGTCATAGATGCGGGATGAGTCTAAAGTCATGTATATATAAGTTAATGATGACAAGAATTATGAGAGAGAGAGTAAGAGAGTCATTTGTAGATGACAAACTTCAGAAAGATGTGTAGAGAGTTTTTTCCCAGAAAATAGCGACGGGTTTTTCTCTGAGTGCTCTCTGTCTGATCACGTGGATCAGAAATCCTTTTGTACACATCTAATTGAGAAGCTAATGAAGCTATGTCTAGAGTTTCAGAATCTAATTCCTCTCCTACTGTGAGAATGATCAATAGGAACATTCATATGTAGAATGTGAGAACTGAAGTCTGAGAGTAGCGCACTTTTCCGTCTCAGTATTTTGATCAGATCTGAGTGTATACTGTAAAGTTTTTGATGAGTGAGCACTTAAAATTTAAGTTAGAAGATAAGGAAGCTATGGCTAAAAGCATTTAGCAAAACAGGTTTCAGATTGGGAGAAATCAACTTAAGAAGTTGAGTATGTCGAAGGCGCAACTTCTGAGAGACATTTTCTGACATGTCTTTGATCTTAATGATCAAATTAAACTTTTGGTGATTAGTTTTGAGAACTAATGATTGACATTATTGCGCAAAGGTATTGCGAATACTTGTGCATCATTTGCTTGAAGAAATTTGAAACTTTATGCAGGTAATGAAGTGCATTCTTGAAGCAGACTTTCTGAAGTAGACACTTCTTCACTCAGAGAAGTGTTGCTTGAAGTTTTGGTAAAGAAGAACATTATTTGTGTAAAGTTTGGTTTATAACTGACATAGAAGTGTTCTTAAGTCAGTATAGATCAAACCTTTGGAGATTAAGAGGTCTCCAACCATCCAGTGTGGCACGATACTGTTTGTCAACTCCTTCCTCCTCAAGGATTTGGTGCATGATAGCCTTTCCTGCTGCAAGGGATAACTTATGTTGTTGTGGGACCCTGTTGATGGTATCGTAGAGCTTTTTCAACTCCTTTGTATATGCTGGGGCACCCTCTAGCTCCTGTATAGCTTCTTGCTCGTAGTCATGCGCCTCCTCATCAGAAAATCCTTCCTGTTCCTCCTCTTGGCCTTCTTCTTCTTCATCCTCCAATTCCACCACTTCTGGTTGTCTTGGCTGGGGTTGTTCTGTAGCCGTTTGTTGTCCACTACCCTGCTCTGCTTCGACTTCCGCATTAACAGCTTCAATGATTCTGGCAACTTCTTCATCCGTTAGATCTTCCAAAGTGAATCCGTGAGGAAATTCCAGATCAGTAGGTACTGGTGGGAATACAAGGTTAGGGCCATCTGTGCTGTGCCTGGGTAATCTGATAGTAAATGGTTGTACTCGTCTGGGAAGCCTTGGAGTTGTTTCAGGTGTTAGGGTTGCACTGCGGGCTTGTGCACAAGACATCTGGACGGCGCCTCTCATCTTCTTTGAGGGAGGCCCTACGGCTGACAGTCTGCGTTGAAACTCCTGTGCTCTGGTCCAAATGAGAGCCCTTTGCACCGGTACATCATATGCGAGACATCTATACACAATTCTGGTAAGCGCACAGCAACCATACAGTACAGATTTTTGTTTCTTATACCACCTTTGATGAGCCAAATGAATCTGGTCGATAATCCAATGGGGCATATTGATTGTCAAATCAAAGGCATCTGCTAAGTAGAGGCTAAACCAGATCTTTTTGGGAGGCATTGTGAACCTTTCCTGCGCGGGGAATGCGAAATGTTGCATGACCATGCGTAAATGAATGGCGATCGTAGGTGTCATCGCGACCATGTCCTTTAACTTCGTCAGATTCCTGTTCTTCATATTATCGGGGACCATTGTCTCTTTCTCCGTAGGAATGTGCATACCTTTCATGCCGAGAGCTTCTCTTACCAAGTTGATAGTCAAGCGGAAACGCTTCAGCTCGTTGCCCCTTGTGAGTGATGGGAGTACAAAGGAGCTGTATCCTTTTTTGTCTTTGCTTGGAGTGAGGGTGCTGATCAAGTATGAGCACCTTAGAAAATCGGGCTTTGGTAGTTGGAACTTGAAATAATCATAGAGCCCAGCCTTCTTCCATATCGGCTTCAGTCCTTCGTTATTCTGTAGCTTTTCAAACTCCCTGGTAAAGAAGTGGTATCTGCCCCAACGTCCATTGAATTCTACCTCAGACTCCCACATGTATGTGCCTTCACCCAGAGGTCCCGCAACATCACTGAACCAGTGTGAGGTTTTGCCCACCGGCATTGTGTGACCCTGTGGAGGATTCTGAATTGGTATGGCATGTAATGCCCTTAATGCCGCTGGTCGTTCCTTTAATTCCTCCTCGACCGGAAGGCTTTCAATGTCCACAACTTGGGGGCTGGTGCCTGCCTGGGAGCTAGTTCCTACCGTATCTGCCATGTTACTTCTTGCTGCCTGTCTCTGTGCGAATATACAACATGTGTTAACATTGTACAGGACAAGAGAAAACCGTTGTTGTTCCCATTACAACATTAACATGAGGATCGGGAGCGAATAATAGGTTAGTAAGTGCTCGGTGCGAGTGTGTGTGTGGTTAGGAGTTCGGACGACCTAAGAGCTAAGTGGAATGATGTAGTGTGATAGTGATGTGGTTAGTAGGTTGACATGGATTTACAAATGGGGTTCGGGGGTTTGTTACAAGTCTTATGCTGCCAAATGCAGTGGATGGGTTTTGCTCTTGGTTTCGTAGAGACTCTCGAGAGCTTTATAGGTGTGTCGACTTGAAAATGAGGCCTTTTAGGGACCCATTTACAAGTGATTTTGTTCGTGCTCATGGGCCTTGGTGTGTTCCTGAGTGTTGAAAATGAGTGGATGCCGGCTGTGCGAGTGAATGGATCATGCTGTATAGGGTGTGTTCTTGGTGTAACTATTTGAGCCCGCAAACAAGCCTTAGGCACCCAAATTTGTCTTGATTGTGGGCTGGCCTTCATCGACTTCTTGGGCACCCAAATAGACCTCAACCTCACGTTAGCAGAAGAACTTCTGAAAGACTTCTTATTAGTGTCGTGTTGTTGGTTACTAATAAGAGGCTTTGCCCGTGTGGTTGGCTTGAGTGCAACCGGGTGTTCGCCTTTCCGCACCCACACTTGTTTCACTAGCTGAGACATTTTGCTGCGCAGGTACTTTTGATCTCCGACATAGGTAGTACTCTGCTTCTTCTGCCTTTGGTCCACCTTTGGTTGCTGCCTCCCTCTGGCCTTTGGAAAAGAAGGGAGTTCCGTTGTGGTTCTGACTCCTTTTTTTAGATCTTCATTCTTCTGCATCACATAGCCTTGGACAAGAACAACATGGTCAACTTCATGTGCACCCCTGGAGGGACCAGGAGTCTGTGCCTTTCCTAGTTCCTTGAGTGCTCCATTATCTAACTCTACTGTAATTCGACTATGATTGACCCATACCTGAAGAAGTCCACTTCTTAGGTTTAAGTTGACTGCTTGGTCATAGATCCAGTCTTAACCCACGACAAGGGGTTCAGTGAGGTCCTCATCTTGACACACTAGTACTTTAACTGTCATTGCCTCATCATGAATGTAGAGGGGAAGTTCCACCTCGCCCATGCAAGGGGTTTCCACGCCTCCCAATCCTATGAGATATGCTTCCACAGGATTGATAGTTAACTGCAACTCTTGACAGTAAGACAATTTAATAGCACTAGTGGCTGCACCCGAGTCAATCAAGGCTCTTACGGTCCTTGCACTCTTTCCTTGTCCTATATCTAAGGTTATGAAAGGACGTCGATCAGTTATCCTATGTGAGCTTGTTCCTGCGACTTCACACATTGCCATATGATATCTTTGATCTGCATAGTCATTTGTTCTAGGCTGATCTCTACCTTGCCTTCGCAACTTCATCCTTCTGATGCGTTCTAAAGCTTCTGCTTGAGCTTCTTCTCGAATTCGCTTCTCTTCCTCTTTGCGTTTCTTAGCAGTGTTGAGTCGGTTGAGCATTTCCTCCGTGAGGGGTTCCTGATACAACTTGACTCTGCATCCCCGGCAACGGTGCCAAAATTTGGTGTAGCTCAGTGATGAGTAGCACCTCCTTTAATGTCAATCCGGGAAGACGTGAGGATGGTATGAAGACCTCGAGCAAGTGGAGGCACAAGTGCGTGAGTGAGAAGCACACAAGCATGCACACACATACACGCACACGCGCACACACGGCAAGACAAAGAGTGAGAAGCAATGGAGTTCTTAGATTACTTTCAAAAAGCTCTTACAAGTTCATTTCAATTACAAGCTAGCCCAAAAATGAGCTCTCTAGCTCCTTTTATAGTTTTTGACTAGCTTTGGCCCTGTTCAGACCTAGTGTCCGGCATAGTTAAAAATTAGGTTCCCGGGCTTATTTGAGGGCTCAAACGAGATCTAAAAATTACAAAAATTGGTAAGCAACTACTTCTAAGGCTCCTCAAGCTTGAGGACTCCTCGTCTTGCACAAAATGGAGCTACAAAAAGGTGAACATGGTATTTACAGGGGTTGTTAGTGATGAGAATCACTTTTAATTTGTGTAAGGATTTTGGAAAATTAAAGGGTTGCCTTAGTGCTAGATCTGCATGAATGCTCATACTTGCTTCTTCATGAAGAAAATTATTGGCCTACTTGCCAGATCGTCGTTGACTCCCTTGTCTGCTTGTGCCTTCTCTCCCTTCTGACTCTCTTCTCTGACTGCCATGCCTCGTCAGTCCTTCAGTTCCTTGTTTTGAAGCTTTGAAAATAAAAGCTTGCACACCAAAAATTATCTCTTGAAGAAGTTCCAAAGAAAATTCAACCTCCAAGAGCAATTATGGTTCTTATAGCAAAAATGTGCTACTCTGTGTTTTGCTGTTTCAAAGGTGATAACCTCTGAATCTGAACTTTTGCTCTTCAGAAAACTTCAAGATCTAATTCTTGGCTACATAAGGAGATAAAGAACACCTCAATCGGAGGTGTGTAGCTCAAGATATTCTTAAGACAAGCATCTACTGTCAATTTCACTATCATCTACAACACTACTGCTCTGTATTCTGCAATTTCGGCAACCTAAAACTCAGAGTCTAGATCTGAGTTCTTCTACAAAGTTGTAGCTATATTTTCAAGCTACGCACAACAAGTTGAATCATCGAATTCCTAGCTGTAGAACTCAAGTTATGATCCAAAAATTAACCTGTTGTCCTATTGAATGTAGATTCGCTTTGTACAACAGTCTGCGTTTTTCGAATTTTCGGCACTCTAAAAGTCGGAATCAGGTTCTATGCCCCTTGTAAATTTGTAGCCCTCTATGTTAGCTATGCACAGAACTTTAAAATGCATCAATCCGAACTTCATAGCTCGAGTTATGACCGAAATACTGAACTGCTATCAAGAGATGCCAACCTGCACTTCTACCTCTTCTCACCTAAGCTTCCATTGAAGCTTCTTGCACACTATCCTTCAACATGCTCTGATACCAATGAAAGGCTTTGGTGTGCAGAACAAGAGGAGGAAGGAGGAGATGGAGCAAGAGAGAAGAGAGGAGAGACGCGCGGACATGCGTGGGAGCCTCGAAACCCACATAATGATCTCTCTTGAGGCAATGCTCTATATATGATGTATATATATGAATATGGGGGTAAGGTCACATGACCCTTACATCCCCAACAATGAGAACATATTCTATTCAAGGTTTTAGGTACTTTGTTAGTTTTATTGATGATTTCTCAACATATTCGTGGATTTAAAAAATATTTCGAGTTTTGATTTGATGCAATACACATAGCTAATCACATTCTGAATAGGTCTTTCACAAAATGTTTGAAGGTCATTTCACCTTAAGAAGATTTTTATGGGGAAAAACCCAATAAGAGTTACTTCAAAATATTTGGTTCCCCAGCTTATATTTACATCAAGAAGAAGGACCGTCGTAAGCTTGATGTAAATGCCATTAAAGCCATCTTTATTAGTTATGCAATTGAAAGCAAAGGATACAGATTCTATGTTCTAGATAAAGGTGATATCCTACTCTCACGCAATGCATATTTTGTTGAAAGTCTGACTTATGATAAGAAGGAAGAGATTCAAGATTTCAGGAAAGAAAATGATTGGGATTGAATTCATGTACAGAGATGAATGTATCTACATGATGCAATAGAAATACATTGAGAAATTATTGGAAGGTTTGAGATAACAGATTCCAAGCCTATGCTGATACCTAGGGATGTCAATGTGTCATTACGGTTCAAAGGAGAGTCAGAACCATTTGATGCTACATTATATAGTCAAGTAGTTGATTGCTTGATATATCTATGTAATACAAGTCCAGACATTCAATTTGCAGTTTCTCAAGTATTCAGGTTCGTGTACAATTAGCTCAAGATTTAATGGAAATCAGTTAAGAGATATTTTTGTAGAGTCAAAGGAAGTTTTGCACGTTATCAAAACTTGTATCATTATGACATAGAAGGTGGGATTGTTGGATACAATGTCAATATGTCTATCATATGATTTGTTTTTAGTATATCTTTCACAAGAAAAGCGTTTGGCACATTGGATAAGGTGAATGCCTTGCATCAAACCCACCCAGGTTGAAGAACTATTGGGTGCAAAAGCAAATCTTCATGAGTTTTGGCAAAAATCAAGTTTGATTTAAAAAAAAAAAACTTGGCACGCATAAATGACAATTCATGTGGATTTTTTCCCTCAACGAGCTTTAGCAATGGATTTTTAGAAAGAGCGATTGTTGATTTTTGCTTTTCAACTGAGTTTTTAGACTTCGTTTGAGCCCTCAAATAAGCCCTGGAACCTAATTTTTAATTAGGCCGGACACTAGGTCTGGACAGGGCCAAAACTACTCAAAAAACTATAAAAAGAGCTAGAGAGCTCATTTTTGAGGTTAGCTTGTTAGAGAATAGAGCTTTTGTAAGAGAACGCTTTTCCAATCAAAGCTTTCCATTGTTCCTCTCTTTGATCTTACCTTGTGCGCGTGTGTGTGTATGTGTGTGCATGTTTGTGTGCTTTCACTCATGCACTTGTGCCTTCACTTGCTCGTGATCTTCATACCGGTCCTCATATCTCCGCGGATTGACAAGTAAAGGAGGTGGTGCTTACGCTTGAGCTACACCAAATTTTGGTGTCGTTGCCAGGGAGAGAGCTTCGAGGACGAGCGTTGTGATGGTAAGATTGTAGATTTGCGACTTTGGAAGGTAAAAAATCTGTCATTTCTATTATTTTTTATTTTTCTTCTTCATCTTCTTCATCATAATCATCTCCACCTTCTTCCATCTTCTTCTTCATAGAAATTTATTGTTTTTTAGTGCATTTTCACCATTTTCATACCATTTTTTATGCATGATTGTGTGGGAAGGAGCTAGGAAGTGCAAAGGAGAGCAAGCGCCTGTGTTTTTCATGATTTTTTGCTCATACAGAGCTCGCCATTGCTCGGCGCTCAAAAATCCAAAGTTCCCGCCAAAAAACGCGATTTTGTGATGAAAATCGCGATTCTGTGAAAATTCAAATTTTTTGAAAAAATCACGATTTTTTGTTTCTCGCCTAAAAGCTTGCTGAAAGAATCACGATTCTGTGGTTATTCTCAGAATCGCGATTCTGTGGTGGTGCTCAAAATCGCGATTCTCACAAATCACGATTTTCAGTCAAAAAACACGATTCTGAGAAAACACGATTATGTTCTTGTGCTCAAAATCGCGATTCTCTAAATTTTGAAAACCACGATTCTCTGAGACAAAATCGCGATTCTCTAGAACATGATTCTCTAAAACACAGTTTTGTGAAAACACGATTCTGTGAACCACGAAACTGTGAAAACACGATTCTCTGGTCAAAATCGTGATTCTCAAAAACACGATTCTCTGCTCAAAATCGCGATTCTCAAAAACACGATTCTCTGTTCAAAATTGTGATTCTCACAAATCAAGATTTTCAGTCAAAAACACGACTCTCAAGGTACACAATCGCGATTCTCTGATTTCACACAATCGCAATTCTTTGATTTCACACAATCGCGATTCTTTGATTTCACACAATTGCGATTCTCTGATTTCACAAAATCACGATTCTCTGAAGATTTACAGCATCGCGATTCTCTTGAAGTTCACAAAATCGCGATTCTCTTGAAGTTCACAAAATCGCGATTCTCTTGATTTCATAAAATCGCGATTTTTTCCAAAAGGTCCTATTTGCTTGTTTTGACCCCCAGGAGCCTGATTTGACATAACTTTTTCATCCAAAGTCCATTTTTTGAGCTCTATTGCTCGTTTCGAGTCCTACACGGCCTCAACTGTTTTTTATAAGAATAACGTGTTGATTTTTAGATAGGATAATTTGAAGTTGGGCTTCAAGTGGGACTAGGAAACGAAGGGGGCTCCAAAGGATTTTTGAACCATACCAAGGGGAAATTTTGGACTCTTAGCCAAAGCTTATGAACCTGAGATCTGGTAGACATCTAGGCAAGGATAGACAAAGCATTAGATCTTCTCATTGTAGTGTCAACCATACAGCTAAGTCTTGGGCACAACAACTAAGTGGTTGTCCTTACGTACTAAGCTCTGACACAAGTGACTCTGAAATGTCTTTTAGCATGGGGAAACCAGCAGATGGCTCAGGAACTGCCTATCTACAAACACCAGAAGGTCCCTATAAGACACAATTGGAATATATTCGGACCAACCGATTAGGTGCTCGCATCTATGAGGATGGCCTGAGGCGATCAGTGGTCCAACTCAAAAATCTAGATCAACCCTTTGGACTTGAACACCCGGTGGTCAAGTTCGAAGAGGGTTCATACATTGATAAGGAACGAACCATGTATGTGGTCACCAACCTACCAGATAGGACCGATGAGTTTGGAAATGTCATTCATGAGAATGAGATAGGAGACCTAGAACAAGGAAATGTAGGACAAGGACCCCAGACTCCTAGAGGTAAGTCAGTTCTGACCAGAGTGATCACACCAGATTGGATCCCTCAAGACAACAAAAGCATAGAAATATTCTTGAATAGAGAAACAGAGGAAGCCTTTTGGAGATTCAAGCCAGATCAACCTAGCCAATTGGGCATAGTCATCATCGATGAGTTCAAAGATCCTGAGATACCAGGCAAAGTTGTCTACCTGGATAACACATCAGAGAAGATATTCTTGGTAACAGAACATGATAGACATGCATATACTTGGAAGAGTGAATTGATTTTCCCTCCACCAAGATCCAATGTTTCCCATGGCCCCCAAGGAGTAGGATCATCTCAAGCTCATGAAGCCCAGAGAGAAAGAAATAGAGAGAGGCCTGAGGTAAGTTTTGCACACCCTGTGGGCAGGAATAGATCAGGAGTTGAAAATGAAAGAATTGAAAGAGAGAGACATCAAGCACATAGGCAACAAAGAGATGAACATGATTTTCCATTGCCTAGACCTCGAGAGCACACAAGAACCCTTAGACCCACTCAAGTGATCAAGGCAATGAAGAATTATTTTGACGGCTCAAGAGATCCTTATGATCATATGGCTGAGTTCAAACAAGTGTTAAGAGCTGAACAGGTTGAGGATTTGTTCACCCAGTACGACGCATTTGGTTTGAATCTTAAGGGCATTGCCTTAGCTTAGTTTCAACCATTGAGTAGTCGCAACTATCATGACATAGGTCAACTGCTAGACGAATTCATTGTAGAATTTTCCAAAAGTGGTATCAGGCATAACACCTCATCTTTAATCCACAGTTTCAAGCAGACACCCCAAGAAACAGTACGACTAGCAGGTAGAAGATTCAGACAATACCTAGAAAGATTCCCTTCTCCAGAGTTACCCACACCAGCCAAACAAGTGGCTTTGTTCTTAGATGGCTTATTGAGCACAAAGTTGAGATCATATGTGTATTTGAAAGAGCCCAGATCCATAGAAGAGTGTGTGCGGACATGCATTGACATAGAAGATAACTTGGGTGAGGAGTTAGGATTGTCCAAACTCTATAAGGATTATGATAGTTCTACTAGTCATACTTCACAAATCTCCACGGAAATAGATGAGATAGTTGAGCAAGTTGCCAAGAAGCTGGGTGTCCAAAATAGACAAACACAAAGAGTCACCTCATTGAACCGATGTTATACCTGTGGAGGCGACCACATGGCTAACGTATGCCCAATGCAAAACCAAAACATTAGAGAAAGGAATGCTCCATATTGCACTATTGAGAGAAAATACACGAACCACACGGCTCAAGATTGCCCCTACAATAGGCAGGCTGTTAGACAAACTTATCAACAACCTTACAAACAAGGTAGGTATCAGAACCAATACCAACAGCCATATTATCGACCACAACAACAATATTAGGCACAATATAGGCCACAACCAGTATTGGGAAACCAACCACCAACTCCTGCCAATGTGATTCCAGTCAAGTATGCTGTGGGAGAGGAAAATCCAAATAGAGCTTTGGTGCCACTGACCCCCCTGATCTCAGAGAATGACTCTCATGCTCATAGTTCACACTACTCCCATGAAGGTAGTCCACATGCTTATTACACAGAGTCACCTGAACATAGTGAGATTTACTCGTATCAATATGAGGCACCACCTATGGAGCAAAATTGGGAGCCAGAATACTCCAATGTCATGTACATAAATCCTAACCCTAGGCCCCAATTGAGGCAAATGAGACCACAAGCCCCTAGAGGATCTTGTTTCAGATGTCAAGGTGACCATTTCATTCGTAACTGTCCTCACCCACCATCTCCGAGTCAAGGTCAGGCTAGTCATTTTGAAAGACCTCTAGGATTGCTCGAAGGGATAACTCTAACCACTTGTGGTGTAGAGTTTGAGCACACATTTGCTATATGTGACTTTGAGAAAAATAACATCTATGAGATGATCCTAGGAAGACCCTTCCTACGACAATTGCAAATAGTACAGGATTGGGGAACCAACTCCTTGTACTTACAACACTTAGGGGTCACCACCAAGGTGAATTTGAAGGATTACACCTTCAGAGATGTACCACCCCTATCCACAAAGCGAAAGAAGATTCCATCTCTGTGCATTCTGAAAGTTCACCTGATCCATCATGGCTGCATGAAGATACTCATTTGTGGATGTGCAAGGTCGCAAAGGAAGAGGAAAAACGTTTAAAGGCAAGAGAAGAAGGAACTTCGCCAGGAGATAGACTAGTTAGAGATCCAACCTACACTCCGATGATCTTTCCAGACGAGGAATTTGAGCCTCATGGCTGGCCAGAAATCTTAGCCACCATGGACATTGCTGTCAATGAAGAACAATGGACACCTCATTGTGATGAGGAGGGTTATGATATTTCAGTGTTCATGTGGCAGCCCCTGCTAGAAGAATGTGACCCTAGTGATGTCATAGAAGAAGAAGAGAATGACGATGATATAGAGTCCATCGTGATGGATAGTTGCTTTAACTCAGAGCATCACTATCTAGAAGATATAGGAGTGTTCACCCAGAAAGAAGAAGAACCTCTCACAAGTATTAAAACAGTAAATTCAAAGGATGGAAGTGAGAGCAGTCAAAAAGAAAAAGAAAAGAAAAGCAGTGAAACAAGGAGAGGAGGAATCATTGTTTGAAGTACCAGAAAACTTCAAGAAATATGAAGTTGACGACCGCAAAATTTTGGTACGAATGCCTAAGAGAGAGGCCATCATAGGAGAATCATATGATAATAAAGAAAAGACCAAGAAGATTGTAGTGACCATCGAAGAGAACGAAGAGAGATGCACATATGTAGGAGATTACCTAAGTGCAAGAGAAGAAATGGAGCTCGTAGCTCTATTAAGGGAATATAGGGATGTGTTTGCGTGGCACTATAGAGACTTGAAAGGGGTAGATCCAAGAATTTGCTCTCATACTATCCCCATGACTGCTGATGCCAAGCCCACCAAACAGAAGCCCTACACATATAATGATACATATGCAGCCAAAATAAAAGAAGAAATTGATAAGCTGATTGAAGCTGGATTCATCTATGAGATTGAGCATACTGAATGGGTGTCCCCCATCGTAGTGGTGCCCAAGAAGAACGGGAAGTTGCGAGTGTGTATTAACTTTAAAAAAGTTAATGCTGCTACGATCAGAGATAGTTATCCACTTCCAATCACGGAACACCTATTGGAGCGTGTTGCAGGCAAGGAAGTTTATAGCTTTGATGGATTTTCAGGTTACAATCAAGTAGCCATTGCCCCACAAGATCAACACAAAACAGCTTTTGCCACAGAGTGGGGAATCTTTGCATTTCGTGTGATGCCATTTGGGCTCACCAATGCACCTGCAACATTCCAAAGGCTCATGTGTCATGTCTTCAAAGAGTTCTTGAGAAAGAGCTTAGAAGTTTATGTGGACGATTTATGTGCTCATTCCCAAGAAAGAAGATACCACATCCCTGAGCTCAGAAAGATCTTCAACAAGTGTAGAGAATATCGAGTGTGTTTGAACCCAGAAAAGTGTGTGTTCATGGTGCATCAAGGTAAAATCTTGGGTCATATTGTTTCTAAGAATGGAATCTCAACAGATGAAGATAAGGTACGAGCCATAGAGGAGCTGCCAAGGCCAAGGAATGTCAAAGAGGTACAAGCCTTTATGGGCCATTGTGGATATTACCATAGGTTTATCCACATGTACGCGATCATAGCTAGACCCCTTTATGCCTTGTTGTCTAATTTTGAGTGGAACGATGAATGCGAGAATTCTTTCAATGAAATGAAGAAACGTTTGTGCACAACACCAATACTGACCACTCCTGATTGGAATAAGCCATTCCATGTCCATGTGGATGCATCCAATCATGCCATAGGATGTGTGCTAGCACAACCCACAGGTGAAGGGAATTTAGATTTGCCCATAGCATATGCTAGTAGACAACTAAACCCAGTCGAAAGAAATTATACCACAACCGAGCGAGAAGGGTTAGGCATGGTATATGTTGTGAAGAAGTTTAGACACTATTTATTGGCCAACAAGTTCAAGTTTTTCACTGATCATCAAGCTTTGTTATATTTGGTCAATAAACCTTGCAATACTGGACGCTTAGTAAGATGGTTCCTCTTACTAATGGAGTATGACTTTGAAGTTGTTGTCAGGAAAGGTAAAACCCACCTTCGGGCAGACCACCTTTCTCGCATCACTTCAGGAGAGTCACCACAAGGAGTGTCTGATGAATTACCCGATGCTTATCTGTTCAATTTAGAAGTTGTTCCTAAATGGGCAAATAAGTTGGTACCAATCCTAACCTTCGGCCCTGCAAATAAGAATGTGAAAACATCACAAGAAGAAATTGTAAAATCACAAAAATACCACATATTGGCAGGAAGCATGTACGAACAAGACACTGAGGGTGTATTGGCTTGTTGTGTTGAGGATGATGAACATAGTAGTTGGTTGCAACAAGCTCATGAAGGATTGCTAGGAAATCATTATTATAAACAGCGCACATTACAAAATCTGAAATGTTTAGGAGTGTATTGGCCTAGCATGGACAAAGAAATACATGAGTGGATTAAGAATTGTCCAATGTGCAGAGAGAGACCACCAGTGGAGCATGGGACCCTTTATCAAGTGTCATTAATTCCAGATTGGAGTGCTCCATTGGTAGAGTTTATGAGGTCAGGAAGATTACCCAAAGAGGCTAGCCTAGCAAGAAGACGAAGAATGGAGCAAGAGGCTCAAGGCTATGCCTTAGTAGGAGACAACCTATACCGAAGAGGCAAAGATGGTTACTTAGGACTGTGCGTTCATGAATCAGACTATTTAAAGGTCTTAGAGACTGCACACAGTGGTGTTGTAGGGGGACATTTTGGTCCTGACCGAGTGATCAAGACCATCCTATTCTCAGGACTTTGGTGGCCCACTCTTCATATGGATGCTCATACCTATGTGAAGAAATGTGACACATGCCAACATGCACAATATCCAGTTAGAAAAGATGAGATGCCTTTGAGGCCAATGATGGGAGGACGTGCATTCTCGAAATGGGGTATAGACTTTGTAGATCCTATTAACCCCCCAGCTAGAAACTCCCATGCAGAGTACATTATTGTAGCCACATATTACCTTACCAAGTGGGTAGAAGTGAAAGCCACAACAAAGAATGATGCTCAAACAACGGCTAAGTTCTTATTTGAGAATGTGTTCACGAGATATGGATTACCGATAGAGTTAGTAAGTGATAGAGGTACACACTTCTTTCCAAAGGAAAGTAGTGCTGGGCATGAAGCAGATCTGGATAGGAAAAGGAGAGTAGCCATCACCCTTGGCCCCACAAACCCCATCCAGGCAAGTCAACCAGGCCAGAAGACGAAGGAAGAAGATCGGACAAGCTCAACCACAAGATCTCCGACAAATTTGGATACCTAAGAAATTAGTTGCAGCTCAACAAGGGCTATTACACATGTGGGTACCCAGGAAGCTTTTACGTCCGCAACAACCTATGCTCTTCCATACGCGAAAAGTCTCAACAAAGAAGCCAAGGCAAGGCAAAGGTCAGAACCAAACACCAAGAACAACAGTAGACCAAGTAACCTCTTCAACGCGAGTCAAGCGACCAGCCACAGAGGTATGGGTATGGAAGCCAAAAGCACTGGTAGGCCTCATAGAACCAAAGAGCCAACCACGAAGGATCAAACCCTCAAGAAACCATCCAAACATGAAGCAACCAAAGGAGATTGCTACACAGTCGAAGACCGTTCTCAAATGGATCCCTATAAGGAGGAATGATCAGCTTCCATCTCGAGATACAATGGATATCTCCAATAAAGATGGCGTCAACATCTGCAAATGACATTAAGCGTTGACGAGCGACAACCATGTGCTCCCTGCACAGCCGTGTCTTTTGCACCATTCAGGCCATGCATTTCCAAAGTATGCATTAACATAGGGCCACATTACATGGCCGTGCATAGACACAACTAAGAGTCCCATGCACAAGAGCACATTGACATATGTCAATTATTTTTTTTGATACTAACATCTGTCTTCTTGTGTGTGACATTGTTTCAAAAAAAAAAAAAAAAAAAAGAGTCGGAACTTGTTCCCAGGTTTCATGAATGAGACATGATTAGTTGAAGATGGAACCATTGATTACTAGGCATTTATCAGTTTGGATAGAAGTGTGTCTCGGCTAGCAGGTGTGAAGAACTTGAAGGTCCGCAACTTGAGTGATGCTTAACTACTGCATGTACTATAATCTACAGGGAGATATCTGCAAGAGGTAGTTTGGTATCTTGAGAATTCTTGTCCGCATACTGGGTGACAAGACTTCTGCTTATGGTGAGCTAAAGAGAATGTGTGAAACTAAGCTTGGTGTAGTTACCTAATATTGTTTGCCAAGGAATATAAAGAAATTCAATTCTCAGTATTTGGCAAATGTTGCTTGAAAAAAGGAGACAGGACCAGTCACTCAAAAAAATTCATTGGTGGACCATCAACACGGACATTCATCGACAAGGTTCCATCACAAATACCGGGTGTACAACACGAAGAGATGAACATCGATCGAACCTTCACAATGGTAAGTATCTTTACTTTGGCAACACCATCACCATGATAGATTAGGAAACCTCTTCGTCGGCATACCCTTGAGCACTTAGCTCAAGACCCCCAATTTTTGCACCATACTTCTTCCGATGCATTTTCCAAGTAAGCATGCATAGGGCTACATTACAAGGCCGTGCACAAGGCACATATTTTCCTCAACCCATGCACGAACACACTTAATCATCATCCATTAGGGGTTATGAGTACTTGGCATGACTACTATGAACATCATCCTTGGATGATCTGAGGTCATCAATGGAGACTCACAACGACACAGTCATGCTGGAATCCAAGGCTGAAGCACATACCAAGGGACTACAACTTGCAAAGGCTCCCAGTGACAAATGAAGAACTGGAGAACCAACCTTGCCACATTTGGAAGAGAGACAACTCTGGTTCATCCGAATGGACACTCCCTCTCAAAGCAACCTAGAATAACCATTACAACAAGGGTCTATCAGGGACGACAGACTCGAGAGGGGGGGGAGTTTTGGAACTCAAGGTCAAGCATAAAACATGGAAGCACATCAAAGAAGTGGACATAGAAGAAGAGAGAGCAAGTAGGGAGCTCCAAGAAGTGTATGTCAAATTTTCAGAAGAATCCCCTACAAAAATAGTGATTTTCATCACTAAAAACCATTGTAAATACCATTATCTATTTTTATAACTCCATTTTGTTCAAGCCGAGGAGTCCTCGAGCTTGAGGAGTATTAGAAGTACCATCGTACCAATTTTCATAATTTTTAGACTTCATTTGAGCCCTCAAATAAGCCCTGGAACCTAATTTTTAACTAGGCCAGACACTAGGTCTGGACAGGGCCAAAACTACTCAAAAAACTATAAAAAGAGCTAGAGAGCTCATTTTTGAGGTTAGCTTGTTAGAGAATAGAGCTTTTGTAAGAGAACACTTTTCCAATCAAAGCTTTCCATTGTTCCTCTCTTTGATCTTACCTTGTGCGCGTGTGTGTGTATGTGTGTGCATGTTTGTGTGCTTTCACTCACGCACTTGTGCCTTCACTTGCTCGTGGTCTTCATACCGGTCCTCACGTCTTCGCGGATTGACAAGTAAAGGAGGTGGTGCTTATGCTTGAGCTACAGGGTGGAAGTCAATGGTTAGTCATATGCATATATTTGGTTGTTTGGCATATGCTCTTGTGCCATCACAAAAACATCACAAACTCAATGATGATAGGGAAAAGAAATGTATATTTATATCACTTATACTATTCATTGACAAACAAAATCATTATAAGTTGAGATGTGGTATTTGCTAAAAAGTCACATTATACTTTAATTGAATGTTAATTTCAGCCAACAGTTATCTCATAAGATGTGTTTGATAACTCATGCCTTTGTTTCAAAGTGGGGTGCTTGACTTTGGCCACGTAGGCCATCCAAATGAGATTCAAAGAGAAACATAACAAAAAAAAATCAAGCCAAAGATGGCTGAAAATGTTCAACCAATCATGGTTGAAATTTAGCATGATATTCAACCCACTTGTGATGTGCATTTTGATGATGTATTACATGAGGAACGCATGTCCATCAAGGATGCACAATCTATGCCAAAATGGCTATAAAAAAACATTGCAAGATGTTGATATATTTAGGTAGTGATGTGTGTGAACACACTAGGATTGGTGGGGCACTTTTTTCCCTCTTTATGAGTTTTTCTTCCCTCGGTTTGTATATACACCTATAGCTTTAATGGTTTACTTATCTTTGTATATTCTCTTGGCAATACATTCAGTATTGTGTGTTGTGCTCCAAGCTGCTTCTTTTTCCTTGAAGTAATTTGATGGCGATGCACAATCTACTAAAAACCAATCATATGCTAGACATATTTACATTGTATCCAACACTATGGTAATATATGTACCAAGTTTAATAAAAATATGTGGATGACGTGTGTGCAACTCACCTCCCAACTTCCTTATCTCCTTGCTACCGAAATAGATAGTCTAAATCACTTTAATGTTGACATGTGGCTATCATGCACATTGACTCTACTATCCTTTCAAGACTACTAGCATATTCCCTAAGCTAGGGACCTTAGCTAATTTGCTATCCTACACACACACACACACACACACAAAATGTGATGTCCTTTTTGACCTAAGCAAAATAAATTTCTTTGTTTCAAACAAAATGTATGGGCAACTTATTTCAATGTTTTGGCCTTGAAGTTGTAAACCTATTTCCACTTCAATGGAGATAGATTTCAATTGAGTATTGACAACGTTGGAGATGCTTTGACACGTCATATATCAAGAAGCTATGGGATGCCTTCTTTATGTATGAATTACATGACATGATTTTCATTATGTTGTATCTTATATTGAGAGGTTTATTCATAGCCCAAGTTTCAAGCATTGGCAAATGTTTGAACAAAAATTTATTGACAGGTTTATTCATAGCCAAAGCGTGAAGCATTGGAAAATGTTTGAACAAAAATTTTGTTATTTGAGCACTCAGCAACTTGGGTTATTTTAACCCAAGGGAGAACTAGTATCATTAAATTTATATGCCTTTTTGAGACTTGGTTTGGGTTGGTTTCTATGAAACTCATGTGCCATAAAGTGGTTTTACTTGGTGCTTGATAGCTTATGCATATCCTAAGCAATCGATTGTGACCACTCCTAATTGTAAGATTGAGTATGGAGAAACTTTCACAACTATTGTTGAGTGAGTGAGTTTCCAACACCTCTTTGATAATTTGAATAATGGTTAGTTATTTGCCACTGCTACCTTTGTTATATATTTAGCATGCATTGGTAGTTGCAAGGAACATCTTTTTCCATACTTACACAAAGGAAATTGAGGTGCACTATCATTATGTCAAGGAAAGAAGAGATATCTACTTGGCGTATGTGTCTACACAAGATAATCTTGTAGACCTTTTCACAAAGGCTTTGGCTTGTGAGAAGTTTGAAGTCTTTTATAAAGCTTTGGGCTTATTCTCTTTTCTTTTTCTTCACAATCTATATCGCTCAACACTTCTTTATACATGAGTCTCAATTCTTTGTTGACTACACCACTCCTAAAGGGGATTTGTTAGTATATTGCGTTATAGATGTATGTGAACACAATTATGAACTTCAAGGTACTTTTTTTTCCCTCTTCATGATGTTTTTTACCCTCAGTGTGTACATACACCCGCAAATATAATGGGATGCTTATATTATTTTTTTAAATATCATATATTTTTTTGCACTCATGCTATTTTTGTGGATTCGCCAATCCTCGAACTCGTCGGAGCCCTTGACCTAGTTGCAAAGATTATATTATTAGAATATTGCCTTCTTGAATGAAGTTTCATATAAGTTGGGGATGATTGATTAAGACTTATGATAGGCCAACCTAACTCTCTCATGAACTATGTAAGCAAGGAGACCCCTTACGAAAGAGCATGAGAAACATTCCCTAACCATCCAACATTCATTTAGATCACCATATAAGCTCCATACAACATACAACAGGATACTTGCTTCATCGCGCACTGAGCCACTCAACGTAGTGTGTTGCAAACCGATAACAACGTGAATCCATTTTTGAGGAAAGTTATCCAATCTCATACTTAACGATGATGGCAAACCTTTTTCATGATAGTTCTTCACAAACTCGAGTGATTTACGAATTCACCAAGATCTACGCTCACGTAGGGTTAATAAAGAGAGCTTAAGCGAAAGTATTACTTGCGAGGTCCCCATGACTATACGATTGTCCGTGTTCGCACTTTGAAACCACGTTTTTATTCTCTGAAATAGCGGGGTTCTGCACCGTCAACTGCAATGGAACGAACCATGACCCCGGTTGAACAGGCGCTCGAAATCAAGTCCCTGCGACGAGTCATAAGTGCCTATCTTAAGTACTGCCTTTTTTTTTGCAGCTTAACAGTGATATCTTTCAATTGTGCTGGTTGACAATTGAGAGACTTTTATAACATTTTGGTAGTCATTATTAAAGCTACTGCACCGTACATGTAATTGTGTGTATGTGTGTCTCTCTAGAGAGAGAGAGAGAGAGAGAGAGAGAGAGAGAGAGAGAGAGAGAGAGAGAGAGAGAGAGAGAGAGAGAGAGAGAGAGAGAGAGAGAGAGAGAGAGAGAGAGAGAGAGAGAGAGAGAACGCATGCAGGTATGTTTGCATCTATGTGTGGCATGCATGCATCTATGAAGGCATGTGTATGTATGCAAGTATGCACGTGTGTACCTGCTGGTATTCATTTATGGTGTATGTGTGCTGGTATATGTGTTGTATATATATCTGTCAGGATATGTACCATATCTATGCGTTCAGGTCTGTCTATGCAGGTACATGTGCTGTATTTACATACATATGTGCTGGTATGCAGGTATTGAGTGCACGCATGTGTTGAAGCATCTCTGTATATATAGAAGTATAGCTGCAGGTATGTGAGTATGCAGATATGTGTGCAGGTTTATGTTTATGCAGATATATATGGTGGTATGAAGGTACCTAAGCATGTTTGTGTTCATGCAAATCTGTAATTATGCAGGTATCTTACTTTGTATGTATATGGGCAGGTTTCTGACATCTGTATATGCATGTGCTGGTATGCAGGTATATGTTGAGGCTGTACTTTGAAGCATATATGCATATATGCAAGTATGTATGTATATCTGTTGCAATGTATATATATGTATGGGTGTCTCTCATATATACCTTCAAAAGCTCAAAAATGCGAGAAGAAGAAAAGGCTCTAAAAAATGTTGGAGATAAGATGTGTGGAAATGCACACAAACAAGACGAGGAAGAAGGAGCTTGGGATTGCAACAAACAATGTATCATTAAGTGTGGAATGTACAGAAATAAGTAGTCATTAGGGTTACGGATATAATATATAAACACAAAGCGAGGGGGATATGAAAAAAGTGCTCTAATGTTCTTAAGTCTACTCACAAACATCAATACCAAAATCTACTAACAAATGCCCCTTGGGAGTGATGTGATGAACAAAGTGGAGGTCAATTTGTGTAAATGAGTGTCAAGCTATGTGGATTGAGATCAATTTACAAAACAAAGTAAGTTCAAACTTTTGCAAAAAGTTTTGGACTTCTCACAAGGAAGAGTCTTTGGACTAAAACCAACTGTCTTTAAGATTTTAAAAGGACCAGCATAACGAGGAGACAATCAACAATCTTTGCCTAAAACCAGATTTGATTTAGGACTCACTTTCAAAAAAACCAGATCATTTGTTCTAAATTCCAAGGGTCTCTTTTTGAGATCATGATATAATTTCTGACGTTTCTGTGCATCTTTCATGTTTTTCCTTACCTTATTTAGCTCCAAATCCATGTTTTCAAGCATATGTTTGGATATCTCAACCTGATTCTATGAATTAAAAAGTGAATGCGGCAGCAAGCAATTATAACCATACATTGCTTCAAAAGGTGTCATCTTAATAGAGGAATGCAATGCACTATCATATGCATACTCAACCAAAGGCAAATATTCAGTCTATTTGTTTTGCTTATCATTCACATACATGCGTAACATATCCTCAAGCACCTTGTTAACCCTCTCGGTCTCACCATCAGTTTGAGGATGAAATGTGTAATTCTGTTCCTATGGATTGAAATGTTGCTTTCCAAAAATTAGATGTGAACCTTGCATCCCTATTAGAAATTATACTTTTGGGTATACCATGTAACCTAAAAATTTCTTTTATGAAAAGTTTAGCAACATGCAAAGCTGTATCAATTTTCCTCATGGGAAGAAAATGTGCCATCTTTGTAAGCTGGTCCACGACAACAAAGATGGTATTATGCCCACTTCTTGTCACAGGCAACTTTGTTATGAAATCCATAGAGATGGTTTCCCATTTTTGATAAGGCACATCTAATGGTTGTAACATGCTATGACATCTTTTAAATTTAACCTTAACCTGTTGACATTTCAAACATTCTTTCACATACCTCTTAATATCATGTTTCATACGTGGCCAGTAATATGAAGCTTTCACTTTTGCATAAGTTCTAGAAAAACCAAGGTGTGCAGAGAAAGGTACATCATGACAGTCATGCAGGATCTTTTCTTTCAAAAGAGATTATGAAGAAATACATAGAGGAGAATTACAATACAAATCATTATTTTTCAAATGAATTTTCCCTGAAACATAGAACCTGGATTCATGCCCGAAAATTTCAAGATTGCTGCATAAAATAAATCTTCTTTTAATTCTTTTCCAATATCAAAATCAGAGGATAAAATAGAAATTGAATTGCACAAGGGTTTACGACTCAAAGCATCGGCCATCTTGTTTTCTTTTCGTGCTAAGTATTTAATATCAAAATCATATTCACTTAGCAATTGGATCCATTGTTTTTGTCTATTGCTAAGTAAAGATTGAGTAAATATATATTTAAGGCTTTGATGATCTGTTCTTAATTCAAACTTCACTCCAAGCAATAAGTGTCTCCAATGTTAAGTGCACGAATAACTGCAAGCATTTTTAAGTCATGTGTTGTATAATTTAATTCATGTTTCCTTAGTTTCCTTGACTCATAAGCCACTACCCTCCCTTCTTGTGAAAGTACGCATCCGATTTGGCTTCCACTAGCATCACATGCAACAATAAAAGGCTTCCCTAACTCAGGTATTTTTAGCACAAAATTTTCGATAACTTTTTGTTTTAATTCTTCAAACACATTTTGACACTCATCGCTTCATGTGAACTCTCTATTTTTCTTTGTCAAGTCTGTAAGAGGATTTGCAATTCGAGAAAATTCCCTAATGTGTTCCCTCTCATATTGTGCCAAACCAAGGAAGCTTCTCACATCTCTCACACATTTGGGTGTGGCCAATCAATTATGCTTTTAACTTTCTCAGGATCTATATGAATCCCCTCCTTAGAAACAACTCTCCCCAAATAAGTCACTTCCCCTTTTGCAAAAAAACATTTACTCGTCTTACCATATAGTTTATGCTCTCTTAGTTTTTGTAAAGTCTTCCTGAGATGCAATGCATGTTCATCATCATCCTTAGAATACACAAAAATATCGTCAAGAAAGACTAATATAAATTCATCGAGATATTCATGAAACACATTATTCATCAAACACATAAATGTT
>CM035438.1:96150158-96362658 GCA_020310875.1 Ceratopteris richardii | reverse complement strand
ATGGAAAGGACATCTTGGCCTTGCTGTAATTATTCAATTTAGCCCCTTTTTCTTTTCGGAAAGTAGTTTATAGAGGGCTTTCTTCATAGTTTCTTCAATTGTTGTGTTCTTATCCTTACTGTTTGAATTTGTGGTATTTGATGAGCTGATCATTCAAGGTAGATTTAGTTGACCTAAAGAGGACGCACTGGATATTTTTCAAGTTGCTTTTCAGTTTTCTTCTTTTCTTTGGCCATCCCTTTTGGTCATTAACAATTTTTCAAGAGCTTTTGTCTTGTTTCGATTTTTGATAGCTGGGCAACTACATTGATATTGTGAAGATACTTTCAGTTGTATTTACTGTTGATTTCTGGCTACAACGTGCCATCATCTTATGGCCGTGATCTGCATACACAAGTTTTTACGCTGATATGGGAACTAGATTTCTGACATTAGTGCTTGTATGACTTGATGCTGACATTTGAACCTATTTATTTGAATCAGAATTACTTGCCTTTTATTTGGCTTGTACGTGCTCATGTTGCAGTTATTCTTTTGCGATGGAAGAGGATGTGAAACGTTGGGAAAGGTCTTATGAAAAACTTCAGTCAGCTCATAAGGTTTGGATATTTTGAGACTTTGTTGAATTTTGTATCATGCAAACATTTTGCTAACCATTTTTATAAATGCAATATCAGCACATGCACTTTGCAAATTTTTCTTCTCAATGTTGTCTGTTCATAAGATCATGAATCATGACAGTAAAGTTTTTAGGATGTCAAGGATGTCTTCATATCGGATTTCTTTAAAAAGAAAAGGAAAAAAAATTTGTGGAAGAATAATCTAGTTTCCAGTATTTGTTTGGTCTTTTATAATGCTATAACTGAAATAAGTTTTTGGAAGCTTGCACTCGCTGGGAGTGTTTTTGCTTTAATTTTAGTAATTTTTCGAATTCAATTCATATACCCCCCCCCCCCCCCCCCCCCTCTTTTGCTGCCACTTTTCTTTTCTTTCCTTATTTTTCAATTGTTTGTTTCCTTCCCTTTTTAATTGTTTTTTAAAGTTTAGTTCTTTCTGATCTTATCAATATATATTAGGTAAAAATTTATTTCACAAATCTATTTTCATGTGCATTGCATTACACATAAAGTTTGAATGAAAATTGGTGAGTGCATTTCATGACAATGAACGCATTTGGTATTGTGCACATCTTTGTATTTGTAAGTTCATGGCATCCTTTGTTTCATACATTTTTGGGTTTTTTTTAAATAATTTTTTAATTTTTATTTTTGTTGTTGATGTTGTTGGATGGTGACAGCCTTAACTTATTTGTCTTTATTTGGATTCTCAGGAGCTGCTATCGCATCTTCCTCAGAAGTATAGAGACCTCAGGAGGTGAGGTGACCTTATGTGACTTAAAATAAGTCGTTTTAATTACTCTTGTTTTGGTAAAATGGAAAATGATAAACTTTCCTAGTTTAACATAAAATTGAAAGACCTTTAATTTGAAAATACCAAAATTTTACTGGTTGACTTTATGTAAGGACTGATTTGTCTTTTAGCATCTGCGGGTGGAGTTCATTTTCTTTATTTCACTCCACTTGCAATCATGTTGCATAATTGATCATTAAAAATGGTATTTTCAACTGTAGGGCTAGATCAGAATTCAATACTGTATACAGATCATTGTGGCAAACTATCCGGACCTTTACAACTGTTCAAAGTATCTTACTTTGTATTTCATTTGCAATTCTGCATCCTTTTTAGATAAGAGATCTTTTGAAGATTCTAATGTCTCTAATCTAAGCTAGTGTTCTCAGAATAAGAGTTCAAGCGGGTTGGAACACTTTCTACTCGTAGCAGTTCTATGCATTTGTACCTTGCATGCATGTATTCATCACTTGCATTAAAACTGTATGCTCAGTTGATGTTCTGCATGTCTTGACTCTACTTGCTCAAGCATGCTTGTCTACTTTCTTGTGAACTTGCTTGTGTCCTCTCTCCATCCATCCATTGTCCATGTCTTTGTCTACACATGTTGCTCCTATGTGTATGTTTATGAATTTTGTCCAAATTCATAAACGTACACAGATAGGTTCTATGTACATTTATGAATTTGTTCAAAAGTCAAACAATGTACATACATGCACATCATTCAGATAACAACAATGTGCAAACAAATATGTGCACGTGCAGAGTATATATGCATGATGCATTGCAGTGACCAATCAACGAAGCAAACAAGGCATACTAACATGCAAGGCAAAACAACCATGTGTGTGTGTGCATGCGCATATTCAAAGCTGAAGAACAAGTAATCCATGACGTGTAATATAGTCACGTATGCAGGCATACAAAAACAAGGACAACCACGTGGATACTCTAAGACATGGAAACACACAATAAGTCTCCCCCCTTTAACCCCCTACTCTTGCACACTACCTTGCCGCCCAAGACATGCACGTTCACAGATGAGAAATGATGTACAAAAATCTATCAATAATGATGATGATGGCATACCTCTTGATGTTCATGCATTGTTAGAGAATGTGGAGCATTGGGTGAGAAGATCTACATGTCTTAGGAGGCAAGTGAATAGATATGACCTCTTTTTGCATTGCATTTGCTATTAGATGAGGGTACGCCTCTTAAAAAGAGGCAAAGTCGTGTGAGCACAAGAAGAAGTGGGAGCTTGCCATGCAAGAAGAGATTCAAACCTTCCATGCTAATAATACTAGAGATTTGGTTGAGTTGGTTAAAGGTAAGAAAGCTATTCCTAACAAAGTGGGTGTACAAAATCAAGATTGAGGACAATAAACCCAAGTACAAAACAATGATTGCCCCAACGGATATGCACAAAAGGAGGGCATAGATTTCTAAGAAGTGTTCTCTCCCGTCTAATATTATAAATGAATTCTACTAATGGAAAATAATTATCCCAATCAGTTTAGTTCTCATACACATGCCATCGAGGTCCCCGAGCGAACTAGGACGATTAAACAAGAGTGGAGGGAGACTAAGAAAGAGAGGCCAACAAGGCAATTATCAACAGGTTGGAGCAAGCCGATCACAAATCTGGGGTGACCCCCCAATTGGTCGACCAACTACCATTGGTGGAGGATGAGGAAGGCTTAGTGTTCACCAGCTCAGGAGGTGCTAACTTGGGGTCACCACCAACCGAGGAGGTACCAACTTGGGGGAACCACCATGTGAGTGCAAAAGAGAATCATCAATTTGTGTTGCAAAGGTGCAAGAGGGCGACCAACATAGGTGTGAAAGGGGCATTATTAGGGGCAACCAAAAGCCTAGGCCCTAGGGGACCATACTTTTGATGGTGAGAATGTAGCAGGGGAGACCATGCTTGGGGTTGGAAGGGAGAATGGGGCAACCAACCATGTGTTGTAAGACATCAAGAAAAAGGGTGACCATATGTTTCGAGCACATCCATAGCGCTACACTAGGGATACCTTGAATCCATCGTTTGACATGTTAACGCCTTCACAATGAATTGGGAAGGGATTTTTCTTATCAACTACATGAGAGACATAAAAGGAGCAAAGCTCGAGATATATTCATTACATTCTATGATGAAGTACATAAAGTTACAAGATAGCATAGAGAATAAGCAAGGATTCAAGTTATCCATATCTACACAATCTCCAAATATGAAGATGATCTTCTCGAAACAATTGTTGCACACCTTGTGGATGATGAAGGAAGCACAACACCACCTTCCAAGTTGAAAAGTCCACCTTCTTCAAGCTAACCACAGGAAGAATACTCCCTAGTGGTGAAAACAAGTGTCCATACCTTCTCTTTATACAAAGTATCAATTACGTGCTCAGAAGTCAAAATCTTGCTTTTCGTAATTAACAACTTAATTTTCACTCTAAATTGTGGAAACTTGTTTTGGGTGTTTTCTTATGATTTTTATGTGCTTTAATCACCCTTGGATCATATTTTACATGTCTAATAAGATTTTGACATGTGTACATATTGCTTTTCAATTTTCAACTTCTTTTCACCCCAAACCTATAATTAGGGTTGGGTTTTTGGTCAACATATAGTTGCCCAATAGCCCCAAGTGCCATATATCATTGAGTACCTCTTGAAGGGTACTATCACATTATGTAATGATATTTTTTGACCATATTTTTACTATTTTCCACAAATGGGACCATTCCTAACCATTTCCAAGACCAAATTTAATAAACATACAAGTGGTGTCCCTAGTGGAAGGTTGGCCCAAACACATTTTCTACAATCCTCTCCTAATCAGACATTAGGGGAATATGCCAAGTAGGTATATTTGTTATTTTTTGTAGTTATTAAGTTTAGATACCTCTATTTTCCATATATCATGCAAAGTATCCTAGAAGCATACACAAGGGCCGTAGTCATGAAGAGCACTCCCATAGCACACATCACAGGGAGATCTCTCACACTATTCTCAACCAAGTACTACTTGGAAGGATAGAGACAACTACATGATGCTATGTTTAATTAAATTAATATAGGATGTAGACTCAAACATACTCCCAAGATTATCAAGGTTGGGAAGTCCTTTCTAAGCCAAGGTTATATGCTCTCATCTATACCTATTGTACAAATACATAGACACATACACACAAATACAAGGTGTTCTAATTGTACCATAAGGCTTTGAATGTAGAGATAAACCTCGTTCTCATGGAAGTCTTCCTCCATGACTACCAAAATGTTTTGCCAACTCCCAAATATGGTTGAGTGGCTAACCCGAAAGAGCACTAGATGGTTCACAAGTAGTTTGAACATCATTTTGCAGCTACACATGTGGAAGCAATGCCTTCCATTGTGCCTTTGACTTTTATTCCAACAAATCTAGCAAATATAGATTGCAATGTTGATGCTAGAATAGGTGCAATGTGTCATGTTTTTCTGATGTGACCTCTCGCTATATTTAGCATCTTCATGAAGAGTGATCATCTGCATATGATAGCTGAATGTAAGGCAGAGCTTGAACCCCATCTATCATGAAGACTTGATCTTCTTACATGTAGCCAAATTTTCTATGTACTCTAGTTTTGCGTGCTATGATACCCATTGTTGGGTTTTAGGCCCACAATCAGTATAGGGACAGAGAGAATAGAGAGAATAGAGACAAGGTGGAGAATAAACAATACATGAGAGAGATGAAAGGAGCAAAACTCTAGATATATTTATTACGTTCCATGATGTCCAAATCTAAAGATGATCTCGTCCAAACAGATAAGCTCTTGGTTGCTCCACACCTTGTAGATGATGAAAAAAGCACAACTCCATCTCTCCAAGTTGAAAGGACCACCTTTTTCAAACAACGCACATGAAGAACACTCCGCAAGTGAAAACAATGCCCAATACCTTCTCTTTATATAGAGTGACAATTGCATGCTTAGTAATCCATAGAAAAACCAAACTTTTTCTTTAAATTTACGATAGAATTTCCGATGCAAACTATGAAAACCCTAATTTGGGTGTTTTCTTTTGATTTTTATGTACCAAGTGTCACCCTTGGATCATATTTTATATGTTTAATAAGATGCTGACATGAGTAGAGATTGCTTTTCTACTTTTTCAACGACTTTTCTCACTAGAGTTGAAATTATGGTTTGGGTCTTGATCAACATATAGTTGCCCAATACCCAAGTCTTTTATATCATTGTATAGCTCTTGAAGAGTACTATCACGTCATGTAGTATAGAGCTCGAGTAGTAGTCAAAGATTTTGCACGAAAGAAACATGTAAATTATGGTCAAACATTTGCTCCTACCTCTTGTATGACTACAGTTAGATGTGTTGTTAGTATATTATCACATTTTGGTTGAAGATTCAATGATGATTTATTTGAGGAAGTGTATATTAATCAACCTCCAAAATTTAAAGAAAGAGGGAAAAGAATGCTTTGTTTGTAGGTTAACAAAAGCATTGTATGAACTCAAAAAAGCTCTTGGAGCTTGGTACGATAATCCACGTATATCTAATCAAAGCAGGATTTAAAAATAGTCCATCTACATGGATGCTCTACATTAAATTATACTAATTTTGATCATATATGTAGATGACATCTTATTAACACGCCCAATGAAGAAAGAATTCGTTGGCGTAGTGGTTGTGCCTCTCGCCTCTTGAGGCAGGGGCGAGGGTTCAATCCCTGGCAGCAACATGTAAGGGACATGTCTATCTTGGAATGATGTTGCATGTGGCTGAGGTGCCACCGTTTGTCCATCCCCGCGGTAGTTGTGACCGCCGTTCAACCAAGTCTTGTAAACCCGTGTTCTTGTGGGATAAGGGGGGTCCCATGGGTACTATGCCCTTCCTTGTACAATTGCAATTTCAAAGTTAAAGTCAGGGGGAGTAGGCTTGGGTTGAACCTCCATTAAAAAAAATAAAAAAAGAAAAAAAATAAAAAAGGACTTGAAGATAACTTTGGATATGTCAGATGTGGGATTGTAGCATTATTATTCAGGCATACAGTTTTCTCAAGATAGTCATTCTATCTCTATGAATCAAAAGAAGTACATCAAAGAATTGCTTAGAAGGTTTAGCATGTAAGGATTATAAGAATATTTTTACACTTGTGGAACCTAACTTAAAGTTACTAGCTTACAATGATAAAAAACCATTTGATAGTACATTATATAGTCAAGTTGTTGGTAGCTTGATCTATATATGTGGTATAGATCCAACATTTAGTATTTAATATCACATGTAAGTTGTTTCATGCACGAACCTCGACGATACACTCGAAAGAAGTGAAGAAAATTCTCAGATATTTGAAAAAGATGAAGAAAAAGTAATTATAAATTGACACTGTAGATTCAGATTGGATACGTGATTATGATGATTATGATGAAAGAAAATCTACGACAAGTTATTGTTTCTTTTCGATGATTCACTAAGAAACAAATTATAGTTGCCACTTCTACTTGTGAAGCATGATATAGGGAAGTATATGTAGCATAAACATATTGTGTTTGGATTCAAAAGCTTTCAAAGGATTTGAAGAGTTTCAACGTACAAATATTTATACAGATAGTGAGAGTGCAATCACTGTTGTGAAAAATTGAGTACTCCCTTCCATGTCAAAGCATATTGGACTTCATTATTGCTACATCATAGAAAGAATTATGGAAAGAAAGATTTGAACTTCATTGTATCTCTCCTCAGGATAATGTTGGGTGATATTTTCACCCAAACATTACCTTGAGATAGATTTGAGCACTATAGAGAGAAGCTAAAACTCGAAGCCGCCATACAAATGGAATTTTAGGGCGGTATTGTAGGATAAAATTTTGATTTATATACATGGTACATGTTATTTTTTGAATTTCTATTTGGTATTAGTTTGTTTAGGACTCTTAGATAGGTAAAAAAGGTACAAAAATGGTTGACAAACATTTATAGTCACCATCTTGTTGTACTTAATGAGAGCTTTCCATCTATATATGACATTCCACCAACTACCTTTAACCCATGGAAAAGTCAAACCCTAGTTTTTGGTCAAAGACAACAACCACACAAAAAATCAATTTAAGTTATAAAAAGCTAATTCAAATATTACCTAAAAGCAAGTGGCACATGGCAAGCAACAGACCATGCCACAACTTATCCAAAAGCATTTGGAGTTATGATTTATCCACCTGGTTATTAATAAAGAAACCCAAAAATAGTGGAACTTCCAATATTAGACTACCAATAGAGGTCCTTGCTAATTTGGTGCATGCATGCACACATATGTCTGTATGTACAGATATGTCTGTATGCACACATATGTCTGTATGTACGCATGTGCAAGCATGCATGCGTAGTACATAAATGCATTGTTTCATGGTTTAAGAAGTTTTTAAAGATGTTGTTTGCCATAGTTTCTTAAGAGGAATGGATCACAAAATACTGGTAGGTATGAAGCCTTGACAGGGTTGTGGATCAAGAGATGATCGATTTGGCAAATATATGTAGCCTTTGTAGCTTTTTATTTCAATAAACATATTAAACTTCAGAATTGTTCATCAAAAGCTAGCCAGAGAAAATGTATTGATGTTCAACTTGTATTTACCTTTATGTGGTGCATTTTATGTGGCCTACATTCTTGTGCATTTTAGAAGCTTGTATAACCTGTGATTAACAAAGTTGTAGGTATGGACCATGGTTTTATAACGTACTTGAATTTTGGATTTTTCCGTTTTCCAGGTGCATTGGAGTGAACTTCCGATTCATTATGTCCATGCTGCAGGTATCTTTTAATGTTCTAATATATGGCATGTATCCGTTTTGCCTTTATATCTCTGCAGATATAATTTTCTTTGAAGGTCACGGTGATGAGGCGTGTTTTTATGTATTGCTTGCTATGGTCTAATAATGTATCTGCTGTGTTTGTTTCTATATTCGGGGTAGTATAAAACTTTTTGTCATTTTCTTATTCTGTCATTTTCATCATATATTTATCTAATTTTCTTATGTTTTTAATTTATAAGATTCTCAATTTCTGCAGGCCTTTGATGCTCCTTTTGATCTGTCCCAAGATGTAGACACAGACAGTCAACTCGATGCAGCACAGACCCGAAGAAATTCTTTGGACAGTGATTATGTCTGCCATGCTAGTGTATGTGATGAGGTCCATACGTATCCTCCCTTCGAAACCACAGAGCAAGTGAGCAATTGTCAGCCAAATTCATCTGACAAATGCGGCAACATAAAAGCAAGGTATTAATTTTGTTCACTGATATGAATGAAAGACTTCCTTATACTCAAAGCAATCCATCCTGGTGGTTTTTCTTCCACTTCAGAGTGAATGACATTCAACTTGATGGAGCAGTGCAAGATGGTCCATCATCAATTAGTTCTGCTGATGAGGTTCTCAACATCATGGATGATCCGAGATGTCTGCAAGATGGGGCGAAGGCCTATCAACCTCGCATGGAGGATACAAGGACTACTGGAACTGAGAAAATGTGCCAAAATGCTAAGAAGGTGGGTTTCATGTAGCATTCCTTGAGTATGAACATTGTGATTATTCATTTGCAGGATTTAATATTCATGTTATCCTCAGTTTTTGTTACTTTTGGAATCTTTGAATGTGATGCTTTCAGGTCTCTATCTGTGGTATGGATTTTCTAGACCCCATGCTTCACTTGCATGTTCCTCCAGCGGATGTTGACAAGGTATATTGCTGTTCCCATGAATGGAAATTTATTTGCTGATGTGTGATTGCATTTTTGTGCGCACACAAGCATGCTTGTGATTCCATGTGCGTGCAAATGTGTTCCAGTATGTGTCTTCTTTTGCCTATTTTCTGCTAGTGAGTGCCATAGGTATCACCCATTACAGTTCCTTCAATTTTCTGAGCAATGCATACTAAAAGACTGCACTGGAGTGGTTCATCCGGGAGAATTATACCTGGAATGAACAGAGGTATTCCACTTCATCTGCATGTTCTATCATTTCACTATGAATTTATGTACTTTTTCATCCTGTCTGTCTTAACATTTTCTATTATATTCACATTCTTTGCTTTTCAACATATAACAGTGGCATTAGCGTAAGAGGGCTATTTATGTGTTTTAAGACCTTGAAAAATAATGGACGTTTGGTTGGTTCTGGGTAGGTAAGATGCATCATACGGAACATTGTTCGAGATTGGACCAAGGAAGTAAGTCAGAAAACTGCTTTTGCTTCATACATGGATGGGAATTATAATACTGAACCAAGCTGTCTTCCTTATTTTGCATGACAAAAGGGGGCCAAGGAACGTGAACAATGCTACAAGCCCATTTTGGAGGAGCTTGATAATTGGTTCCCTAACAGATCTAGAGAGAGGTTTGTAAAAGATCTTGGCAACAAATGCAATTTTCATTTAAAACAGAAAGAACAGCGTCCCATCTCCAATAATAGTGTTGTTAGATTTAATCCTGTCAGAAGAATAAATTATGTGCATTAATAACTTCATACATCGCAATATGAACATGATGGAGATTATCTGTCTGAGATTATAGAATATTTTCACCCAAGAATGGCATTGCAATGTGAGAATGGACTGGTCTGTGTTGCTCTCTTTCTCTCCACACAACCCCCCCTTTTGATAGTTTCCTCAATGGGCTTCTCAGCCGATTCTATTCAATTTGGTCTAAGTTAAGCTTTTTCAGTATACAGATTGTTCTCAATGTAACATTCTTCTATTAGAAATGGTCCATCAGTGCTATTTTATTTCTTCTGGAAAGAAACAATTTGTGTCCTTTTGAATTATATACCACTGATCTATACTGAATAAAATGAGCCATTTCCATTGCTTTCTTGGAATCATCTGTATTTGTGGTCCACAAACTTCTGTTATCAGACAATCTGCAGTTCTCTGCTAGATGTCTCATGATTGGAAGAGTTCTATTGACATATTGCTATCAAATTTTCTGGTGAATTCATTAAAAGTGTTTCCGATTTCTTTTGTATTTCAGGCCTCCATGCTGTGTAGTCCCTGGTGCAGGACTTTCTCGGTTGGCATGCGAGATATCTTGTCTTGGTTAGCTTATTTTAGAACATCAATACTGAAATAATTTGCATTACAGTTTGTTTGAGCTCAATGCATTGAATTATATATTTTGGATTTCAGGCTTTGCTTGTCAGGGCAATGAATTCTCATATTACATGTTGATTTGCTCAAACTTTATTTTAAATGTGTAAGAGATTCTCCAGCTTTATCAATGTAGCTATCAAATTATCTGGGAGAGGAAAACATAAGATTCTGCTTAAACAGCATTTTAAATATTTGTGTAATCAATCAATTAGACTTTTACTTTGTTTCTTTCATGGTCTACTTATTTGCAGCACTCAAGCTCCCTTAGAGTGGGCAATTCATCCATGGATCCACAGCAACTGCAACATGATTAGTGATGCAATTCAATTGCAAACTGTTTATTTTCCTGACCTCCATCCTGGAAGGTTTGTTGATTTTAGAAAATTGACTCAAATTGGTTTGGGGTTTCGTCGTATGCAACGTGTTCCCTTGAATGATCTCACACTCTCTTATTTTATGCGTACCTGTTACTGAAGAACAAACAAATCTTTCAATCACAGTGCAGGAATTACAGATGGTTTTTCAATGTGTGCTGGTGACTTTGTCGAGGTGTACAGTCATAGTAGTCAAGAAGGTAATGCGTCTTTTAACCACCATCCTTTTGATCTTTATCTCTTCAATAATCAATGCTATATTTCTGTTTCAAAAAGCAGGGATGTGGGATGCAGTTGTTACTTGCTTCTTCATTGATACAGCTCACAATATTGTTGAATACATTGAAATTATTGCAAGGATTCTTAAGCCTGGCGGGGTAAGATTGAGTTGCTGCTTTCCTAATCTGAACTATGCTTCACATTCTTATTTACTGAAGAGGGAATGCTATTTGAATAGCAATCATAGGCTAGCTGGTGAAGTAGAACTGTTCTCTCTCTTGTCGAAATGTATATTATGGTATGCCTGTAGCACCTACAAGCAAGTTAGAGGAGTATTCTGGAAAAATTCCATAGATTTAACTGCACAGGAAAAATAAATAAAATCTGAAATGGTTGTTTGTCTAAAGGCAAGGAGGTTCACAACGTGGATTTGGAAGTTGACCTTATAAGTTATGACACCTTGATGAAGCAGATAAAGGAGAATACTAGACCTATAACTAGGGTTGCTTGTTTAAAGGCAAGAAGGCTCATAACGCAGATTTGGCTGTGGAATTTATAAGTGATGAATCATGATACCTTGATGAAGCAGATAGAAGGGAATACTAGACTGATAACTAGGGGCACTGAAGCTAGTGCTTTTTTTAGAGTCATCAACTATCAGATGTTTGGTGTATGTGTGTGTGTTTCTCTCTCTCTCTCTCACACACACACACACACACACACAGACACACACACACCCCCCCCCCCCCCCCCCCCCCCCCCACACACACACACACACACACACACACACACACACACACACACACACACACACACACACACACACACACACACACACACATGCGTGCGCGCGCGCTCATGCATGCACACACATGCACACGTGCATGTGCGGATGCACCCACGCCCACACCCATGCCCACGCCCACGCCCATGCCCACGCCCACGCCCACTTACACACATGCGCATGATTGCTTAGCATGCAGATATTTTTTATGAAATCTTTATTTTTTGATTTTCTCCTCATTCAATATGACGAGGCGATTGAAAAAATACTGAATAGTACTTCTTTATTTTTGAAATAATTCATTAACATTTTTTTTACTTTGCATTGTTTTATGCTTACTTTGGGACTTCTGCTCAAAAATTTTCGCTTCTAAGAATTTCTGTCTGCCAGGTTTTTTGCTCTATAATAGAAGATGGCTAAAACATATGCATTCGTGATGTATTCTTCTTTTAGGTGTGGATTAATCTGGGTCCATTGCTTTACCACTTTGCAGATGCTATAAGCTACTCTGGCGAGGAGGTACACTTCTATATGCTAGCTGATCTGTTTTGTATATTGCATGCTATATTACCATATAACCATCTAACTAATCAAGCATTGCTTTAGCTCAATATTGAAGATAGCCTGCTACAGGTACAATAATATCCACAAAAATTGACATAATTTTTCCCGCTAATGTACAATGTACTGTGTCTTGTCTCACTTGTATTTACTTTGGTGCATAGTTTTTCCATACGGGAATCATATGGCAAACACATACGGGTACAGAAGTACGAAAAAGTATGGATTTTTTTCAAAAATATCATACGTGATATCATATGTCTAGCACAAGTATTGAGAATTTGAAATATTGTATATACGGTAAGATAATATCAAAGGTGAGAATTTTGTTGGCTACTGTAGCTTAGGGTGTAGTATTTCTGTATGGGTATAATGGAAGAGAATATATGAGAGTGAATTTGCATAAAAACAATACAATATGAAAATTGCTATGGATTCGTCTTTAAATGGAATCAATGAGAGAGAAGAGAAATCACAGCTACGAAAAATTTCCATACTCCAACCATATGCATACGTTTTCCTAGAAAATGATGTTATAAATTTGTTTGTCATGAATTATTACCTAGCAAACACATGGGTGCAAGTAGCACAAGTCGAAGATAAACCTCAAACAAGTAAGACAAAAGTGACAATTTTTGAATTTGAAGACATGGAAAATGATTCAAGCACCCCAAGGAGCAGTCCACATTGTGGAGCCGTGGAAGCATCATCTTGGTGTATGTTAATAACAATCCCTCTTATGAAAAACATGTACCTTGGGGGAACTTTTGGAGAAACAAAGAAAGTTGTGCTGGTGGACTCTTGGTGCCACGCATAACTTAATGTCTCTTGAATGTGCAACCAGCTTATAACCACCACTCGATAAATTGTATACCATTGGATATGGCTGTCTCTTTCGCTCAAGGGAAGGACATCAACGTGAAAATCGCACTGAATGTTCTCATGACAGTGGGCGAATGGTCAGGAAAACTGCATTCTTGATTGTCTCAATGGATTCATTCGAAGTGATCATTGTTTTATTATTTATGGACAAGTACATGGTGAGTATGTTGGGCAAAGGGATGGACAAGATCTTGCTCGACATGAAAGGAAACATGGTGGTCGTCGATTGCCACCATTCAAAGTCACCGAACCAAAATACTAGAGACACGAACAAAGAGAAAGAAAAATTAAATGACAAGCAGATAAAAGATAAGGAAGAGATAAAAAAATAGAAAGCTCGATCAAAAGACAAAGAACCAAGACAAGTGAAAGAGCCAAGCAAGAGAAAGGAAAAGCACCCTTGCACAAGGAGGCATCCACAAGTAAAAACGACCATTGCACGATAGATGACCAAAAAGAGCACAGGAAGGGAAAAGAATCATTACATGATGATGTACCAAGAAGAGAGACCATGAGTGGAGTAAAATAAAGATTTCGAGACTAATTGGCCTCTCGTTTTGCGGTGAGATGAATGATTGTTTTCGCAACATGTTCTTTGCCATACCTTGATGTACACAATGAACTTCTTTGATCAATGTCTCTATGTATGGGTACCCAATTAATATGCTCTCACTTGCATCAGTTAGATACGAGTGTCACGTATCTATTTGTCAAGTTTCATTGTCATTGGGTCATTAGATCTCAAGATATGAATGTTTGAAATTGACACTGTCTGCACTTCATCTTGGTCCTGAAAAGTTGGGGTGACCCCCAAACTTGTTAGTTTCATTCTCTTTGTATGGTTCAACTAAATTCTTCAAGTAACTTGCTTTAGTTAGCTATATACTTCAATGAGATGTGTGCGGTCAATTCATACCAAGATGTGAGCTACGAGCATTTTTCTGTGACCTTCACTTCCAAGAATAGAAGGTTTCTTCAGCTCTTGTGAAGTTGAAGTCATTTGTTTTGATACAATCACTTGACAATGGTGCTCCAAAGGACTTGGTGACTCTTTATGCATACTTGGGAAACTAAGGAAGTACATTAGGCATCCCTGAAGTCACATTGGCTGGTATAGAGCAGGTTTGTTGCAGCACCCACTAATCTCTGCACATATTCCATCACCTCTTCGCATTGGTATCAGAGCAACTAAGCATCATGGGTGATAGATTCCCCTCATCTATTGACAAATAGATCGAGGTAATTCACTTAGAATGGAGGCTTCTCTACAAGGAAGGAATCTTTATGGCTACATATCTGGAATGAGATGATGCCAATACTTAGAAGTAAGGGCCAATCAACACAAGAGGATCAGGAAAGGTTAAGTGCATGGTGCGCAAAGGATGTTTTGGCTAGGTCATACATTCTCAACTCTATCTTTGATTTCTTACTTCCACATATTAGGAATTGCAAGACATCTCAAGAAACATGGAATGCTCTTGAAGCATTCTTCTCATCAAGCACCAAGGCAAGGAAGAATCGGTTATGGATGGAGTTTAGAACGCTCAAGAAGATGCCCAAGCAAAGATTGATTGATTTTGTCACCAAAATGGGCATTGCAGAATAGCTTGGAAGCATTGGAGAAGTCATTGATGACGAACAAATAGTAAAGCAAGTCATCAATGGTATCAAGGCTGATGACAAATGGGAAGCCTTCACCACAACCATAGACCTTTACACGGACATGCAAGTTCTTGATTTCAACACCCTCATGGGACAATTGTTCACACATGAAGCAAAGCTTATGAAGAATGGAGACAACCAAGAAGGTAATCTATCCTTTGACCACTATACACAAAAGAATAAAAGCAAATATAACAAAAGCAAGGGTAAGAAGTCTGATGATGAAAGAAGTACCTATCAAGTCAACTTTGTAGGTAGAGATATAGGCTCAAGAGGAAGAGACAGAGGAGGTAGACAAGGCAAGGGGAGAGCTCAAGGCTCATCACCATGTGCCATATGTGGTCTAACCAATCATCACCATGTGCTCAAGGCTATGGTAGCTCAAGTGGAAGATTCAACAACTCCTATAGATACAATAAAAACTCATACAATAAAAACTACCAAGGTGGATACAAAGGAAGGAGAGACTATAACAACTATGTAGATGATCAAGTTCAAGAAAATTCTTTTCTTCTCATGAACTAAAGAAGATGGACATGTCTTTTATATCGACTAAGGATGCTCAAATCATGGGGTAGACAATGTAGCTCTACTCTTAGATTTAGAGGACCTAAGGAATAGGCATGAAGTCCAAATTGGAGATGACACAAGGCATCCAGTTGAGAAGATAGATAATGTGAAGACTTTAGATGATAATATGAACTTATTAAGCAGAGTACTCTATGTACCTACTATTAACAAGAACCTATCCTAGATGCCTATGTCATGCTTGACGCCTTAAGCAAATGACCTATCCTAGGGGCACTCTCAATGGCTGAGAGCAAGACGAAAGACGAAGTACGTCACATACAACAACAAGATATTCAAGTTCAGAGCATAATCAAAGATGTACACAATGACTTTGACATCAAAGGGAAATATTCTATTGTGGACGACTTGCTGTATCAAAAAGGCAAGTTGTACATTCTAGAAGATCTAACAATTCAACAAGCCCTCTTGTTGTGGCCCACGATTCCTAGCTCGTAGGCCACTTGTGGGCAACAACGAAGCTATGAACACTTAAAACAATATGTTTATTGGCCAAAGATGAAAACCAAAGTCATCGAATATGTTCAAACCTATCCCATCTGTGAACTCGTAAGGTAGGATCGCGTGAAACCGACATGCTTGCTTCAGCTCATGCCCATTCTCAACCTCCCATGGGACATGGTTAGCATGAATTTTATAACCGATTTACCACCCTCTCAAGGCTTCAACACCATATTTATCGTCGCAAAATTTTATTTAAAGCATGCACATTTATTCTCACAAAACCCTCCCAATCACAACAAAAATGGTGACACATATTTTCTTTAGCCACGTTTTCAAATAGCGAAGCCTACCCTTGGCTATTATTTCTTGTCGCGATTCGTGCTTCCTTAGCGTTATTTTTTTTTGTCTTGGGTACTCATCCGTGTGTCAACAAGACCATCAAAGATTATATTTGAAGCTATGTTTGGGCAGATTGATGGGATTGGTCTTAATACTTAGATGTTTTTGGGGGATTTCATTACAACAATTTAATTCATGTAAGTACAATGCTGATGCCTTTTGAAGTTACAAGAGGTAAAGAAGTCATCACACTTATGGCGCTCACATCCGGTTCCTTCTTGGTAGCGGGTGACGGCGAGTGCGGATTCTTTCTCACGCACCAACTTGAACTCCATCTCGATGTTTATATCCACAATTCCTTCCATGTAAGCCGCTTAAAATGCTTCTAAACTGACAACCGTTTTCAACGAACCATTCCATTTGCCATCAACCGGAACATCAACCTAAACATCCACCTGAACATCAACCCGACGCATTTGAGTTCCTTGTCAAATGGTGTGGTCGCTCTCTCAACAAAGCCTCATAGGTAAGTGAAGGCAACTTCTTGCCAATTGCCTGCAACATCATCAAAGACTTCAAATTTGCTGAGATAAAATTAGATTCTTTTAAAATATTGCGTAGAACAACTCCACCCACCAAGACATTTGAAGGATCATTCAAGAGATTCTAACTTTGAGGGTTGAGGTATGTATCTTGATTGGTTAATTGGAGATTGTAAGTTGTTAATTGGCTATTAAATGGAATTGGATATTGGTGAAGATTGGTTAATTGGAGATTGTAAGTTGCTCTCGTGGTCCTATGGTTACAATTGGATAGATACATGTTGATATGGTACAATTTATAAACCTCTTGGTTTGAGTAATAAGATAAAAAATGGTATGACATATACACGTACGCCGTATGCATGTATGTATGTATGTGTATGTCTGTATGTGTGAGTGTACATACATATGTACAGACATGTATGTATGCACATATGTATGCATGCATGTAGGTATGTATATATATCTGTGCATGTGTACATATTCATGTATTTATGTATGTACAATTGCACACATCTATGAATGCATATACTCCTTGTCATGAATGCTCTTGACTGAGCAAGTTGTTGCTTTAATAGAAAGGGTGTGGTGACTTTGTGACATTGCCAAAGACTTTCGGGGCTATTTGCTTTTAGATAAACATTCAGGTTGTATAGTTTCACAGATCCATCAGTGGAATGGATCTCTGATCATTTCAGATTTTTGATCTTATGGTTCATCTAGCAATAAGGATCACATCTTTTTCTAATACCAAGAGAAGTTCTTGTCGCTTGGTCGGTATTGGTTTTGTGAGATTTTACTCATATGGAAGGTTTTATGTTGCCAATAGAAGATTGAACTAGAGCTCAACTTATCTTACACGCCCCCTTTCAGGCTGTTACATAGTGCATTTCAAATACTCGCTCTTTGGAGAGCCACGGCATGTATCATTGTACATTTGGCTGATGCAAAGTGCACTTTTGTGCATGCATGCATATATGTATGCACATATGCATGTACATACATATACATATATGCATGTATGTACATATGTAATAACATATGTATAATGTATGTATGTATATATCTAAGCATGTACCTATGCATGTATGTATGTATGTATGTATGTATGTATGTATGTATGTATGTATGTATGTATGTATGTATGTATGTATGTATGTATGTATGTATGTATGTATGTATGTATGTATGTGTGTGTGTGTATACATAGTCTTTTCATACGAGAACTATACCGCAAATGTATACGGGTAAGGAAGTACAAAAAAAGTATGATTGCAAATACCATACATGACCAAGAATAAGAGGCAGGGGAAAAAATCAGAGAAGTGTTGTCGGTGTAGTCAATATGCAAAAAACATATACTATGTAATGTATTGTATTCTACTGCACTTTACAATACATTATAATGTACTCCATTGTATTGTACAGTACAATACAATCTATTATAACATGTGGATTACTTTGTGGTATATGTATAATCTATAAATACATTATATATGTACATTATTACTTACAACACAATACAGTACATTATATACAATGTCCCTCAAGGTTCATCTACTATTCATTACATTATGCATACAGTACAATACTATTCGTATTTACATAAAGAAATAGAGTACATTATTACATGCAATATAATTGAGTATAATCTTGGAGTATGAAAAGTGATTTCAGCGTTGTAGTATGAAAAATGATTTCATATGTCCAATAATACCTTATGTCCATGCAACAGGAAAAATATTTTATACAAGTACGAAAAAACCCATCTATGTATGTATGCATGTATTGAAAGGAGACACTGAGAGCTTCGAGAAGCTACTCTCCCTTGCACCAATTATCCTCTCTATGGCGAAGTGCTTAGAAGAGAAGATATGGTGCAAAAAATGAGACAAGCATGGAGAATAGCTACATGTAAGTTGTGGATGAAGGTGGAGATAGATGCATCTAAAATTTTAGAAGTCCTCACCTCTATTAAGGTTTGGACCTTACTCTTATTAAACATGTGACTTTTGGGTCCTTGGACATGTGTGACTATATCCTAGAGGCCAAAAGTAAATGAATGAATATAAATGCTTACATGGCCCTCATAAATGAGCCAAAAAATTCAAGTAAAATATCTTTGGAAAACCCTCAAAGAGATGTTTGAGTTGGAAGGGACAAACTAAACAAAATTAGGGTCCTTTGGTTCTTTATCTTCAACAGTCTCTTATTTGAAGCGCCAAGGAGGCTCCTTTAAGCTATCTAATTCTCACCATCTATATGCATAGTTGATGTTGTGCCTTCGGAAGGCACTTAGTGAGAGCACCTTGCATTTTGTGACATACGGACCTTGATCAATATGGTTATGATATTCTCGAATCTCAAGCACCTCATTGGTATTGCACATCGATGTGTTTTGTGCATGTCTCGAACATGACATTCTTAGCTAGGCATATGACACCTTGGCTATCACATTGAAACTCAGTCATACGAAACTCATCGCATAGGCATGCTAACCATACGGCTTCTTGGAAGCCTTTGTGGTTGCATTATATTCAGCCTCAGTGATAGATAATGCAACTATCTTCTGAAGTGTAAAACACCATGAAACAACACCAGCCACAGGTGTGCAAACATAGCTACTTGTGGTCTTGTGTATCCACATCACCTTCCATGTTTGAGTCATAAAATCCTCTGAATTTAATGGGCCTTCTCAATAACATAGGCATTTAGACTTTTTCCCTTTGAAGTACCTCGAGAAACTGCATCCCAAGATGCCCTTCCAGAATCAGAAGAATACCTGTTTTAAAATTGCATTGCATGGGCGATGTTTGGCCCAGTAGCAACCTTAGCATACATAAGTGAACTACAAGGTGATGCAAATAGAACACCTGTCATGTGGTTGGGCGCTCCATCACTATTTTGGGCAATCAGCCCGAGAGAGCTTTACAAGTGGCTGTAAGGGCACTCCAAGAGGCTATACATCAAACACATTAAGCCTGTCCAGCAGTTCTTCTATGTGTTTTCCCGGTGACAAGTGCAAAGTCTGTTGTTTCCTATCTATTTTTACCCCCATGCTCAAATTGTGCTCAGCTTCTCCCAGGTCTTTCATTGAAAATGCAGCATTGAGCTGCTGTTTTAAAGAATTTAGAGTTATCTTTTGTTTTCTAGCCAACAGCATGTCATCTGTATAGAGCACAAAAATGACTGGGCTGCCAACGGTAACCTTTACAGTGTACAAACAGTGATTGGCATAACCTCTTTGAAACCCATGTTTGAGCATGAGTGCATTAAACTCCTTGTACCATCGTCCAGGAGCTTGTTTCAGCCCATACAATCTTCTATTCAACTTGTGTATAAGGTGTTCTTTGCTCAGGATGGCAAAATCGTCAGATTGTTTATTATCTGAAGTTGCATATGTTCTGTGAGTGTGTGACAGTCATTAAACCTTTGGCATCTATCTCACTGTTTGATTGTTAACTTATGTACAGCTCCTCATCAACATCAGCATGCAAGAATGTCGTCTTTACATCCATCTGATAGAGCTCTAAATCCAAGGCAGCAGTTCACCATGCAATAAAGTTGTCTTTGGGTCCATCTTATAAAGCTGTAAATCCAAGGCAGCCTCGCGAACAAGTATCACACGAAGGATGTTCATTTCTACCACAGGGAAGAAAACTTCTTGGAAGTCAATGCCCCTTTTTCAGGCATATCTGTTTGCAATGAGGCTCTGGCCTTGCCTTATACTTGGGTTTGTTATCAACAATTCTGATTTTATACACCCATTTATTAGTAATGGCCCACATGTTTCCTATGTTTGGGCAACTTATTCAAGTCCCAATCATCATTAGCATGCAAGGCAGCTGTAGCGAAATACCACAGTAAGAGTGGTCATTTTTACCAAAGGAGGGAATACTTCTTGGAAGCAATGTTCTTTTCGGGCATATCCCTTAGCCACGCACTCTTTTTGGGCATACCCCATATCCCATTTTTTTAGGAATACCTTTTCTACCTGTGGGCAACTCAACCAAACCTCAAGGATCATTAGCATGCAGGCCCTTTGTCCTCCTTGCATAGCAACTTCCCACTTCTTTTTGCACGCACCCTCATGAGTTTGCAAGGAGGGAGCAGACCTGCTCATTGGCCTCCTAAAGTGCGTAGATCTTTTGACTTAATGGTCTACATTATCCAGCATTGGATCTACATAGGTTTGATAATTACATATCATTAAGGGGCTGCTATATCATTTCCAACCATGTTTTCGGCATGATTTGGTGGCTGCATATTACCAATAAGAGCATCATTTTGCTGTCTAACCTCAGTTGGCTCAATTACCATTTGCGCATGATCATTTTTAGCCATCTATAGTGCATCATGAGGAGTTATGTTTTAGCCTAATAAGCAGCTCTATATGCTGAAATTCAACCTTCTTGATTTCCTCCTCTTAGGCACAATTATTTTTTAGTAGCTTTTAACTTACCACCTTATTAAGGTAACCAAATGCGATAGCCCATTTCACATCTTCATAACTCTTGAAGATTTCTTTCATACCCTTGGCATCTATTTTACTCCTCAACTAAGGACTAACATGCACAAACACATCACAACCAAAGATGCATAGGTGGTTATATGAAGTAGGTTTGCTAAACCAAACCTCTTTAAGAATGCCATCCTTCAAAAAGCTATGAGACTAGTATGGATTGCAAATATGAACTACAATTTTGAAGGTCTCCTGCTAAATCCATGAGTTAAAACAACTATAGACAACTTACATCCAACCCTTTCACATGACATCTTGTTATATTTTTAAGCTACACCATTAAAAGAGGGGTTGTATGGGGTTGTTAGGTTCCTCTTTTTGTTTTGAAACTCACAAAATCTAAGAAATCAACACTTTTGAACGCTTCCCATTATCCGAGCAAAGATATTTAACTTTTTTCCTATTTGGTTGTCACAAATGCATGGAACTTTTTGAACGCAAGTGCTAAGAAAGACTTCTTTTTTAGGTTTCATCAAATAAAACCATAGCTTTTTAGAACAATTATTGGCAAAAGAATTGAATTATAAAGCACTATCCATAGACATGGTGGGCATATTACATACATCAAAGTGCGCAAGATGTAAACACTACCTTTGCGATAAATATGAGAGAGAAAAGAACTTTTCTATGTTTACCATATTGAAAATCATTACAATAGCCAAGTTTCATGCCTTTGGCATCATTTTATTCGTAAATGGCAAAATATCAAGGCCTTCTTAGCTCTTATGGCTAGGCCTTTCATGCCAAAGCTCCATACAAGAGTTCACCTCAACCAATGCGATCAATATGCCCAAGAGGGCTCTTTCATCCTATCAATACGAAGTCCTTTTCTTCGTGCCTTAATAATCAACTTTGACCCTTTTAATGAACTTCCATGAACCTTTCTCAAGGATGGTGCTATATCCATGCATATTCCTCAAAGATAGTGCTATATTTGTGCATATCCATCAACTAACAAAAGGTTCTTTTTGACCCATGTGACAGATCTTAGGTCATACAAATCAAGCTCATTGGCTCCATCTATAAATGCATGTAGAGTGTCAATACCTTCAATGGAAGAAGCATGGTTGTTCTCGAGGTAAACATTTCCATGGATTTCTCATGAAATGTAGAAAAACACTCCTTAATGAGAGTCGTATGGAATGATGCATCAGAATCAACATTCCATGTATGGGATAATGCATAATTCATATTCAAGGAGAGGCATCAATAAGATTACTCTAAGTGATGTGTAAATCCTTTGCATGAAAAGTGGAAGCATCTTGTAGCATAATCAACTTCCATAGTAGGGCATAAATGTCCTTTGTCTTTGATAGCCCCTTGATAATCACTGTAGAGGCCACATTGTTCTCCTTCTACTTGGAACTAAAGAGTCTGTTATGGCTCCAACCTCATCTGATATCTAGGCGGAGTGTTAGGATAAAGTCCCCAAGGACACACTTTTTGTAGAGAATTGTTTCAAATGACTCTCTTTAAGAGCTTTTAAAAAATATGCCTTCCATATTTTTTGGCCATAATACGATACCTTCATGGGCTATACAATGTTTTTTATTCTTTGGCCAGTAGGACATGATGTATGTTCAAGGTGCCCAAATCACATTTTTATAAAACTAAAGTCCTGGACCTGAAACTAAAGTCCTTGCTCATCTGCTTCTTCAAAAACCTCCATGGAACTTCTATCACTTATAAGTTATTTTGCCCCCATTATTTTCGGGCTTTAGAGGAAGCTTAGCATAGCTTTAGAAATCTCTCATAGAGCCCTTTGAATTGGTATCAGAGCCTCTCGCAGAATCATTGGGGCAAAGTTGTTGTGAGTGATTTTCATTCTCAACCCAAGGGGTAGCTGAAGTAAATTTTCAATTTGGAGGTTATTATTGTGAAGAATCTTCTCTTCCAGCCACTCCCACAAACACTACACAGGATTCAAAAACCTGAAATTTAGTTTTGCAGGTCCACATTAGTTTGAATCGCTCCCATTTCAAATGGGAGTTTAAACTTTATACACAAAGCTTGTGGGAGCAAAGTAAAATTGAAATCTGATCACAAGTGTTCTCTCTAATTCTGGAGAAATATCAGGTCCTAAAGCTTCCAAAAATGGGGCATTTGAAGTGTATAGCAGTGTGAATCAGAAGAGAGATTAGGAATTACTGCCCTTTCAATGTAATCATGATAATCTGTCACAATGTAATGGGACTTCATAGAACGAGTATATCAAATCTTAAATGCTTTGTTGGTGACTGTTGCAATGACAGGAGATGTCAGTTGAGATCAGTCTTGAAGATGTCAAAAGAGTAGCTGCACACTACGGTCTTGTTATGCAGGTGATGTAACTTAAATTCAGGCATTTCATTCTATCATAATGATCCTTGTCATGTGTAAATTTTGAGCTATGGGTTTCAATATCAGAAAGAGAAAACCATTGAGACAACGTATACTGCTAACCTGAAGTCAATGATACAGGTATGTCACTGTTAACTTGTGTTTTTTAAAAATTTTAGGCGTTGTCTCATTGGTAGTTCTATCCTGTTGATTCTCGGTATCTTTCCTCTCTATTTCTGTATCTCACAGACGCGGTACACTGCTGCTTTTTGGACCATGATAAAAGATGGAAACAAACAAACCTCTCAATAATGGCAGCGATAATTTTCTGGCCCTATTTTTGTTAATCTCTGAAGAGTCAGGTAGTTCTGATTCCTGATCCATTTGAGACCATTTGTTAAGGAGGCATTATATCCTTGACCTTGTTGACAACCAAGAGGCAATTACATTCGACTTCCAGGGCATATGGAGACTATCTGTCAGTGAGACAAAGGATCCTCAGCCCCGTGAGCCATTAGTTATTTTCTAATTCATTGATTTGTTTCTGTATTTCGAAACATTTAGGCAACGTATCGGCAATGTATATCACACAGGAGTAAAATCTGGTTCAGAATTATTAATTGGAACGACACAGAGAAAGTCAATGTACTATTGTCAAGAAAATGCTATATCATTAATGATATATTTCTTTAAAGTATTTGGTGCTTTTACAAAGGCATATATACAAGGATGTGTCCAGACATTCTTGATCTTGTATTTCTAATGTCAAGTGCACATGTAATGTGATTATCACATTCTTTGAATTTACATATGGAAAGAAAAATCTAAGCAAATAGTCGTTGAGATAGTTTGACTTCTTGGTCAAGAACAAAAATTAAATTGTGTATGCTTTCACAGAGAGATTTAGCTCTATGTGTGGCAGCAAGGAGAATGCTATTCCTCCCCTTTGCTCAATAAGACCTCAAAGAAATACTTGATGTAGTTCTTTTTAACTTCATTGCATGGTCTTCTGGGCAGGTTGTTAGAAGTCATATAGTCTGTTATTATCTCCACCGCTTATTTTTAGTTTCTTCCCTCTCTGTATGTCTCTCTCTGTGCCCATGCTTGCACACTCTTCTCCGCACACACACTGATTGATAAGGAACATATATGGCATGGAAGACTCTATAGAATAAATTGAAATTTACAAGTGCTAGGCATAGCCTGAAAAGAAAGGAAATTGATTGAGAACATTGTGTTAGTGATGTATGCACACACTCAAGTCCATCCAGTTGAGTTTTTATCCTTCTCAAGAGGTTTTTCTTCTACCTTGTATATACATCAGTAACCCTAACTTGGCTACTTCTTTGTATATTCCACATAGTATTATCTCTATATGTTGTGCTGTCTTGAGCTTCTTTTTCTCACATTGTGTGTGGATTCTTATTCGGGGAACTCTAATAATCAGTATCATAGTAGGTTTGCTTCTCTATTTATGAAGCCAATAGACTATTTATCTTTATAGAAATGCAAGGTTTGGTTTTAGCATTAGTAGGGTAATAAATGCTTCCAGGGAGCTTGAGAGCTTGGTTTTGTCAAATATACCATTTCGTCTCACTTGTGTCTTTGTTTGTGCTACTGTGAGATTGTTGCACATGCAATTTGGCCCTTTTGAGGATCTTCATTCATGTTTTGCCTTGTCGATATAGATATCACAAAGATTTGTGCAAGCTTAGCAATGTAATTACTCGTTATGGACATTTATGGAGATGCCATATAACAATGAGATGGGTTGTGATACATTGCATAGAGGTGTAGAAATACAGGCTGCTGTGCTCATATAATTGATGTAAATGATGTGGAGGTGGTTGCAGACTTTGTTGCAGCTCTTTTTTATTATGTTAGGTGCACCATCAACACCCTAGCCATTGGAGAACAACATCAGTATGATATTAAGTTTGCAACATGCTAATGCTTTGCTAAAGGACAAATAGGTGATGGTTAGAATGGATGTTGCAGTTACCGCTTCTTTTAATTTTGAGTGTGGTAATCTTTTAGAGAATGAAGAATGGGCCTTCACTTTTCAATGCAATTATGACGCACCCTCTTACTATCATTGCATGTATGTAGTGAATCTAGATCTTTGGTACTTTTAAGTTAGTTTATTGTCTTTGATTGGGGCCATCCTAGCACGGAATTTTATCACCCCTATAGAAAACTCCATATCAAGTTATGGAAGTTGGAAAATTGTTTTTATTGTTGCGAATGGTGATACAATCATATATTATTAGATGCCTTACACATAAGAATAAAAGAGAGCTTCTAATTGATGTAAGCATTGAACAAGATTGGCATGCTAGTTAATATGCAATTCATTCTCTTTGTGATAATGATAACATCATTGTTTTAGATATACTATTTGATGGGGCATGTAAGCTCTCAAAAAATGGAAGATGTGTGGCATATTTTAAATGGGCCATTTTATATTAAAGAATTCGATACGTGTTCGTTGTTGTGTTTGAATTCTTGTTCAATTTGTCATGTTCGTACCTATCCAACAAGGTCTATAATCTGTTTATGTGGAGTCAGCTTCCTAATTTGGGTCTTTCTGGTTGCTTTGCATTTGCATTAGTGACTGAGGAACTTTGAAAGACATTGGATGATAAGGTTGTTAGACGTATTATGTTTTTCGAGTACAATTTAGGAAGCAAAATTCTAATTTTTGTATCACTTGGAGATTAAACAAATATGTATTGGTTAGTTGAGATATAATTATTATGGGAAATGTAGTTCAAACTATTTTATCATACATGAAGGATACATCAATTAGCTCACATGCTGATTATTATTGCCTCTTTCCATTGAGGGTAGACAAATATAACTCATTGAGGTAGCTGCACAACCTACACATTGTATTAGGATGTGAATCATTTGGTGTTTTTTGTTGTACATAGGTCACTTCTTGTTGGGAGAATATATTAAAGAGGAAAAAAACAATGGTTGGTGTAAGGCTTATGTGATGAAGAATTAGATACATCTTTGCTTTATTGTACTTGCATGTGCTCTCATTATCTCTCTTTTGCATTAGACTATCACACATTCATTGTCTAGTATTTATGATAAGAAATGAGCTGCTGTTTTTTGATAAAGCACAAGTTGGAGAGATGCTAGATAATCTAAATTTGATGTTATTATGAAAGATAGTGCTTGGTTTTTATGTGGTTTCTTCTCCAAAAGAATGCCATTGACACTGATTGGATCTTCAAGTTGAAATGCAAGCGTAATTGTACAAAATTTCAAAATTCATGCAGGTATTTGTGAATGTGTAGTATGAGGGTGTGCTCATACACTTTTACTCGATCTGCAAAGAATAGAATCAATCTAGTTTTAGTTCGAGGTAGTAATCATACATAATGAATGTCTTGTCTAGCTCCCAGGTTCTCTCTCATAATGTCATATGATCAATTAAAAGTATGCTTCATGAGGATCAACCATCATTAACTTAATCGAAAATCTAGTGAGCACTATCGTAATCCATGATGAGTTGACGATCTCCTTCCCCAAGAGAAAGTTGGGTCTCCTATATATAATCAGATGGAAAACATCTAGTTACTAAAATGATCACATTTCCCTCATTTCTTATCTAAGGCATGCATATGCAACACAAATAAAAGCTAATGAAAAGCTCTACAAGTCTCTACATGCAAAAATGCAAAAGGAAGTCACTTTTACGATAGTTAAGAGGAAGAAATATGTCATATTCTTCGAAACCATAATCAATTTTCACCAAAGTAAGCTTAAAATTGCAAGAAACAACCACATATGGCTAGCCTCAAAGTAGAAAATACATTAAGAAGCAAGTATCTAATGTCGCACCATAAAACATGTAGAAATCACACATTAGGAATCACTTTCATCAAGCTTAAAAAGATCCAAAAATACACCTAAATCTAGCTCTTCTCTTGGGAGTTTTCAAAATAAGATTCTTCTATCTATATCAAAACTATTCTGAAAAAGATTTACAGTTCTTTGAATGCTACAAAATTTGCAAATTTTTATGTCATTTAAAACTGATTGTAACAATCTTGCGTCCTAGATCTTGTCGTCCATGATAAGTCCCTTTGTAACTGTCCATGTGGGGTGCGCTTACAATTGTTAGCGTTGTCGAGATTGTTGATTTCTTTGGTCCCATGGTGAGTAGGGAACTCTCTAGGTTGATTATCGATCCTTTGTGTTGTACTCGATTTGGTGTGGTATGTTCATTGAAGCTTCAAGCATGGAGCCATGAATATTGATCTTTAGTGATGAATTTGAAGTAGAGTAATGCTCCAAACCACTTGTTGTTCTGGATTCTAATAATTGGATGCTCTTTATTTGTTTTTATGAGGAGATGGGTTTGAGAAATGTGTGCCCCTTTGTTTCTCAAAAAGAAAAAATCAGAAAATGAGGATGGCAAATTTTCTTAGCCCATAGAGATTTGATCGACTTAGGGTGTACTGCATAAATTCAATGAAAGAATTGGGCCTTTTGCATGGCTTTGTAATGTAGCTCTATACATCCATGCCTTAGAATACATTGGAAGAATTATGGTGCAAAGAGATGGGTCTTAAGTGAGATGCTCAAGGGCATGTTGATGTCGACGTCTCCTTTCTAAGAAGAGTGAGGATTTACACATGATATTTTTCTTACCATGGAAATCTCCTTGAGTTAGTTGATTGGAACTTCTCCATAGTGATCTTTGTTATTATCAATTATTTCTTTGCTTTGCATGAAAAATTCCTTCATCATATTTGGTTTGATGCTTTTGATGCGAAACTTTGTATTAATGATTGGCATTATTGAATAATCCAGCCTATTGTTAGTATGGGGTAGTAAATTTTTATTATAGATTAAAAAATGAGAAAAAATGATCCTTGTTTGCATTGAAGGATCCTTAATTTATCTTGCCTTTGGGCTTCCTCACATATGCATCGTTCTTCAGCCTTTCTATTTCTATCAACTTGGTGCCATGCCAACATTTCATTTATCGACGACTCTTAAGTATTTCTTGAGAAGACATCCACTTATGTAGTTGAAAAGATTTTTTCCATCTAGTGTTGCTAAATGCAGCATACCTCTAGTGGAGATTTTTTCCAAGACAAATGGATGATGATCTCTTTTGTGAAGTTCTTGGGTATGTTATTTAAGTGTGTAGACTAAAACAGAATCTTAGTCTCGTACATCCTTATCTTTAATGTGAGTATCAAAGTATGATTTTTGTTGTTTCTTAGTAATGCCCATTGTTGCTCCAATTCTGGTTTTTTGTCAATAGTTCTAGTAGCTCAACGTGATAAGACATTTGATGGCTTGTCCATTTATTATATTTTGCCACTCAGTACATAGGGATTCAGATTTCTAAGCATAAAACCATATTCTCTCCATACAACAAATCGGATGGTGTGGTTCCCAGTATAGCTTTGTAAGCTGCTTGATAGGCTTAAACTACATGATGAATTTGTTTGTCCTAATCAAAGCACTTATTGTTAAGTAGTTTTTGCTTGACCATTGGCTTATGGATAATAAACAATAGAAATTCTTTTAATAGGAATTCAATGATTTTATTTATGAATTATATGCCTCTATCACTAGGCATATCTAGTGAAAATTTCTATCAAAGAGAAATTCAAGTGTGATTTAAGCATCACATCTTGTTGTCACTTGTACTTTGATCTACTTAGTCAAATAATATGTTTGGCACTATGATATACTTTGCATGTGAGCCTTTTCTTGGTTAGTTTGAAAGGATATTTTGATCTTTGATTTAAATCACATCATTCCACAAAACTTCTTGCATAGATGTGGAAAATTGGCCACCATAAACTTGTGAAGAGGATTTTTTTTGTCACTCCTTTCAAGAGAGAAATGTCCTCCTCATGCTCTTGAATGGATCATTTCTAAGATACGAAAATACTTGCTTTCGTGGATACAGAGTAAAAGGAAATGATTTTTTGATCTCTTGTATAATTGATTCCCTATCAAAGCATTAACTCTTGAATCTTCTTCAATAAACTTCTATCTTGCTGGAGCAATGCCTTTAGATAATGTATGATCTCAGAAATAGTTTACTAGAAGTTTACTCCATTTTCGTATCAAAGTTACTCGATGTAATGTTGAATGTTTTACATGTGGTCTTTCTTAGCAAAACTAACATATATCACAATATTCATCAATGTCCTTGGCCATATATGATCAACACACACCTAAGTGTCTTAAGTTTTGCAAAGCTTTAATTTGGGAAAAAATTCATCCCAAATTAGAATGGTGAGCTTGACTAGTCAAATTCCATCTCTCTTGATGATCTACACAACATAATAGGATTTCACGTTTATTTCATTGGTAGATGCTTTCAACAATGATCTGAAGATCTTTTGATTCTGTATAAAATGTTTCTCAATTGGAAGATAATGATATAACATACCATACATTAACACATATACATAAGGATAATTCACTTTTGGAACCATTTCTAGGTTGAACAAATAGGCATCTCGCACTCATAAGAAATTCCATTATTTATCAACCTAGAAAGATGATTTGTTCGAACATGACTATTATTTACTGTCTTTGATTGGGGCCATCCTAGCACGGAATATTATCACCCCTATAGAAAACTCCATATCAAGTTATGGAAGTTGGAAAATTGTTTTTATTGTTGCGAATGGTGATACAATCATATATTATTAGATGCCTTACACATAAGAATAAAAGAGAGCTTCTAATTGATGTAAGCATTGAACAAGATTGGCATGCTAGTTAATATGCAATTCATTCTCTTTGTGATAATGATAACATCATTGTTTTAGATATACTATTTGATGGGGCATGTAAGCTCTCAAAAAATGGAAGATGTGTGGCATATTTTAAATGGGCCATTTTATATTAAAGAATTCGATACGTGTTCGTTGTTGTGTTTGAATTCTTGTTCAATTTGTCATGTTCGTACCTATCCAACAAGGTCTATAATCTGTTTATGTGGAGTCAGCTTCCTAATTTGGGTCTTTCTGGTTGCTTTGCATTTGCATTAGTGACTGAGGAACTTTGAAAGACATTGGATGATAAGGTTGTTAGACGTATTATGTTTTTCGAGTACAATTTAGGAAGCAAAATTCTAATTTTTGTATCACTTGGAGATTAAACAAATATGTATTGGTTAGTTGAGATATAATTATTATGGGAAATGTAGTTCAAACTATTTTATCATACATGAAGGATACATCAATTAGCTCACATGCTGATTATTATTGCCTCTTTCCATTGAGGGTAGACAAATATAACTCATTGAGGTAGCTGCACAACCTACACATTGTATTAGGATGTGAATCATTTGGTGTTTTTTGTTGTACATAGGTCACTTCTTGTTGGGAGAATATATTAAAGAGGAAAAAAACAATGGTTGGTGTAAGGCTTATGTGATGAAGAATTAGATACATCTTTGCTTTATTGTACTTGCATGTGCTCTCATTATCTCTCTTTTGCATTAGACTATCACACATTCATTGTCTAGTATTTATGATAAGAAATGAGCTGCTGTTTTTTGATAAAGCACAAGTTGGAGAGATGCTAGATAATCTAAATTTGATGTTATTATGAAAGATAGTGCTTGGTTTTTATGTGGTTTCTTCTCCAAAAGAATGCCATTGACACTGATTGGATCTTCAAGTTGAAATGCAAGCGTAATTGTACAAAATTTCAAAATTCATGCAGGTATTTGTGAATGTGTAGTATGAGGGTGTGCTCATACACTTTTACTCGATCTGCAAAGAATAGAATCAATCTAGTTTTAGTTCGAGGTAGTAATCATACATAATGAATGTCTTGTCTAGCTCCCAGGTTCTCTCTCATAATGTCATATGATCAATTAAAAGTATGCTTCATGAGGATCAACCATCATTAACTTAATCGAAAATCTAGTGAGCACTATCGTAATCCATGATGAGTTGACGATCTCCTTCCCCAAGAGAAAGTTGGGTCTCCTATATATAATCAGATGGAAAACATCTAGTTACTAAAATGATCACATTTCCCTCATTTCTTATCTAAGGCATGCATATGCAACACAAATAAAAGCTAATGAAAAGCTCTACAAGTCTCTACATGCAAAAATGCAAAAGGAAGTCACTTTTACGATAGTTAAGAGGAAGAAATATGTCATATTCTTCGAAACCATAATCAATTTTCACCAAAGTAAGCTTAAAATTGCAAGAAACAACCACATATGGCTAGCCTCAAAGTAGAAAATACATTAAGAAGCAAGTATCTAATGTCGCACCATAAAACATGTAGAAATCACACATTAGGAATCACTTTCATCAAGCTTAAAAAGATCCAAAAATACACCTAAATCTAGCTCTTCTCTTGGGAGTTTTCAAAATAAGATTCTTCTATCTATATCAAAACTATTCTGAAAAAGATTTACAGTTCTTTGAATGCTACAAAATTTGCAAATTTTTATGTCATTTAAAACTGATTGTAACAATCTTGCGTCCTAGATCTTGTCGTCCATGATAAGTCCCTTTGTAACTGTCCATGTGGGGTGCGCTTACAATTGTTAGCGTTGTCGAGATTGTTGATTTCTTTGGTCCCATGGTGAGTAGGGAACTCTCTAGGTTGATTATCGATCCTTTGTGTTGTACTCGATTTGGTGTGGTATGTTCATTGAAGCTTCAAGCATGGAGCCATGAATATTGATCTTTAGTGATGAATTTGAAGTAGAGTAATGCTCCAAACCACTTGTTGTTCTGGATTCTAATAATTGGATGCTCTTTATTTGTTTTTATGAGGAGATGGGTTTGAGAAATGTGTGCCCCTTTGTTTCTCAAAAAGAAAAAATCAGAAAATGAGGATGGCAAATTTTCTTAGCCCATAGAGATTTGATCGACTTAGGGTGTACTGCATAAATTCAATGAAAGAATTGGGCCTTTTGCATGGCTTTGTAATGTAGCTCTATACATCCATGCCTTAGAATACATTGGAAGAATTATGGTGCAAAGAGATGGGTCTTAAGTGAGATGCTCAAGGGCATGTTGATGTCGACGTCTCCTTTCTAAGAAGAGTGAGGATTTACACATGATATTTTTCTTACCATGGAAATCTCCTTGAGTTAGTTGATTGGAACTTCTCCATAGTGATCTTTGTTATTATCAATTATTTCTTTGCTTTGCATGAAAAATTCCTTCATCATATTTGGTTTGATGCTTTTGATGCGAAACTTTGTATTAATGATTGGCATTATTGAATAATCCAGCCTATTGTTAGTATGGGGTAGTAAATTTTTATTATAGATTAAAAAATGAGAAAAAATGATCCTTGTTTGCATTGAAGGATCCTTAATTTATCTTGCCTTTGGGCTTCCTCACATATGCATCGTTCTTCAGCCTTTCTATTTCTATCAACTTGGTGCCATGCCAACATTTCATTTATCAACGACTCTTAAGTATTTCTTGAGAAGACATCCACTTATGTAGTTGAAAAGATTTTTTCCATCTAGTGTTGCTAAATGCAGCATACCTCTAGTGGAGATTTTTTCCAAGACAAATGGATGATGATCTCTTTTGTGAAGTTCTTGGGTATGTTATTTAAGTGTGTAGACTAAAACAGAATCTTAGTCTCGTACATCCTTATCTTTAATGTGAGTATCAAAGTATGATTTTTGTTGTTTCTTAGTAATGCCCATTGTTGCTCCAATTCTGGTTTTTTGTCAATAGTTCTAGTAGCTCAACGTGATAAGACATTTGATGGCTTGTCCATTTATTATATTTTGCCACTCAGTACATAGGGATTCAGATTTCTAAGCATAAAACCATATTCTCTCCATACAACAAATCGGATGGTGTGGTTCCCAGTATAGCTTTGTAAGCTGCTTGATAGGCTTAAACTACATGATGAATTTGTTTGTCCTAATCAAAGCACTTATTGTTAAGTAGTTTTTGCTTGACCATTGGCTTATGGATAATAAACAATAGAAATTCTTTTAATAGGAATTCAATGATTTTATTTATGAATTATATGCCTCTATCACTAGGCATATCTAGTGAAAATTTCTATCAAAGAGAAATTCAAGTGTGATTTAAGCATCACATCTTGTTGTCACTTGTACTTTGATCTACTTAGTCAAATAATATGTTTGGCACTATGATATACTTTGCATGTGAGCCTTTTCTTGGTTAGTTTGAAAGGATATTTTGATCTTTGATTTAAATCACATCATTCCACAAAACTTCTTGCATAGATGTGGAAAATTGGCCACCATAAACTTGTGAAGAGGATTTTTTTTGTCACTCCTTTCAAGAGAGAAATGTCCTCCTCATGCTCTTGAATGGATCATTTCTAAGATACGAAAATACTTGCTTTCGTGGATACAGAGTAAAAGGAAATGATTTTTTGATCTCTTGTATAATTGATTCCCTATCAAAGCATTAACTCTTGAATCCTCTTCAATAAACTTCTATCTTGCTGGAGCAATGCCTTTAGATAATGTATGATCTCAGAAATAGTTTACTAGAAGTTTACTCCATTTTCGTATCAAAGTTACTCGATGTAATGTTGAATGTTTTACATGTGGTCTTTCTTAGCAAAACTAACATATATCACAATATTCATCAATGTCCTTGGCCATATATGATCAACACACACCTAAGTGTCTTAAGTTTTGCAAAGCTTTAATTTGGGAAAAAATTCATCCCAAATTAGAATGGTGAGCTTGACTAGTCAAATTCCATCTCTCTTGATGATCTACACAACATAATAGGATTTCACGTTTATTTCATTGGTAGATGCTTTCAACAATGATTTGAAGATCTTTTGATTCTGTATAAAATGTTTCTCAATTGGAAGATAATGATATAACATACCATACATTAACACATATACATAAGGATAATTCACTTTTGGAACCATTTCTAGGTTGAACAAATAGGCATCTCGCACTCATAAGAAATTCCATTATTTATCAACCTAGAAAGATGATTTGTTCGAACATGACTATTATTTACTGTCTTTGATTGGGGCCATCCTAGCACGGAATATTATCACACCTATAGAAAACTCCATATCAAGTTATGGAAGTTGGAAAATTGTTTTTATTGTTGCGAATGGTGATACAATCATATATTATTAGATGCCTTACACATAAGAATAAAAGAGAGCTTCTAATTGATGTAAGCATTGAACAAGATTGGCATGCTAGTTAATATGCAATTCATTCTCTTTGTGATAATGATAACATCATTGTTTTAGATATACTATTTGATGGGGCATGTAAGCTCTCAAAAAATGGAAGATGTGTGGCATATTTTAAATGGGCCATTTTATATTAAAGAATTCGATACGTGTTCGTTGTTGTGTTTGAATTCTTGTTCAATTTGTCATGTTCGTACCTATCCAACAAGGTCTATAATCTGTTTATGTGGAGTCAGCTTCCTAATTTGGGTCTTTCTGGTTGCTTTGCATTTGCATTAGTGACTGAGGAACTTTGAAAGACATTGGATGATAAGGTTGTTAGACGTATTATGTTTTTCGAGTACAATTTAGGAAGCAAAATTCTAATTTTTGTATCACTTGGAGATTAAACAAATATGTATTGGTTAGTTGAGATATAATTATTATGGGAAATGTAGTTCAAACTATTTTATCATACATGAAGGATACATCAATTAGCTCACATGCTGATTATTATTGCCTCTTTCCATTGAGGGTAGACAAATATAACTCATTGAGGTAGCTGCACAACCTACACATTGTATTAGGATGTGAATCATTTGGTGTTTTTTGTTGTACATAGGTCACTTCTTGTTGGGAGAATATATTAAAGAGGAAAAAAACAATGGTTGGTGTAAGGCTTATGTGATGAAGAATTAGATACATCTTTGCTTTATTGTACTTGCATGTGCTCTCATTATCTCTCTTTTGCATTAGACTATCACACATTCATTGTCTAGTATTTATGATAAGAAATGAGCTGCTGTTTTTTGATAAAGCACAAGTTGGAGAGATGCTAGATAATCTAAATTTGATGTTATTATGAAAGATAGTGCTTGGTTTTTATGTGGTTTCTTCTCCAAAAGAATGCCATTGACACTGATTGGATCTTCAAGTTGAAATGCAAGCGTAATTGTACAAAATTTCAAAATTCATGCAGGTATTTGTGAATGTGTAGTATGAGGGTGTGCTCATACACTTTTACTCGATCTGCAAAGAATAGAATCAATCTAGTTTTAGTTCGAGGTAGTAATCATACATAATGAATGTCTTGTCTAGCTCCCAGGTTCTCTCTCATAATGTCATATGATCAATTAAAAGTATGCTTCATGAGGATCAACCATCATTAACTTAATCGAAAATCTAGTGAGCACTATCGTAATCCATGATGAGTTGACGATCTCCTTCCCCAAGAGAAAGTTGGGTCTCCTATATATAATCAGATGGAAAACATCTAGTTACTAAAATGATCACATTTCCCTCATTTCTTATCTAAGGCATGCATATGCAACACAAATAAAAGCTAATGAAAAGCTCTACAAGTCTCTACATGCAAAAATGCAAAAGGAAGTCACTTTTACGATAGTTAAGAGGAAGAAATATGTCATATTCTTCGAAACCATAATCAATTTTCACCAAAGTAAGCTTAAAATTGCAAGAAACAACCACATATGGCTAGCCTCAAAGTAGAAAATACATTAAGAAGCAAGTATCTAATGTCGCACCATAAAACATGTAGAAATCACACATTAGGAATCACTTTCATCAAGCTTAAAAAGATCCAAAAATACACCTAAATCTAGCTCTTCTCTTGGGAGTTTTCAAAATAAGATTCTTCTATCTATATCAAAACTATTCTGAAAAAGATTTACAGTTCTTTGAATGCTACAAAATTTGCAAATTTTTATGTCATTTAAAACTGATTGTAACAATCTTGCGTCCTAGATCTTGTCGTCCATGATAAGTCCCTTTGTAACTGTCCATGTGGGGTGCGCTTACAATTGTTAGCGTTGTCGAGATTGTTGATTTCTTTGGTCCCATGGTGAGTAGGGAACTCTCTAGGTTGATTATCGATCCTTTGTGTTGTACTCGATTTGGTGTGGTATGTTCATTGAAGCTTCAAGCATGGAGCCATGAATATTGATCTTTAGTGATGAATTTGAAGTAGAGTAATGCTCCAAACCACTTGTTGTTCTGGATTCTAATAATTGGATGCTCTTTATTTGTTTTTATGAGGAGATGGGTTTGAGAAATGTGTGCCCCTTTGTTTCTCAAAAAGAAAAAATCAGAAAATGAGGATGGCAAATTTTCTTAGCCCATAGAGATTTGATCGACTTAGGGTGTACTGCATAAATTCAATGAAAGAATTGGGCCTTTTGCATGGCTTTGTAATGTAGCTCTATACATCCATGCCTTAGAATACATTGGAAGAATTATGGTGCAAAGAGATGGGTCTTAAGTGAGATGCTCAAGGGCATGTTGATGTCGACGTCTCCTTTCTAAGAAGAGTGAGGATTTACACATGATATTTTTCTTACCATGGAAATCTCCTTGAGTTAGTTGATTGGAACTTCTCCATAGTGATCTTTGTTATTATCAATTATTTCTTTGCTTTGCATGAAAAATTCCTTCATCATATTTGGTTTGATGCTTTTGATGCGAAACTTTGTATTAATGATTGGCATTATTGAATAATCCAGCCTATTGTTAGTATGGGGTAGTAAATTTTTATTATAGATTAAAAAATGAGAAAAAATGATCCTTGTTTGCATTGAAGGATCCTTAATTTATCTTGCCTTTGGGCTTCCTCACATATGCATCGTTCTTCAGCCTTTCTATTTCTATCAACTTGGTGCCATGCCAACATTTCATTTATCAACGACTCTTAAGTATTTCTTGAGAAGACATCCACTTATGTAGTTGAAAAGATTTTTTCCATCTAGTGTTGCTAAATGCAGCATACCTCTAGTGGAGATTTTTTCCAAGACAAATGGATGATGATCTCTTTTGTGAAGTTCTTGGGTATGTTATTTAAGTGTGTAGACTAAAACAGAATCTTAGTCTCGTACATCCTTATCTTTAATGTGAGTATCAAAGTATGATTTTTGTTGTTTCTTAGTAATGCCCATTGTTGCTCCAATTCTGGTTTTTTGTCAATAGTTCTAGTAGCTCAACGTGATAAGACATTTGATGGCTTGTCCATTTATTATATTTTGCCACTCAGTACATAGGGATTCAGATTTCTAAGCATAAAACCATATTCTCTCCATACAACAAATCGGATGGTGTGGTTCCCAGTATAGCTTTGTAAGCTGCTTGATAGGCTTAAACTACATGATGAATTTGTTTGTCCTAATCAAAGCACTTATTGTTAAGTAGTTTTTGCTTGACCATTGGCTTATGGATAATAAACAATAGAAATTCTTTTAATAGGAATTCAATGATTTTATTTATGAATTATATGCCTCTATCACTAGGCATATCTAGTGAAAATTTCTATCAAAGAGAAATTCAAGTGTGATTTAAGCATCACATCTTGTTGTCACTTGTACTTTGATCTACTTAGTCAAATAATATGTTTGGCACTATGATATACTTTGCATGTGAGCCTTTTCTTGGTTAGTTTGAAAGGATATTTTGATCTTTGATTTAAATCACATCATTCCACAAAACTTCTTGCATAGATGTGGAAAATTGGCCACCATAAACTTGTGAAGAGGATTTTTTTTGTCACTCCTTTCAAGAGAGAAATGTCCTCCTCATGCTCTTGAATGGATCATTTCTAAGATACGAAAATACTTGCTTTCGTGGATACAGAGTAAAAGGAAATGATTTTTTGATCTCTTGTATAATTGATTCCCTATCAAAGCATTAACTCTTGAATCTTCTTCAATAAACTTCTATCTTGCTGGAGCAATGCCTTTAGATAATGTATGATCTCAGAAATAGTTTACTAGAAGTTTACTCCATTTTCGTATCAAAGTTACTCGATGTAATGTTGAATGTTTTACATGTGGTCTTTCTTAGCAAAACTAACATATATCACAATATTCATCAATGTCCTTGGCCATATATGATCAACACACACCTAAGTGTCTTAAGTTTTGCAAAGCTTTAATTTGGGAAAAAATTCATCCCAAATTAGAATGGTGAGCTTGACTAGTCAAATTCCATCTCTCTTGATGATCTACACAACATAATAGGATTTCACGTTTATTTCATTGGTAGATGCTTTCAACAATGATTTGAAGATCTTTTGATTCTGTATAAAATGTTTCTCAATTGGAAGATAATGATATAACATACCATACATTAACACATATACATAAGGATAATTCACTTTTGGAACCATTTCTAGGTTGAACAAATAGGCATCTCGCACTCATAAGAAATTCCATTATTTATCAACCTAGAAAGATGATTTGTTCGAACATGACTATTATTTACTGTCTTTGATTGGGGCCATCCTAGCACGGAATATTATCACACCTATAGAAAACTCCATATCAAGTTATGGAAGTTGGAAAATTGTTTTTATTGTTGCGAATGGTGATACAATCATATATTATTAGATGCCTTACACATAAGAATAAAAGAGAGCTTCTAATTGATGTAAGCATTGAACAAGATTGGCATGCTAGTTAATATGCAATTCATTCTCTTTGTGATAATGATAACATCATTGTTTTAGATATACTATTTGATGGGGCATGTAAGCTCTCAAAAAATGGAAGATGTGTGGCATATTTTAAATGGGCCATTTTATATTAAAGAATTCGATACGTGTTCGTTGTTGTGTTTGAATTCTTGTTCAATTTGTCATGTTCGTACCTATCCAACAAGGTCTATAATCTGTTTATGTGGAGTCAGCTTCCTAATTTGGGTCTTTCTGGTTGCTTTGCATTTGCATTAGTGACTGAGGAACTTTGAAAGACATTGGATGATAAGGTTGTTAGACGTATTATGTTTTTCGAGTACAATTTAGGAAGCAAAATTCTAATTTTTGTATCACTTGGAGATTAAACAAATATGTATTGGTTAGTTGAGATATAATTATTATGGGAAATGTAGTTCAAACTATTTTATCATACATGAAGGATACATCAATTAGCTCACATGCTGATTATTATTGCCTCTTTCCATTGAGGGTAGACAAATATAACTCATTGAGGTAGCTGCACAACCTACACATTGTATTAGGATGTGAATCATTTGGTGTTTTTTGTTGTACATAGGTCACTTCTTGTTGGGAGAATATATTAAAGAGGAAAAAAACAATGGTTGGTGTAAGGCTTATGTGATGAAGAATTAGATACATCTTTGCTTTATTGTACTTGCATGTGCTCTCATTATCTCTCTTTTGCATTAGACTATCACACATTCATTGTCTAGTATTTATGATAAGAAATGAGCTGCTGTTTTTTGATAAAGCACAAGTTGGAGAGATGCTAGATAATCTAAATTTGATGTTATTATGAAAGATAGTGCTTGGTTTTTATGTGGTTTCTTCTCCAAAAGAATGCCATTGACACTGATTGGATCTTCAAGTTGAAATGCAAGCGTAATTGTACAAAATTTCAAAATTCATGCAGGTATTTGTGAATGTGTAGTATGAGGGTGTGCTCATACACTTTTACTCGATCTGCAAAGAATAGAATCAATCTAGTTTTAGTTCGAGGTAGTAAGCATACATAATGAATGTCTTGTCTAGCTGCCAGGTTCTCTCTCATCATGTCATATGATCAATTAAAAGTATGCTTCATCAAGATCAACCATCATTAACTTAATCGAAAATCTAGTGAGCACTATCGTAATCCATGATGAGTTGAGACTCGATGAGCGATCTCCTTCCCCACGAGAAAGTTGGGTCTCCCATAGATAATTAGATGGAAAACATCTAGTTACTAAAATGATCACATTTCCCTCATTTCTTATCTAAGGCATGCATATGCAACTCAAATAAAAGCTAATGAAAATCTCTACAAGTTTCTTCATGCAAAAATGCAAAAGGAAGTCACTTTTACGATAGTTAAGCGCAAGAAATATGTCATATTCTTCGAAACCATAATTTATTTTCACCAAAGTAAGCTTAAAATTGCAAGAAACAACCACATATGGCTAGCCTCAAAGTAGAAAATACATTAAGAAGCAAGTATCTAATGTCACACACGATAAAACATGTAGAAATCACACATTAGGAATCACTTTACATCAAGCTTAAAAAGATCCAAAAATACACCTAAATCTAGCTCTTCTCTTGGGAGTTTTCAAAATAAGATTCTTCTATCTATATCGAAACTATTCTGAAAAAGATTTACAGTCTTTGAATGCTACAAAATTTGCAAAACTGATTGTAAAATCCTTCCTCCTAGATCTTGTCGTCCATGATAAGTCCCTTTGTAACTGTCCATGTAGGGTGCACTTACAATTGTTAGCGTTATCGAGATTGTTGAGTTCTTTGGTCCCATGGTGAGTAGGGAACTCTCTAGGTTGATTATCAATCCTTTGTGTTATACTCGATTTGGTGTGGTATGTTCATTGAAGCTTCAAGCATGGAGCCATGAATATTGATCTTTAATGATGAATTTGAAGTAGAGTAATGCTCCAAAACACTTGTTGTTCTGGATTCTAATAATTGGATGCTCTTTATTTGTTTTTATGAGGAGATGGGTTTGAGAAATGGGTGCCCCTTTGTTTCTCAGAAAGAAAAAAACAGAAAATGAGGATGCCAAATTTTCTTAGCCCATAGAGATTTGATCGACTTAGGGTGTAGTGCATAAATTCAATGAAAGAATTGGGCTTTTTGCATGGCTTTGTAATGTAGCTCTATACATCCATGCCTTAGAATACATTGGAAGAATTATGGTGCAAAGAGATGGGTCTTAAGTGAGATGCTCAAGGGCATGTTGATGACGAGGTCTCCTATCTAAGACGATTGAGGATTTACACATGATATTTTTCTTAATTTTTCCATCTAGTGTTCCTAAATGTAGCATACCTCTAGTGGAGATTTTTTTCAAGACAAATGGACGATTATCTCTTTTGTGAAGTTCTTGGGTATGTTATTTAAGTGTGTAGACTAAAACAGAATCTTAGTCTCGTACATCCTTATCTTTAATGTGAGTATCAAAGTATGATTTTTGTTGTTTCTTAATAATGCCCATTGTTGTTCCAATTCTGGTTTTTTGTCAATAGTTCTAGTAGCTCAACGTGATAAGACAATTGATGGCTTGTCCATTCATTATTTTTTGCCTCTCAGTACATAGGGATTAAGATTTCTAAGCATAAAACCGTATTCTCTCCATACAACAAATTGAATGGTGTGGTTCCCAGTATAGCTTTGTAAGCTGCTTGATAGGCTTAAACTACATGATGAATTTGTTTGTCCTAATCAAAGCACTTATTGTTCAGTAGTTTTTGCTTGACCATTGGCTTATGGATAACAAACAATAGAAACTCTTTTAATAGGAATTCAATGATTTTACTTATGAATTATATGCCTCCTTCACTAGGCATATCTTGAAAATTTCATCAAAGAGAAATTCAAGTGTGATTTAAGCATCACATCTTGTTGTCACTTGTACTTTGATCTACTTAGTCAAATAATATGTTTGGCACTATGATATACTTTGCATGTGAGCCTTTTTTTGGTTAATTTGAAAGGATATTTTGATCTTTGATTTAGATCACATCATTCCACAAAACTTCTTGCATAGATGTGGAAAATTGGCCACTATAAACTTGTGAAGAGGATTTTTTTTGTCACTCCTTTCAAGAGAGAAATGTCCTCCTCATGCTCTTGAATGGATCATTTCTAAGATACAAAAATACTTGCTTTTGTGGATACAGAGTAAAAGGAAATGATCTTTTGATCTTGTGTATAATTGATTTCCTAGCAAAGCATTATCTCTTGAATCTTCTTCAAGAAACTTCTATCTTGCTGGAGCAATGCCTTTAGATCATGTATGATCTCAGAAATAGTTTACTATAAGTTTACTCCATTTTGGTATCAAAGTTACTCGATGTAATGTTGAATGTTTTACATGTGGTCTTTCTTAGCAAAACTAACATATATCACAATATTCATCAATGTCCTTGGCCATATATGATCAACAACACCTAAGTGTCTTAAGTTTTGCAAAGCTTTAATTTGGGAAAAATTTCATCCCAAATTAGAATGGTGAGCTTGACACGTCAAATTCCAATTCTCTTGATGATCTACCCAACATAATAGGATTTCACGTTTATTTCATTGGTAGATGCTTTCAACAATGATTTGAAGATCTTTTGATTCTGTATAAAGTGTTTCTCAATTGGAAGATAATGATATAACATACCATACATTAACACATATACATAAGGATCATTCAATTTTGGAACCATTTCTAGGTTGAACAAATAGGCATCTAGCAAGTCATAAGAAATTCCATTATTTATCAACCTAGAAAGATGATTTGTTCGAACATGACTATTATTTATTGTCTTTGATTGGGGCCATCCTAGCACGGAATTTTATCACACCTATAGAAAACTCCATATCAAGTTATGGAAGTTGGAAAATTGTTTTTATTGTTGCGAATGGTGATACATTCATATATTATTAGATGCCTTACACATAAGAATAAAAGAGAGCTTGTAATTGATGTAAGCATTGAACAAGATTGGCATGCCAGTTAATATGCAATTCATTCTCTTTGTGATAATGATAACATCAGTTGTTTAGATATACTATTTGATGGGGCATGTAAGCTCTCAAAAAACGGAAGATGTGTGGCATATTTTAAATGGGCCATTTTATATTAAAGAATTCGATACGTGTTTGTTGTTGTGTTTGAATTCTTGTTCAATTTGTCATGTTCGTAGCTATCCAACAAGGTCTATAGTCTCTTTACATGGAGTCAACTTCCTAATTTGGGTCTTTTTCGTTGCTTTGCATTTGCATTAGTGAATGAGGAACTTTGAAAGACATTGGATGATAAGGTTGTTAGACGTATTATGTTTTTCGAGTACAATTTAGGAGGCAAAATTCTAATTTTTGTATCACTTGGAGATTAAACAAACATGTATTGGTTAGTTGAGATATAATTATTATGGGAAATGTAGTTCAAACTATTTTATCATACATGAAGGATACATCAATTAGCTCACAGGCTGATTATTATTGCCATTTCCATTGATGGTAGACAAATATAACTCTCATTGAGGTAGTTGCACAACCTACACATGTTGTATTAGGATGTGAATCATTCGGTATTTTTTGTTGTACATAGGTCACTTCTTGTTGAGAGAGAATATATTAAAGAGGAAAAAAACAATGGTTGATGTAAGACTTATGTGATGAAAGAATTAGATGCATCTCTGCTTTATTGTACTTGCATGTGCTCTCATTATCTCTCTTTTGCATTAGACTATCACACAGTCATTGTCTCTAGTATTTATGATGAGAAATGAGCTGCTCTTTTTTGATAAAGCACAAGTTGGAGAGATGCTAGATAATCTAAATTTGATGTTATTATGAAAGATAGTGCTTGGTTCTTATGTGGTTTCTTCTCCAAAAGAATGCCATTGACACTAATTGGATCTTCAAGTTGAAATGCAAGCATAATTGTACAAAATTTCAAAATTTATGCTGAACTTGAAGCACAGGGTTATACTAAAGGAAAGCCATCGGCTTTGATGATAATGGTTTATATCAATGTGTTCTTGTAGCTTACAATGGGCTTAATGCTCATTTGTTATACATTAGAACTTCATCTTTGAATGAGGAATTGCATAAGTACATGTACTTTAGCCTTGCGGTAATGTTGAAAGTGGTAAAAAAATAAGATATCTAGATTAAAGATGGCATTGTATTATTTGAAACAAGCATCACATGCTTAATTTAAAAACGTAGATGCTTTTGGTACATGGGATTCTAAATAATTCAGTTGAAATCATACTCTACTAGGCTTATAGATGGTATTATTAAACAAAAAGTAAATACTGATAATATGCTACAACACATTTTGTTGAGCTTATGTTGATTCACATTCTCTCTCTAAAAATGACAAATTTGGAGTGTATTACTTTTTGGCATTAAATTTATGCAAGTTCAAGTAATAATTTTGAGTCATTGTATATTGATAGTGAATTTCATGCTTTTACCTTGAAGATTGTATACTTATGGATATAAATATGATGTTGAGTCCTCATGATGTTGGAGATGCTTTTGTTGTTGTTCTCCATCAAAAAAGTTAGATTCTTGGTTTATGCAGGTATTTGTCAATGTGTAGTATGAGGGTGTGCTCATACACTTTTACTCGATCAATTTGCAAATAATAGAATCAATCTAGTTTTAGTTCGAGGTAGTAAGCATACATAATGAATGTCTTGTCTAGCTCCCAGGTTCTCTCTCATCATGTCATATGATCAATTAAAAGTATGCTTCATCAGGATCAACCATCATTAACTTAATCGAAAATCTAGTGAGCACTATCGTAATCCATGATGAGTTGAGACTCAATGAGGGATCTCCTTCCCCAAGAGAAAGTTGGGTCTCCCATAGATAATCAGATGGAAAACATCTAGTTACTAAAATGATCACATTTCCCTCATTTCTTATCTAAGGCATGCATATGCAACTCAAATAAAAGCTAATGAAAATCTCTACAAGTTTCTACAATCAAATCTCTATGGGCTAAGAAAATTTGGCATCCTCATTTTACGTTTTTGTCTTTTTGAGAAACAAAGGGGCACACATTTCTCAAACCCATCTCCTCATAAAAACAAATAAAGAGCATCCAATTATTAGAATCCAGAACAACAAGTGTTTTGGAGCATTACTCTACTTCAAATTCATCACTAAAGATCAATATTCATGGTTCCATGCTTGAAGCTTCAATGAACATACCACACCAAATCGAGTACAACACAAACGATCAATAATCAACCTAGAGAGTTCCCTACTCACCATGGGACCAAAGAACTCAACAATCTCGATAACGCTAACAATTGTAAGCGCACCCCACATGGACGGTTACAAAGGGACTTATCATGGACGACAAGATCTAGGAGGAAGGATTGTTACAATCAGTTTTAAATGACATAAAAATTTGCAAATTTTGTAGCATTCAAAGAACTGTAAATCTTTTTCAGAATAGTTTCGATATAGATAGAAGAATCTTATTTTGAAAACTCCCAAGAGAAGAGCTAGATTTAGGTGTATTTTTGGATCTTTTTAAGCTTGATGTAAAGTGATTCCTAATGTGTGATTTCTACATGTTTTATGGTGTGCGACATTAGGTACTTGCTTCTTAATGTATTTTCTACTTTGAGGCTAGCCATATGTGGTTGTTTCTTGCAATTTTAAGCTTACTTTGGTGAAAATTGATTATGGTTTCAAATAATATGACATATTTCTTGCTCTTAAATATCGTAAAAGTGACTTCCTTTTGCATTTTTGCAAGGGTGTAGTGCATAAAATCAATGAAAGAATTGGGCCTTTTGCATGGCTTTGTAATGTAGCTCTATACATCCATGCCTTAGAATACATTGGAAGAATTATGGTGCAAAGAGATGGGTCTTAAGTGAGATGCTCAAGGGCATGTTGATGATGAGGTCTCCTATCTAAGAAGATTGAGGATTTACACATGATATTTTTCTTGACATAGAAATCTCCTTGAGTTAGTTGATTGGAACTTCTCCACAGTGATCTTTGTTGTTATTATCAATTATTTCTTTGCTTTGCATGTAAAATTCCTTCATCATATTTGGTTTGATGCTTTTGATGCGAAACTTTGTATTAGTGATAGGCCTTATGGAATAATCCGGCCTATTGTTAGCATGGGGTAGTAATTTTTTATTATAGATTAAAAAATGAGAAAAAATGTTCCTTGTTTGCATTGAAGGATCCTTAATTTATCTTGCCTTTGGGCTTCCTCACATATGCATCGTTCTTCAGCCTTTCTATTTCTATCAACTTGGTGCCTTGCCAACATTTCATTTATCAACGACTCTTAAGTATTTCTTGAGAAGACATCCACTTATGTAGTTGAAAAGAATTTTTCCATCTAGTGTTGCTAAATGCAGCATACCTCTAGTGAAGATTTTTTTCAAGACAAATGGACGATTATCTCTTTTGTGAAGTTCTTGGGTATGTTATTTAAGTGTGTAGACTAAAACAGAATCAGTCTTGTACATCCTTATCTTTAATGTGAGTATCAAAGTATGATTTTTGTTGTTTCTTAGTAATGCCCATTGTTGCTCCAATTCTGGTTTTTGTCAATAGTTCTAGTAGCTCAACGTGATAAGACAATTGATGCTTGTCCATTCATTATTTTTTGCCACTCAGTACATAGGGATTAAGATTTCTAAGCATAAAACCGTATTCTCTCCATACAACAAATTGAATGGTGTGGTTCCCAGTATAGCTTTGTAAGCTGCTTGATAGGCTTAAACTACGTGATGAATTTGTTTGTCCTAATCAAAGCACTTATTGTTCAGTAGTTTGATCAACATTATACATACAATTTTATTCATACTTCTTGCTTGACCATTGGCTTATGGATAATAAACAATAGAAACTCTTTTAATAGGAATTCAATGATTTTATTTATGAATTATATGCCTCTGTCACTAGGCATATCTAGTGAAAATTTCATAAAAGAGAAATTCAAGTGTGATTTAAGCATCACATCTTGTTGTCACTTGTACTTTGATCCACTTAGTCAAATAATATGTTTGGCACTATGATATACTTTGCATATGAGCCTTTTTTTGGTTAGTTTGAAAGGATATTTTGATCTTTGATTTAGATCACATCATTCCACAAAACTTCTTGCATAGATGTGGAGAATTGACCACCATAAACTTGTGAAGAGGATTTTTTTTGTCCCTCCTTTCAAGAGAGAAATGTCCTCCTCATACTCTTGAATGGATCATTTCTAAGATACGAAAATACTTGCTTTCGTGGATACAGAGTAAAAGGAAATGATCTTTTGATCTCTTGTATAATTGATTCCCTATCAAAGCATTATCTCTTGAATCTTCTTCAAGAAACTTCTATCTTGCTAGAGCAATGCCTTTAGACAATGTATGATCTCAGAAATAGTTTACTATAAGTTTACTCCATTTTGGTATCAAAGTTACTCGATGTAATGTTGAATGTTTTACATGCGGTCTTTCTTAGCAAAACTAACATATATCACAATATTCATCAATGTCCTTGGCCATATATGATCAACACACACCTAAGTGTCTTAAGTTTTGCAAAGCTTTAATTTGGGAAAAATTTCATCCCAAATTAGAATAGTGAGCTTGACTAGTCAAATTTTATCTCTCTTGATGATCTACACAACATAATAGGATTTCATGTTTATTTCATTGGTAGATGCTTTCAACAATGATTTGAAGATCTTTTGATTCTGTATAAAATGTTTCTCAATTGGAAGATAATGATATAACATACCATACATTAACACATATACATAAGGATAATTCAATTTTGGAACCATTTCTAGGTTGAACAAATAGGCATCTAGCAAGTCATAAGAAATTCCATTATTTATCAATCTAGAAAGATGATTTGTTCGAACATGACTATTACCCTTCTTGAGTATTACTTTGGATTCAAACTCTTTTAATAGGAGAGAACATGACATTAATCTTCTTGTATCACAGAGATTGTCTACCAAGCAGAAGAGCTTGATTATCAACAAAAAATTTAAACTTATTTGTGAACAAATAATGTTTTGACTTTTCAATCACATAAATCATATCGATGCCTTCTCGCTCAATCAAGATGTTATTTCTCTGTGCATTGTTGAATTGTCTACTCACATAGGTAGTCTGGAAATCAAATTTTCTTTCATGTCCTAGTTGCATGTAAATGTTGCCTATAACATCATTGGATGCATCAACACTTAGGTGGAGAATTTTGCTTATATCTGACACAAAATTTTGTTTAATTTTGTGAAGTGACAAGTCGAAATTTAAGTTCTTCAAAATATTTATCACATTGTTCCATTCATTGGACTGTTTTACAAAAAGCATATAGAGGATGTGTAACTATTGCATAGATGTGAATAATTCTATGGAAATTTCAACAATGCCCCACGAATGCATGTACTTCTTTGACATTTCTTGGTTCAGTAAGTTTCACCATAGCTTTTACCTTGTCTGCATCAATAGATACACCATTTATGGAGAAAATGTGTCCCAATGACTTTCCTTATCTAATCATAAAGATACATTTTTTCAATATTTGAGATACCATCACCTAAATTTAGCAAGAATTTTTTGCAATACAAGGATGTGCTCTAGTCTTCATGCAGAGTACACAGACAAGTCACTGCATATACTACAAACCATTTCCCATCAAAATCCATTGAGGAAATGACACATCAATATTTGGAATGTTTTAGGGGCATTTTAAAGAAATGACATAATTTTAAATATGTAGATTCCCCATTAGTAGAAAAGGAATTTTTATGTTGGTTTTCTAGTGCAATTTTACTTTGATTATAACCAAAAATGCCATTAGAAAAATTGTATATCTCCTTGCTTGCTACTCTTTCCAAAGGTGATCAGTGATTGATAATGTATAATAATCTAGAATAGTCATTGATCTTCTTCAAATTGATGCAAAATCAAGTTATCATATTTTGTAGCATATGAGGTAATGCTCACTACTTTGGTTGGTTGCTATACTTTGAATAAGACACACATGTGAGTATTAGGGTCTCTTATACAATCGTTTTCTTTGATATCTTTGAGGAACTCAAGTTTTGATGAGAATGTTGGTTCTCTGGTGTTGGAAAGTAACTTGTTATCTTTTGAATCATCTCTTTCTTCTTGTATATAATATTCTTCATCTATTTATTCTAGGATAGCCACCATGAATAACCCATTAATAGAGTAGCCTTCTTCATTGCAACGTTTAATCATCATGGCTTCATTAGCAAAATTCCTCAGAGCAAGTCGTCGCTTCATGAAGGGCATCATCGACACCCGTCTGATGACAATCTCAAAAGTGCATGAAAATGGGTGAGCATACTCAAGGTGATTAGGAGCTCAAAATATCTTTGTTGTATGGTGTTCAAATTTGGGTCTGAGCTCGTTTTGGCCCCCAAACACACTATCGCAATGCCCATGTATGAAATTTTGTCTGTTTGTGCCAAACATATATATAGGTTTAGATTCGCCAATACAAGCGCCTCAAAGTTTGCTACATGTTTAGCAGAGCTCGACAAGGTAGTTCTGTTCAAATTTTTTAGATACACTCATTTTTCTATACACTCATAGTCAGTGGCCATGGCTGAAGCAATGATGTATTTTGTATGTTGTCTATTGAGGACAAGTTGGATGGTACCAATTACCAATTATAGGCATATATGATGTGTCATGTATTGGTCACAAAAGGACTATGGAATATTGTGCAGAGTGTTGAAAAATGACCTACTACACCTCCAAATGAAGTTATTGAAGGTGATGCAAATTGCATTGAAAATGATGATTTTAAAATTCTTGTTCGTGCTATGATTGGTGTTGCACCTACTAGACAACAAATTTGATGGGATGGTAGAGATGTTTAGGCACATGCATTGATAGCTTTGTCTCTCAAACATGCCATTATCCCTCATATATGCTCTTGCAAAACAACAAAGGATGCTTGGGATACACTTACCACCCTATACCAAGCAAAAAATGAGGCTCGCGTTGTTTACCTCTGAAAACAGTTGGAGAGTGAGCATATGAATGAGGGAGATTCTATGGACATTTTTTTTTGACAAAGATCAAAGATTTGAAGGAACAATTGATTTCTGCCAATGAAGTCTTGCTAGACATTTCATTTGTAGAGACTATTTTGAATGGTCTTCAAGATTCATATCAAAGTTTTGCTTCTCCTCTTTGGTTGATGATGAAAGGCAACCTATATGCCATAACATTTGAGGATTTAATCTCTGTTTTGTTGTAGGAAGATCAGCCCCGATAGAATAGGTCTATTATGCGTGTAGCAGATCAAGCTTTCTTAGCTAGTCAGAAGGCCAAATGTAAATGGAGCTCATCTACTAGTAAGTAGAAATTTGCTAATTAAAGGAAGACAAAGATGAGAAGAAATAAAAAAAGCATAAATTGTTTTGCAAATACTATTTAGAAAATGATCATTTCATAAAGAGCGATAAAAAACAAGCTGGAAAAGAGGCAAAGAAGAAAGAGGCTTGAATGGTTGTTGCAGAGGCCTCTACACCCAAAACAGTCTCCTAATCTTGTGCAGAATGAAGAATGGGCATTTACTAGTGTTTGCAATTATGACCCACCTTCTCCTGAACATTGTATGTATGCAGTAGACTCAGATGTTTGGTGCTTTGATAGTGGGGCAACCAAACATATTACCTCATAGCGCAGTTTCTTCAGTTCCCTTGAGCTTGTTTCTATAGGGAATACTGTCACATGTGCCAACAACTCCTCTTATCCAATCATGGGAGTTGGTAAGATCATTTTGACTACTTCTGATGGTAGTTCTCTTGCATTATGAGATGCTTTGTTTATGCCAAGGATCAAGAGAAATCTATTATCATGGTTTTAGCATTAGCCAAGATCACCGCGGTTGTCAAATTTGTTGATGACAGATGTATAGTTCATGATCTGTCAAATGGCGACGTAATTATTGCTTTTAGCATTTCATGTTGTGGGCTATATAAGATCATAGGCTATGCAAAATTTGTCAATGATTCACCATGTGTAGTTCAAGATTCTCAAGCTATCTCACATGCAAAACTTTGGCATCCACGCTTTGTTCATCTGAATTTTGTGAGTTTGCTATGCCTCCAAAAATCTGCAATGGTGTCCTCTTTGCCCAAACTTGAGATGTGTTGGTAGAAATGTCTGTGAGGGGTGTATTTTTGTCAAAATGGAGCATCCATCCTTCCGAAAAGATGGTTCAATTTGAGCTGCTCAAAAATTGCAACTTGTTCATAGTGATGTTTGTGGTCCTATGCAAACACCTTCTTTTAGGAACTACCTTTAGTTTGTGACTTTTATTGATGATTTTTTTTGGCATGCACGGGTGTATCCATTGAAAGAAAAATCCAAAGTGTTTATATGCTTCAAGCAGTTTCTAATTTTGGCTAAAAATCTGGCAGCATGTAAAATGGGCACTCTTGGTTTTGATCAAGGGGTGGAATACATATCTTCTAATTTCAATGCATTTCTTGATGATCATGGGACAAAACATCAATGTATAGTGTCATATACAACTCAAAAAAATGGTGTTTCTAAAAGAAAGAATAGATCTCTCATGGAGATGGTGAAATGTATGGTCAAAAGTCGGGCTTTGCCACATAGTTTCTGGCTTGATGCTATTATTGTTAGTATATGATCAATGTCTAGCCCTCATGATTGTATGCACATTTTGTAAGGCCCCCATTATGAGTAGAAGCCAAGCATGCATTACCCAATTGATGGGGATCCCAACTTGCATGCTGGATGGAGGTCATATTGGACCATGTAAGGTATTGTAAGCAAAGGGAGTTACTAGGGTCCCCAATTGTAGGGTCCGGGGCAGTGGTGAGAAGCCCTGGCTGGGGGGTCCAAGGGGGCCAGAAATCATTTATATTTGTTAGGTCGGTTGAACCGGCCTAAGCCGTGTATGGCAATTACGCGGGCGGTGGCCGCCCATGCTCTACCGCCCATGTATAGATATCCACGGAAGGCCAATCATGATCCTATATATACATGACTTTTGCATTACCTGAGACATCAAATTGAGCCAACATATCTCTACCTTGTATCTCCCAATCTAGAGTTGTCTAGATCACCATTTAAGCTCTACATGGAGCATGCACGGGTGGACGACGCCATCATCTTTGTACTTGTTGTTAGTAGAAAATTGTTGAGATTCACCTATATCTGTTATCTTCTCTGCTAGTACTCCTGTGTTATATTGTGTAACTATTGTCTTACAATTATGTGTGAAGCATATGTACTTAGCAGGTGTCACACCAAAGCACTACAGTCTATCACTCCATATGAGATTTGGCATGGTCGCACGCCATTTGTTTCTCATCTGCATGTCTTTGGTTGTTTTGCATATATTAGTGAAATGTATCTTTGTTGGCTACAATTACAAAAGCAAAAGCTATTATATGTATCATCCATAAACAAAATGCATTTTGGTTAGTTGTGATGTTATTTTTGTGGAAGATGCAATTCAACTATTACTTTCATGTACTAAGCAAGCATCAGTTAGCTCTAAAGATGTGTATGACACTTTGCTACCTCTTTATACAAGTGGTTAGTCAAGTGTTGGTCCAAATGAGGCAATGCCTTAACCTTTACATGTTCCACATTATGATCCAGATCGTTCCATTTCTGATGCAGATTTATGTGATGCACTTGTTGATGAGAGGACTCATATAGGGGAGGCAAAAACTATGCCAAAATGTTTGGTGCAAAGTTTGTGAGATAGCAAATTAGATGCATCGATTTCATGTCATACTTGTTGAGGTTCTCATAGTGCTTCTTTTGCATGAGATTGCTATGCAATGGCTACCTCTAGTATTTCTGATGAGAACGAGCCAGTTTCTTTTGATGAAAAAAAAATTCAAAAATTGGATGGCTGCTATGGAATCAGAATATGATGCTATTATGAAGAATGGTACTTGTTCTTTATGTGATTTGCCTCCAAGTAAAAAAGCCATTGGCACTAAATGGGTATACAAGCTGAAGCATAAGCTTGACGGAATAGTTGAGAGGTATAAGGCCAGGCTTGTTGCAAAAGGTTATGCTCAAGAAAGAGGCATTGATTTTGATGAGACCTTTGCACCCACATGTTGAATGACTACCATTCGTAGACATTTACACGCATGAATAATGTCTTGGATACTATCAATACTGCGCAATTCATAGAACCCATCATGGTTGGAATGTACATCAGTTGGACATTAAGACTACATTTCTGAATGGAGACTCGCATGAAGAAGTGTATGTTTTTCAACCCCATGGTTTTGTGTAGAAAGGGCATGAAAACAAAGTGTGCATGTTGAAAAAGGCATTTCATGATTTGAAGCAAACACCATATGCTTGGTATGAAAAGAGACATTCCTACTTGATTGCACATGGTTTTGAGAACAATCCAACTAAGAGCACCTTATATATTCAAAGGATGTACTTCGGATCATTGTTATCTATGTTGATGACATGCTACTCATTGGTCCTAATGAGAAGCATATTGCTGATTTTTAAAGCTGATTTGGATGCCTCATTTGACATGTCAAATTTGGGGCATTTTCATCATTATTTGGGCATTCAATTTATGCAAGTGATGGTGGAATAATTATGTGTCAAACAAAATATATTGGCACATTATTGCAACATTTTGGCCTTGAAGATTGCAAACATGTTGCCATTCCTATGGAAACAGGTCTATGGGTGAGTCTTAATGATGCTAGAGATGCATTTGATGTTGTCCTCTAGCAGGGGGCTCTTGGATGCTTGATCCACTTATGCATAAATCATCTTGATATTCAGTTTTTTTGTCTCGCAAATGAGTAGGTCTATGCATTGCCTAGGTGTCAAGTGTTGGCAAGAGGTTAAGTGCATCTTTTGCTATTTGAGTGGTATCCAGCTACTTAGATTGTTTTATCCCAAGGGGGGATTGCTACTGCCAAATTTACATGCTTTTTGTGACTCTGACTAGGCTGATTGCTATGACAATTGTGTGTTCACTAGTGTTTTTTGCTTCATGCTTGGTAGCTCATGAATATCTTTGTTTTGAGCAAGAAGAATCCTACTATTTCTACGTCTAGTTGTAAGGCTGAGTATAGGGCAGCTTTCACAACAATTGTTGAGTGTGTGTGGCTTAGATGCCTTTTGGCTGATTTAAGTTGGTCATTCTACCACCACCATCTTCACTAATAGTCAGAGCACATTGGTAGTTGCTAGGAACGTTCTGTTCCATGCTCGTACAAAGCACATTAAAGTGCATTATCATTATGTCAAGGAGAGGTTCTCTACTAGAGAGATTACTTTGGCATACATGCCAGATAACATTGCAGATCTTTTCACAAAGGCTTTAACTTGAGAGAAGTTTGAAGCTTTTTGCAAAGCTTTGGGCTTACTTCCTTTTGTGGATTGATCTCTTTCCACAGAGCTCGACACTTCCTTATACATGAATGTGAGCTCCTTGTTCAACGCATCACTCTAAGGGGGATTTGTTGATATGTTTTGGTAGTGATATGTATGAACACACTTAGGACTATATGAGACACGTTTTTCTCTCTTTAGGAGTTTTTCCCCCCCGGCTTGTATATACACCTATAACCTTAACAAGCTACTTATCTTTGTACATTCACATGGTAATTCATTTAGTATTATGTGTTATGCTCCAAGTTTCCTCTTCATCTTTGTGTTGTTTGCATGCTTCCATGGTCTTGAACCTCCAAAAAACATTTCTAAGTCTTTTGAGAGAAGATCTGCTAACATTGAACCAACAATTTTTCTCATGGATAGTTTGCAAGGCTCATGAGGTATATATATATATATATATATATATATATATATATATATATATATATATATATATATATATATATATATATATATATATATATATATATATATATATATATATATATATATATATATATATATATATACATATATATATATTGGAAGCCTCAGTAAGTGCATCTTGTAACTATCTTTCCAAGTTATCTATTTTCTTCTTTTGTTTCTCACTTATTTTCTCATTTCTTTGTCTCCAAATCAAATTCCTTTTCTTTTTTTTTTTTATTAACTACCAACAATTGATTATCTAAGGATTGGGTTGAGTGCCTCTAAGACCATGGAAAATTTTCATGCATTTATGTTGATACATGCACATTTTTCTACATGGCATACTCCTACATTATCTTTATCCATCTAATTGGGGTTCTTATTTGGGTTTGCATGATAATAAGCTTCCTCTTGGTACCATACTCCTTTGAAATAGCTATCATTTGGGTATTCCCTTCTATCCTCAACATACTATTTTGGATATCCAACATTCCAATCTATCGTTGAGGGTTTCACCAATAGTATGGATTGCAAGGTTTTCTTCTACATATTTGACTAGGACTTCATTTTGGTGGTTGTATAAGTCGGGTCTTGGCAGTTCTTGATTCTCTTTGTCACATCTAGGCTTATTTTAATGGTTTTTTTGTATTGCATTTTCTCTCTTTGTTGGTCCCTATATGTGTTTGTAGAAGGGTGCATCTTCCTAGGCTAATGTTGTGACCTGTGGCTGTCTATTATTAAACATTGTTCTATGGAATGGTTGGCCAATTTTTGCTCAATCTCACAAAAAATTGCATTGGTCTCCTACCTAACGATTGGTATCTAGGCACTCTGTTGGACATGTAAGTAGATCATCGCCGTTATAGTTATGGTATCTCTTAAGTGGGTGGGATGTTTGGGCATATGGTGCATTTTTTGTTCTTTGACTTGTTGCATTTGCAATTTCTGAACTACTACCTATTGTTTCCTCAGTTGAAGATTAGAGGGCACTTATATAAGCAAAAATTTTACTCCTTACATATGATGTTGGTGTCAGGGGAGCACTAGATTGTGCCCTCTGACTACAATAGACAAGATTTCGAAAATACACTTCTGATTACAAGAACACCCACGAAGGGAAAACGATACAAGAATACGTGACTTTTACAAGACGTTCCACAACCTAGGACCTATAGGTATGGAAAATTGGACTAGAGATGATACAAGAGATCCCACAACCCGGGACCGTAGATATGAGACAAGATGTCTGAATTACAAGAAATCCCTTCTAGGAGATGAACTGGATACAAGAAAGAACTCGAAAAGCTCTCGTACTACGAGATTACAAGAGGACAAGACAAGATGTCCAAGAACTAGACTAGACAGGACTAGAACAAGAAACAAGATAAGAACTGGAACTGGAACTTGGAGAGTACTTACTTGGCGGTCACAATTCCTTGAGCTCCCAAGACTGGTATTGGCAAGACTGAGAATGAATGTGGCCAACCCCTCTTTATATAGGTTTCCAAGGGCGGTTCCCAAGGGCGGTTGCGAGGTGATGATGTCAGCAGATCGATCAAGAGCTTAGAATGTCAGAATTTAGCAAATAAGCAGTCGATCTTAGGGTTTTGGCATGTTCCGGATGCAATGGAAGCATTGGTTTCTCCTAATTCTGAACCAATGATCAAATATGGAAAGTAACATGAAATCTAAGGTTTTAGATGGTTTCCTTTGTGTCCATGACATCACCTCCCCCTCAAGCAACGAGTTCCATGAGGAGCGGTTATATGACTGTGAGATCTTCTAGAACTTGAATCCTCATAGCTCTTGGTCTTTGTAGAGCTCTTGGTATGTGGTACTAGAACATGATGATGATGGATATCTGTGATGAAACTGGAAAGGGTTTGTAGTATATCGAGGTACAAAATCAAGGCCATGATTCTCATGATGGGTAGTGCTCCTTTTTTGATTTTGATGATGATCCTTTTGATGTGGGATGGTGATTGTAGAAGTCCTAATTCCAACTTGCTTCTTCTTCTTAGGACATTCGAATACCATATGATCATGATCTCTGCAATAAAAGCATAATCCATTGTCTTTTCGATGTTTTCTTTCCTTTGGTGTAAGTCGTCTTACCCTAATGTTATCCAACTGCATGGGTTCTGGTTCACATTCTTCCAACATATGTTGCTGAGGAACTGAGGTAAACTTGTATTCTCGATCATGGATAGAAATCGTCTTCTCTTGCTTTCTCTCAAACAACCTATTGTCACACTCAATTGCTTGATTCATGAATTCATTCAAAGTATTTACCTTGGGCATGGTTAACATGAGGTCCTTGACATCGTCACGTAAGCCCCATCGAAATTGGTTGATAGAATAATCCTCGTGCCATGTGAGATCACAAATGATTTGCCTGAATTTTGATGCATAGGTAGACGCAGGTCTATTTCCTTGATGTAGCTTCCTAATCTTTGTTTCCACAACACGTGAACAATTGGTATCTCCAAATGAAGATGTGAACTCTCGAATAAAGGCCTTGAGATCATGCAAAATATCCATGTCCTTCTCAAGGATAGGTGCAAACCATGAAAGTGCAGGACCACATAATAGAGTTCCTATGAGTCCTACTTGAGAAGCATCATATGGGTACCTCTCTGGTTGCATCTGTATGAATAGCTTCACTTGTTGCACAAATCCTCGAAATTTTGATCTTGTCTTGTCAAACTTCTCAGGCATGCTCATCTTATTCACCAACTTTCATCCTTGTGTTGGCTAGCTGTCTCCTTAGATGAGCTTTCCTAGCAGGGTTTCTGCTATGATAGGGATTCTCTAACTCCAATCAAGCCTACTCAGAGGTTTTGCGTGACCTAATATGGGGTATAATATATCTCTTGACTCCCACAACAATATATGAAAGTTTGTAACTGGGAGAATATAGCATCAAACTCATTTAGATGAGTAGCAACACTATCTGTGTCCTTCATGCAAAGGTCATATAATTTTCTCATCAGATACTCTTTATTTGATGCCGTCTCTTTTTCATATGTATTGCATAACTTCTTCCAAAGCTCCTCTACACTTTCATAGTCTAATACTATAAAGTAAACATTATCTGCCAAGTGCAACCGAATGGTAGACTTGGCCATTTCATCTAACTCATTCCAATCATCTTCATCCATGTTAGCAACCTTCTTTGAAATTCCATTTACTCGCTTCCATTGCCTCCGTTGAATCATCACATCTTTAATCTGATTCTTCCATTGAGAAAAGTTTGTGCCATCGAATTTTCGGATCTAAAAATGGTCTTTGCCCTACAAGTTATAGATCCTCCTCAGAACACTGGCACTAGACCGTGATCCACCAGATGTGCCTGAGAGCTTTGATGCCATGATGGTAGAGAAATGCATAGAATGATAATGGAACTAGAAGAATCCAAACACCAACAAATAAGTGTATCAAGGAGTAAATCAATCACTTTATAGTTGAAAAAGCCAAAAAACTTGAAAAATTTTGCCATAGCATCCTTTTCAAAATGAGCATATGACCAGTGTCAAAATATCATAAAACTACAAGTACTAACATGTTTACGTGCATAGCGAATCATTGACTCCACTATGTATAATCAGTTTCCCAATAGAAGCCAACTAGGCTTATCAAGCACCTATGAACAACTATCATACATCTCCTATGGCGAGGCTGGGTAAGTCGTCAACCTGCATCACCGAAGAGACCCCAACATCTAGGTGTCTCCCAGTTAAGAAAACCTCACCACGACCCTCTTTATCAAATGTAAAAGGCTTTATGCAAAAAATGTAACTGCTATATCAATGACCACATGGATGTACATAAGCGATATCCACAAAGGCGTACATGGTGTGTATATGCTCAATATATGCAGTAAAATGACACCAAAAGGCTGAATGCACAACCCAAAAACTAGCCAATGACACGTACAAGTGTCTGTCAGCTCTGATGTTTTAGGCTCAAAAACCTGCATAAATTTGTAGCGGTTGCTCCCAGCAAAACTAAAAACCTTTCGAGAAACTTGTAGTTTTACGAGCGTGACTAGAAAAAAAACCCCAAAGGTTGATATTTATTATCAAAGAAGTACAAAGAACATCTTCTTGATGTTCTTGGACCTGTGTGAAGAGAACTACGTGCAAGAGTACTCCAAAATGGCTCCAAAAGACACCCCAAAAATGCTTCAAAAAGAGGCTTTGAAAGCAAAGAATGAAGCTTTGAGGGACCAAAACATGTTCAAGGTAATGTTAAACTTAGTCTTTCCCCTTCTTCAAACACCACAAGTGTATCTTAGTGGCAAGAGATTCCCACGGTTAAGCGAGCTTCAGGGGGGAACAGTACTGGGATGGATGACCTCTCGGGAAGTACTGGTAACCTCAATCTTCCTTGATCGTTGAAGTCCTTCCATGCACACAACCAACGGAGCCAATGGTGACTTTGGTGACTCAGATGACAAGGTATGCCAAGGTCTATGCCTTGGTCGTCGCCTTAGTCATAAACCTTGGAGAAAGCCTTGAGTGGGTCAAGCTTTACCACATAGTTTCTGGCTTGAGGCTATTATGTGTACAACATATGTACTTAACATGTCTCTCACTAAAGCATTGCAGTCTATCACTCCATATGAGGCTTGGCATGGTCATAAGCCATTTGTTGCTCACCTGCATGTTTTTGGTTGTTTGGCATATGCATTAGTGCCTGAACAACAATGCAAGAAATTGGATGATAAAGAGTGAAATGTATTTTTGTTGGGTATAGTTATGAAAGCAAAGCTATTGTCTGTATCATCCACAGACTAAATGCATCTTGATTAGTTGTGATGTTGTTTTTGTGGAAGATGTTATTCAGCCATTACTTTCATGTACTAAGGAGACATTAGTTAGCTATAACGACATGTATGATACTTTGCTGCCTCTTTTTACAAGTGGGCAGCATAGTGCTAGTCCTAATGAGGAAACTTCTTAGCCTTTACAAGTTTCATGTGATGATGCAAATCATTTCATTTCTAATGTAGATTTACATGATGCACTTGTTGACAAGAGAGCTGATAGTGAGGAGGCAAAAACTATGCCAAAATGGCTGGTGTAGACTTTGCGTGACAACAAATTAGATGCACCTCTATCATATTGTAGTTGTTCTGGCTCTCATTATGCTTCTTTTGCATCAAATTGTTATGTTATGGCTGCCTCTAGTCTCTATGATGAGAATGAGCGTGTCTTGTTTGATGAAGCACAAAATACAAAAAAATGGATGGCTACTATGCAATCTGAATATGATGTTATGCTGAAGAATGATACCTTGTCCTTATGTGACTTGCCTCCTAGCAAGAAGGCCATTGGCACTAAGTGGGTATACAAGCTAAAGCATAAACTTGATGGAATAGTTTACATGTATAAGGCTAGGCTTGTTGAAAAGGGTTATGCTCAAGGAGCAGACATTGATTTTGATCAAACCTTCGCTCCTACTTGCCGAATGACTACTGTTCGTAGCATCTGTGCACTTGAAGCTCATCATGGTTGGAATGTACATCAGTTGGACATTAAAACTAAATTTTTGAATGGTGACTTGCATGAAGAAGTGCATGTTTTTCAACCCCATGGCTTTGTGCAGAAAGGGCATGAAAACCAAGTGTGTAGGTTGAAAAAGGCATTATATGGTTTAAGCATGCAAACGATGTACTTCTGATCATTGTTGTCTATGTTGATGACATGTTTCTTACTGGTTCTCATGCTGATTTTAAGGCTGATTTGCATGCCTCATTTCAGATGTCTGATTTTGGGCATTCACATCATTATTTGGGCATTCAATTTATGCAAGTTGATGGTGGAATAGCTTTGTGTCAATTGAATATACTGACACAATTGCAACATTTTGGGCTTGAAGATTGTAAACCTATTGCCACTCCTATGGAGATAGGTTTACAATTGATTCTTCATTATGCTAGAGATGCATTTGATGTTGTTCTTTATTAGGAGGTTGTTGGATGCTTGATTTACTTATGCATTACTCGACCAGATATTCAATTTTTTGTCTCATAGATGAGCACGTTTATGCATTTCTCAGGTGTAAAGCATTGGCAGGGGGTTAAGCCCATCTTTTGCTGCTTAAGTGGTACCCGACTACTTCGATTGTTTTATCCCAAGGGGAGGTCACTACCGTGAGATTTACATGCTTTTTTTGATTCCGATTGGGTTGGTTTACATGACATTCATATGTCCACCAGTGGTTTTTGCTTCATGCTTGGTAGCTCATGCATATCTTGGTTGAGAAAAAATCAACCTACTATGGCCACTTCTAGTTATGAGGTTGAGTATAGGGTAGCCTTCACAGTGACTATTGAGTGTGTGTGGCTCAGATGCCTTATGGTTGATTTGGATGTTGGTCAGTCTTCTACCACCAACATCTTCATTGACAGTCAGAGTGTATTGGTAGTTGCGAGCAACCCTGTGTTCCATGCTCGCACTAAGCACATTGAGGTACACTATCATTATGTCAGGGAGAGGTTCTTTGCTAGAGAGATCATTTTGGCATATTGCCCACACAAGAGAACGTTGCAGACCTTTTCACAAAGGCTCTACCTAGGGAGAAGTTTGAAGCTTTTTGCAAAGCTTTGGGCTTTCTTTCTTTTGTGGATTGATTCCACATAGCTTGGCACTTCCTTATACATGATGCCAACTCCTTGTTCATCGCATCACTCCTAGGGGGATTGTTGATATATTTAGGTAGCGATGTATGTGAACACACTAACACCGTCAAGGCACTTTTTTCCCTCTTTAGGAGGCTTTTCCCCCCGCTTGTATATATGTCTATAGTCCTAATAGTTTACTTATCTTTGTACACTCTCTTGGTAATACATTCAGTATAATGTGTTGTGCTTCAAGCTTCTTCTTCCTTGCGTTGTTTGCATGCTTCTGTAGCCTCAAACCCCAACACAAGAAAGCAAGTTGAGTGCTCCTTTACTTCATAGAATAAGATTAATGTCTCACCAAGCATCATATGTGTTTCACGATCTTACATAAACACGTACATAGAGAGTGCAAAAACTAAAAAACACACAAAAAATAGAGATACATAATAGACAAGATATTACACAATATTGGGTGCCATCTCCCCTATGCACTATGTTCGAAGAGACTATAGTGTGTGTATTTATAAGATTCTTATTACATTGAAAATAGAGATTACAATGAGGATGGTGCTTCAAAAACCATGCATGAGAGTAATAAGTTTCTCTTTTCTATGGAGATCCTTTTATTCACAAAAATGGCGATCTATAATGATGCTTATCTTTAACCACTACTTTTATGACTTTCTAGAAAGAACCCTCTATGTGGGTCTTTATTCACAATATATATATATAATATAATTTCTCTTATTCGTATCGAGACACATCCGAAATGTCCATGCCCATCCACGCCCTCACGAACCTTCAACTGCTATATCAAAACACAAAACACATTAATATCTCAATAAAATAAATTCCAAAATTCAATATTTTATAAGTAATAACATGCCCCTCAGTTGAAAAAGCAATTGACCTCGATTGATATAAATAAAATAGACATGGATGGCCAGTCACATGTCCCATCACTGAACAACATAAGCATGTTCCATGTAAAAAGGCATGCATGGAAATGCATTGTGAAGGAGTAAAATTAATGTGGATGTGAATGATATGCAAAAATTAAGCGATCATAATGAGGTATCAATGAATTCTAATGGATCCACTGACATTTGTTAATAGAATGATTTTTATACTTAACTAAATATCTATGATGTTGAGTACCCATACATGTAATAGTTATGTTGTGATCAATTATTTTCTTAGGAATTAAGATTTCACATTCTTCTTCAAGCAAAGGAGGATCATCAAGAATAGGAGAGAGTGGTAAAGTGCTTTTAAATGGTTTTACTAAAATAATATGAAAAGAGTTATGAATGTTTGAGTTAGATGGTATATCTAATATAAATGAATCCCCATTAATCTTTCGAATAATGCAAAATGGTCCATAAGAACATAGTGCAAGTTTAACTTTAGGATGTTGTAGAATATTTTTCAAATGTTGTTTAATGATACATAACCGTACTAAATCATTTTTCTTAGATTATTTTCCTAATCATTTCTTATTAACATTACAAGAGTAATGTTCTTGAGTTTTCCTAATGTGATCGGAACTTTGTGAAGTATAGAAATGTGAACTTGAGAGATAGAATCAGCCATATGAATATCAATTTGAGTGACTAACATAGGAGTGGGAAGCTTTTTACCATACACAATTTCAAAAGGTGCATGACAAGTAGTTGTGTGTTATGTTATTGTAAGCAAATTGAAACAATGGCAATTTCTCATCCCAGTTAATGAGATTGTTTAATGAATAACAATACAAGAAATAAATGGTAGTGCTATTTGTAGCTTCACTTTTCCCATTAATTTTTGGATGAAATGCCGAATTAAAATCTATTTTAGAACAAAAATGTTGAAATAATGCAACCCAAAAATGTTTGCAAAAACAAACATCACGATCAAACAACATGACTTTTGGAAAACCATGATGCGAGAAAATACATTTGATAAACATTTTGCAGCCTAAGGTGCAGACAAGGTCTTTTTACATGGAATAAGATATGCATATTTACTAAACTTGTCAACTATCATGCAAATCGTGTCATTCTGTGATGAAATCATAGGAATAATAGTCATGAAATCCATAGAAATTTGTTCTCATGGTTCATTTGGAATGGGAAGTGGCATTAACAATCCAAATTTTACCATGACAACGTTTAACACGTTGACATACAATGCATTGGGAAACATAATGTGTAATATCTTTTTCCATATGGGGAATAAAGAAGAAACAAACTGATGTTGTGCTTTGTGTGCCCCTATGTCGCATATAAGATAGATCATGCATTTCTTTCATTACAAAATCTTTAAAAGCCTGAGCAATGCATAATTTGTGTTGAAACTACAAAAATCCACTATGAAATGTATAATGTTCATAAGTTAAAGATGTAGAATTGTTCAACTCATGCCATGCACATAAGAAATACAAATCAGAAGCATAAGTGGAAACCATTTCTTGAAATGAATAAATTCTAATGGTAGAACATTATGGAGAAAAACAAAATGTAATTGTAATGAGGGAAAACGACTAAGAGCATCTGCTACAACATTATCTTTTCTAGGTTGATATTGGATCATACATTAAAATTTTGAATAAATGAGGCCCGTTTAAGATGTTGAGCAGTGATTAATGGTTGATTTAATAAGTGCTTAATAGCTTATTGATCCGTTTTGATTAATATCGCAGATCCCATAAGTTAGTGTTTCCAAATTTGCACAACTGCTAATGATTCCTTATCATATGTACTATGATTATTTTGAGAGGTCTTAAGATTCCTACTTTTAAACACAATGGGATGATTGTTTTGCATTAAAAATGTACCTATGCTTGAGCCATTAGCATCGGTAACTACGTGAAAAGGTTATGCAGAATCAGGTAAAAGGTTGTGCAGAATCAAGTAACTCCAAAACAGGTGCATGTGAAGTGCATGTTTGAGTTTTTCAAAAGACTCGTTGGGATAACCCCAATGCAAATTTTATTTTCTTTTTCAATAATAAAGTTGTGGGAAGTGCTAAATAAGAAAAACTTCGGAAAAACTTCCTATAGAAACAAATCGGCCCAAGAAAAGAACGTACATCATGAATTGATTGAGGTATAGTCCATTCCACAATGACTTTAATCTTCTTTAGATCTACATGCACTCCCTCACTACAAATAATATGCCCTAAATATTATAGTTTAATTTGGAAAAAGTAACTCTTTTCAATATTAGCATAAATTTTGTTCTATCATAACAAACTAAAATCTATTTCAAAATGCTTCTCGTGCTCACTTTCATTCTTATTAGAAACAAGCATATCTGTAGCTCAGTGATGAGTAGCACCTCCTTTAATGTCAATCCGGGAAGACATGAGGATGGTATGAAGACCACGAGCAAGTGGAAGCACAAGTGCGTGAGTGAGAAGCACACAAGCATGCACACACATACACACACACGCGCACACACAGTAAGAACAAAGAGAGTAAGACAATGGAATCACTTCTATTGCAAGAAAGTTCTCATACAAGCTCAAACTACAAGAAGCTAGCTCAAAAATGAGCTCTCTAGCTCTATTTATAGTTCTTGACTAGCTTTGGCCCTGTTCAGACCTAGTGTCCGGCCTAGTTAAAAATTAGGTTCCGGGGCTTATTTGAGGGCCCAAACAAGATCTAAAAATTATGAAAACTGGAAGGCATCTACATCTAAGGCTCCCCAAGCTCGAGGACTCCTCGGCTTGTACAAAATGGAGCTACAAAAAGGTGAAAAGATATTTACAAGGGTTTGTAGTGATGAGAATCACTTTAGAATGATGTTGGGGTTTTTGGAAAAAATGAAGAGTAGCCTCAGTGCTAGATCTGCATATGTGTCCATACTTGCTTCTTCCCGCATCCTGTCAACACTCTCCCCCCCCTAGGGTCTATCGCCTCTGACAGACCTCTTTTTCGCTGTTTGATCAATGTATTTTTGCAGGAGATCCGTTGCCACTTCGTGTTCTTTGATTTTTAAACCTCTGATTAGATCTCGTTGCAAGGCCTCCCAATCCACTGTACCAGGCATGTCAGGTTGTGGCATCGTGTAGAGCTCAGAGTGCATCATTTGCTCACATGCAAAGAGATGGAGTAGATGCGTAGGCCGTGGCGCAAATACCTCTGAATGTGCTTCCCAAAACCCCGTGGTGAACATGTCGTCAAATGTTTGCTTGTAGCAGGCAGGGAGATATCTTATGCGTGCATGCCATGCGTAAGCCACTCGTATGCTCGGGGTTGTGCTCATATCATATAGCAGGTCGTAGTTGCCATTGATAAACCCTGGAATAGGAGGTTGAATATGGCATACATTGCGAAAAGTTTTGAGTACAACCTGCATCATGTCGAGGATCTTGAGCATCATCTGGGCAGCGACATCTGGCATCGGGTGGAGGCGTGGTATCCAATGTCTGATGGTTGCAATCATGTATGACACTGTAGGAGTACCGGTTGGGGGGGCGATAGCGGGGTAATTGAGCCATTCCTTGCAGTTTGCGTTATTCTGAACCTTGATGGCAAAAGCTTTCCATGATCGGCGTCTTTGCACTGGCCCAAAACACGGATTGTACCTCAAATGCATGGGGGCATGATCCCATGTTCGAAGCATTTCTGGGTAAGTTTCGAGCAACTTTTGCCTCCACGTTGGTTGGAATATGACCCCTTTTCGTGCCGCTTCTGGTATGTCTTCTGGTTCGAACTGTGTGGCAAATGTGGGGCGCTTGTTGGTGACCCGTTTGATTTCTGCATTGTAGTCAGCTAACAGTACAAAATAGGGCTTGTATTGCAGTTCTGAACTAGTGATAAGGCGTCTAGGGGCGATGTGTCTGAAGTATTCTGAGTGAAGGATGGTGTCCTCAATGGCCTTCATTGCCAGCATCTGAGTGGATATCCGGTCCTGATGAGTTTGCCCCATCTCCTCTACTTGTTTCATCCATGCCGATGGGGGTTCCTCATAGGTATCTTGGCCTTCTTCTGTTACGCGTCCTCCTGGGAATGGTTGAGGCTCATAGGCGTCGACTAATGCTTCCTCCACTGGGATGGTAACTGCTTCTTCTTCTGACCGTTGCTCTGGTGGGGAAGGGGGTCGTTCGTACTGCATCAACTTCAGTTTTAAGTCTGCGATCTGCTGCCGTAACTCCAGCACGTCGTTGGGCGTTGAAGGTTCCGGTTCGGTTGAAGTAGCAGCGTCTGTCATTTCTTTATGCTCCTGTCGGTGTGGTGTAGACTCTTGGGGTCTCTGCAAGTCCTTTAGCTGGTCGGCAAGCTGATCATGTGCTTCTAATAGATTGGCATACGTTTCCAATATTAGTTGTATGCTTTCTGAGGGGACCGCTTGAAATTTGACCGGGTCGATGTGAGCTCCCGGGGTGTTCTCCATGGCCGCCTCGAGATTCTCTTGGTTTTGTTGTTGAAGCCGTCTGTTCTCTTCTTGAGCTGCCGCTAGATGTCGTCGTAGCAAAGCCATATTTCGTTGAAGCCTTGCGTTGCGGCCCATCTGATCTCGCAGCTGTTCCTCCATGGCTTTGCGCTCTTCCATATGTCTCGCCTCGAGTTGCGCATTTGTCTGTTCGAGGGCGGATATCTTGCGTTGTGACTCCGTATGAATGAACTCCAAAGCAGTGACACGCTCCTGGAGTGTTGCTGAGAGGGTGCAAAGCCCTTTGTTATTTTCTTCCAATAATGTATATTCTTGCTTGAGCTGAGTGGCAGCTTCAAGCATCGTGTCGAGTGCAAGACTAAATGAGGTGGAAGATGCAGGGGTTTGGGACGTGGGAATGGGGAAAGTGGATGTTGTGCCTACTGTGTGTGGAAGTGGTGATGTGAGTGTAATAACCTGTGAGGGTGTTGTGAGAACAGTGGTGGTGGGTGATCCAACGGATGGTGAGATGTCCATGGGATCGGACATGAGTGAGTGTGATTCGTGAAATGTGAACACCGGGATGGTGGGTGGTGTGATAGTGGTGGCCGTGAATGTGGGGGAGTGAATTTGGGGATGGGATGTTTTCTTATGTTCCTCGACCTGTTGAAGAATGTTTACAAGGTAGGTCCAGAAGGAGGGTTGGGTGGTTAGTGTGGTGCTCGAGGCAGTTACAAGGGACGGGGTAGGTAGAGTTTGGGGGGGAGGAAATGGAGGGGTGGAGGGTAAAGGGAAGGGAAGAGTCTGACTAGTGACAGTTGGTTGTCCAAAGGCATGGGGGAAGAAAGGGTGACCTAATTGAGGTTCAAAAGTCTGAGTGACAGAAATGGATGAGGGTGAAGGAAGGAGAGTAGAAACGGGGGTGTGTACAATGGTCTCACTATAGGAGGAGAATGGTTGTGTAGAAAAATAAGTGGATAGAGGCTCTGAGGGTGGGATAGGGGATGATGGGGGGGATGGTGCATGCGTAATTTCCTCCGGTTCATCATTGGGCCTAGGGCTAATCATGTGAACATCTTCTGATGTGGACGTAGCTAGCGCGGTAGATACTTCCATCTGAATCATCTTTCCTTGTCGCGGCCGCGTATCAATTCTTCTTTGATCATAAGTAGGGTTCTCTTGACAGACCAAGGTTCTCAATGCTTCACTGATGCCACAGGTGTCCGCCAAAAGATTTAGCGATTCTACAAATTGGGGGTCGATATGCTCTGACTGTAACATCTGGTTTACTAGGGCCCTATTTGCTTCTTCTGACATTTTATGACGGCTTTGTACCTGCTTGATTGTCTGGTATAATCGTTTGAGTTGTGCCGTATATGCAGGGGCTTCGTCTTCACTCTCTTCTGGGTTATTCCTTGGTGCCTGCTCCTGAGCTTGTATGTTTGGACTTGGAGGAGGTTGTGTCACTCCTAGCTCCTGTACCCTGCTTGTCTCACCTCGTGCATGTTCTCTTTGGGTAGAGGTCCCCGGATTGACATTGTCAGGGCAATCTTCACTGTCTGATAGATGAGCCGTCTGCAGAAATGTTTCAAAATCAAAATTTGGATCTTCGGTAAAATTGGCCATCGCTGCAAATTCTGCATCGGTAGGTAACGGAGGGGCAGAGGGAGTGGGCTGTACCACCTCTCTTGGTTGAGACTCCTGGAGATGAATTGTAATTGGTGCCACCGGGGCTTCCTCTCTAGTGGAGACTTCGGTAGTGGTTGCTGGAGGGATCAGGACTTGTGAAAGGGATCCACGCATTCTTTTTGCAGGCTGACTCCCTGACCTTCGCCCTTTAAACAACTCCAGATGTGCATACTTTAGGGCTCGAGCAACTGGCACATCATACGCCAGACATCTGTAGATGATTCTAGTCAACGCACAGCAACCATGTAGGGTGGGTTTCCTCACCCCCCGCTTGCCTGCCTCATATACCTGATCTAAGATCCATACTGGCATCTTAATGGGCAAGCTGCCGGTCTCTGCTAAGTACAGTCCGTACCATATCTTCTTGTGAGGCTGAGTGAAACGGTCTTGAGCTGGAAATGCGAAGTGCTGGAGGCACATCCGCAGGGGTATGGCGATGTTGGGGGTGAGGGCGCACATGTCTTTGAGCTTCTTGACTCTATTGCTTTTCATTGATTCTGGTATCAGGGGGTCGCGATCTGAAGGCACATGAGTGCCATACATTTGAAGGGCTTCCCTGATTAATGTTACATTTAGTTCAAACTTCCTCATCTCCTCCAGATTAGATAAGGAGGGCACCCAGAATGTGCCTGAATGATCTTTATCCCCGGTAGGTTTCATTGTGGCAATCAAGTAGTAACACCTGAGGAAGTCAGGTTTTGGTAGAGCTGCACTGAAGTAAGTTTGCAGTCCTGCCTTTCGCCAGATCTCTTGAAGGGGGGCTGCATTCTGTAAGGCCTCAAATTCTCTTGAAAAGAATTGGAAGGTCCACCAAACCCCTCCACACTCCATCTTGGACTCCCAGATGTGGTCCGCGTCTCCCAAATCCCCTGGCATTTCATTGAACCAATGGGAGTGCCCTTTTACTCTTTCAGTTAGCCCACTGGGTGGATCTGGAATAGGGATCCTTCGCACATTCAAGAATTCTTCGGGTCTAGCCGTTGGTGGAGCTTCCACTGGCATGGCATCCCAGTTGATAGGGGCACCAGATCCTGCCTGAGAGCTTGTGCCTGCCGCGGTTGCCATGAGAGTAGGTCGCTTATCTGCTGGAAGACGAAAGGCACATTAGTGTTGCATAGGAAACAAGATGTAATGATGTTCCCTTCACAATACTAACATGACAATCCCGGAGGTCAGTGGTTAGTGGTGAGGTGTTCATGATACGTGTGAGTGGTGATTAATGGTCAGTGTCATCCTAGATGCATACTTGGGTTATGCAATGGACTCGAGATGCGTTTGTGTTAGTGTGGACGGATTTACAGAATAAGGTCAGGGGGTTTAGTACACAGTTTAGCTCTCCACACTTTGATACAGGAGTCGTAGCTCTTAGAGCTCAGGACAGGTGAAGATTTTAGTCTGAGTGTGTGATGTGGTTGGGACCTTGTGGGTACCCATTTCCAGACATTCCTGGGGTTGAGGGGAGTGTGGGCAGTGAGAGGTGTAGGTATCTTGTCACTTCCTGAGTTGTCGGCCAAGAGTGCTTGTGAGAGCTGCTTCATCCTTGTGCCTGTGGTTGAAGTAATTTGGGCTTGTAAGCTAGCCTTGGGCACCCATATCTGTCTAGCATTAGGGATGGCCTTCATTGACCGCTTAGGAACCCAAATAGAGATGGTGTGCCTAGGGGTTATCCTAGAGGGCTTCTTAGTTTTGTTCCTTGATTGTGAGGCTCGTTTCTTGTCTCCTTGAGAATCTGCGATTGGGGCTGTAGGTCTCCCATCCTTGCGTATCCAGACCTGCTTCACGCCACGAGATGCTCCATGATGCGCGGGTTGGCGCTCCTTCCTCTTGATCATCGGTCTCCCTCGTATAGAGTGATGTTCGGTCCGTTCGTTTAGAATCTTCTTTGGATCAATTAGGAACTCCTTCTTGGCTCCTGAACCTTCAGTAAGATTGACATTCCTCTGCACCATAGAAGTTTGGACAAGCACATCGTGGTTATCTTCGTGTGGATTCCTGGAGGGACCAGGAGTTGTTGCTTGTTCTATTGGTTTGAGTGCTCGATTTTCTAATTCAATCGTGAGACGACTTTGGCCTACCCAAGCCTGAAGAAGTCCACTTCTTAGGTTCAGGTTGACTGCGTGATCATAGATCCAGTCTTGGCCCAATATAAGCGGTTCGGTCAGATCCTCGTCTTCACACACTAGCACTTTTACTGGCATGCGGACCTCTTGTATGTAGAGGGGAAGATCCACCTCTCCCATACAAGGGGTTTCAACACCTCCTAATCCTATCAGATATGCTTCTATGGGTTTTACCTCCAACTGCAGCTGCTGGCAGTAAGAAAGCCGAACTGCACTTGTGGCTGCTCCTGAATCAATTAAAGCCCTCACGCTTGCTGTGCTTTCCTTTTGTCCTATTTCTAGGGTCAGAAAAGGTCGTCGGTCTACTACCTTATGGGTGCGTCCACCTGAAACCTTACACATGGCCATGTGATAGTCTGGAGACTCTTCAGTGTTAGCCATAGGCTGGTCCCTTCCTTGTCTTCTCAACTTCATTCGTTTGATACGTTCTAAGGCCTCTGCCTGTGCTTCCTCTCGAATTCGTTTTTCCTCCTCTTTACGTTGCTTAGCAATATTGAGTCGGCTTAGCATCTCCTCCGTGAGGGGTTCCTGATACAGCTTGACTCTGCATCCGCTAATATAGTTTGGGAGGACATCCCCCTCTAACGTGGCTAGTTGTACTGCTCCACTCGTGGAGATCCTATTAATGATCATAGGTCCGTAGCCTCTCTTCTCTAGCTTTCTTGCGTGTTGTTTCAATGTGTAGACTAACACTAGATCTCCTGCTTTCAAGCCCTTATCCTTCACATGGGCATCAAAGTATGCCTTTTGCCGTTTCTTTGCAGCATAGATACCTGCTGCTGCTCGTAGCCTCGTCTCACCTAAGCGCTCTAGATCAAAGATCCTCGAGGACAACTCGTGTCCATTCCACTCATGCTCTTGTGCTACTCTTAAAGCTGGAATTAGGAAATCTAAGGGTAGCACCGCATTTTGTCCGAAGACCATCTGAAATGGGGTGGCATTGAGTACCGTCTTGTAAGCAACTCGGTATGCCCAAACAGCATGGTGAAGTTGTTTGTCCCAATCAGAGCGTTTATTATTGACCAGTTTCGTCAATACGTTACACAGGATCTTATTCGTGCTCTCGGCTTGTCCGTTAGCTTGTGGGTGATAGGGTGCAGACTTCTTATGTACCACCATGAATTCTTGAAGGAGATTTTCAATGACCTCATTCAAGAAGTGCGTACCTCTATCACTAACCAACTCTATTGGTAGCCCATACCTAGTGAACACATTTTCGAATAAAAATTTAGCCGTCGTTTGAGCATCATTCTTTGTCGTGGCTTTTACTTCCACCCACTTTGTAAGGTAATCTGTGGCCACAATAATGTATTCTGCATGGGAGTTCCTAGCTGGGGGGTTGATGGGACCTACAAAGTGTATACCCCACTTTGAAAATGCACGTCCTCCCATCATTGGCCTCAAGGGCATTTCATCTTTTCTTGTCGGATATTGGGCACGTTGGCATGTGTCGCAACTCCTCACATAGGTATGTGCATCCATATGAAGAGTGGGCCACCACAGTCCTGAAAATAGAATGGTCTTAATTACTCTGTCAGGCCCAAAGTGTCCACCTGCAACACCGCTGTGTGCCGTTTCTAAGACTTTCAGGTAATCTGATTCATGTACGCACAGTCTTAGGTAACCATCCTTGCCTCTTCTGTATAGGTTATCCCCTACTAAGGCATAGTCTTGAGCCTCTTGCTCCATGCTTCGTCTTCTTGCAAGACTAGCCTGATTGGGTAATGTTCCCGATCTTATGAACTCGACCAGTGGAGCACTCCAATCTGGGATTAATGACATGTGATAAAGAGTGGCATGCTCCACTGGGGGTCTCTCCTGGCACTCAGGACAGCTCTGGATCCACTCTTGTACTTCTTTGTCCATGCTAGGCCAATACACTCCTAAGTGTTTTAGATTCTGCAAGGTTCGTTGTTTAGAGTAGTGATTCCCTAGCGGTCCCTCATGGGCTTGTTGCAGCCAACTAGCATGTTCATCCTCCTCGACACAACAAGCTAACACCCCTTCTGTATCTTGCTTGTACATACTTCCAGCCAAGATTTGATACTTTAATGATTTTACAATTTCCTCTTTGCTTGTCTTAACATTTTTGTTTGCAGGCCCGAAGGTTAGGACTGGTACCAACTTATTTGCCCATTTAGGTACAACTTCTAAATTGAACAGATAAGCATCGGGCAACTCATCAGACACTCCTTGCGGTGGCTCTCCTGAAGTGATGCGAGAAAGATGGTCAACCCTAAGATGGGTTCTACCTTTCCTGACAACCACTTCAAAGTCGTATTCCATTAGTAAGAGGAACCATCTTACTAAGCGGCCTGTATTGCAAGGTTTATTGACCAAATATAGTAACGCTTGATGATCAGTGAAAAACTTGAACTTGTTGGCCAATAGGTAGTGTCTAAACTTCTTCACAGCATATATCATGCCTAAGCCTTCTCTCTCCGTTGTGGTGTAATTTCGTTCAGCTGCATTTAATTGCCTACTAGCATAGGCTATCGGCAAATCTAGGTTTCCTTCACCTGTGGGTTGTGCTAGCACACATCCTATTGCATGATTGGAGGCATCTACATGGACATGAAAGGGTTTGCTCCAATCCGGAGTAGTCAATATTGGTGCTGTGCACAAACGTCTCTTCAGCTCATTGAAGGAAGTCTCGCATTCCTCATTCCATTCAAAATTCGTTAACAGCCCATAAAGAGGTTTAGCTATGATGGCATACATATGGATAAATCTACGATAATATCCACAATGGCCCATAAAGGCTTGTACCTCTTTCACATTTCTTGGTCTGGCCAACTCTGCTATTGCTCTCACCTTGTCTTCGTCTGTTGATATTCCATTCTTCGAAACAATGTGACCTAAGATCTTACCTTGGCGTACCATAAACACACACTTCTCTGGATTCAGACATACTCGATAATCTCTACACTTGTTGAAGATTTGCCTAAGCTCAGGGATGTGGTAACTCCTTTCTTGGGAATGAGCGCATAAATCATCCACATATACTTCTAAGCTCTTTCGCAAGAACTCTTTGAAGACATGACACATGAGTCTTTGGAATGTTGCAGGTGCATTGGTGAGCCCAAATGGCATCACACGAAATGCAAAGATTCCCCATTCTGTGGCAAAGGCCGTTTTGTGCTGATCTTCGGGGGCAATGGCTACTTGGTTGTAACCTGAAAATCCATCAAGGAAGCTGTAAACTTCCTTGCCTGCAACACGCTCCAAAAGATGTTCGGTGATTGGAAGAGGATAACTATCTCGGATCGTAGCGGCATTAACTTTTTTAAGGTTAATGCACACTCGCAATTTCCCATTCTTCTTGGGCACCACTACAATAGGGGACACCCATTCAGTGTGCTCAATCTCATAGATGAATCCGGCTTCAATCAGCCTGTCAATTTCCTCCTTTATTTTGGCCGCATAATTGTCATTATATGTGTAGGGTTTTTGTTTGGTGGGCTTAGCTTCAGCGGTCATCGGAATCGTATGAGAGCAGATCTCTGGATCTACTCCTTTCAAGTCTCTATAATGCCATGCAAACACATCCCTATATTCCCTTAATAGAGCTACCAGTTCTGCTTCTTCTTCTGCACTTAGGTCGTCTCCTATGTACATACATCGCTCTTCGTTCCCTTCAATGGTCACTACAATTTTTTTGGTCTTTTCTTTATTGTCATATGCTTCTCCTATAATGGCCTCTCTCTTAGGCATTCGTACCAAAATTTTCCGGTCTTCCACTTCATATTTCTTGAAATTCTCTGGTACTTCAAACAATGATTCTTCCTCTTCTTGTCTCACTACTTTCCTTTTCTTTTTCTTTTGACTTCCTTCACTTCCTTTCTTTGAATTTATCGTTTTAATACTCGCAAGGGGTTCTTCTTCTTTTTGGGTTAACCCTCCTATGTCTTCTAAGTAGTGTTCCTCTGAGTCGAAGTAAGTATCCATAACAATGGATTCTAGATCATCGTCACTCTCTTCTTCTTCCATGGACTCACTAGGATCACACTCTTCCAACAAGGGCTGACACATGAACACTGAAATATCGTAGCCCTCCTCATCGCAATGGGGTGTCCATTGTTCCTCATTGACTGCAATGTCCATGGTAGCTAAGATTTCTGCCCAACCATGAGGCTCAAATTCCTCGTTAGGAAATATCATCGGAGTATAGGCTGGGTCTTTTATTGGTCTATCTCCTGGGGGAGCTCCTTCTTCTCTCGCTTTTCAGCGCTTTTCCTCTTCCTCCGCGACCTTGCACATCCACAAGTGAGTATCTTCATGCAACCAGGATGGTTCAGGTGAACTTCCAGAATGCACGGAGATAGAATCTTCTTTCGCTTTGTGGATAGGATTCCACTGTAGGGGTGGTACATCTCTAAAGGTGTGATCCTTCAGATTGACCTTGGTGGTGACCCCTAAGTGCTGTAAGTACAAGGAGTTGGTCCCCCAATCCTGTACTATTTGCAATTGTCGTAGGAAAGGTCTTCCTAGGATCATCTCGTAAACATTATTCTTCTCAAAGTCACATATGGCAAACGTATGTTCAAACTCTACACCACAAGTGGTTAGGGTTATCCCTTCAAGCAATCCGAGAGGTCTTTCAAAATGACCATCTGCCATTTGAAGTTTCATTCTCGTTGGTCTTAAGGTGGGTTTGCCCCATCGCTTCCACAGGGAGATGGTCGCGATAGCAACACCGGCACCCGAATCCACAATTGCTTTGGTTGTGTAACCTTGATAGGTGATCGGAAGATAAGTGTTACCTTCTTCACCTTCGCTCATGTCTCCTATCTTGTCGAGAGGTATCTCGGGAACTTTCTGCTTAGGGCCTACTTTTGGTAAATTGGATTCAAGTTCTGGAACCTGATCCTTCACATGATTCCAGAGCTCCGGTTTTACCTTGAGCAGCTCCTCTACAGTGAGGTGACATTGAACCTTAGTGTTTTTCACAACCTCAGTGTTCCTGGGAATCACTGAGTCTTCATTTCTTACCAATATAGTGGGCGCTCTGATCTGGAGAGATTCAGATTCCCATGGGCCTGTGAAATGAGGCAACTCTTGTAAAGAATTAGATTCAAAATCTAATCTCTCATCCTCTTGTTGCTCTGCTTGATCCCCATAGATAGAGGGAATGTCTTGGGGAAATTGATCATGAAGGTCATCAATCTCAGGAATAGGAGGGGAATCACCCTTTTCCTTGGCCCATTTCTCTTCTTGTATTTCCCGCAAGAACTCTGGAGAGTACTGTTGTATTGAAGGAGGTATTCCAGCATCCGTAGAATTAGGAACATAAGCCACCATTTGTGGTGAGCGTCCTCTTTCAACGACTGGTTGAGCCTGTGGAGGTAAAGAAACTTGTGATTTGTTTACCAACTGCTCTAATCTTTCTAGTAAGCCTTGGAAATGCAACTCTGGCTTGACAGAGTTTGTCTGATTGAACTTTTGGCTAGTCTCAAGTATAGCTTGAGCTTGTTCTACCATTTTCATGCACATCTTCATTCGTTCAATCTCTAAGTCGGCTCTAGGGTAACTCCTGTCTAGGTTTGCAGCTGTTGGCCCTTCTTGAAGTCGAGCCTGGTAGGCCTTGAACATCATGTCCAAGCCTTCAGGAGTGGGGTCAGCTAATACTGATCCTACTCGGGGTGGTGGGTGGGTTACGTGGGGTGTATCAGAGGGTGGAGGAATGGAGGGTGATGGGGGAGGTAATGGTGGAAGCGAGTGGGAGTGCGGTTGAGATGTGATCTCTGTGAGTTTTGCCTTGGTTTCTCTCAAGCTTTCTTCAAGTTCGTTTATCTTTTTTGCCCATTGCCTCTTCATCCTTTCACGACTCTCCTTCCAGGCTCTAGTCCTCTTTTTGGTTATGCTCTCTGTTTCACTCACCTCGGGGCTCTGTTCGGGACCTGCACCTTTGTGTTGTTGAAGTGCCTGGGCTCTTGTGATCACCTGCACAGGTGCAGTGGCAGTCACGCTTCCTATGGAGTCTACTACTAATCCCACAACGTTGATAGGAGTGATCTTAGGCATGTTATTGGGGTTTTTTGGGCAATCTCGTAGGAGATGCTCTTTCCCGCAGTCCTGGCAAAAGCCCTGAATGGTCACTGGCTGAGGTAGTGTAGGGACAGGTAGTGGACAGTCACGTACAAGGTGATCTCCCTGACATCTGAAACATGGCCCTCTAGGAAATGGGGGTCGTACCTGCCTAGGTTGAGGTCTAGAGTTGGGGTTTGTGTACATGACATTAGAATACTCCGGTTCCCCGCTATTTTCACTTGGGTCCTCATAGTAGTATGACTCGTTATGCTCGGGTGACTGCATGTAGTAAGCCTGTGGGCTATCAATATGTGCGGAGTCAAAACTATGGTCACTGGGGTCACTGTCTGATAGCAATGGGGTGACTGGGACTATGGCTCTATTCGGATTTTCTTCAGTAGAGGCATACTTCACTGGGATCACATTGGTTGGAGTAGGGGGTTGTTGCACTAGGACTGGTTGAGGTCTCTGTTGCCCTTGATAAGGTGGCTGATAAGTTTGTTGCGGTCTGTTGTATTGTGGCGATGGGTACTGATTCTGGTATCTCCCCTGTTGTGGATATGGCTGAGGATAATTTTGCCTAACAGTTTGTTTGTTATATGGACAGTCCTGTGCCGAGTGATTGGTGTACCTGCGTTCTATGGTGCAGTACTGGCCACTAAGGTTCGCCTGAGGTTGGGCCATAATGGGGCATACACTTGCCATATGTTCGCCGCCACAATTGTAACACCGCTTAACTGGGGCAAATCTCGGAATTTGCTTACTAGAGACACCTAGTTTTTGGGCTACCTTCTCTGCAAGTTCCTCGATGGATGTGGATTGACCAGATGTTTGTTTACTAAAGCTATCAGAATCCTTATAGATTTTTGATAGTTCTAACTCTTCACCTAGATTGTCCTCAATGTCTATGCACATGCGCACGCACTCCTCTATCGTTCTAGGGTCCTTCAGGTACACATATGACCTGAGCTTAGTGCTCAACAATCCATCTAGGAACAAGGCCACTTGTTTGGCTGGTGTGGGTAACTCTGGCATAGGGCATCTCTCCAGGTACTGTCTAAATCTTCTTCCAGCTAGTCTGACCGTCTCTTGAGGTGTTTGTTTGAAGCTATGAATTAGTGAGGAGGTGTTATGCCTGATTCCACTCTTAGAAAACTCGACAATAAATGCCTCTAAGAGTTGGTCTATGTTTCTGAAATGCCTCTCATTTAGCGGTTGGAACCAAGTGAGGGCAGTGTTCCTAAGGGTTAGACCGAAAGCATTATATTGTGTGAATAGGTCCTCCACTTGTTCAGCTTTCAACACTTGTCGAAATTCGGCCACATGGTCATAAGGGTCTCCCGTGCCATCGAAATAATTCTTCATGGACTTCACAAGTTGGGTTGGTCGTAGGGTCCTAGTGTGTTCTCTCGGCCTTGGCAAAGGAAAATCATCAATGTCCCGGTGATTCCATGGGGTTCTATGTCTCTCAGTTTCTACTCTATTCCTTTCTGTTCCCGTTCTTTCTCTTCCCAGGGAGTTGGCAAAACTTACCTCAGGTTTGTCTCTACCTCTATCTCTTTGAGCGCCATGAGCGAGGGAGGTCCCGGTTCCTTGATGACCAAAGGATACATTAGACCTTGGTTGGGGAAAAACAAATTCACCCTTCCAAGTGTAGGCATGTCTGCCCTGCTCAGTGACCACGAAGATTCTCTCTGATGCAGTGTCTAGGTAGGTTACTTGGCCTGGACTATCAGGGTCTTTAAACTCGTAAATTGTGAGGGTGTTCCCCTCCTGAGGTTGAGAAGTTCTATATCTCCAAAAAGCCTCATCGGTTTCCCGATTTAAAAGCAGATCTATGCTTTTATTATCTTGTGGAATCCACTCAGGAGTCATGATTCTGGTCAAGACGGACTTACCGCGGGGAGTTCTTGGCTCTCTCTCTAAGTTCCCTTGCTCTATATCTCCTATGTCGGCCTCCGCAATCACATTTCCAAACTCATCAGTTCTATCGGGAAGAGTGGTGACTACATATATAGTCCCCTCTTTATCTAGGTATGCTCCATTCTCAAACTTGACTACCGGGTGGTCTATTCCATGGGGTTGGTCGGGGTTCTTAATCTGGACCACTGATCTTCTCAGTCCGTCTTCGTAGATGCGAGCACCTAGACGATTCGTCCTGATATATTCCAACTGAGTCTTATAAGGCCCCTCTGGCTTTTCTAGATATGCCAACCCTGAACTACCTACTGATCTCTCCATGTGATAGGACATCTCAGAATCACTTGTTTCTGATCTGGCAGTGTATGGGTAATCACTCAACTGCTGGGCCCAAGACCTGGCAGTGTGATTGACACTAGCTTCAGAAGATCTGAGGCTTTGTCTGTCTCGGCCTAAGTGTCTGCCTGATCTAAGGTTCATATGCCTGATTTATTCACCCCCTGGAACCCAAGCACACTCTCGTTGCAGGTTGATTTTGCCCCAATTACTTTGTTCTTTTTAGTTGAATAGTATGTTTATGGTCTTGTCTGAAATTGCGTCGTCAGGAGTACTTAAATGAATTTCCGCACTTGATGAGTGATCGATTCCCGTTTACCTTTTTGTCCCTTAGTGTTTTCGCACTTAAGACCTATTTATTTTCTTGCACTTGGTTGATTACTTCTCTTGGACTTACTTCGTGCCTAACGTTGCCCTAGTTAATTACCACACCTAAGTCGTACTTAGCCTAGGCTAGGAATTGACAAAGGGGGGTTATGAGATCTTCCAACCTCAATCCGCTGGTTGACCCGACAGCTATGCAAGCCCAGGAAGCCTTCTCCCAGGCCCGGTACTCACCCTTGCTAGCTTGCTTTGATTGCCTTGAGTGCCCTCAAAGTTCCTGCAAAAACTCACCAGTTAGTATAGCTTTATTGCCACAAGTATTTGAAAGACCTGCTTCAATAATTTTTAACCCCCTTGGGTAGCTCACTGTACCCCCTGTCTCTGAGAATCACTTAGTCCCACCTATCTCGGGTTTCTATGCTTTTTGCCCCCGACCACGGTTCTAAGTTTTACCAATATGTCAAACACCAAGCTCACTACCCTTCAACCACTCAAAAAATTATCTCTCAATTTTCACGCGTTAATGGCCGTGTATCGCGATAGGTCGGGTTGGGGTGTCGCGATAGTTCGGAGTGTCGCGATACCTTGAGGTGTCGCGATAGCTCGGAGTGTCGCGATACCTTGGGGTGTCGCGATAGCTCGGAGTGTCGCGATACCTTGATGTGTCGCGATAGCTCGGAGTGTCGCGATACCTTGGGGTGTCGCGATAGCTCGGAGTGTCGCGATACCTTGGGGTGTCGCGATAGCTCGGAGTGTCGCGATACCTTGGGGTGTCGCGATAGCTCGGAGTGTCGCGATACCTTGAGGTGTCGCGATAGCTCGGAGTGTCGCGATACTTTGGGGTGTCGCGATACCTCGCGGGGTGTCGCGATAGTTCGCGGGGTGTCGCGATACTTTGGGGTGTCGCGATACCTCGCGGGGTGTCGCGATAGTTCGCGGGGTGTCGCGATACTTTGGGGTGTCGCGATACCTCGCGGGGTGTCGCGATACCTCGCGGGGTGTCGCGATACCTCGCGGGGTGTCGCGATAGCTCGAGATATGGCGAATTTTCCTGTTCTATCTAGGGTTTCTAGGAGCTCTAGGCCTGCGCAATGCCGTGGTGCACTCAGAATCGTGAGAGGTCGAGCTTTTCGGAGTGTCGCGATAGCTCGAGCTCAACGCCTCGGGGACTGTGTAGGCAGTTTCTGTACCTGCTGAGCTGGCTGGAGATGGTGATGGAGCTGGTACCTGCAAGAAACATGCAAAAAACACACAAATGCAAACACACACAATCGCTCTCTCTCAAACTCGTACACAACAAATGAGGGAAAGGAAGGGAAGGGGGGATATGTAGTGGGGAAGGAGGTGGAGGTGGAGATGGAGAAGGAGGTGAAGATGAAGATGGAGATGGAGAAAAATCAGAAATTTACCTACTACTTACCATTCCAACGCGTCCTCTCTACGTCTTACCATCACACGCTCGTCCTCAAAGCTCGATCCCCGGCAACGGCGCCAAAATTTGGTGTAGCTCAGTGATGAGTAGCACCTCCTTTAATGTCAATCCGGGAAGACATGAGGATGGTATGAAGACCACGAGCAAGTGGAAGCACAAGTGCGTGAGTGAGAAGCACACAAGCATGCACACACATACACACACACGCGCACACACAGTAAGAACAAAGAGAGTAAGACAATGGAATCACTTCTATTGCAAGAAAGTTCTCATACAAGCTCAAACTACAAGAAGCTAGCTCAAAAATGAGCTCTCTAGCTCTATTTATAGTTCTTGACTAGCTTTGGCCCTGTTCAGACCTAGTGTCCGGCCTAGTTAAAAATTAGGTTCCGGGGCTTATTTGAGGGCCCAAACAAGATCTAAAAATTATGAAAACTGGAAGGCATCTACATCTAAGGCTCCCCAAGCTCGAGGACTCCTCGGCTTGTACAAAATGGAGCTACAAAAAGGTGAAAAGATATTTACAAGGGTTTGTAGTGATGAGAATCACTTTAGAATGATGTTGGGGTTTTTGGAAAAAATGAAGAGTAGCCTCAGTGCTAGATCTGCATATGTGTCCATACTTGCTTCTTCCCGCATCCTGTCAACAATATCATTGACAAAAACTAGGATGAAAGTTTGTTAATCAATGAAAATATTGTTCATCATATGTGCAAATGTAGTAGGAGCATTGATAAGTCCAAAGGGCATTACCATAGACTCATAATGGCTTGTTTGACTCCGAAAATCAATCTTGTAAATATCACAATGTGTCATACGTATCTGATGGTAACCCAATTTTAGATCAACCTTACTAAAGATATAGGCTCCTTGTAGTTTATCTAGGAAGTCATCTATTTGAGTAATAGGGTATCTATTCTTAATATTGATCTTGTTGAGGGATCTATAATCAATGCAAATCCTATAACTTTTATTCTTTTTCTCTACTAAGAGAACTGGTGCTCCAAATGGGAAAGAATTGGGCCTTATAAGTCCTTTGTGGAGTAAATCCTCAACTTGGTTTTCTATTTCCTTTTGGTGAAGAGAGTCAGGCCTATAAGGTGCTTTCTGAGGAGGAGAACTACCAAGAATTAAGTCTATGCTATGGTCAAAGGACCCTCGAGACAGTGGTAATTTATGAGGATATTCGGACATAAAACAATCCTTATAAGTAGTCATAAGAGGTTTATGCACATCAAAAAGGGTATGTGTATAATCATTTATGACATTTACAAAAATGATGCATGAGTAACCTTTCCTAAATGCATGTTTTACTTGAGTATGACTAATCAATGGAAATGGTTGGAAATCATGCCTTGTAGACAAAGGAATAAGCTGACCCTTAAATTCAAAATTAAAGGTATGAGTATGATAGTCAATACATGGGTTATAATGATGATGAAAAGGCATACCAAGTATAACATTGAACGATTGCAAAGGGGCAAAAAAAAAAACTTGCGCATCTACATATGAACCTATATAAATCTTAATGTCATGCACTTCTCTTGTTACATTATATCTGTTAGAGTTTGAGGTTTGCATAAGCACACAAAAAACACAAGGAAGAAGAAGAAGTTTGGAGCACAACACAACATTGAATGGATTACCAAGTGAATGTACAAAGACAAGTGACCCAGTAGGGTTATAGACGTATATACAAACTAGGGGAAAAAACTGCTAAAAAGGGAAAAAAAGTGCCCCAATGCTCTTAAGTGTGTTCACACACATCACTATCACAATATATCAACAAATTCCCCCACTCAGAGTGATATGGTGAACTTGCACTCATATATAAGGTACTGCCAAGCTATGTGGATAGAGATCAATCCAATCCCAAGCTTTGTAGAAAGCTTCAAACTTCTCCCTAGGTAGAGCCTTGTGAGAAGTTATGCAATGTTATCCTATGTGGGCACATATGCCAAACTAATTCCTCTATCAAAGATCCTCTCCCTGACATAATGATAATGCACCTCAATGTGCTTTGTGTGAGCATGGTGAATCGTCGTTTAAAGCCCACGGAAAAGATGATTGTGAAAGCCTTTATGTTGTTCAAATCCCTCGGAATCGGTCTACTTGGATTACCTAGAGGCCATAATTGCTCTCGACTATCACATATGTATATACCCGCATTTATTAATGGAGCACGGGGGAAGAGAGGAAGAGCGAGTGCATAAAATCGTTTTCTGCACAAAACAACAAAGAACAAACAAATATGGAGACAAAGAGATGGATCTAGCGTATAATGGTGACCTGTGAGTGAGACACATGCAAGCATATCCACCCAGACAGAAAAATTTCAGGCGACGGTCCAGCATCTAGTTAGTGCGAAGCTACACGATCCCAGGATTCATGACACAGATCAGAAGAGCACTCTTAAGATCCACGGAATGGGCGCATACACCTTAAGTACGACGTTAAGTAAAGGTGTCCTTGCCCTACCAGGTTAGAGAGCATCATAAGATTGAATGCCATTTGCAATCATACAAAATTTGTAAGAGTTTCCAAGATCTGTCTAGCTTTACGTCACTTTTTCCAAGAAAGCATATCGTCCCAAGGTCATACATATGGTAGACATATTACAAACGGCATTCTGCAGATGCAGATGTCACACCATTCCTTGTAGAGTTAGAGATGTATTTCCTCGGCTGACGGGCAAAAAGGCCCACACCAAACCATAAGACAATTGCAGTTAGATTTTCGTGCAGAGTGGTGGCAGACATCATGTGCGGTTTGCATGGCAGAAAAAATTCTTCCTTTCCCAACTCTCGCCAAATTAGTAAGTCATGAATCTTTTGACTACGTTAGAGCTTGCAATTTCGTTACCTGTTCTCTTCAATTAACAGTTAGGTACGTGAGTCAGACTCTATAAATAGATCAGCTTCTCATCCCCGAACTTCTCCACATCCAAACCCAATAAGACAGAAGAAGAACACAAAATAGAAACCAATACAAAGACAAGAGCACGAGATCGACTGGCCCTTCGATATCATACAGAACTGCCTCAGCTTCATTTACCCCAGGCATAGTAAGCCTTCACCACAATCCATGGCATACGAGTTGACAAACAGTACAACAAGGCATTACAATGGACAATTACAGGCGCAAGATCTCTGCCTCATAGTTCCTCGAAAAAAAAAACAAATATACACAGCAAAAGAACATGACTGTAGGCATGAGAGCTTGTACAGAAAGAGCTTGTTCCTTTCTTCTCCCCTCTGTCCCATTAAACAAGAAAGGAAGAAATACCGTTCGTTAACACGATGCGCAAAGCTGTTCTCAGCATGATGGAACGACACATACACCTGCAGCAGGTACAACTGAAAACGTTTGCTCCATTCCCGCTTCTATGCGCTTGGCGAATCTACCCTTTATCCTGGGCCTTTTCTCTGCATAAGCTTTCCTTGAAGCATATCTTATTGTTTTCTCAAATCTTCTCTTATTCCTCCTCTCCTCGTCGACAGCGCACCCCCTTCTCTCTTGTAATCCCCTTCGCAGCCTTTTCATCCGACATCCACAAGATTACATACCCCCCCTTGTTCTGCACCCGAAAACGGAAAAGCGCGCCCCCCCCCCTTTTCTGTTGCTTGTCAGGCCTGCAACAAAAACGGCATGCCCCCCACTCCTCTGCTGTGCTCGTCAGAGCAAAAAAAAAAAACGGACCTGCCAGTCCAAAGTCCCAGTATAATATCTTCATAAATGAGACCTTATTTACTGGTATCAAGAGAACTATGACTGCAAGTCCAGCCAGAAATGAAAATTTTACTTGGAGGTACAATAAGATTAATGCAGCCATCATTTGTAGAGGTAAGCTCCAAAGCTCATGCAAGCTACCACATAAGTTAACAATACGTTCTGAGTCAACTGACATTAAAGTTTGTATCTCTCCATTGGAAAAGCAGTTCCGATCGGATAAGCGTACATCCAAAGCTTTGTAATATATGAGCATGATAATGCTTGATCGCAGTTGTAACTTAAGTTTTGCCACCATGAAAGTATATTGTGTTCCCAGGAATGCCCGAAGAATAGACATGAGACCAATGGCAATAGCACATCCATAACCAATCTTTGCATTTTGCGCTTGTCCATCCTCCATATTTGTTACGATTGAATGTAGCAAAAGTGGGCCAGCAAATCCAGAAGCATCATTTAGCATCTTCACAATGCCTATGTATAAGTACTGCCAGCGATAGACCAAATAGATGGCATGAAATAAGGAGCTTTCACATTCTTTATCTGTTTGCTCCTCCATCCACGATTTAAACAACCATTTGGAACAATTGTTGGGATCCAAACTCTCTGGCAGATTGAATAAATCATCATAATTCAACTGCCGTTTAATACCAAGGTCCATCAAAGGTGTTACCCATGTAAATAGGAGTTGCTCCCAAAGCGAAATTCCCTTCTTAGATTTCGAATCAATTTGTGAATGCTTAATGTCCAAAATGGACTCTGACAAATCAGGAAGATCCCTCCTCTAGAACCTCTGGCGTCCAGAGCACCTTGTATCTCCTCCCTAAATTATAACCATAGGGGATGTGGAATGTCGGCCTAAGAAGCCACCATATTTGCAAACACCTCTGCTTGGTCATTACAGTAGCATATCGATAGTGTAAAATCCAGCATGACAAGACCGACTCTAGTCCATGTAGACAGATAAATAGAACAGTATGACTATGATGTAGCATCCACTCATTGTGATCACTGAAAATTAGTCTTAAACCCTGCCAAGTGGTCAACAAGAAGGAAATTGCAGGTAGCATCCCCACACACCGTACTCTTCTCATACCAAAGAATTGGAAAGCTTTCTTTGCTTTTTTGTTCTTGGATGGAAGAGCATCGTTACTGCAGATGACTATAAGAAATATTGTTATGAGACTTGCTGCACAGCCAAAGACTAACTCTTCAAAACAGAACGTGAATTCATGGTCTTCCCACACTGGTAAGGGAGAGGAACAAAAAAGTGCCAGAGACAAATGACGTTGAGAGAAAAACTTATCAAGAATGCCATTCATTGATTCCATGAGTCCACTTGGTCCTGCTTACACTTTAAATCATGTAAGCACAGAGTCCAGGAGTCCTTCAACCACACCACAGACCTTAATATCCAGTACTGTTACTACAGTATTTCCACGAGCATGCTTCAAACTTTCTTTGGATTCCATATGGGAGATAATAACTCAGTCCATTTATTATAAAAGCTTCTCAATGTCTCCAATGGTGCCACATGCTTCTCCCATGCCATGGTCCACATATCCACCCATCAAAGTTGTCCATGTAATCTCCAAATACTTCATATCAACCGTTTGATCAACTCTTCAAGTACCTGAAATCAACAATATTTTCCTGCCAATATATCCATATTAGTGCATAAAAATTCACCATTTCTGGGGCTAACATACTTCCCTCTTCTTATTTGCGAAGTCGTCCTCGACGAGCCGTTCATGCTGCAATACAATCCAAACAATTATGAACATGTCAATTTCCAATTAGTTCACATACCTTTTCATTGAGCCGCCATTTCCACTGAACCTGCACTCATCGAAGCTATTAGTGCTCAAAAATCACTCGTAAATACATTCAAATCAGTCACTTCCAAAATGATCCAAGAACATGCACATATATGCAATTCCATTTCAGCCATGCATTACTTTGCTCATACATTCCATTATGACAATGATCTCAACCAGAATAACACATACATACCTTTCCATATCTTACACATGAAACTAGCATTGCAAAAAACAGAAAGAAAATACCAAAATAAACAACAACAACTAAAATAAATCAAATCAGAGATGCAAAGATACCCAAAATGCATAACCCTTTTTATTGACCTACTATTCGCTATGTACAACCATTCCATGACTAGACACTTCCGAAGAATCGCCATCGTCGTCCTACAAAAATCATCGAAACTCGAGTGCAAGTCAAGACATACATCAGAACCCTAGAGTGTCCCAAACACTAGAAAAACCCTCAGATAGAGCACACAAGTTATAAAGCACTACCGTTGCATTACCTCGCTAAAGCCTCATCCATAAGTACATATACAGTCTCCGTGCCTTCAAGAATGTTGATTCAAAGTGAGCTGATCTGTCGCAAGCCAACACATACCAATCACACAAGCAAATAACATTCCCTTCCAGGCGATCATCGCCCTCTCCTCTCTTTCTCTCCCCCTCAGGAGTGGGGAATAACTTCATATGAAAATTTTATTTTAATCACACGTTGGCCTACATTGACACTGGATGCGATTCGTGGACCTGACCACCCGATCAGGTTGATTCCACCCATCTACCAATGCAATGCAGCGCACAACACACAAACACACAATGATAACACACACATAGATCAGCTAGCCCATAACGAAGCTGGATGCGGCTCATGGTCGTGGCTACCCAGCCACGATGGCTCCACCCACCTACCAACCCGTTATGGCGCGTAGCTAAGACACAGACATATACATCCCAAGCCTATGGCGAAACTAGCTGCGGCTCGTGGTCCTAACCACCCGGCGAGGATAAATCCACTCACCTACTAGTCCACCATAGCGCATTGGTACGATCACACAACACATTTTCTTTTCTTTTTTTTTCGTTTTTCTTTCCATAGTTAATTAGTTCACCCAGGTCCTGAGAATTAGGGAGAGGAAGAAAGGGACTTTACCCACCGTTCCCACACTTACATGCAAAACATATACACACTAGCCTTTGACAGATCAACCACCTCTTCACTTCATCCTCTCAGCTATAGACACTACATATGTATTCATTGATTCAACTTTTCACTTGGTAACTACAATCAGCTATACCTTAGTCTCGCGTATCCCTATCCCTAGGTGTCCTAGAATGTGAGTCCCCGGAATGTCTCATGCAGTCTCACATCGTACTCGAATCCCGACAACCTCTCTAAGGCGAGTCAGGCTCAGCTTCAGGAGCTCCGTCATCACTTCCTAGCGTTAGCACGTCTGCCCAAGCCCATGTAATATCATTTTCCTCGTTAGGCATTTCCCTCGCGGGATCAAAATAATAGTATCGATCTCCCGCCCATCCTACATGTCGAGCTAGGTACTCCTCAAAACACTCAATATAAAATGCAACACCCAAATCCTGATTTATAAAACATACCAGCCAATGCGCTTCCTCAACATCGTATTCCGTCTCAAGGTCGTCGACATCTATATCCATGCGAGCGAACGTTTGGTCCGAGAAATATATCCTTAGCTCGTACAAGTAGAGTTGCGTAATTTGGTCTGCCATTTTGTTACTTAGGCTCTAACAGTCTCTGCATAACACAAAAAATATTAGAAGTCCAAATGCTTGAGCTAGCAAGGAATGATATTTATGACACACAAATCATAGCTTACATATGCGCATATATATATAATACTATACATGTATGTACAAGGAGTTTACTTCGTCACTTCGTTTGGGTCCTGTCTGGCTTCTCTCATCCTAACATCACTTGAAATAGGGTTTAACTCGAAGCGCGTTAACCTTCACGGGAGCATATTCTTCTCCTAAATCCTGAATTTGCATGGAACCATTAGAATTGAGTTCCACCACCTTAAACGGTCCCGCCCATCTTGTCTGCAACTTTCCTGGGAATTTATAATACTTGCTATCATAGACTAGTACCAAATCCCCTTCTTGAATCACATAGGTTTTGAGATTTTTATCATGTCTTTCCTTACGTCTCTTCTGAATAGCTTCCAAGCTTTGTTGTGCGATGAGCCTCTTTTCTTCCAGCTTCACCAGTTGTATGTACCTCTCCTTTAATGACTCTTCCTCGCCCAATCTGGTTTCAATGGCCACCCTTAATGTCGGCACTTCTTTTTCGATAGGGAAAATGGCTTCCTCGCCATATACTAGAGAGAACGGAGTACTCTTTGTCGTCACTCGGTAGGATGTTCGATATGCCCATAAAGCTTCCAAAAGTCTCTCATCCCAGTCTCTCCGATGCACAGCTACTGTTTTTGTCAGAATCTGTTCAAGGATTTTGTTGGTGACCTCCACTTGTCCATTCACCCTCGGATAATATGGAGTGCTCTTTCTATGTTTGATCTTATAGAGTTCCATCAATTCTTCGATCAATTCATTGACAAAATGTGTCCCTCTATCACTCACTATTTCCAATGGGCATCCAAATCGAGTGATAATTTGCTCATACAGAAATTTCGCTACATCAACAGCTCGGTCAGTCCTCAGAGCTTTGGCTTCCACCCACTTTGTAACATAATCAGTACAGACCAAGATATACCTATTGGATCTTCGTCGTGAGGGAGGATCAATAGGCCCCACAAAATCAATTCCCCATTTCTCAAACGGCTTAAGAGCCAACACCGGCGTAAGAGGAGAAGCATGTGATAATGTGGGTTTTCCCATTCGTTGGCATTTGGCGCTAGGCGAACCTATGGCACTCTCTTATAGAGACGTACCAAGCTAATTCCCGGCAGACGCACCAAATGAATCGTCGTTTAAAGCCCACGGAAAAGATGATTGTGAAAGCCTTTATGTTGTTCAAATCCCTCGGAATCGGTCTACTTGGATTACCTAGAGGCCATAATTGCTCTCGAATATCACATATGTATATACCCGCATTTATTAATGGAGCACGGGGGAAGAGAGGAAGAGCGAGTGCATAAAATCGTTTTCTGCACAAAACAACAAAGAACAAACAAATATGGAGACAAAGAGATGGATCTAGCGTATAATGGAGACCTGTGAGTGAGACACATGCAAGCATATCCACCCAGACAGAAAAATTTCAGGGGACGGTCCAGCATCTAGTTAGTGCGAAGCTACACGATCCCAAGATTCATGACACAGATCAGAAGAGCACTCTTAAGATCCACGGAATGGGCGCATACACCTTAAGTACGACGTTAAGTAAAGGTGTCCTTGCCCTACCAGGTTAGAGAGCATCATAAGATTGAATGCCATTTGCAATCATACAAAATTTGTAAGAGTTTCCAAGATCTGTCTAGCTTTACGTCACTTTTTCCAAGAAAGCATATCGTCCCAAGGTCATACATATGGTAGACATATTACAAACGGCATTCTGCAGATGCAGATGTCACACCATTCCTTGTAGAGTTAGAGATGTATTTCCTCGGCTGACGGGCAAAAAGGCCCACACCAAACCATAAGACAATTGCAGTTAGATTTTCGTGCAGAGTGGTGGCAGACATCATGCGCGGTTTGCATGGCAGAAAAAATTCTTCCTTTCCCAACTCTCGCCAAATTAGTAAGTCATGAATCTTTTGACTACGTTAGAGCTTGCAATTTCGTTACCTGTTCTCTTCAATTAACAGTTAGGTACGTGAGTCAGACTCTATAAATAGATCAGCTTCTCATCCCCGAACTTCTCCACATCCAAACCCAATAAGACAGAAGAAGAACACAAAATAGAAACCAATACAAAGACAAGAGCACGAGATCGACTGGCCCTTCGATATCATACAGAACTGCCTCAGCTTCATTTACCCCAGGCATAGTAAGCCTTCACCACAATCCATGGCATACGAGTTGACAAACAGTACAACAAGGCATTACAATGGACAATTACAGGAGCAAGATCTCTGCCTCATAGTTCCTCGAAAGAAAAACAAATATACATAGCAAAAGAACATGACTGCAGGCATGAGAGCTTGTACAGAAAGAGCTTGTTCCTTTCTTCTCCCCTCTGTCCCATTAAACAAGAAAGGAAGAAATACCGTTCGTTAACACGATGCGCAAAGCTGTTCTTAGCATGATGGAACGACACATACACCTGCAGCAGGTACAACTGAAAACGTTTGCTCCATTCCCGCTTCTGTGCGCTTGGCGAATCTACCCTTTATCCTGGGCCTTTTCTCTGCATAAGCTTTCCTTGAAGCATATCTTATTGTTTTCTCAAATCTTCTCTTATTCCTCCTCTCCTCGTCGACAGCGCACCCCCTTCTCTCTTGTAATCCCCTTCGCAGCCTTTTCATCCGACATCCACAAGATTACATACCCCCCTTGTTCTGCACCCGAAAACGGAAAAGCGCGCCCCCCCCCCCCCCCCTTTTCTGTTTCTTGTCAGGCCTGCAACAAAAACGGCATGCCCCCCACTCCTCTGCTGTGCTCGTCAGAGCAAAAAAAAAAAAACGGACCTGCCAGTCCAAAGTCCCAGTATAATATCTTCATAAATGAGACCTTATTTACTGGTATCAAGAGAACTATGACTGCAAGTCCAACCAGAAATGAAAATTTTACTTGGAGGTACAATAAGATTAATGCAGCCATCATTTGTAGAGGTAAGCTCCAAAGCTCATGCAAGCTACCACATAAGTTAACAATACGTTCTGAGTCAACTGACATTAAAGTTTGTATCTCTCCATTGGAAAAGCAGTTCCGATCGGATAAGCGTACATCCAAAGCTTTGTAATATATGAGCATGATAATGCTTGATCGCAGTTGTAACTTAAGTTTTGCCACCATGAAAGTATATTGTGTTCCCAGGAATGCCCGAAGAATAGACATGAGACCAATGGCAATAGCACATCCATAACCAATCTTTGCATTTTGCGCTTGTCCATCCTCCATATTTGTTACGATTGAATGTAGCAAAAGTGGGCCAACAAATCCAGAAGCATCATTTAGCATCTTCACAATGCCTATGTATAAGTACTGCCAGCGATAGACCAAATAGATGGCATGAAATAAGGAGCTTTCACATTCTTTATCTGTTTGCTCCTCCATCCACGATTTAAACAACCATTTGGAACAATTGTTGGGATCCAAACTCTCTGGCAGATCGAATAAATCATCATAATTCAACTGCCGTTTAATACCAAGGTCCATCAAAGGTGTTACCCATGTAAATAGGAGTTGCTCCCAAAGCGAAATTCCCTTCTTAGATTTCGAATCAATTTGTGAATGCTTAATGTCCAAAAGGGACTCTGACAAATCAGGAAGATCCCTCCTCTAGAACCTCTGGCGTCCAGAGCACCTTGTATCTCCTCCCTAAATTATAACCATAGGGGATGTGGAATGTCGGCCTAAGAAGCCACCATATTTGCAAACACCTCTGCTTGGTCATTACAGTAGCATATCGATAGTGTAAAATCCAGCATGACAAGACCGACTCTAGTCCATGTAGACAGATAAATAGAACAGTATGACTATGATGTAGCATCCACTCATTGTGATCACTGAAAATTAGTCTTAAACCCTGCCAAGTGGTCAACAAGAAGGAAATTGCAGGTAGCATCCCCACACACCGTACTCTTCTCATACCAAAGAATTGGAAAGCTTTCTTTGCTTTTTTGTTCTTGGATGGAAGAGCATCGTTACTGCAGATGACTATAAGAAATATTGTTATGAGACTTGCTGCACAGCCAAAGACTAACTCTTCAAAACAGAACGTGAATTCATGGTCTTCCCACACTGGTAAGGGAGAGGAACAAAAAAGTGCCAGAGACAAATGACGTTGAGAGGAAAACTTATCAAGAATGCCATTCATTGATTCCATGAGTCCACTTGGTCCTGCTTACACTTTAAATCATGTAAGCACAGAGTCCAGGAGTCCTTCAACCACACCACAGACCTTAATATCCAGTACTGTTACTACAGTATTTCCACGAGCATGCTTCAAACTTTCTTTGGATTCCATATGGGAGATAATAACTCAGTCCATTTATTATAAAAGCTTCTCAATGTCTCCAATGGTGCCACATGCTTCTCCCATGCCATGGTCCACATATCCACCCATCAAAGTTGTCCATGTAATCTCCAAATACTTCATATCAACCGTTTGATCAACTCTTCAAGTACCTGAAATCAACAATATTTTCCTGCCAATATATCCATATTAGTGCATAAAAATTCACCATTTCTGGGGCTAACACATGGAACATAGGGTTCCTCGCAACTACTAATGCACTCTGATTATAAGTGAAGATGGTGGTGCTAGAAGATTGACCAACACCTGAATCAACCAAAAGGCATTTGAGCCACTCACACTCAACAATAGCTATGAAAGATGCCCTATACTCAACCTCACAACTAGAAGTGGCCACAATAGGCTGCTTCTTGCTCAACCAAGATATGTATGAGCTATCAAGCATGAAGCAAACACCATTAGTGGACACACGAGTGTCATAGCAATGAGCCCAATCTAAGTAAGAAAAAGTATGTAAATCTGGCAGTAATGATCCCCCCTTCGTATAAAACAACCCAAGTATCTATGTACCACTCAAGTAGCAAAAGATGCGCTTAATTTCCTGCCAATGTTGACACCTAAGATGCATAAAGTTGCTCATTTGAGAAACAAAAACTTGAATACTAGGCCGAGTTATGCATAAGTAAATCAAGCATCCAACAACCTATTGATAGAGAACAACACCAAATGCATCTCCAACATGATGAAGACTCAATTGTAAACCTGTTTCCATAGGAATAGCAATAGGTTTGCAATCTTCAAGGCCAAAATGCTGCAATAATGTGTCAATATATTTTGTTTAACACAAAGCTATTCCGCCATCAAATTGCATAAAATCAATGCCTAGATAATTATGCAGATGCCCCAAATTTGACATCTCAAAAGAGGCATGCAAATTAACCTTAAATTCAGCAATATGCTTCTCATTAGGACAAGTGAGTAGCATGTCATCAAAATACACAACAATGATTAGAATTACATCATCTGCATGCTTAACATATAAGGTGATCTCAGTTGGACTATTCTCAAAACCATGTGCAATCAAATAGGCATGTATCTTTTCATACCAAGCACATGGTGCTTGCTTCAAACCATATAACTCCTTTTTCAACCTACACATGAGGCTTAAATACATACACTTCTTCATGTAATTTACCATTGAAAAATACAGTTTTAATGTCCAACTGATGTACATTCCAACCATGATGAACTGCAAGTGCGCACATGCTAAGAACAATGGTCATTCAGCAAGTGGGTGCAAAGGTCTTCTCAAAATCAATGCCTCTCTCTTGAGCATAACCTTTTGCAAAAATCCTATAATTATACTTGTCAATTGTTCCATCAGGCTTACATTTCACCTTGTATACACATTTAGTGCCAATGGCCTTTTGTTGAGAGGCAAATCGCATAAAGGCCAAGTACCATTCTTCATAATAGCATGATATTTTGATTGCATAGCAACCATCTAGTTTTTTGAATTTTGTGCTTTGTCAAAAGAAATAGACTCATTCTCATCACAAAGACTAGGGGGTAGCTATCTCATAGCAATGTGATGCACAGGAAGCACTATGAGAGCCTGAACGAGTATGATATGATAGAGGTGCATATAATTTGCTATCTATTAAAGTCTACACAATCCATTTAGTCATAGTTTTTGCCTCCTCTATACTAGCTCTCTCAACAACAAGTGCATTGTGTAAATCTGCATCAGAATTGGGATGAATTACATCATCATGTAGAACCTGTAAAGGTTGAGAAATTGCGTCATTTGGATCAGCAATTGATTTTCCACCTATAAAAAGAGGAAGCAAAGTGTCGTATACATCTTTGGAGATGGTTGACATTTCCTTATTACATGAAATTAATGGCTGAATTGCATCTTCCACAAAGCAACATCATGGCTAACCAAAATGTGTTTAATGTGTGGATGACATAGACAATAGCCTTTGCTTTCAGAACTATACCAAAAAAAAAATACATCTCATTGCTTTATCATCCAATTTCCTATGTTGTTGTTCATGTAGTAATGCATATGTGAGACAACCAAAGACATGGAAATGAGCAATAGATGAATTGAGATCATGCCAAGCCTCGTATAGAGTGATAGACTATAGTGCTTTGGTGGGGCACCTATTAAGTACATATGTTTCACACATAACAACCTCAAGCCAAAAGCTATGTGGTAAAGTGTGAATTTTGACCATACACCTTGCAATCTCCATGAGAGCCCTATTCTTTCTTTATGCATGTGAGTATCATAACCATCAGCCCAATCACTACTTGTAAAAGTATACAAGCATGACTGAATATCTATACCATATAAGAGACCTAAACTCAAAGTGCCTTTGAGATATATGAACACATGTTTTACTGCTTGCCAATGCTTAGTGCTAGGGCTATGCATGAATCGAATCAATTGGGAAATTTCATATTGTATATCTGACCTTGTGTTGCATGCATATATAAGACATCTAACAACTTTCTAATTGAAATGCATCACTGGAACCCTCAACTGAGAACCTAAATCTTGCTTCCATTGGTTGTGGAAACTAGCTTGCAATCCTCAAAGTTAAAACATTGAAGTTGTTTTTCAACATACTTTGCCCGATGCATAACAATTCCCCCCCTCAATGGATACAAATTGGATGCCAAGATAGTAGCGCAAAAGACCAAGATGAGTCACATCAAAAGTTTCTTGTAAATCAGCCATAAGAATGTCAACTTTGGATGAAATGACCTGATCAAGAGTGTCTCATCAACATGAAGAAAAAGCACTATAAATCAGCCCCATTTTTGCATACATAGAGGGTGCTTTCAATCGCATGTGTAGATAAGAGCAACCAAGACCTTATGGATTTTATCATACTATGCATGTGGAGCTTGCTTGAGACCATAAATGGCTTTATGCAAGTGACAAACCATATACTCTTGCCCTTTCATGGAACATCTAGGAGGTTACTTCACATAAACCTCTTCTTGCAAATCACCATTCAAGAAAGCTATTTTTATGTCCAACTGATGTATTTTCCAACCTCATTGGGAAGCCAATGCAAACATTGTACCAATGGTAGTCATGCGTGTACATGCAAAATTTTCTTCATAGTCAATGTCATATTGTTGCACATATCCTTTGGCAACCAATATCACTTTGTGGCGATCAATGCTACCATCTTACTATCTCTTAATATTATAAATCCACTTTGTACCAATGGAAATTTTTGCTTTTGGAAGTTTACATAACTCCCAAGTAGCATTCCTATGTATGGAGTCCATTTGTGATTGCATAACACATCCATTTTGGATCATTACATGCATCTTCAAAAGTAAGTGGCTTTTCATTACATGTTGTAATAAGAGAATAATCCACAAAAATACTTGATGCTTGGTGAGAGCTTGATCTTGTTCTACCAAGTAAAGGTGCACTCAATTTGTTGTCCTACAAAGTTTGTTTCAACCGCTTTGGCATACTCAGTATAATGTGGAGTTTGAGGTCTTCGAAAGCACCCAAACAACACAAGGAAAAAGAATAGGAAAAAAACCTCCTAAAGAGGGAAAAAAGTGCCCCGATGGTCCTAGTGTGTTCACACACATCACTAGTGAAATATATCAACAAATCCCCCCTCGAAGTGATGCGATGAACAAGGAGATGGCACTCATGTATAAGGAAGTGCCAAGCTATGTGGAATCAAACCGCAAAAGAAAGTAAGCCCAAAGCTTTGTGAAAAGCTTCAAATTTCTCCCTAGGCAAAGGCTTTGTAAAAAGGTCTGCAATGTTCTCCTATGTGGGCACATATGCCAAACTAATCTCTCCAACAAAGAACCTCTCACTAACATAATGATAATGCACCTCAATGTGCTTACTGCAAGCATGGAACACAAGGTTCCTCGCAATTGCCAATGCACTATGATTGTTAGTGAAGATGGTGGTGGCAGAAGAATGATCGACACTCGAATTAGCCAGAAGGTATCTGAGCCCCACACACTCAACAATCGTTGTGAAAGTTGCCCTACACTCAACCACACAACTAGAAGTGGCCATAGTAGGTTGCTTCTTGCTCAACCAAGATATGCATGAGCTACCAAGCATGAAGAAAAAACATCTAGTGGACACCTGAGAGTCATAGCAACCAACCCAATCCAAGTCAGAAAAAGCATGTAGATTTGCCGATAGTGATCCCCCCTTGGGATAAAACAATCCAACTATCTGGGTACCACTCAACTAGCAAAAGATGCACTTAATTGCATGCCAATGCTTGACACCTAGGCAATGCATAAAGCTTCTCATATGTGAGACAACAAACATAATATCTGGCCGAGTAATGCATATTAAGTAAATCAAGCATCCAACAACATGTTGATAGAGAACTACATCAAATGCATCTCCAACATCGTGAAGAGTCAACTATAAACCTGTTTCCATAGGAGTGGCAATAGGTTTGCAATCTTCAAGGCCAAAATGCTACAATAACGTGTCAATATAATTTATTTGACACAAAGCTATTCTGCCATCAACTTGCATAAACTGAATGCCCAAATAATGATGCAAATGCCTCAAATCTAACATCTCAAATGAGGCATGCAAATTAGCCTTAAAATCAACAATATGCTTCTCATGAGGACGAGTGAGAAACATGTCATCAACATAGACAACAATGATCATAAGCACATCATTTGCATGTTTAACATATAAGGCACTTGTAATAAAGTAATTCTATGATCTAAGGGTCCGACCGGTTCAAACAAATCTGAAATCGGACATCGTTTGGTCACTCATGTGTATGGCCAAAGATCTCGAGACTAGACTTAATCATAAATTCATGTGGTCTCTTAAACAAGTGATTCAGTTAGCCTAGTGGTTACGTCTCAAGGTTGTGAAGGAGGAGGTCTTGGGCTCAAACCCTCATGGGGAGCATGGGGAGAGTGTTTTGCTCAAAGAGCTATAGAGCCTTCTAACTCAAGTTAATGTGAGTTAACTTGAGTCTAGTGGGAGTTGACTCGAGTGGCGAGTACAACAACCACTAGCGGACTCTAGTGGAAGGTACTAAAGCAGTGGTCAAGATCACTTCAACCACTAATAGACTCTAGTGGAAGCTATTAAAGGAGTAGATGAGATTGCACATGCACTTGTGGACTATAAGTTACATTTGTGGTCCTCATGTATCTTATTATATCTGTAAATTATATAGGATGAGCTTGTAGACGAGTGCAAAAGAAACTTTGTGCCTCGAAAATACAAATGGTTAGATATTGCGACATGCATGGCCAGTTGGTTTCGAGTTCAGAATGTGTATGCTTGGATTTCGTGCATGTTATTAGTCGACTCCAACTTGAGTCTTATGCTTAAGAATACTCTTCTGCATGATCTACGTGGCAAAAACCATCTCGTTATGTTATGAAGCTGTCGAACATGGGGGATTCGATCCCGAGTGCTTTCTGAGTTGCCACCATCGGTGTAACCAACATATCAGTGGGGGTGTTGTAGAGCAAAGAAGAGCAAAGATGCAGAGAAAAAGAAGGGCCCCAAAATTTTTACGATTTGGACACCTTATTTTTGTACCATAGTCATGTTGTAATATGTTTTCCGATGTAAATGCATTAGGGGAGTCCTCTAGATGCATACCCATAGAGATTTGTATCATTACCTTTGTAAATTAGTAGGGACTTAATCTTTTAGTCAATAAAGTGTCGGTCTCTTGTGTGAAAGGACCAATTCCACGACACAAGTATATAAGTCATTTTGTGAGTCTTTGTAAAGACTTTGGCCATTGTGAGAATCAAGAGCATAGAATTTCGAATTTGTGTCTTCTCTTCTCTGTATCTTCTTCCTTGTGAGTTTGCATGCATGTGTGATGCTTGAAAAGAGTGCTCTGAAGTGTTGTCTATCTATGGTAGTGCTTGTTTATTGTTGGTAAGGTGTGTGCTAAGTGTAGGAAGTGCTGAAGCATAGGTAGGTCATTCTCATGGCTCAATATTTTGTTCATAACTTGAAGTAGGAGTGTCAGAATTGAGTGAAAAGATGACCGTTGGATGCGTCTTCTTGAGAGCTTCAAAAAGAACTTGCTGTTTCTATATTTGCAGTTCGAAGTTGAGAGAAAAGCTCGATTTACTGTTGGCTATTGCTTTAAGTGTCATGACACCATAGCTGACCATGAAGGCTTGAATGTGATGGAATTATACTTGTATGCACCTTTTTAGATTTCATTTGCATTGACCATCATTTGAATACATGTCCTAATACACTCGGCTAGGTTTTGATACTCCTTGGATTGATAATTAAAGCGTGAATCCCCACTGTATGCACTTGCAGGGAATTGAGGTATAGTCTCTTTCTCCTCAAGTCCCTAAATTGATACTTAGGTACACACATTTTTTTGGCACTGTTGTCAGGGAATGTCTAATCAAACGGAGGCATTTGTGTGATGGTGAAAGCTCTTAGCATTGAAGTAAGTAGAGGAGTGGTGAATTTCTCTTCTTTGGTAAGTCACTTTCATCCGCACTTACTACTTCTCACCTTTGGAGTGTGTGTAGTGAGTCCTTAGCTTAGTTTAGGAAAGTGAGTTAGAGGGAGAAGTTAGGGTAGGTAGGAAGAAGGAAGAGAGTTAGGTTAGGTAGGTAGGTTCAATTTTCAATTTTTTTTCTTTCAGCCCTTTTCAACCTTGGTACCCTTTAGAGGCTTAAAAGCCAAAGAGAATTCATTTCAAAATCACTTGTTCTTCAGCAAGTATCACGAGTGCACAGACGGTAGGTGTCGTGAACTGATTTCGAGGCTTTTGGAGTTAGAATTAGCAGGTGTCGAGTGAAGAAAGCTTGAGGGAAATTTAGTGAGGTGAGCTTAACAAGTCCTTCTTCTGAAATTTCAATTCAAATAAATGGAAACAGTAAGACGACCTGTGACAGATGTTGTGAGGGAAATATCTAGGGGCTGAGTGAGAAACTCCTTGATTCAGACACTTTGGGAAGGGGAGATAAGCACTAAGATCACACACATTAATTTGATTTGCCAAAATAATTGCTTGTGTTTGAAAAAACTCAAGTATCGTGACCTCCCAAGGTCGAGTGTCACGACATTTAAGTGTCGTGATCTCCCCTGGTTGAGTTCACGATACCTACATTGACTAAGTGTCGCGATACCTACCAGGTGTCGTGTGTCGTTGACATCAAGTGTCACGACATCTCACCAAGTATTGAGTATCATTGACATAAAGTGTCACGATACTTACGAAGTGTCATGTGTCGTTTACTCTGAAGTGTTGTGATACTCACCAAGTATCAAGTGTCATTGACGGATCAAGTATTGTGTGTCGTTTACTCCGAAGTGTCGCGATACCTACTAAGTGTCGAGTGTCGTTCACGGATCAAGTATCATGTGTCATTTACTTTCAAGTGTCGCGATACCTACTAAGTATCGAGTGTTGTTGATTGACCAAGTATCGTGTGTCGTGCCAGAGACCTTAAGTGATACCTCCGCCAGGAGATTCCAAATTAAGGAAAAAATACATATAAATATACAAATTTTAAGGAGAGCACTGGGAGCCAAGGGCTGTCTAAACTCAATTAGAGCTCTTAGTGAATGAACTTGAGATCGGCAAGAATCCTAGGAAGCCGAAGAAGTGTAGTCTCATCTGTAGGAAGTGTAGCCAAGCGGAGTATTCATTCTCATTATTTCGAAACCTCGAGCGAGTCTAAGGAGGAAACCATTATGGCCTCAGAAGACATGCATAGTTCTGTACCAATAGCCAGCCTAATGTCTATCATTGAGGGAGAGTACCAAACCTCTTTAGAATATGTGAGCACCAATTAACATGAATTACCCATCTACACAGATGGATTAAACTGATCAATGGCAAGGATGAGGAAAGCGAGAGATGCTCACATAGTGCCTAGATGAGCAGTCAAGTATGTGGAAGGATTCTACATTGACAAAAGGGGAATTATGTATGCAGTCACTGAACACCCAGAGAGCATCAATGAGCAAAGGGAAGAAGATAATGGCCAACACCCTAACAAAGAGGAACGAAAAGAGCAAGTGTCAACCCCTAGAGGGAAGTCCATTGTAATTAGAGTTTGGAGAGGGGGCCTAATTCCCCAAGACGACTCCTTAATGGATGTCTATTTGGTGAACGGAATGGAGCATTTGCTTAGAACCAACTCTTCATTATGGGAAGAAGTGACCAATCCAGCCACCATTTATGAGTTACAAGATCTTGAAAACCCCGCTCACATTACGTATTCGCACAAGAATCAGAGAAGATACTGGCCCTTGACTAAATTAGAGGGAGCTAGGTTGAAATATCACAACATTGCTATATTCTCGCCTAGAGATCAAGCCACTACTTCTCAAAACCCACACGACACTCACCTACATTCATCTTATCAACATTCAAGACAAACACAACAATAGAGCATTCTAGTTAGACGACAAGTTCAGTTTGCTACACCTGGTAATAATCCTAACTATCAACCTCCTACAAATGCAGAACCAAGAAATAGAATCCCTGTTCATGAGAGACCACTAGTAGGAAGAGAAGCAGGCATACGAATAGGACGAACAGTTCTTCGAGTAATGCCAAGACTGACTAAACTTGGAAGAAGACTAAGACCCATTCAAGTTGGCAAATGCATGAGGAGTCACTATGATGGCTCTAGTGAGCCATAAAACCATATTGCTGAATTCAAGCAAGTGATAAGAGCTTAACAAGTAGAAGAATTCTTGATCGAATATGAATCATTTGACCTAACCCTTACTGACACGACCTTAGCATGGTTCCAACTCTTAGATCCTAATAATTTTAAAAACATGGAACAAGTATAGCAGGAATTGATTGAGGAATTCACCAAGAATGGAATAAAAAACAACTCTTCATCATTAATCCATAGTTTCAAACAGGCACCTACGGAATCAGTGAGATTAGCAACGAGACGATTCAAGCAATATGTGGATAGATGTCTTGTAGAAGAGAGGCCCACTCAAAACAAAATGGTCCCACTATTCTTGGAAGGATTAGTGAATGGCTCATCAAGATCCTTAGTATATGTGAAGAGAGTCCAAAGTTTACAAGAATGCATGGAGTGTATCGACCTAGTGGACAATCTGGCAGAAGACTTAAAAATATCTCAAGGTAGTGTTAAGAGTGAGGATAGTGTCAGTAGTACTTCCAATCCCAGGAACAATGTAGAAGAGATAGCCGATTTAGTGGCTAAGAAGCTGAATGTTCAAGGACAGAGGAATTATCCCAACAACCCTATGAGAGTGCCTATGTTCAGAGATGTGTCCACTGTGGAGGTGACCACCCTTCTCACATGTACAATAGGGGATTAATCCCACCACCTCCTTATGCCTATAACATACCACCTGCCTAGAGTCAAACTCATTATTGTAGCATAGAGCAAAGGTACACAAATCATAGTACAAAGAATTGTACTTATAATCGATAACCAAGACCTGCACAACCACCATTTAGGCCTTATGGATACCCTTTGAGAGATCAAGGAGGAAAAGTCTATAGATACCCCCCATACCAGTAGCAAGCACGTACACCACGACCGTATGCATATCAAAGATACAATCAACCTCAACCAGTGCTAGGACAACAACCACCTCACCCTCAAAATGTTGTCCAAGTGAAAATTACTCAAATTAAAGAGAATCCTGAAAGAGCAATAGTACCAGCTACCCCATTGACTAGTACTGAGACTCATGACCCACGTTATGACCTTAGTCAAGGAAATTATTCCACTTATGAGAACACTATGGCTGTGTAAGGACAATCTTATGAACCATATACATATGGATCTGAAGGATATGATATCTCCTATGGATATGATCAGGACTATGTGTCACTAATGTACATTGCTCCTAGAGCACCCCTACCCCCACGACCAATGAACATACCACCTGCCCCTAGAGGACCATGTTATAGATGCGGAGGTGATTGTTAAGGAAACACTCACAAATTTGACGCAACAAACAAAGAGAAAAACAGAATCTTCTGGAAAATCTATGCACAGGTGTACAGTATGCGAAGTTAGTGCGCGGTGTGTGCATAACAGAGAAATTAACCGCGGCGGGCGCGTAAGGCACGCATAACGCGAATTGAAGAATGACAGGGCAGAAGAGCGCCAAAAATTGTATATATATACAGCAAGATTTGAAGAACACATAGTGTGAGTGTATGCGAGAGTATAGACGATGATACACAGAGAAGAACGAGAGATAGATATAGAGAAGACGCCATAGATCGCGTATGAGTGAAGAGAGATTTAGAAGTTCTCAGAAGACGCCATAGATCGCGTATGTACGGATGAATAACACAAGCCTGAAGTGTCGGGTCTTTTCATCTGAAGAGAGATGGTAATAAGAAACTACTCACTGTAGGAGAGTTTCTGTAACTTGAGCAAGAAGAGGCCAAGCTTACTTGTACACATCTTCTCTAATCGAAAACACATGTTCATGTGGATGTCTGCGCACAATCTTTACTTGTGAAGAATCTGAAGTTATTTCCTGTTAGGGTAGGAAGCTTCGTCTATCGTTAACTGTCACGACTCGTTACTAAACGTGCTTCAATACCTTCTCTGTAAACGCATGTTTCGGTGAATAACAGTTTACTCAGTAAACATATTTCAGTAATTCTCGGTCAGTTACAGTTTCTCAGAAATCAGGATTTTCCGGTAGAACAACGAAGTATAACTCATAGCAGAGTTCGAAGCTTTGTATGAGAGATAGCTCATTTTGTAGCTAGACGTCTCTACTTTAAGCTGATCACAGTTTCCGGTGAAATGAAGATGTACACACAGTACAAAAGTTAACCGGAAAGTAGCATTTTAGAACTGTGAAGTCTCCAGAAGGAAGTTCATTCGGTGAAGGAAGCTCACACACTACTTCCTTACTTCACATAAGTTCATCTGAAGCAATTACGAGCAGAACTAAGTTTATTTCGGTGAAGTTCCGGTAAGATTTCGGTGACGTCCCAGCGACAGTCTGGTGAAGCTCCGGTGGAACCTGAGTCGCAGAATAACATAGTTAAAGCAACGTTATTTAGGCTAAGCTACTATTGATTACAGAGGTGTTCTAAATCACTCTAGTTTAGCATCCTACTACGGTGGTGCGACAATTTCTGCAGGCCTGACAGAGTTCAAGCCTTGTCGCGAAAACTCACCTTCAGGGCGAAAGTATTTCCGCAACAGAAGGCGTTAGAGCCGAAATTTTCGCCAACAATTGGTATCAGAGCAGGTTAGTTTTCCCAAGAATCGGTATAAGAGCCGGATCATTCCACGAGAGGAAGAAGATCATGGCAGATCATGTCCAAATTGATAAACTGGACAGAGATAATTATCCTGCATGGGTAATGCGCATGGAAGCCTTACTTATGAGTAAGGACTTAATGACGTACGTGACCGGAGAAGAAAAGAAACCGACTTTTGAAGATGATAGCCAACCAGAAAAGGAAGAGATAGAAGCTTTGAAGCTGTGGCAAAAGAAAGATGCAACGGCAAGAGCCTACATCTACAACACTGTTTCAGATCATCTGCTACCGCACATTAGAGGTCTGGAGAAAGCGGAGGACATATGGAGTGCATTGGAAGATCATTTCCAAAATACTACGAAAGCCAGGAAGGCTAGCTTATGGTCCGAATTTACTACATTCAAAAAGAAGTCGAGTCAAAGCATAAGTGACTACGTCACTAAAATGAAGGATCTAGCAGATAGTCTTGGATCCATAAATGAAGAAGTCGAAGATCATAGATTGATAGCGCAAGTGCTCACAGGGTTGAGAGGAGATGAAAGGTGGAAACCTTTCGTACTATCAACTGAACTCTCCTTAAATCATTTTGTACCAGATTTAAATCAGCTGCTTGGTTTGATGCTCACATATGAGCAAGACCTGAAAGGAGACGCAGACAAAGGACATAGCTCTGCAATGTACATGAAGAACAGGAAGAAAGACAAAGGCAAGTCAAAAGATGAAGAAGAGTCGAGCTCTCAGGCCTATTACGCAAGAGGTAAAGGCACTGGCAGAGGAAGAGCAAGAGGAAGAAGCCGCCAAAATACCACCAAGAAAGCTTGCTGGATTTGTGGACTAAGTAACCAACTGGCGCATGACTGTTGGCACAATCAACAAGGATCAAATCAAAATCAAAACAACAATAGCAGAGGCAGTAGCGGAAGAAATCAGAGTAACTTCCAAAGAGGAAGACAAAGCCAAAGAGGAGGCTACGGTAGAGGTGGAATAAGAAGTTGGGGACAGAGCCAATCCTACAACACCACCTACAACAATTACGCAAATGACACACAGAATGAAAGTCATACATCATTGATGATGAACTCAATCAGCACATCAGAAAATGAAGACCTAAAGGTATTTTACATTGATTCTGGATGCTCTAATCATTTGTCAGGAAATATAGAACTAATGTCAGAACTAGAGAAAGGTAATTCTAGTCACACTGTTCAAACAGGTGACAATACAAGACACAAAGTACAATCAATCGGAAAAGTGAAATGCAAGAGTGGAGCAGATTTGCTAACCAATGTTTTGTATGTTCCAACAATACCGAAAAATCTGATCAGTGTGGGACAGATAGTCGAAAAAGGTTTTCAGGTCAGATTTACAAACAAAGGAGTATTTGTAGAAGATCCCAAGAACGGATACTATCAGATCGTCTCTGGTAAGAAAGAAGGCAGACTCTTTACCTTAAGAGTACAAGGGAACATTGGCCAAGCGCTGCTCACACATGATGAAAAGGTAATTACAGAACTTGATCTCTGGCACAAGAGATTAGGTCATTTTCACGAAAAAGGAATCAAAGCTATGATAGCGAATCAGTCTGTACTGGGATTACCGAACGTACAGAACCAACATATGATTCACAAATGCGAAGCCTGTCAAATGGGAAAAGCCCACAGGTTACCTTTCCAGAAGAAAGGATTCAAACATGATGGTGTGCTAGAACTCATACATACAGACATATGGGGACCAACGAAAGAAGGATCAATCAGCGGGTCAAGGTACTATGTTTTATTCATTGATGATGCAACAAGGTGGATAACTCTTTATGTTTTGAAGGAAAAGTCAGAAGTGTTCGGAGCTTTCAGACGTTTTCATGCATATGCTGAAAGACTCACCGGTCGAAAACTTAAAAGACTGAGGTCTAATGGAGGGGGAGAATACTTCTCCCATGAATTCAATGACTATCTTTGGAATGCAGGTATTAAGAGAGAAATAACCTGCAGATATACACCACAACAAAACGGTGTAGTAGAAAGGAGGAACCGAACTCTAGTCGAGTTTGCACGAGCTATGCTAAAAGAAAAAAATTACCCAGATTATCTTTGGGCTGAAGCCGTAAATACAGCTACATACTTGGTAAACAGATTACCATGTACAGCCTTAGAAGGAATGACCCCTTATGAAGCTTGGTGGGGAAAGAAGCCAACACTTGATCACTGCAAAGTGTTTGGATCAGTAGCGTATGCTTATGTACCGTCTCAACTGAGACATAAGCTTGAACCAAAAGCAGAGAAATATGTATTCGTCGGATATGACGAGAAACAAATGGGTTACAGGATATGGAGCCCTCTAACCAAACATTTTACTGTTTCCAGGGATGTAACATTTGATGAACAGAAAAGCTGGTATGCAGATCAGAGTCATACAGCTGAAGAATTTGAAGAAGAGATAAAAAGAAGAGAGAAAGGAAAATCAATTGTTCAGGTAAACAAAGATGAAGAGGCAAGTACGTCCAGGACCGGAACGGGTATAAGGAACGAAGATGAAGACGGGTACTCAGACACACACGAAGAATATGAACCAAGAAGGTCAAACAGAGTAAGAAAACAACCAGAAAGATACTCGTATGATACAACGTATATAACTCAACAAGATTATGCATATATGGTTAAAGAAGAGGAAGAGCCTCAGAGCTATGACGAAGCCAAAAGCAAGAAGCAATGGCAAGAAGCAATGGAAGAAGAACTCACCGCACTGGAAGAGAACAAGACATGGGAGCTTGTTCCTAAACCGAATGGTAAGAAAGTAATTGGAAATAAATGGGTGTTCAAAATAAAGAAACTTGCAGATGGAAGGATAGCCAGACATAAAGCGAGACTGGTTATCAAGGGCTATGCTCAGACGCATGGCATAGACTATGACGAGACGTTCAGTCCGGTGGCAAAGATGTCAACCATAAGAACAGTGATTGCTATAGCAGCATCAAAAGGATGGAAGCTAAGTCAGCTAGATATAAAGAATGCATTCCTGAATGGATATATATCAGATGAAGTCTATATGGAACAACCGGAAGGGTTTATAAGTTCCAGATACCCAAACTTTGTTTGCAGGTTAAGAAAAGCACTTTATGGACTGAAGCAAGCTCCAAGAGCTTGGAACTACAGACTCGTGAAGTATCTGAACGAACTTGGATACCAAAGTTCGAAGGCAGATGCAAGTCTACTCATCAAAAGAACAGAAGAAGGAATGATCTACATTTGTATCTATGTAGATGACATAATAATTATAGGAACCTCAGATGCAGGAATCACAGAGGTAAAGAAACTGCTAGAAAAGGAATTCAAGATCAGTGACCTAGGAAAGTTATCATACTTTCTAGGAATGGAAATCTCATATACAGATCATGGTGTATATGTCACACAAGAGAGGTATCTCCTGAACTTACTGAAGAAGTTCAATATGGAAAATTGCAGAGAAGCTTCAACACCGCTTGAAGTAAACCATAAACTCAGTAAATATAGTGGTACAAAGTTCAAAGATATGAAGAAGTATCAATCGTTTAGGAAGCTTAATATATGCTACGCTAACAAGACCGGATCTCAGTTTTTCGGTGGGAGTCCTTTCACAGTTTATGCATTGTCCGACAGAACAACATTGGGTTGCAGGACAAAGAGTTCTCAGATATATCAAAGGAACTATAAAGGAAGGATTATATTATCCTTTTACGTCAGATATAAAGCTCAGAGCATATAGTGACTCAGATTGGGCAGGAAGTCAAGATGACCGAAGATCAACGCACGGGTATATGATATACCTAGGAGATAAGCTGGTAAGCTGGTGTTCGAAGAAGCAACACACAGTAGCCTTATCATCAACAGAAGCAGAATACAAAGGACTGGTAGAAGCAGCAAAAGAAGTAATATGGATGCAGACTTTACTTAAAAGCATGGGTATAGATCAAAGTATACCGATCATACATGGAGATAATATGAGCTCGCTGTATCTTGCAGCGAATCCTGTGTTTCATGCAAGAACAAAACACATAGAGATTCAGTATCATTTCCTAAGGGAAAAAGTAATGGAGAAAGAGATAGAAATAGTCTACACTCCTACGAAAGATCAGATTGCAGATATTCTGACAAAGAGCTTGGATGGAACAAAGACAAACAGATTCAAAGAGATGGCAGGAATAAAAGAAAGAAAGATATATGAAAGACCGGAAGATGTCAAATTAGTGATTGAGGGGGAGCTGTTAAGGAAACACTCACAAATTTGACGCAACAAACAAAGAGAAAAACAGAATCTTCTGGAAAATCTATGCACAGGTGTACAGTATGCGAAGTTAGTGCGCGGTGTGCGCATAACAGAGAAATTAACCGCGGCGGGCGCGTAAGGCACGCATAACGCGAATTGAAGAATGACAAGGCAGAAGAGCGCCAAAAATTGTATATATATACAGCAAGATTTGAAGAACACATAGTGTGAGTGTATGCGAGAGTATAGACGATGATACACAGAGAAGAACGAGAGACAGATATAGAGAAGACGCCATAGATCGCGTATGAGTGAAGAGAGATTTAGAAGTTCTCAGAAGACGCCATAGATCGCGTATGTACGGATGAATAACACAAGCCTGAAGTGTCGGGTCTTTTCATCTGAAGAGAGATGGTAATAAGAAACTACTCACTGTAGGAGAGTTTCTGTAACTTGAGCAAGAAGAGGCCAAGCTTACTTGTACACATCTTCTCTAATCGAAAACACATGTTCATGTGGATGTCTGCGCGCAATCTTTACTTGTGAAGAATCCGAAGCTTCGTCTATCGTTAACTGTCACGACTCGTTACTAAACGTGCTTCAATACCTTCTCTGTAAACGCATGTTTCGGTGAATAACAGTTTACTCAGTAAACATATTTCAGTAATTCTCGGTCAGTTACAGTTTCTCAGAAATCAGGATTTTCCGGTAGAACAACGAAGTATAACTCATAGCAGAGTTCGAAGCTTTGTATGAGAGATAGCTCATTTTGTAGCTAGACGTCTCTACTTTAAGCTGATCACAGTTTCCGGTGAAATGAAGATGTACACACAGTACAAAAGTTAACCGGAAAGTAGCATTTTAGAACTGTGAAGTCTCCAGAAGGAAGTTCATTCGGTGAAGGAAGCTCACACACTACTTCCTTACTTCACATAAGTTCATCTGAAGCAATTACGAGCAGAACTAAGTTTATTTCGGTGAAGTTCCGGTAAGATTTCGGTGACGTCCCAGCGACAGTCTGGTGAAGCTCCGGTGGAACCTGAGTCGCAGAATAACATAGTTAAAGCGACGTTATTTAGGCTAAGCTAGTGTTGATTACAGAGGTGTTCTAAATCACTCTAGTTTAGCATCCTACTACGGTGGCGCGACAATTTCCGCAGGCCTGACAGAGTTCAAGCCTTGTCGCGAAAACTCACCTTCAGGGCGAAAGTATTTCCGCAACAGAAGGCGTTAGAGCCGAAATTTTCACCAACAGTGATCACTTTATTAGAGAGTGTACATTACCTAACCCACCACCACCTCAGAGAGTTTGGGAGGGTTATTGCAGTGATTGTGGTAAAGAACATCTTTTTAGAGATTGCCCCAAGAATCCCAATAAAGTCAATTCCAATGTGCAAATCAATGCGATAGAAGTGATGGAGTCATCAGGGAGTGATAAAGAGTACAGTGTGCCATTGAAAGCGATAACGAGGGCAAAAGCTAGAGAGACACTAGATAAACCTAAAGAAAATGATCACCCCGACAAAGAATTGAACATACCCACACCTCAAGTAATTGTAGATTCTGAAGAGTATGAGAAAAGTGCTAAGTCTAGACGAACCCAAAGATGGAAGACTCGTAGAGAAAAGATAAAAGATAAGAGATTGCAACAAAAGTTAGAGAACAAAAACAATAAACAAAGCCAAGAGGAAAAACAAGAGCCTGAAGGAAACCCTAACAAGAAGATATGAAAGCATAAAAAACAAGGAGCAGGATCAGTTCTGGCTGATCCAATGCCAGAAGAGTTAGCGATGTGGATTGAAGCATATCAAGCACGAATAAAGGCGGGCCCAACCATTGAACAACACGAAAGAGAATACCCAAGAGGTGACTTAGAGAAAGAAAGATTGGAGATATGTAAGAAGTTAATTGGAGTGGCTGATCAAACCTTAGAAAAACCTGGTCAGCCCCTAACAAGCACAAGAATTCTGAAAAAGAATTTTAGGAATGTGTAGCACCTAGTCATCCTTGGGAAGGGAAGAAAAACGAGAACTATGAAGAAAATTGTTGTGAAAGTAAAAAAGAAGGATCAGTTATCCCTGAAGTGGACGCAGAATGGCCTAGAGACTTGTGGGCAAGAGTCCAAGAAGATAGATGGAAGAAAACAGAAGGAATTGAACCTCCTTTTGAGGAGTTAGAAGCGGTAGGCGAGCTTGAATTGTCAATGCATGAATTAAACCGAGAAATATTATCGCAACTTGACAATAACAAAGATGAGGGAGACAGTGTGAATGTGTTAGCAAACTATATGGGAGAGTATGAGCATAACTCTGAATTATATTGTGTTCCCTCAATAAGGAGAAAGGAGCAAAACCCATCAGTTCAAACCTCTGACATGATACAACACCTCAAAAAAGTAAAAATACCTTGTACTCTAACCTTAGAAGAACTCTTAAAGGTGAAGCTGCAGTTGAAAGAGAAGCTCACCAGCCAGTTAGAGACAAGGTTAGAAAAAAACGAGATGCGAGATGAAGTTGCCACGGTTAAAATCCCAGTCGACAAGGTTGGATATTTCAGTGAGGGAGATGAAGGAAATACGTGCCTCCCTATATCTTATATAGGATATACCACGAAAGCCATATTAGATTCAGGAGTTGGAGTAGGAATTGCTACCAAAGAAATATGGGAGAAATGGGGGAAACCAGCCCTACGACCCACTAGGATGATGATTCAAATGGCGGACGGGCACACCATACGACCCTGAGGATTATTGGAAAACGTAGTATTTACCACTTGTGGAGTCAAATTTGAGCATACCCTAGCAATATGTCAATTTGAAAAGGCTAGCAATTATGAGATGATACTTGGAAGGCCTTTCATGAGACAACTTAAGGTAGTGCAAGATTGGGGTAAAGACACCGTATACTTGTAGCATGGGGGAACAACAACTAGAATAAACATCCATACGTATACGTATCAAGATGTCTCCCCTCTACAATGGAACCTGATGCATAAGGAAGACGACAATCTATCCATTCATAGTGTATGATCGAGTGGCCAAACATGGATGAACGAAGATACTCATCTATGGATATGCTAGATAACTAAAAGGGAAGAAGAAAGGAGGCAAGGATGGCAGCTAAGACAAGGAGTATCTATACTTGTAGAAGATCCTGCTTATATGCCTCAAATATTTTTAGATGAAGAATTTGAACCCCATGGTTGGATGGAGATTTTAGCCACGCTTGACGTATGTGTAAATGAAGAAGTAATAACTATGAATGAATGCATTGATGAGGAAGGATATGATGTAAGCTTATACATGGTCATCCTCCAAGAAGCAGATGAAGGAGAGGTAATTGAAAAAGAATGGAAGGAAGATTATGAGAGCATAGAAATGGAACAGGAACCTATTGAGGAAGAAAATGAAAATCAAGGAGTAAGCATCATGACCACTGAGTCAAATCAAGGAGTGACACAAAGGGAAGAAAATGAACTAGACAAGGAAAACAGAAAAGAAGAAAACATACCTCAAGACCAATTTGAGGTACCTGAGCATTTCAAGAAGTATGAAGTAGAAGAAAGGAAGATTGCTATTCAGATGCCAAAACAAAAAGCGCAACCAGGGATAGCATACGACAACAAAGAACTGACCAAGAAGATTGTAGTAGCTATTGAGGAAGGAGAAGAGAGATGCACTTTCATAGGACAAGATGTCTCACTTGAGGAAGAACTAGATTTAATACAACTCACAAGAGAGTATACATATGTCTTTGCATGGACATATAAGGATTTAAAAGGTGTGGATCCTTCTATTTGCACTCAGAGAATCCCTATGACGACAGAAGCCAAGCCCTCTGAACAAAGTCCATACACTTATAACGATGTTTATTCGGCAAAGATTAAGGAAGAGATAGATAAATTTTTGGATGTCGGCTTCATTTATGAAATTGAACATATGGAATGGGTATCACCACTGGTGGTAGTGCCGAAGAAGAATGGCAAGTTAAGGGTATGCATTAATCTTAAAAAGGTAAACGCCACCACCATACGTGATAGTTACTCAATACATATCAGAGATCATCTGTTGGAAAGGGTAGCAGGCAAGGAAGTCTATAGCTTCCTTGACGGCTTCTCAAGATATGATCAGGTAGCCATTGCTCCTGAAGACCAACATAAGATAGTCTTTGCAACCGAATGGGGAGTCTATGCATTTAGGGTTATGCCTTTTGGTCTAACTAATGCCCCAGCCACTTTTCAAAGATTGATGTGCCATGTGTTCAAGGAATTCTTGAGAAAAAGTATGGAGGTATACATGGATGATTTATGTACCTATTCAGCTATAAGATCAGAACGCATCCCAAAACTAAGAAAAATATTTGCCAAATGTTGTCAGTATAGAGTGTGCCTTAATCCGGAAAAATGCATCTTCATGGTTTGACAAGGAAAGATCTTAGGGCACATTGTCTCTAAGAATGGAATTTCCACTGATGAAGACAAAATCAAAGTAATTTTGGATTTATCAAGACCGAAGACCGTTAAGGAAGTGCAAACATTTATGGGACATTGTGGATACTATCGTAGATTAATTCACGTGTATGCCATAATTGTAAGGCCCCTTATGGATTACTAACCTAGTTTACCTGGACAGAAGAATGTGAAAAGGCATTCAATGAATTGAAGAGTTGCTTGAGTTCAGTGCCAATTTTGAGAGTACTAGATAGAATAGACCATTTCATATTCATGTAGATGCCTCCGAGTTTTCCATTGGTTGCATCCTAGCATAGCCAGCAGATACACGAAAGCTAGATCACCCTATCGCATATGCTAGTAGACAATTAAACCAAGCAGAGCATAATTATACCACTACGGAGCGAGAAGGCTTAGGAATGGTATATGTTGTAAAGAAATTTAGACACTACTTGTTGGCAAACAAATTCAAATTCTTCATTGATCATCAAGCTCTAGTGTACCTAGTCAATAATCCTTGCAATACCAGACGAATAGTGCGATGGTTCATATTGTTAATGGAATTTGATTTTGAAGTAATAATCAAGAAAGGGAATACGCACATCCATGTGGATCACCTGCCAAGAATGACACATGGAGAACCTCCCACGGGAGTGCTAGATGATCTGCCAGATACTTATCTTTTCAACCTCGAAGTATGTCCACAATGGGCGGGATAATTGATTCCCATACTCATACATGGACCTCAACATAGGATCACTTTAAACAAAAGCGAGGAGCTATGGAAGACTAAACATCTCCACATCATAGCTGGAACCCTATACCACCAAGAACCAAGTGGACTACTTATGAGATGTGTGGAAGAAGAGGAGCAAGAGATGTGGCTTCAAAAAGCACACATGAATCAATGGAAAACTCATCAAAGTGTTAATGGAACTTGGCAAGCACTTACGAGATAAGGCATATATTGGCCAACCATGCAGAGGGATACACATAACTATGTATCTACATGCCCCACTTGTCAAGAAAGAACGCCTGAAGAGAATTCCACTCTATGTTACTCTACAGTAGCACCAAGGTGGAGTATGCCTCTGGTAAAATTCTTGAAAATGCAAGAGTACCCAGAAGGAGCTAATTTGGCAAGAAAATGTGCCCTCGAGGAGCAAAGCAAAGATTATGTACTCATAGGCAAACAACTTTTCAAGAGAGGGAGGGATAATCACTTAAGAATGTGCATCCATGAAGATGAGTATGTTTCAGTCTTAGAGATGGCTCATACAGGAGCTGCCGAAGGACATTTTTCAATAGATAAAACTGCAAAAATGATTCTCTTTGCTGGAATGTGGTGGACAACTCTATATCAAGATGCAGCCACATATGTCCAAAGATGCGACATGTGTCAACGAACGAAGTATCCTATTAGAAGAGATGAAATGCCATTAAGACCTATGATAAGTGCTAGAGCATTTACCAAATGGGGGATAGATTTCATAGGACCTATTGGCCCATCGGCAAAAGGTTCTCATGCCGAGTACATAATTGTATCAATGGAAATGGGCAGAATCCAAGGCAACTAAGAAGAACGATGCAAGGACCATGGCTAAGTTTCTCTTTGAGAACGCATTCATTAGATTTGGATTGCCAATAGAAATCGTGAGTGATAGAGGCACACACTTCGTCAATGAAGTAATAGAAGCCCTAATGAATGAATTCCTAGTGATTCACAAGAAATCAGCTCCCTATCACCCACAAGCCAATGGACAGGCTGAAAGTTCAAACAAGATCTTGTGTGCAGTTCTCACAAAGATTATTAACAATGGAAGATCTGATTGGGACAAGCAGTTACATCATGCTTTATGGGCATTTCGAGTAGCATACAAAACAGCTATAGGGACTACTCCTTTTAACCTACTGTACAACCAAAATACCATCTTACCAATTGATTTCCTAGTTCCTACTCTTCAAGTAGCCTCAAACTACGAAAGGATTGGACATGAGTTATCTAATCAATTGGACCAAATCGAGAAGCTACATGAAACTAGATTGTACACAATGGTAGGCATTCATGCTGGAAAAAGGCGACACAGGGCATACTTTGATGCTCATATGAATGATAAAAATTTGAAGGAGGGAGATTTAGTTCTGGTATATACTTTAAAGCAACATGCAAGGAAGCTGCAAAAAAGAGGATATGGCCCCTTGGTGATCAATCGCATATCAACTAGTGGAGCCATCAATTTAGCAACCCTAGATGGAGAAGTACTACCAATCTATATAAGTGGCTATTGAATGAAGAAGTATTTAGAGCCATTAACAGAGGAGATGCTGTCAAGGCTTCTAGGAGCAAGAAATAGACGAGAAGAAGAGAAAAAAATACGTGAGGAAGCACGACAGGAAGCCCTAGAATGAATAAGGAAACAGAAGGAATGGATGAGAGAGAGGGATGAAAGATATCGGCTAGGAGAGGAGCCCATCCCAACGGCTAATTTTAGAGCCTATGAAGCTCTAGGACATCAAGTGCGGCAACCTTATTTGAACTTAGGAGTGGGAATAGAGGAATACCACTTGGTGGATGCCCTCATTGACACAGGAGCAACTATTAGCTACATTAGATTTTGCAATAGGAGGTAAGGTTACAGAATGCATATGCGAGATTACCTTATCATTGCACCTAGGAAATAACACTATGCAACAAAAACTATCAGTGTGCCATGATCAAGATTTATTAGAAGAACTCGTGTTAGGCCAAGATTGGATATATGAATATGAGGTAACTATCCAATTAGCCTTGGGCTACATATCAGCCAGGATAGGGCATCACGAAGTATTCAGTTTGTTAGAAGAACGACCTGTCAAATCCACTTGTCTAGCTATGAGAGATCAATTAATGATGCATGACAATGATTGTACACCTACCTCTACTGTGGAACCCCCACCTCCAAGCACTTCACCTGTGTTTACACCAATTCTTAACATCACACCCCCTCATCATCCATTGGACCTTTCTACTAACATCGTTTCCATGGAGAGCCTGGAATTGACCACAAGGGTGAGTAGTCAGCATAGTCGTCCCGAACCTTCCCGCATTAGAATATATCCAATTCAAGGCACCAAACAGGCATGGATTAGGAAAGATCAAGTAATAGCATATTATGAACAACAAAGGCATCATCTACGCAGGAAACAACTACAGTGTAAGGCTACCAGCCAAGCTAGATCCCAATGTCTACAGAAGATTGCCCAATTATGGATCCCAAAGAAACTGATTGCTGCTCAACCCTTTAGAACGCAAATGTGGGTTCCCAAATCAACTATGCCAATGAAGAAAACTAAACTGAAAACACCAATACGAAAGAAGGATCCATCCAAAATAAAGTCGAAGGAGCAAGAAAGACACGACAACTCGAAATTGCAGAAACAAAAGTACTCAACGAAAGCAACTCGAAGATATGAATGGCTAGCAAAGCAGAATTGCAATGCGACAGTTACACAAAACACAAGAGGCGACAAAGTTATAGTCAAGGGCAAAAAAATAAAGCAGATCTGGATACCCAAATCTTGGTCACCACCTATAAATCGACCAGAAACTTCATCTTGCACACATCTTGAGTTACATACACCTCGAGCGTGCATAATAGGGCCACATTACGAGGTCACACATTCGGCACATAATTCTTCATCTACGTATTAATTATACACATTTCCCTCCAAGGGAATAGGAGAAACCTTAAGGTTATTTCCCTACAATAACCTTAAGGAAAATAATTAAGCTTATGTTACTCACTAACATTTTTGTTTTCTTTGAGAAAAAAAATAATAATAAGAAGAAAAAAATATATAAATGAAAAAAATCCCAGGTACTACCTTTCTCACACCCATGGGGAAAGGACAACACAAGTCACTTGGAGAACTGTTCGATTCATGGAGATTAGCTTGAAATAAGTCATGCAACCACTTTTACACTGATTGTGGTGTGCTTTAAGTACAGATGGCATCACCTGATTCAGAAGCTATGCAAGAGGAAGAGGTCCTGTTTCTTCCTTTGGAATCGATTATGAAAGCAAGGGGTCATTGGTTCCACGAAGACCAACCGGTGGCATACCTCATCTTTTTGGCCACCATCAAGATTATGGACAGGGACTATTATTTTCCATTGATGTCGCAAGATTTCCAAACAATACTACAAGGATTGCCAAGCATCACGAAAGTTTGGACAAGGGCCAAAATTGATGCATTTTTACAACTCCCAATTTATTTACCGAATTTTCAATGATGCACTCAAGTTATGAACATGCTACAGATGGAGTCAGGATGGCCTCACGAATCTCAAGAATGAAGAATACATTTATGGAAATTAACAGGATGGATATTGAAGAATCAGTCTGAGTGGTGCATCGACATTTCTATTTCCCAAGTATGAACAGATATACATCGCCTCAAAAGATTGTGGTTCAATTGCTATCTCATGCTATGAGGCAAATTGGGAACCAAGTCAACTTTATGCCATACATGCAAGAACATTTATTTGAAGCTAAGAAGAAATGGAATCATAAGAAGTTTTTGAATGGAAGCTCTGCATTGACACTATTGATCTATGAAACATTAGAATGAAGGAATGCCGGCATTATGCCAACCTCCATTGAAATGGCAAAATATGTGAAGTCGGCCATAATTCCAAAGAAAAAGAAAGCATCTATATCCAAAGAGGAAGTGGGAACAAGTTCAAAGACGCCAATGTGGGGGGCTAAGCGAGCCAGAGAAGAAGAAGCACAGGAAATCCCACAATCGAAGTGAGCACATCTACTACCAAGGGTTTCGTTGACCCAGAAGAAACACATACTTACATGCGGGGTCAAATAAACCTCACCATCCAAGGACATCAATACAGATAGTCCAGAAGATTGTAGAAGAGGGGACACAAAGAACACTGTCCATCACAAGCCGCAAGGTACAAGGAATTGGGACTTGATGACTCAAGTTCTAATGAAGAATCTAGTCGTGAACATGAAACATTGGACACAAATATAAGGACAGAGATGAATGATGAAGAATGGATGGAGATTCATCAAATCAAAACCACCCCTGATAATCAAAACTCACAAGTAAAAAATCAGGAAGACCATCTGAAGAAAGACACATTGTCCAGTTGAATACACAATCCAAGCTCAGTGTCAAAGAATCCTCTCCACCAAAGACTAATGTGATACCACCAATCAAAGATGAGTTGCAAATGAACCTAAAAAAAGAGGTGCTATCACAACAAACTCCGACAAAAACTGTGATTGAAATTCTGGATGATATGCCACAAGGGAAGCAAGTAATTCAAGAGGCTGAGCCAATGATCCAGCTACATATTAAGCAGCCTCACCAAACAACACTACATGTGGCACAAGGAAAGGATGTTACCACAAGTGAAGAACCTAGCATACTGTTAGCAACAGACAAGGAACTGAAGGACTGACGAGGCATGGCAGTCAGAGAAGAGAGTCAGAAGGGAGAGAAGGCACAAGCAGACAAGGGAGTCAACGACGGTCTGGCAAGTAGGCCAATAATTTTCTTCATGAAGAAGCAAGTATGAGCATTCATGCAGATCTAGCACTAAGGCAACCCTTTAATTTTTCAAAATCCTTACACAAATTAAAAGTGATTCTCATCACTAACAACCCCTGTAAATACCATGTTCACCTTTTTGTAGCTCCATTTTGTGCAAGCCGAGGAGTCCTCGAGCTTGAGGAGCCTTAGAAGTAGTTGCTTACCAATTTTCGTAATTTTTAGATCTCGTTTGAGCCCTCAAATAAGCCCTGGAACCTAATTTTTAACTAGGCCGGACACTAGGTCTGAACAGGGCCAAAGCTAGTCAAAAACTATAAAAGGAGCTAGAGAGCTCATTTTTGGGCTAGCTTCTAATTGAAATGAACTTGTAAGAGCTTTTTGAAAGTAATCTAAGAACTCCATTGCTTCTCACTCTTTGTCTTGCCGTGTGTGCGCGTGTGCGTGTATGTGTGTGCATGCTTGTGTGCTTCTCACTCACGCACTTGTGCCTCCACTTGCTCGAGGTCTTCATACCATCCTCACGTCTTCCCGGATTGACATTAAAGGAGGTGCTACTCATCACTGAGCTACACCAAATTTTGGCGCCGTTGCCGGGGATCGAACTTTGAGGACGAGCGTGTGATGGTAAGACGTAGAGTTGACGCATTGGAGGTGTAGGTATTTTCTCCACTTTCATCTATTTTCTTGTTTTTCCTTCACCATCTTCATCACCATCATCATCATCACCATCTCCCACCTCCATCTCCATCATCACGGAAATTCTCAGTTTTTTGATTATATCACCTTCTCCACCTCATTCCCCTCATTTCACTTGTGAGAGAGAGCGAGAGAGCGATATTGCGTGTGTGGTTTTTTGCATGTTTCTTGAGCATTTTGCAGGTTCTTGCTGAATCATCATCCCCAGCTCTCTACGCAGGTACGAAATTCGTCGAATCTGTCTCGTAGTCGCCAGCCTCTGTGGATCGCGATCCACAGAAAATTCGATCATTTGGTAAAACAAAGTTCACCACTAGCACAAGCATGATGAGCACATCCCAAATCACCTAAAACAATAGAAAAATTCCGTGTTTGTCTGTCAATCGCGACCGACAGACCCTGTCAATCGCGACCGACAGACCCTGTCGATCGCGACCGACAGACTTCACGACCGACAGACTGCCACGTAGGACCCTGTCAATCGCGATTGACACTATTGATCGCGATCGATAGCCACGACCGACACCTCTGTCAGTCACGATTGACACCGTCGATTGCGACCGACTGAAATTCAACGATTGATTGACTTTTACACGTAGCCACGTGTCCATCGCGACTGATAGGCCCCCGATTGACTGAAATTTTGGCGAAAAACCCGGAAAACGTGTCGATCGCGATTGACACCGTGGATCGCGATTGACAGCCACGTTCGACTCTGTCGATCGCGATTGACACTGTCGATCGCGACTGACAGGCCCGACGGACACCTCTGTCAATCGCGATTGACAGACCTGTCGATCGTGATTGACAGGCTTTTCGGCCAAAAATTAGGGTTTGCTTTTGTTCAAAATTTGGGATAATTTTGGGGGCAAAATAGTCAATCTATTAGCATTTTTGGAGGTTCCTACACTTGTGATTTGGGAGAAAATCCTAGGATCTGTCAGCCAGATTGAATCCTGTCTTAACCCCCTAAACCCTGAACAGTCATAACTTTTTCATACGAAATCAATTTTTTGAGCTCTAGGGCTTGTTGGAAAGCTCGTGGCATATACTACACGCCCTCAACTATTTTTTATAAAGATAATGCGTTGATTTTCAGATAGGGTATTTTGAAGTTGACCATACCCAGGGGGATCAAAGTCAGGGGGTCTTTAGAATTGTTTTCCTAAAAATCACTATGCAAGTTTGTGTTTGTGCTACAGGAATGAAAATCATTGGTTCTGTCTTTAGAATTTAAACCTTAAAGCTGGCTTTGGAACTCTTACAGATCTATTGAGAGCATCGAAAGGCGTTCTAAGCAAGTGTAAGTGCAAGCTTGGGAACACACTTCCTGGGCATTCAAGGGCAACCAAGCAGGAAACAAAAGGTTGGAAATTCTCAACTCCCTGTGTCAATTCCTAGCATAGGCTAAGAACGACTAGTGAGAGGAGTAAGCCAGGGCGGCGATAGGCATCTATCAAGTTGAAGGTTACCTAAATACTCAAAGTTCAAGATAACTACATAATCTTTGTACGATTGAGAATCCTAAAGGAAAAGAGCTTAACGTGGAACGATCAACCTAAAAGTACGAAGAACATTCAAGTATTCCGGACGACGTAATATCAGACAAGACCTCAAACACGATAAACAACTAAAAAGAATCAAGTGACTGATACCAATTGATCGGCAACGAGGTTGTACTCTGGGCAAAAAATCGGGCTACTCACTTAGGCTTATGAACCTTAGATCAGGGCGACATCTAGTAAAGGATAGACAAAGCCTTAGGTCTTCAGAGGCTAGTGTCAACCACACTGCTAGGTCTTGGGCCCAGCAGTTGAGCCACCACTCATACTACCCTAGCTCCGAGACTAGTGAATCAGAGATGTCTCAAGGCATGGACAGACCTACGGGAAGTTCAGGAGTGCCATACTTGCACAGGGTAGAAGGCCCATACAAAACGCAGTTGGAATACCTTAGGACCAACCGATTAGGTGCTAGCATCTATGAGGACGGCCTAGGAAGATCCGTGGTCCAGAGTAAAAACCCTGACCAATCCATAGGACTAGAGCACCCAGCTGTCAAGTTTGAAAACGGAGCATACTTGGACAAAGAAGGAACCATATACGTAGTCGCCAGTCACCCAGATAGGACGGACGAATTTGGAAATGTGATCCCAGAAGCGGACTTAGGGGACTTAGAGCAAGGAAACATGGGTACAGAACCTAGAACCCCTCGAGGCAAATCGGTTCTCACTAGGATTATAACACCAGAGTGGATTCCCCAGGATAATAAGAGCATAGATTTGCTTCTCAATCGAGAAACTGACGAAGCCTTTTGGAGGTATAAATCTAATCAGCCAATTGATATAGGAACAATCATGATCTATGAGTTTAAGGATCCTGATAGCCCAGGCAGAGTGACTTACTTAGATCACGCTTCAGAAAGGATCTTTGTGGTTACGGAAAATGATAGGCATGCTTACACTTGGAAGGGTGAATTCGTTTTCCCCCAACCAAGATCGAATGTATCCTATGGTCATCCTGGAGCTGGAACATCCCAAGCTCATGGAATGCAAAGAGACAGAAGTAGAGATAGACCAGAAGTAAGCTTTGCCAACCCAGTGGGCAGAGAAAGAACGAGGACGGAAACAAATAGAGTAGAGCCTGAGATACTTAGAGCTCACAGGAATCAAAGAAATGCGGATGAGTTCCCTCTACCACGACCTAGAGAGCACACAAGGACTTTGAGACCGACTCAGCTAGTTAAGTCCATGAAGAACTACTTCGATGGGACTGGAGATCCATACGATCATGTGGCTGAGTTTAGGCAAGTCCTGAGAGCTGAACAAGTGGAGGATCTATTCACGCAGTACAATGCCTTTGGTCTGACCCTTAGGAACACTGCCTTGACATGGTTTCAACCATTAAATGAGAGGCAGTTCAGGAGCATAGACCAACTCCTAGAGGCTTTCATTATTGAATTCTCTAAGAGTGGCATAAGACATAATACCTCCTCGCTGATTCACAGCTTCAAGCAGACCCCTCAAGAGACCGTGAGACTTGCAGGAAGGAGATTTAGGCAATATCTTGAAAGATGCCCTGTCCCTGAGCTACCCACACCAGCTAAGCAAGTGGCTTTATTCCTGGATGGATTGCTAAGTACTAAATTGAGATCTTATGTGTACTTGAAGGACTTTAGGACCATAGAAGATTGTGTACGCATGTGCATTGATATCGAGGATAACCTAGGGGAGGAGTTAGAGCTTTCCAAGATATACAAAGATTCGGATAGTGCCTCTAACCTCTCTTCCACGCAATCCACATCAATTGAGGAACTTGTAGAGAAAGTAGCTCAGAAATTAGGTGTAACCAGCAAACAAATCCCAAGGTTTGCCCCTGTGAAAAGGTGCTATACTTGTGGTGGCGACCACATGGTGAACGTGTGTCCCATTATGGCTCAGCCCCAAGTAAATCCTAGTAGCCAGTACTGCACCATAGAACGGAGGTACACCAATCACACCGCACAAGATTGCCCCTACAATAAGCAAACAGTTAGGCAAACTTACCCTCAACCCTATCCACCGCAGGAAAGATACCAGAACCAGTACTCTCCACAGCCATATGGCAGGCCACAACAACCTTATCAGCAACCATACCAAAACCAACAAAGACCTCAGCCTGTGTTAGCACAACAACCCCCTGCCCCAGCTAATGTGATCCCAGTAAAATATGCAGCAGCAGAAGAAAACCTGAATAGAGCTATAGTCGCTATAACACCACTGCTTTCTGAAAGTGACCCCAGTGACCATAGCTTTGATTCCACACACGTTGATAGTCCCCAGGCTTACTACATGCAATCTCCTGAACATGGTGAGTCCTACCATAGTGAAGAACCAAATGAATCTAGTTGGGAACCAGAGTACACAAATGTAATGTACACAAACCCTAACTCTCGAGCTCAACTGAGGCAAGTAAGACCCCCATTTCCTAGAGGACCGTGCTACAGATGCCAAGGTGATCACCTCATTCGTGATTGTCCCTTACCTCCACCTACACAACCCCAGTCAGTGACGATCCAAGGCTTTTGCCAAGATTGTGGAAAAGAGCATCTCTTACGAGATTGCCCAAAGAACCCCAATAATATGCCAAAAATCACGCCTATCAACGTTATTGGGTTAGTGGTAGATTCCATAGGAAGTGTCACTTCCACTGCACCCGTACAAGTAGTCACTAGAGCTCAAGCATTGCAGCACAACCAAGGGGTAGACCAGGATAAGAACCCAGAGGCTAGTGAACCCGAGAGCGTGACAAAGAAAAGGACTAGAGCATGGAAAGATAGTCGGGGAAGAATGAAAAGACAATGGGCTAAAAAGATGAGTGAACTTGAGGAAAGCATAAGAGAAACCAAAGCCAGGATAACTGAACTCACATCTCAAACTCCCTCTCACACTACCCCACCACCACCATTCCCATCGCCATCCGACCAGCCACCTTCCAACCCGCCTCACCTAATTCCACCACCCCGAGTAGGATCAGTTTTAGCAGATCCCACTCCCGAAGACCTTAATATGATGCTTAAAGCATATCAGGCCAGAATCCAAGAAGGGCCAAACGTAACTGATCATGAAAAGTGCTACCCTAGAGCAGAATTAGAGCTTGAACGAACTAAAATTTGTGCCAAGATGGTGGAATTGGCTCAGACCATGTTTGAGGCCAGTCGCCTATTTAACATCTCTAGTTCAACAAAGACACAGTTGCACTTTGATGGACTGTTAGAAAGAATAGAGAAGCTGATTGCACAATCAGAAAAGGAACCCACCTCTCGACATAAGGACAAGGCAAGTGAAAGAGCAAGTCTTCCTGCCCAGAAAGCCTATGTGCCTGAAGCCTATGTGCCTAACTCTACGGAGCCAGACACATCATCTTCTATGAATCGATTCACACCAGAATTCCTACGAGAGATTCAAGAAGACAAATGGGCTAAAGAGAGTGAAGTCCCTCCTCCTATTGAACTTGTGGATGATGCACATGACCAATTCCCACAAGATATCACATCCATTTATGAGGAGCAGGAGAGCACCCAATCTCAGGAAAGATTAGACTTTGAGTCTAACTCTCTACAAGAATTACCCCACTTCACAGGCCCATGGGAAGCTAAGTCTACTTGTATGAGAGCACCCACGGTCATGGTACGAAATGAGGATTCAGTCATACCTAGGAACACAGAGGTAGTGAAGAACACCAAAGTGCAGTGCAATCTCACTTTGGAAGAGCTGCTTAAGGTTAGACCTGAATTATGGAAACATGTCGCCAAACAAGTACCAGCGATAGTGAAACCCCGTTCCCAGGTAGGATCCCAAAGGACAATGCCGGAAATACCCTTGGATAAGATAGGAGATATGTGTGAAGGTGAAGAAGGTAACACCTATCTTCCCATTACCTACCAGGACTACACCACCAAGGCAATTTTGGACTCAGGCGCAGGAGTTGCAATTGCCACCACTTCCCTATGGAAGCGTTGGGGCAAGCCAGCACTCAGGCCAACGAGAATGAAATTGCAGATGGCCGATGGTCATATTGAGAGACCCTTAGGATTGCTAGAAGGAATAACTCTCACCACCTGTGGTGTCGAGTTCGAGCACACATTTGCCATATGTGACTTCAGCAAAAATAATGCCTATGAGATGATCTTGGGACGACCCTTCATGCGACAGTTGCAAGTGGTACAGGATTGGGGAACCAATTCTTTGTACCTGCAACACTTAGGTGTTACGACCAAAGTCAATCTTAAAGATTACTCTCATAGAGATGTACCTCCTATCCAATGGAATCCCATCCATAGAGCCAAAGATGATACGGAATCGGTGCATTCCATGGGGTCAGGATCCTCTTGGATGCATGAAGACACCCACTTATGGATGTGCAAAGTAGCAGTGGACGAAGAGAAGAGAGAAAAAGCCAGAGATGAAGGTGCAAAAGAAACTCATAGATCAATCCAAGACCCAGCCTATGCACCTGTAGTTTTTCCACATGAAGAATTTGAACCTCACGGCTGGGCAGAAATCCTAGCAACAATGGATGTAGCCATCAATGAGGAACAATGGACACCTCACTGTGATGAGGATGGCTATGACATTTCAGTCTTCTCCATAGAGCCAATCATGGGAGAGGAAGTTCTAGAAGAATGCGAACCTAGCCCTGATGCAATTGAGGATGCAAGTGAATCCGATCTAGAGTCAATAATTATGGACCCACCATTTGCATCAGATGAAGAATACTTCCATGAAGTAGAATTTCAACCCCAGAGGCATGGAGAGCTTACAAACGATGTAAGATTAGCCACACATGTGACCCCGAAGGAAGAAGGAAAGAAACGAAAGAAGAGAGAAGTCTCACCAGAAGAGGAAGAATCTTTGTTTGAGGTCCCGGAAAATTTTAAGAAGTATGAGATAGATGACAGGAGGGCCATGATAAGAATGCCTAAACGAGAGGCACAATCAGGAGAGGCCTATGATAACAAAGAAACCACCAAGAAAATAGTAGTGGCCCTAGAAGAAGGAGAGGAGAGATGCACGTACATAGGCCATGACCTAACAGAGGAAGAAGAGCATGCGTTGATAGCCTTGCTAAGAGAATACAGAGATGTATTCGCTTGGAGTTACAAGGATTTGAAAGGTGTTGACCCTGATATATGCTCACACACTATCCCCATGACCTCAGATGCTAAACCCTCTAAGCAAAAGCCCTATACATATAACAATAATTACGCTGCTAAGATCAAAGAAGAGATAGATAGACTGGTTGAAGCGGGATTTATCTATGAAATAGAGCACACTGAATGGGTATCCCCCATCGTAGTGGTGCCCAAGAAAAATGGAAAGCTGCGCGTATGCATTAACTTGAAAAAGGTTTATGCAGCCACGATTCGAGATAACTATCCGCTTCCCATCACAGAGCATCTCTTAGAAAGAGTAGCAGGCAAGGAAGTGTACAACTTCCTCGATGGATTTTCGGGCTACAATCAAGTCGCCATTTCTCCAGAAGATCAGCATAAGACGGCTTTTGCCACAGAGTGGGGTATATTTGCCTTTCGTGTAATGCCATTTGGGCTTACCAATGCACCAGCGACCTTCCAAAGACTAATGTGCCATGTATTTAAAGAGTTCCCGAGGAAGAATTTAGAGGTCTATGTTGATGATCTTTGTGCTCATTCCAACATTAGACAAACCCATATTCCTGAACTCAGACAAATCTTTGACAAATGTAGAGAATATCAAGTCTGCCTGAACCCAGAAAAGTGCGTTTTTATGGTCAGGCAAGGCAAGATTCTAGGACACATAGTGTCAAAGAATGACATATCCACTGATGAAGAGAAAGTGAGAGCCATAGCAGAGCTACCTAGGCCAAGGAATGTCAAGGAAGTACAAGCTTTCATGGGACATTGTGGTTACTACTGCCGGTTCATTCACATGTATGCTATCATTGCAAAGCCCATGTACGGACTTCTGACTAACTTTGAGTGGACGGATGAATGTGAGAATTCCTTCCAGGATCTTAAACGAAGATTATGTTCAGCACCAATCTTGACCACACCAGATTGGAATAAGCCATTCCATGTTCACGTGGATGCATCCAATTATGCTATTGGAGGTGTACTCGCACAACCTACGGGTGAAGGTAATATGGATCTTCCAATTGCCTATGCTAGTAGACAATTGAATGCAGCTGAACGAAATTACACCACTACTGAGAGAGAAGGCTTAGGCATGGTGTATGCGGTTAAAAAGTTTAGACATTATTTGCTTGCAAATAAGTTTAAATTTTTTACTGACCACCAAGCATTGTTATATCTCGTAAACAAACATGCAATACAGGAAGATTAGTAAGATGGTTTCTCTTGCTAATGGAATATGATTTTGAAGTCGTGGTAAGGAAAGGTAAGACTCATTTGAGAGCAGATCATCTCTCTAGGCTCACATCTGGAGAAGCCCCACAAGGAGTATCAGATGACCTTCCTGATGCTTACTTGTTTAATTTGGAAGTGGTGCCGCAGTGCGCTAAGCCAAATGTGCCAGTATTGACATATGGGCCTAACCATCCTGTAGTACACGCACAGAATAGAGAGGTTATGAAAGCCCAAAAGTATCACATCATGGCAGGAAGCATGTACAAGCACACAGATCAAGGAATCTTGGCTTGTTGTGTGGAAGAGGACGAGTACAATAAATGGTTGCATTTAGCACATGTAGGTGCATTAGAGCAACACTACTCAAAGCAACGAACCTTACAGACACTAAGGAGACTCGGAGTACATTGGCCAACTATGGAAGCTGATGTCCAAAGGTTGTGCAAGGAATGCCCAATCTGTCGCACTAAACCACCTGTGGAACATGCCACTCTTTATCAAGTGTCCATAGTGCCAGATTGGAGTGAACCACTAGTATCCTTCCTGAGGACAAAAACATTCCATCCAGATATGACCTTGGCTAGGAAAAGGAGTTTAGAACAAGAAGCCCAGGATTACTCACTCATTGGTGATAATCTCTACAAGCATGGTAAGGATGGTTACCTGAGACTGTGCGTCCATGAGAGTGAATACCTTAAGATCTTGGAAACTGCTCACCAAGGTGTAGGAGGAGGACACTTTGGACCAGATCGGGTAATCAAAGCAATATTATTTGCGGGCTTCTGGTGGCCGACCCTTCACATGGATGCACATACCTATGTGAAACGGTGTGAAGTCTGTCAGCGAACTCAGTATCCTATACGCAAAGATGAGATGTCACTGAAACCTATGATGGGTGGACGTGCATTCTCTAAGTGGGGAATAGACTTCGTAGGTCCTATTAATCCCCCAGCTAAGGGTTCTCATGCAGAATACATCATTGTTGCAATAGACTATCTAACTAAGTGGGTAGAGGTAAAAGCCACAACGAAGAACGATGCTCAAACAACAGCTAAGTTTTTATTTGAGAATGTGTTCACTAGATACGGGCTACCCATAGAGCTAGTTAGTGATAGAGGCACTCACTTCTTGAACGAAGTGATTGAAAATCTACTCCAAGAATTCTTGGTAATACATAAGAAGTCCGCCCCCTATCACCCCCAAGCTAATGGACAAGCCGAAAGCACCAACAAGATCTTATGCAATGTACTGACAAAATTAGTGAACACTAAACGCTCTGATTGGGACAAACAGCTACACCATGCTGTTTGGGCATACCGAGTCGCCTACAAAACGGTACTCCAAGCCACCCCCTTTTAGATGGTATTTGGCCAAAACGCGGTGCTACCCTTGGACTTCTTGATACCTACATTGAAAGTAGCACAAGAGCACGAGTGGACGGGTCATGAACTCTCCTCTAGACTTTTTGACCTTGAACGATTAGGAGAAACAAGACTGAGAGCAGCTGCAGGAATATATGCAGCTAAGAAGAGACAGAAGGCATACTTTGATGCCCATGTGAAGGATAAGGGCTTGAAAGCAGGAGATCTAGTTTTAGTCTACACATAGAAACAACACGCAAGGAAGCTAGAAAAGAGAGGCTACGGACCTATGATCATCAATAGGATCTCCACGAGTGGAGCACTACAATTAGCCACGTTAGAGGGTGATGTTCTCCCAAATTATTTAGCGGATGCAGAGTCAAGTTGTATCAGGAACCCCTCACGGAGGAAATGCTCAGCCGACTGAACACTGCTAAGAAACGCAAAGAGGAAGAGAAGCAAATTCGAGAAGAAGCTCAAGCAGAAGCTTTAGAACGCATCAGAAGGATGAAGTTGCGAAGGCAAGGTAGAGATCAGCCTAGAACAAATGACTATGCAGATCAAGGATATCATATGGCAATGTGTGAAGTCGCAGGAACAAGCTCTCCATTCAGACAAGTTACGTATGCCACATCCAGAGGTTCCAGGGCTGGTAGATTGGGACATACATGTGGGAGTCCAAGGTAGAATTCAATGGACGTTGGGGCAGATACTACTTCTTTACCAGGGAGTTTGAAAAGCTATAGAATAACGAAGGACTGAAGCCGATATGGAAGAAGGCTGGGCTCTATGATTATTTCAAGTTCCAACTACCAAAGCCCGATTTTCTAAGGTGCTCATACTTGATCAGCACCCTCACTCCAAGCAAAGACTAAAAAGGATACAGCTCCTTTGTACTCCCATCACTCACAAGGGGCAACGAGCTGAAGCGTTTCCGCTTGACTATCAACTTGGTAAGAGAAGCTCTCGACATGAAAGGTATGCACATTCCTACGGAGAAAGAGACAATGGTCCCCGATAATATGAAGAACAGGAATTGGAAAAAGTTAAAGGACATGGTCGCGATGACACCTACGATCGCCGTTCATTTACGCATGGTCATGCAACATTTCGCATTCCCCGCGCAGGAAAGGTTCACAATGCCTCCCAAAAAGATCTGGTTTAGCCTCTACTTAGCAGATGCCTTTGATTTGACAATCAATATGCCCCACTGGATTATCGACCAGATTCATTTGGCTCATCAAAGGTGGTATAAGAAACAAAAATCTGTACTGTATGGTTGCTGTGCGCTTACCAGAATTGTGTATAGATGTCTTGCATATGATGTACCGGTGCAAAGGGCTCTCATTTGGACCAGAGCACAGGAGTTTCAACGCAGACTGTCAGCCGTAGGGCCTCCCTCAAAGAAGATGAGAGGCGCCGTCCAAATGCCTTGTGCACAAGCCCGCGGTGCAACCCTAACACCTGAAACAACTCCAAGGCTTCCCAGACGAGTACAACCATTTACTATCAGATTACCCAGGCACAGCACAGATGGCCCTAACCTTGTATTCCCACCAGTACCTACTGATCTGGAATTTCCTCACGGATTCACTTTGGAAGATCTAACGGATGAAGAAGTTGCCAGAATCATTGAAGCTGTTAATGCGGAAGTCGAAGCAGAGCAGGGTAGTGGACAACAAACGGCTACAGAACAACCCCAGCCAAGACAACCAGAAGTGGTGGAATTGGAGGATGAAGAAGAAGAAGGCCAAGAGGAGGAACAGGAAGGATTTTCTGATGAGGAGGCGCATGACTACGAGCAAGAAGTTATACAGGAGCTAGAGGGTGCCCCAACATATACAAAGGAGTTGAAAAAGCTCTACGATACCATCAACAGGGTCCAACAACAACATAAGTTATCCCTTGCAACAGGAAAGGCTATCATGCACCAAATCCTTGAGGAGGAAGGAGTTGACAAACAGTATCGTGCCACACTGGATATGATCTCTGATGCCTTAGGAGTACCTGAGGCAGTGCAGACGGCCCTGGCACAATCACGCAGAATGGAAAGAAGATACGGAAGACGTCCCCCACGAACAGGGAAATAAATGAATGTATTAGGATCAGGACCACAAGGCACCCCCACAACCACGGGCACTGCACACACCGCTCACGACACCGAGGAAGCCCATGTGTCCAGTCCACCCCCATCACCCCCCTTGCCACCCCCGCCTCCCACTCCACCACATTCACCTCCCCTTACCAATGTAACAACCACCGTTACCGCCTCTGAGTCCACCGCCATGAGTGAAGCACAAACCGCCAATCAACCCACACACCCTCTCAACACCTCCCGTGTATACACCTCCACTAACACTATAATCCTAACGGCAGCTACTGACATCCCCATTCCCCCACTCACACTTTCGGGCAGTTCACATTCACAACTGCACACACCACTGTACACATTCACCACAATCACTGCACCCACCATTCCACTATTCACAATCACTCCCACTACTACTTCCACCATGGATTTTATGGACATATCACCTTCCACTGCACCTCTCCCTCCCCCCATGCGGCCACAATCTCCCATTCCCCCACCACCCACTTCACCACTTTCCAGCACCGCATTCACACTTCCCTTCCCCTTTCCCTTTCCCTCTGCACTTAACACCCTCCCTGCATCCACCCCCATTAATAATGTATTTAATAACATGTATCAGTGCATGTCTCAGTTACAACAACACTATCAGCACCTCGATGCTCAGCATAGAAGTTTGTTCAGGAGTCATGAAGCATTACAAGGAAGATTCATTGACTTAGAGCAAGAGAAGAAACAATTACAACAGCAGTTTTGTGCATTGCAAGAACAACATGAGCAATTAGTGGCAAATCCACCGCAGCCAGATGCCGAAGAAAGACAACAAATGGATGATCTGCTACACTCCCAAATCACAGAGAACCTCAAGCTCCGCCGCAACATGGCTCTATTACGGAAGCATATGTCGGCCGCCCTGGAAGAAAATAGACGGCTTCAGACACAAAACGAAGAGAACTTGGAAGCAGCCATGGAAGGGTCCCCACAAGAAATTGACCCGGAGAAGTTTAAGGCCATTCCCTCGGACAATATGCAAATCATATTGGAAACCCATGCTGATCTCCTCGAAGCCCATGCAGCCTTAGAAAAGGAAAGAGACGAACTACGAAGGCAATTGGCAGCTCAACCAGCACCACCCAAAGAAGTCCCAACCACAGCTGACACAACTGACGAAGTAGCAGCGCTCAAAGCACAACTTGAAGAATTACAAAAGAAAGTGCTTGAGTATGAATGCCAACCCTCCCCCTTGGTGGAACCATCGAAGTAGAGGAAACCTTTGAGGACTCGTACGTTCCGATGCCAGCACCTGGAGGCAAGCAAACAGATGAGGGCATGGACACCCTTGAAATAGAGGCTCCTGAATGGATGCAGAAATTGGAAAAGGTGGCCACAACACATGATGATAGGGTGGCAGTCCAGATAGCATCGATGTCACGATTGGAAGAGGTGGTCATAAAATCGGACTATTTCAGGAACCTCTCTCATCATAGGTGGATCGGCACCTCCGACGACTTGTATGTTCCATTTTGTGTCTTAATGGCGGATTATAATGCTGAAATCAAGCATCACACCTCAAGGGAACCAACCTCTGCCACACAGTTTGCACCAGATGACATCCCAGAAAGTGCCAAGCAAGGAAATATTCGCCAACCGACTTGGAGAATTCGGCTGCTTGAAACCTACCCGGAAATGAATCGCACATGGAATAACATGCCCCTGTATATCAAGTTCAATCCCTGCTACTGCCCTGTCTTTCGAAGAAGGTCGTGGCCGGAATATACAAAGATGGTGCTGACAACGAAAGGATGTGAGAAATGGCTAAATTATGTCTATTTAGCGCCACCCAAAGGTCAACCTACTGTAGGGTATATGATATCGACAATTCGGCATTGGGGTATCAGGTTCAAAAACGTACCAGATGTCATGACACAGATGTGTCTTAAAATTTTTGAACTCATGATAGTCACCTTCCGGACCTTCAAGAATGTTAAGGAACCTCACCTCTCTGCGCTCGGATTCAATGAAGGCAATCAGGATCTTGTTTATGACATGAGCACAACGCCCTCTATTAATGTTGTTTATGCATGGCATGCCCGCATCAAATACCTACCGGCCTGCTTCAAACAAACATTTGAAGAGATGTTCGTCACAGGGTTCTGGGAATATCACTCAGAGATCTTCATTCCCAGGCCCTCACATTTATTACAATTGTTTGCAGTGGAACAAGCTCTCCATTCAGACAAGTTACGTATGCCACATCCAGAGGTTCCAGGGCCGGTAGATTGGGATGCTCTACTCACAGACTTGGCCAAAGGATTGAGGATTGCCGAACATCACTTAGCGCAAGATGTCGTTGAGTACTACATCCAAAAACCCACACAACAAGGGTCTGTCAGGGACGACAGACACGAGAGAGGGGGGGGTGTTAGCAGCAGACAAGGAACTGAAGGACTGACGAGGCATGGCAGTCAGAGAAGAGAGTCAGAAGGGAGAGAAGGCACAAGCAGACAAGGGAGTCAACGACGATCTGGCAAGTAGGCCAATAATTTTCTTCATGAAGAAGCAAGTATGAGCATTCATGCAGATCTAGCACTAAGGCAACCCTTTAATTTTTCAAAATCCTTACACAAATTAAAAGTGATTCTCATCACTAACAACCCCTGTAAATACCATGTTCACCTTTTTGTAGCTCCATTTTGTGCAAGCCCAGGAGTCCTCGAGCTTGAGGAGCCTTAGAAGTAGTTGCTTACCAATTTTCGTAATTTTTAGATCTCGTTTGAGCCCTCAAATAAGCCCTGGAACCTAATTTTTAACTATGCCGAACACTAGGTCTGAACAGGGCCAAAGCTAGTCAAAAACTATAAAAGGAGCTAGAGAGCTCATTTTTGGGCTAGCTTGTAATTGAAATGAACTTGTAAGAGCTTTTTGAAAGTAATCTAATAACTCCATTGCTTCTCACTCTTTGTCTTGCCGTGTGTGCGCGTGTGCGTGTATGTGTGTGCATGCTTGTGTGCTTCTCACTCACGCACTTGTGCCTCCACTTGCTCGAGGTCTTCATACCATCCTCACGTCTTCCCCGATTGACATTAAAGGAGGTGCTACTCATCACTGAGCTACACCAAATTTTGGCGCCGTTGCCGGGGATGCAGAGTCAAGTTGTATCAGGAACCCCTCACGAAGGAAATGCTCAGCCGACTCAACACTGCTAAGAAACGCAAAGAGGAAGAGAAGCGAATTCGAGAAGAAGCTCAAGCAGAAGCTTTAGAATGCATCAGAAGGATGAAGTTGCGAAGGCAAGGTAGAGATCAGCCTAGAACAAATGACTATGCAGATCAAGGATATCATATGGCAATGTGTGAAGTCGCAGGAACAAGCTCACATAGGATAACTGATCGACGTCCTTTCATAACCTTAGATATAGGACAAGGAAAGAGTGCAAGGACCGTAAGAGCCTTGATTGACTCGGGTGCAGCCACTAGTGCTGTTAAATTTTCTTACTGTCAAGAGTTGCAGTTAACTGTCAATCCTGTGGAAGCATATCTCATAGGATTGGGAGGCGTGGAAACCCCTTGCATGGGCGAGGTGGAACTTCCCCTCTACATTCATGATGAGGCAATGACAGTTAAAGTACTAGTATGTCAAGATGAGGACCTCACTGAACCCCTTGTCTTGGGTCAAGACTGGATCTATGACCAAGCAGTCAACTTAAACCTAAGAAGTGGACTTCTTCAGGTATGGGTCAATCATAGTCGAATTACAGTAGAGTTAGATAATGGAGCACTCAAGGAACTACGAAAGGCATAGACTCTTGGTCCCTCCAGGGGTGCACATGAAGTTGACCATGCTGTTCTTGTCCAAGGCTATGTGATGCAGAAGAATGAAGATCTTAAAAAAGGAGTCAGAACCACAACGGAACTCCCTTCTTTTCCAAAGGCCAGAGGGAGGCAGCAACCAAAGGTGGACCAAAGGCAGAAGAAGCAGAGTACTACCTATGTCGGAGATCAAAAGTACCTGCGCAGCAAAATGTCTCAGCTAGTGAAACAAGTGTGGGTGCGGAAAGGCGAACACCCGGTTGCACTCAAGCCAACCACACGGGCAAAGCCTCTTATTAGTAACCAACAACAAGACACTAATAAGAAGTCTTTCAGAAGTTCTTCTGCTAACGTGAGGTTGAGGTCTATTTGGGTGCCCAAGAAGTCGATGAAGGCCAGCCCACAATCAAGACAAATTTGGGTGCCTAAGGCTTGTTTGCGGGCTCAAATAGTTACACCAAGAACACACCCTATACAGCATGATCCATTCACTCGCACAGCCGGCATCCACTCGTTTTCAACACTCAGGAACACACCAAGGCCCATGAGCACGAACAGAATCACTTGTAAATGGGTCCCTAAAAGGCCTCATTTTCAAGTCGACACACCTATAAAGCTCTCGAGAGTCTCTACGAAACCAAGAGCAAAACCCATCCACTGCATTTGGCAGCCTAGGACTTGTAACAAACCCCCGGACCCCATTTGTAAATCCATGTCAACCTACTAACCACATCACTATCACACTACATCATTCCACTTAGCTCTTAGGTCGTCCGAACTCCTAACCACACACACACTCGCACCGAGCACTTACTAATCTATTATTCGCTCCCGACCCTCATGTTAATGTTGTAATGGGAACAACAACGGTTTTCTCTTGTCCTGTACAATGTTAACACATGTTGTATATTCGCACAAAGACAGGCAGCAAGAAGTAACATGGCAGATACGGTAGGAACTAGCTCCTAGACAGGCACCAACCCCCAAGTTGTGGACATTGAAAGCCTTCCGGTCGAGGAGGAATTAAAGGAACGACCAGCGGCATTAAGGGCATTACATGCCATACCAATTCACAATCCTCCACAGGGTCACACAATGCCGGTGGGCAAAACCTCACACTGGTTCAGTGACGTTGCGGGACCTCTGGGTGAAGGCACATACATGTGGGAGTCCGAGGTAGAATTCAATGGACGTTGGGGCAGATACCACTTCTTTACCAGGGAGTTTGAAAAGCTACAGAATAACGAAGGACTGAAGCCGATATGGAAGAAGGCTGGGCTCTATGATTATTTCAAGTTCCAACTACCAAAGCCCGATTTTCTAAGGTGCTCATACTTGATCAGCACCCTCACTCCAAGCAAAGACAAAAAAGGATACAGCTCCTTTGTACTCCCATCACTCACAAGGGGCAACGAGCTGAAGCGTTTCCGCTTGACTATCAACTTGGTAAGAGAAGCTCTCGACATGAAAGGTATGCACATTCCTACGGAGAAAGAGACAATGGTCCCCGATAATATGAAGAACAGGAATCTGAAAAAGTTAAAGGACATGGTCGCGATGACACCTACGATCGCCGTTCATTTACGCATGGTCATGCAACATTTCGCATTCCCCGCGCAGGAAAGGTTCACAATGCCTCCCAAAAAGATCTGGTTTAGCCTCTACTTAGTAGATGCCTTTGATTTGACAATCAATATGCCCCACTGGATTATCGATCAGATTCATTTGGCTCATCAAAGGTGGTATAAGAAACAAAAATTTGTACTGTATGGTTGCTGTGCGCTTACCAGAATTGTGTATAGATGTCTCGCATATGATGTACCGGTGCAAAGGGCTCTCATTTGGACCAGAGCAGAGGAGTTTCAACGCAGACTGTCAGCCGTAGGGCCTCCCTCAAAGAAGATGAGAGGCGCCGTCCAGATGCCTTGTGCACAAGCCCGCGGTGCAACCCTAACACCTGAAACAACTCCAAGGCTTCATAGACGAGTACAACCATTTACTATCAGATTACCCAGGCACAGCACAGATGGCCCTAACCTTGTATTCCCACCAGTACCTACTGATCTGGAATTTCCTCACGGATTCACTTTGGAAGATCTAACGGATGAAGAAGTTGCCAGAATCATTGAAGCTGTTAATGCGGAAGTCGAAGCAGAGCAGGGTAGTGGACAACAAACGGCTACAGAACAACCCCAGCCAAGACAACCAATAGTGGTGGAATTGGAGGATGAAGAAGAAGAAGGCCAAGAGGAGGAACAGGAGGGATTTTCTGATGAGGAGGCGCATGACTACGAGCAAGAAGTTATACAGGAGCTAGAGGGTGCCCCAACATATACAAAGGAGTTGAAAAAGCTCTACGATACCATCAACAGGGTCCAACAACAACATAAGTTATCCCTTGCAGCAGGAAAGGCTATCATGCACCAAATCCTTGAGGAGGAAGGAGTTGACAAACAGTATCGTGCCACACTGGATATGATCTCTGATGCCTTAGGAGTACCTGAGGCAGTGCAGATGGCCCTGGCACAATCACGCACAATGGAAAGAAGATACGGAAGATGTCCCCCACGAACAGGGAAATAAATGAATGTATTAGGATCAGGACCACAAGGCACCCCCACAACCACGGGCACTGCACACACCGCTCACGACACCGAGGAAGCCCATGTGTCCAGTCCACCCCCATCACCCCCCTTCCCACCCCCACCTCCCACTCCACCACATTCACCTCCCCTTACCAATGTAACAACCACCGTTACCGCCTCTGAGTCCACCGCCATGACTGAAGCACAAACCGCCAATCAACCCACACACCCTCTCAACACCTCCCGTGTATACACCTCCACTAACACTATAATCCTAACGGCAGCTACTGACATCCCCATTCCCCCACTCACACTTTCGGGCAGTTCACATTCACAACTGCACACACCACTGTACACATTCACCACAATCACTGCACCCACCATTCCACTATTCACAATCACTCCCACTACTGCTTCCACCATGGATTTTATGGACATATCACCTTCCACTGCACCTCTCCCTCCCCCCATGCGGCCACAATCTCCCATTCCCCCACCACCCACTTCACCACTTTCCAGCACCGCATTCACACTTCCCTTCCCCTTTCCCTTTCCCTCTGCACTTAACACCCTCCCTGCATCCACCCCCATTAATAATGTATTTAATAACATGTATCAGTGCATGTCTCAGTTACAACAACACTATCAGCACCTCGATGCTCAGCATACAAGTTTGTTCAGGAGTCATGAAGCATTACAAGGAAGATTCATTGACTTAGAGCAAGAGAAGAAACAATTACAACAGCAATTTTGTGCATTGCAAGAACAACATGAGCAATTAGTGGCAAATCCACCGCAGCCAGATGCCGAAGAAAGACAACAAATGGATGATCTGCTACACTCCCAAATCACAGAGAACCTCAAGCTCCGCCGCAACATGGCTCTATTACGGAAGCATATGTCGGCCGCCCTGGAAGAAAATAGACGGCTTCAGACACAAAACGAAGAGAACTTGGAAGCAGCCATGGAAGGGTCCCCACAAGTAATTGACCCGGAGAAGTTTAAGGCCATTCCCTCGGACAATATACAAATCATATTGGAAACCCATGCTGATCTCCTCGAAGCCCATGCAGCCTTAGAAAAGGAAAGAGACGAACTACGAAGGCAATTGGCAGCTCAACCAGCACCACCCAAAGAAGTCCCAACCACAGCTGACACAACTGACGAAGTAGCAGCGCTCAAAGCACAACTCGAAGAATTACAAAAGAAAGTGCTTGAGTATGAACGCCAACCCTCCCCCTTGGTGGAACCAGAACTTGAAGACCTAGTACCCATCGAAGTAGAGGAAACCTTTGAGGACCCGTACGTTCCGATGCCAGCACCTGGAGGCAAGCAAACAGATGAGGGCATGGATACCCTTGAAATAGAGGCTCCTGAATGGATGCAGAAATTGGAAAAGGTGGCCACAACACATGATGATAGGGTGGCAGTCCAGATAGCATCGATGTCACGATTGGAAGAGGTGGTCATAAAATCGGACTATTTCAGGAACCTCTCTCATCATAGGTGGATGGGCACCTCCGACGACTTGTATGTTCCATTTTGTGTCTTAATGGCGGATTATAATGCTGAAATCAAGCATCACACCTCAAGGGAACCAACCTCTGCCACACAGTTTGCACCAGATGACATCCCAAAAAGTGCCAAGCAAGGAAATATTCGCCAACCGACTTGGAGAATTCGGCTGCTTGAAACCTACCCGGAAATGAATCGCACATGGAATAGCATGCCCCTGTATATCAAGTTCAATCCCTGCTACTGCCCTATCTTTCGAAGAAGGTCGTGGCCGGAATATACAAAGATGGTGCTGACAACGAAAGGATGTGAGAAATGGCTAAATTATGTCTATTTAGCGCCACCCAAAGGTCAACCTACCGTAGGGTATATGATATCGATAATTCGGCATTGGGGTATCAGGTTCAAAAACGTACCAGATGTCATGACACAGATGTGTCTTAAAATTTTTGAACTCATGATAGTCACCTTCCGGACCTTCAAGAATGTTAAGGAACCTCACCTCTCTGCGCTCGGATTCAATGAAGGCAATCAGGATCTTGTTTATGACATGAGCACAACGCCCTCTATTAATGTTGTTTATGCATGGCATGCCCGCATCAAATACCTACCGGCCTGCTTCAAACAAACATTTGAAGAGATGTTCATCACAGGGTTCTGGGAATATCACTCAGAGATCTTCATTCCCAGGCCCTCACATTTATTACAATTGTTTGCAGTGGAACAAGCTCTCCATTCAGACAAGTTACGTATGCCACATCCAGAGGTTCCAGGGCCGGTAGATTGGGATGCTCTACTCACAGACTTGGCCAAAGGATTGAGGATTGCCGAACATCACTTAGCGCAAGATGTCGTTGAGTACTACATCCAAAAACCCACACAACAAGGGTCTCTCAGGGACGACAGACGCGAGAGAGGGGGGGGTGTTAGCTTGTCAAGTGTTTGGCATGTAAGATGACACTGTGGTATAGTCTTTTTTCAGGTTTATGTCATCATGAGTTCGATCATGGATGTACAGTGGCATTGTGGTTTATATCTTGCTTATGCCACTTGCTACGGATTTACTTACCGATTGCACATCTTTTATGAGAGATTGTTTGGATCTAGATTAGTACTTGTATTTCTTTGCAGGTACAGGATCCAGATTGGAGCCTCAGTTACACGTTTGTTTGTCATTCTTATTAGCATTTGGTCATTGATTGATATCTATTTGCCAGTGTGATTCTTGGCATATGTGGATGGTGATTCCACATGGTTATTTTGGTTGTAGGGTCCATTTTACAAAGGAGATGCTGCCGAAATTTCGTTGGCTTTTATGCTAGAAGAGAGCTCTAGTGGATCTTGAAGCTTGTGTGATAGCTTTGGATCATTGTTTATCTCCATTCATTTGGACTTGGTCACATGTTATTTGTGATAGGTTGGACCATCTTGCAGGATTCATTCTTGAGTGGGAGATACATCGTCATTGTATTTGCATGTGTTGCTATTAGTTTTTGGCATATATATTTGCCATTATCCTTGATTGGATCACTGACAGGTGGTGACAGATTACTCATTGTTCTTTTGCTATTGGTTATCTTGTTTGATTGCTCAGTTTACAGGGGATACTCTGCCGAAATTTTCCTAGGGTTCTTTCACATCTACTTGATCACTTTGGTGAGCAGGCTTATGCTCGTGTTTTTATGTGCATGCTAGATGCATGGTTATGTGACAGGTGGTTCACATGGTTTTCTTCTCAGGTGAGACATATGTGATGTGAATTATGCATATGGATATGCAGGTGTGATCCTATTTAGGATAGAGTATTGTTTCTAGTCTCTTGTTACATTGCTAGTCTATCAGATTGCCAGCATGGTGTCTTCTCGATTTGATGGCACTGACTTTCCGAGATGGAAAGCTCAGATGTGGCATACATTGGTTCGTGCAGGGTTACATATGTATGTGCATAGAGATGCACAGAGGCCTCGTGACATGCCCGACCACGTATGGATGGATATGGATGCATTGGCCAGCTCCACTATCCGATTATAGCTTGTGGATTCTATATATGAGTCTGTTATGTATGAGGAGACGAGTAATGCATTATGGCAGAGATTACATGACATGTATGCGAGTCCATTGACTCATGTGAGACATAGATCATATCGACGACTTCGATGTTGGCATTGTGGTCATGAGGGCAATATTCGACGACGTTGCTTCAGGCAGATGCGACGACGATGTCAGAGATATGCACGTGATGAAGGTCAGGTAGTGATTTCAGGAGAGCCTATGGCAGCTGATTATGCCAGTGATGGTGATATCATTTTCTTCTATGCTTCATCTCAAGATTCCTCTTGTTCATTGGATAGCACACATATGGCTTGGTTGCTTGATGCATTAGCTAGTTTTCATGTTACTCCACATTGTGAGTGGTTTTATCGATTCTCAGGTGAGAGTCGTGGATGTGTGTACTTGCCTGATGGTATGACATATGACATTGAGGGTGCAGGAGATGTATGCCTTATGCTACCTAATGGAGCATCACTTATGCTTAGACATGTACGCTATGTGCCTTCATTCCCTTTGAGCTTGATTTCAGTTAGCCAGTTATTGGAGAGGAGATGTTATGCATTCCTTGGTGAGCATCATTTTCAGTTGCAGTTGGGACAGCTTATGCTTGTCAGAGGTGCTAGGATTGGGCACAGGTATCCACTGCAGGTACTTCATGTGAGAGACAATCTTGTCTCAGTGGGAGTTCAACCTTATGTGCGATGTGAGACTCGTCATGTATCATTTTGTCTACCTACAGATAGGTCGATTGACATTCATGATGCACATGTATGGTAGGATTCAGATGCTCACATGGATGCACATGTAGAGCATGTTTTGGATGCTCATGATGCTTCTATGGAGCATGGTTTTGTTGATCATGTGGATGCTCATTTGGAGCACACTTTGGATGATCAGTTGGATGCTTTAGAGCATGATCTAGATGCTCATATAGAGCATTGTGATGATACTCAGTCAGAGTTTGATCATCAGTTTGACCTTGGTATTGATGTTGTGCAGTTAGCTCATGCGGAGCATGATGATACACTTGGTGTGGTAGAGCATGATAGCTCTTATGATACACAGTGTATACCAGAGCATACTAGCTCTCAGGATGCACAGCTAGATACATCCTTGGTTGCGAGCATGGCTGATTTGGATGTTGAGGAGTCAGCAGTTATGCAGTCATTCTTGGATTCGCTCATGCTAGATATTGACACAGATATGTCAGGACATGTTGGTCTTGATGATGGTGCTTTGGATGCCTTGGACACAGGCATTGCTGACATGCTTAGGTTAGCCAGGATAGCACATGTTTCGTCAGCATTCGGGAGTCTGATGTACGAGTTGTTATGCTCGAGACCAGACATTGCAGTTGCGATTGGAGCATTTGCACTTGGAGTTGTCAGTCGTTCGATGATTGACACAGGCATAGAGCGAGTGGGAGCTTTGCAGGAACTTCATGAGTTCTTGCATCAATCATATGTGAGCTCGACTCTTATCGATATGAGTCTAGAGCAGTTTGAGTTGCATGGATACACCTTGTTCAAGGCGGTTGGTGTAGGCTAATCTGGTATGGGTAGAGATCCGAACTCTTCCTGTACATTATTGTATAGTCCTACATCATTCTTTGTATATGTTACCACTTATGGTCACATTGACCCTTAATTGGGAGATTGTTGGGGATGTAAGGGTCATGTGACCTTACCCCCATATTCATATATATACATCATATATAGAGCATTGCCTCAAGAGAGATCATTATGTGGGTTTCGAGGCTCCCACGCATGTCCGCACGTCTCTCCTCTCTTCTCTCTCGCTCCATCTCCTCCTTGCTCCTCTTGTTCTGCACACCAAAGCCCTTCACTCATCGGACCACTCACATTTGAATGTATGATCTTCAACTTCCTTATGGCCGTGGTGTATTCATGCTTCTTAAAAGGTAGTTTGTGAAGCTTTCCTTAAAGACATCCTTCACATGATTTTGCATCATCTGGTAAAGAAAAAGTAGGCAAACTCTCTACCATAGCTTGATCTTTGATGTGCCTGAGCTGTGCAATTGCCATAACTTCATGTTCTCCTTAGGTGTTTAAGATCTAACAACATTAGTATGACTAATTTGGACAATACAAACATGCCACTTCTATTTTCACCTTGAATTAGATAATGCTCTGTATCATGTGAGAGGACATCTAGCCACAAATCCAATTTTGCATGCACGGACAAACCACATAGAAGTCACATTACCACTTTTTAAGAGAAAAGTTCCATACATCTAGCCACAAATCCAATTTTGCATGCACGGACAAACCACATAGAAGTCCATTACCACTTTTTAAGAGAAAAGTTTATGGCAAAGGAGATTGACATATCATTTGTTCCTACTAAGAAGCAAATAGCAGACATGGTGACAAAGGCACTTGATGGGATAAAGCTATGAATATTGAAATCTATGGCATGTATTCAACCTATCAGGGAATGAAGACTCAACCATACTTTAGCTTCAAGGGGAATCATTAGAACACAACTCAATCATATGTTTTGTACTTATGCTGAATTAAATATGTGTTGAATCAGATTTTGCTCAATTAGATTCTATTATAAGCACTTATATCCATTGAAACACAAATCCACATCGAAACCATCATTTGGATGGTGCCATATATATACCTTAAAGAATAGCACTTATGTGCACATTATTTCTTTGTATTAATTGGTTGATCTCTTATGATCAATTCTTGTAAGTTTCAAGGTATTTTCCTTTGTAAAAGGAAAGAGTAAAAGGCCCAAAAGCCACGAGTTTGTAGTGGTTGAGATTGATTCTCAATCAATCAATCAAAAGGTAGTTGTAACTCCAACTTTCTCTTTTCCTATCTTTTAGGAAGAGATTCCAATCAACCTAAACTTCCAAATCCACCGAATTTTGAATTCAAATTCATGAAGAATAGGCATGGATAGATCCTCAAGGCTCTCTATAAGGACTCCAAATCTGTTGGAAAACATTGATTCAATGTCTTAATTGGTCAAAATTGATCACAATATACAACATCTGTGACTTGTCTACTACTCCCTCTACAAGCAAACGGCGCCTAGCGCCTTGGCTACGTGAGTGTCCTCCCAACCCTATGGTCCAAGTTCGATACCCAATAGTAGCACATCGAAAACCTGATTCTCTTTTTAGATATGCTTTTGAAAATAAAACAGCAACATATTTTTTTTGCTCAATGATAGCAATCACTTGTGCTTTATGGAGCGATAGTTTTTGGAGTTCTTTTTAAGAGGATAATCAAATACTACAAAAGAACATGCTTGGTTCATTGTCTTGCATCCTACACCAAGTTCAACACCAGCTTTGGAGCTTTGGTCCCTCAATCAAGGTGGTGCTTCTAGCACATGGGGCAGCGATGGTGCTATTTTGGAGCATGTTGAGGAGCGGCTATGGAGTTCTTCTTGGAGAAGAAGAGTGTGCTCACACTCTTGCTTATGGAGAGGATTTACCCTGTAGAAGCTTGGTGGTGTGGATCCACCATTCACATGATGTATTTGAAGATTTTCTTCTACATGAAGATTTCGGGTTACTTCAAAGACATTGGATGGTGGTTAACATAAGATTTGCATCTTATGTTAAGAATTCAAGTACATATTCTCTTTATGCACACAGGTACTACTTGGAGTTTATGGAGGCAGTAACATCCATATCGGGAGGAGTCCTATTTGGCATAGGTACAAGAGAATAATGTATGCTTTATGCATATTTGGATGAGGTGTTCGAGAAGGTATGGTCATATGCGTTTGAGGATTTTTGGCAGCAAACTTGTTATCATTGTTTGCTACTTTTGTAAGTATGATCTTTTCACACACGTGTCTGACTTAGGGTCTTTCATAGCCTAAGTTTAGATGAGGGTTTGTTGATTATCAGTTTTAGACTTATCCTTCCTCTTTCTGTCACTCATATTTACTCTTCTACAAACTATTAGGTCACACATCTCATACATATTCAGATTTCTATTCATACATCTGAATATGTTTGTTACATTTGTACATTCACTCTTCCATCTATTTCTGTTCACATAGAGTGGTTGAGAATTTCCACTTCCACATTGTAAAATGACATTTGTAAATATGATAGTGTGAGTAAGCAGTGTCTTACGTAACACTTTACACATGTTGTCTAGACTTTATGTCTTTGTCTCATCATTTGTATGATTAAATGTGATATGTTCATGTTTTGTCAATATTGGAAGATTGTGGGAATCTGTGTTGTAGATCCTGGACCTATGGAACTATGGACCTATGGTATTAGTTATGGGCCTACTAAATTTCCAACATTTGGTATCAGAGCTTTAGGGTTTTGGTATGAGAGCTTTAGGATTTTGGTATCAGAGCTTTAGGGTTTTGGTATCAGAGCTTTAGGGTTTTGATATCAGAGCATTCAGGCTCTTATGTTCACAGGTTCCCAGACTTCCAGGTTTACAACATATGATTTAAGAGCATCTTCTAACATTTGACATTTGACATACACACTTAATCTAGATGAGTAGAGATTTGAGAATTAGACAATTCGGTCACATGTTTATTCATCAATGTGGAGTATGAAGTTGATGATCTGTTAGCAGCCAAATACTTTTGGAAGAGTATGAAAATACTTTACATAAAGTATTGTTTGAAGACCAAGACTTGATGAAAAGAAGGCTACTTCAAATTCAAGGAAAAACAATGGTTTGAAGAAGATGAAGGAATCAGATCAACATCAAATCATAGATATCCGTTTCTACTATCAGATTATCATTTGTAGGTCATATGTTAGAAGAGCAATTATGAAGAGATTTGAATCAAGGAGTGCTTTTATACACTTTCATTATTTGAAAGTTAAAGGCTACATCAAAACAGGTATCTAGAGGTTTTTCTAGAGAGTTTTGAGAGATCTCTTTCATGACAAGAAAGTTCATCTAAGAAGACAAATGTGGAGAGCATCAGTTTTGTTTTCAGCCAATCTTGTGTTGTAAGTTGGTTGGAAGTTTTTTCTCACATTTGTATCTAGAGAGGTAACTCTAGAAAGGCAATTCATCATTTAGACAAAAGGTTGGTAATTCAGTCATATGAGTCACATTTGAAGCAAAGTTTTGATTCAGAGATATGAGGAGATGGTAAAACATGATTCTATATTCACTTCCATTTGTATACCATGTTTGTTTTGTCGCTTACACTTAGCACTAGAGGAAGAGAAAAATTCATTTGAAGAAGTCAAGAGTGCTTGCTACTTCAAGATGAAGAGAACTAAAGGAATGGAAGAGAAGTTTGAAGATGTTGACATCATCATCAGGTGGAAGAAAGATGCACAAGAAGAAAGTCCAACATTTCCAAAGGGAAAGTAAGACCTCCTTTTCTCTCATATTTTCCATATACTTTTCCTACTTTATCCTCTACATCCAAAGACAAGTCTATGAGAACATCTTGTATGAAGATAGTTTAAAGAAGAAGCAATTTCTTGTTTTGCATGATACTTGGTCATGATTTAGTAGATTTGACAAAGAATTTCATTGAGAGAAAGAAAAGCAGCAGATTTTGAAGACAACTTATATGTTTTGACTCATATGTATGAGTTATATATAAGTGAAAGTTTTTGAGCAGGCAGCTTATAGATTCCCTCAAAGAATTCTTGGAGTGTCAATACAAAGCTGCTTGGTATATGACAAGTTGCAGAGAAGTATATTTCTTCTTTATCTAACTCTTGAGGTAAAAGAGTATTTGTAGAAGATGTTGGAGACTTGAAGAGAGATTTTATGTTTGGAAAAGTTACCTCATATTCAGTATTTTTAGAAAACTTCAAAAAATTCTGATTTTTGATGTACTAGTCAGTTGAAGAATCTACTTTATATGATTGTCTAGATTTTTGGATACATGCTTGTATTAAAAAAGGTGTTCCAATTCAAATCCTATCACTTGATTAAGAAGTGGAGTTAGCCAAAAGAAAGTCAAGCAGGTACTATCACATTTCACCTGGGTAGAATATGAAGATATGAAGTATCAACTTGTAGCTTTTGGAGTTCTGAAGGTGAGAAGTTTGTCCACTTATGTTTCAAGTAAGAATTGCAGATACTTGGGAAGGTTGAAGAAAAGTTTTACAACTTTATGTGAGAAGCATGGACACTTAGAGACATTCAGATAGTAAATCAAATATTCAGTCATGAAGGTTTGGTGACAGCAGATTCTACACAGGTATTTTGTTAGAGAGATCTTGATAGATCTTGAAGATCTTGAGTGTTTATGAGTCAATTGTCTATCCTTTGTTTGAAAAGTTCTTAGCATTGGAGGAAGTAAGTCAAAGATTCAGATTCTATCAGATTTGTGTTGCAAAGAAATAGAAGAAGATACTTGTTATGTTGCAAAAGATTATGGATCTTAAAATGCTTTCAATAAGGTTTTTTTGTTATCATCTAATAGATCAGCTAACCTTATTCTTTAATATGGAAAGTTGAGGAAGAAACAATGGAAGCTATTAGCAACTATGCAGTGCTAATAAAAAGGGTTCAAAGATTTTGTTTTAGATACAGGTCTTGATCACTGAAGATCAGATTTATTGAAAGAAGGAAGACGTTCCAAATTTCATAAAGTCTGATATATTTGAAGAATTCTAGATACTAGTGTTAAATCATCCGGGGGGGTGATGAAACATGAAGACTTATTTGCAGCCATATATGAAAGAATACAAAGTCATACCTACAGTTATTCCTATTTCAGGTATTCCTATATTTCCTTTGTCAGGTTCTCTTTATGTTCCAACTTTGAAAGAAGAAGGAAGAAGGAGAATGTTTGGAGAAAGTTCCTGTTAGGTGTTCCTGGTCAAGAGAAGGTTCTAGAGTTCTATTGAAGAGAAACTTGATATTTCAGAGAGGTATGTTTCAGAGGTGCGCACATGTATGTTTATACCAGATTCTGAAGGAAAGAGGTATGAAGGACTTATAGTTAGAACAAGGATGATGACAAGATGACATTATAGATATGAAATTTTGATGAAACTCATGTGTTGATTGTGAGTAAAGTCAGAGATGAATTAGCTAGTGTTCATAATACACTAATTTGTGAGTTGTCACTCACAAGTCCCAGGATGTAGTTCATGATTTTGTTTAGTGTATCTACATGACACAACATAAGTACATTGAGAAACCTTTCATAAGGTAAATGCAAATATGTGGATCCTAGTGTATATTTTCAAGTTTGAGAAGACAGGAGATAGCAGGTTCAGAGTTAGTACATGCTATATATGTTGTCAAGTAGTGATTGCTTGATGAATACACTATTGGATATCTAGTTTGCATATTTTCTCAGGTATTATGGTTCATATTCAACAAGTTCAGGGTTTTGAAGTTTGAAGGAAAGTCAAATTCAGTTTTGAAGAAGACTTTTGAAGAAAAGGTTTGAAGATCAATTCAGTGGTACAAGTTTGAAGCTTATGAAGTTTGCAGATAAATGAAGTTACATGTTCACTTCAGTTTGTACCAATATGATATTACAGGGGGGATTGTTGGAAAACATTGATTCAATGTCTTAATTGGTCAAAATTGATCACAATATACAACATCTGTAGACTTGTCTACTACTCCCTCTACAAGCAAATGGTACCTAGCGCCTTGGCTATGTGAGTGTCCTCCCAACCCTGTGGTCCGGGTTCGATACCCATCGGCAACACATCGAAAACGTGATTCTCTTTTTAGATATGCTTTTGGAAATAAAACGACAACGAAGTTTTTTGTTTCGATTGTGTTTTGAAATTAACAATGATAGTGATCGCTTGTGCTTTATGGAGCGATAGTTTTTGGAGTGCTTTTTAAGAGGATAATCAACTACTATAAAAGAACATGCTTGGTTCATTGTCTTGCATCCTACACCAAGTTCAACACCAGCTTTGGAGCTTTGCTCCCTCAATAGAGGTGGTGCTTCTAGCACATGGGGTAGCCATGGTGCTACTTTGGAGCATGTTGAGGAGCGGCTATGGAGTTCTTCTTGGAGAAGAAGAGTGTGCTCACACTCTTGCTTATGGAGAGGATTTACCCTGCAGTAGCTTGGTGGTGTGGATCGGCCATTCACATGATGTATTTGAAGATTGTCTTCTACATGAAGATTTTGGGTTACTTCAAAGACATTGGATGGTGGTTAACATAAGATTTGCATATTATGTTAAGAATTCAGGTACATATTCTCTTTATGCGCACAACTAGTACTTGGAGTTTATGGAGGTAGTAACATCCATATCAGGAGGAGTCCTATTCGGCATAGGTACAAGAGAATAAGTACATGTATTCTTTATGCATATTTGGATGAGGTGTTCGAGAAGGTATGGTCATATGAGTTTGAGGATTTTTGGCAGCAAACTTGTTAGCACTCTTTGCTACTTTTGTAAGTATGTGATCTTTTCACACATGTGTCTCACTTAGGGTCTTTCATAGCCTAAGTTTAGATGAGGGTTTGATGATTATCAGTTTTAGACTGATCCTTCCTCTTTCTGTCACTCATATTTACTCCTCTACAACCTATTAGGTCACACATCTCATATATATTCAGATTTCTGTTCATACATCTGAATATGTTTGTTACATTTGTACATTCGCTCTTCCATCTATTTCTTTTCACATAGAGTGGTTGAGAATTTTGACTCCCACATTGTAAAATGAAATTTGTATATATGATAGTGTGAGTAAGCAGTGGCTTACATAACACTTTACACATTTTGTCTAAAATTTCTCTATCTTTGTCTCATCATTTGTATGATTAAATGTGATATGTTCATGTTTTGTCAATATTGGAAGATTGCTAGAATCTGTGCTATAGATCTTGGACCTATGGAACTATGGAACTATGGACTTGTGGTATTAGTTATGGGCCTACTAAATTTCCAACAAAATCATCATGCAATAGATGAGTCTTGATTTGAAGCAATACATATACTCTTTGATCATTGCTTGGTGCCATTTCATTTATGTGCTTCTTCTTCCTCATACTCAGTCAACTTGAGGTTGTTGTTCTTTCTACAAAGCTCCAAGTCAAGTGATGAAGCATTTACTAGGGAGATACCATTGTCTATTTTATTCATACAAATTTTCATATCATTTGGTTTTGTAAATTCAGAGAAATTTGAGTTTTATAGTCTCTGGGTCATCTTTTTCACATCCCTAAAAATCAAGATGACATCCAATCAAAGTTAAAGTTATTGCTCCTTCATTGGTTGTTATAAATTAGGGATTTTGTGCATTATAGCAAGCCAAACCTATGTATGACAATGACACTCCATTAAGAGGAATTTTTCCAATTGTAATTGTACTAGCTACACTAAGTATTTGAAGTCATAACTTTCATTCAAATTTCGTAAGTTTTTTGTGAGGTAGTGAATTTGTTTCACATCCACTTGTTCTTGTTCATGTTCCAAAGTAACTATTGGGTTTTACTGCACTAACCCACAAGCCTACAAGGTCTATCTTACATATCCAAAGAGCTAGGGTAGGTCCTATGCTTTTTTGTTGGACCATTTTCACCACTTGAAAACCTACTTCCAAGCTTCTCCAAACTTCTCCCACATTTCATAGTACTTCCATTGTGCTAGACTGACACCAAATTTGGTATTGTTTCTAGAGAACACAATTCAAGGATGAGTGTGTGATGGTAAGATAGGCAGTGACCAAGGCATAGACCTTGGCATACCTTGTCATCCGAGTCACCAAAGTCACTGTTGGCACCGTTGGTTGCGCGCGAGGGAGGACCTCAATGGTCAAGGAAGATAGAGGTTCTCGGTACTTCCCGCGAGGTCACCCATCCCAGTGTTGTTCCCCCCAGAGCTCTCTTAACCATGGCAATCTCTTTCCACTAAGCTACAATCTTGTGGTGTCTGAAGAAGGGGAAAGATGAAGGTTGAGATTACCTTGAACATGTTTTGGTCCCTCAAATCTTCATTCTTTGATTTCAAAGCCTATTTTTGAAGCTTTTTTGGGTGTCTTTTGGACCCATTTTGGAGTACTTCCGTACATAGCTCTCTTCACACAAGTCCGAGAACATCAAGACGAGTGTTCTTTGTACTTCTCCGATAATAAATATCAACCTTTGGGGCTGTGTCTTCAGCCACACTTGTAAAACTACAGGTTTCTTGAAAGGTTTCAGTTTTGGTGGGAGCAGCTGCTGCAAATTTATGCAGGTTTTTTGAGCCTAAAACATCAGAGTTGACAGACACTTGCATGTGTTATTAGCTAGTTTTTGGGTTGTGTATTCAGCCTTTAGTGTCATTTTACTGCATATATTGAGCACATACACACCATGTATGCTTCTGTGGATACCACTTATGTACATCCATGTGGTCATTGATATAGCGGTTATGTTCTTTGCATAAAGCCTTTTACATTTGAAAAAGAGGGTCGTGGTGAGGTTTTCTTAACTGGGAGACACCCACATGTTGAGGCCTCTTCAGTGATGCAGGTGGAAGACTTACCCAACCTCGCCATAGGAGATGTATGATAGTTGTTCATAGGTTCTCGATAAGCCTAGTTGGTTTCTATTGGGTAACTGATTATATGCAGTGGAGTCAGTGATTCACTATGCAGGTAAACATGTCAATACTTGCAGTTTTATGATATTTTGACAGTGGTCATACGCTCATTTTGCAGAGGATACTCTGATAAAATTTTTCCAGATTTCTAGTTTTGTCAACTATATAGTGGTCCATTTACCCCTTGATACACTTATTTGTTGGTGTTCAGACTCTTCTAGCTCCATTATCATTCTATTCAGTTCTCTACCATCATGGCATCAGAGGTCTCAGGCACATCCGATGGATCTAGGTCTGGTGCTAGTGTTCCGAGGAGGAGCTATAACTTGCAGGGCAAAGACCATTTTGAGATTCGAAAATTTGATGGCACTAACTTTGATGCTATATTCTCCCAGTTACAGGCTCAAAAAATGGATATGGATAACAAAATAAAAGCAGTATTGCTGTTATGCACCCTGGCATCATCATGGAATACATTTTGCAGAGCTATTAGCAATAGTGCACCTGGTGGTAAACTTGTCTATGATGACATATGTGGAGCACTCTTGAGTGAGGAGATTCATAGAAAATCTATGGTTGGCACTCAGAGTGGAGATGCATATAATGTTTGTGATTCTTACCAAGGAAAGAATCAGCAATGTGGTAGGAGCAAGAACAAGGAAAAGAATGGTCAACAGAATAAGAGTAGAAGTAAATCAAGGAAGAGGGATATCGAATGCCATTATTGTCATAAGAAAGGACATATGAAGAAAGACTGTTATGCATTAAAGAATGCTAAAGGTAAAGGACAGAATGTTGATGGGCATGTTAAACAGTTACCTGCACCATCTACTTCGATTGTGAAGATTGAAGAAATTAATGCTATTTTTGATGATGCTGACGTGTTCACACTTGATAGCACTGTGCCATTTGAGGCACTTATGGCTGATTCTCTTTCCTGCACCTGGTTGCTAGATTCTAGTGCTTCTTTCCATGTGACACCACACAAAGAATGGTTCTCTAATTATGCAACAAAGTCTCTTGGTACCGTGAGACTTGGTGACTCTTACCAGTGTGATGTTGTGGGGATTGGAGATGTGGTTTTGCAGTTCATTGATGGTTCAAAATTTACTATGCATAATGTATGCCATGTACCTCAGTTATCATGCAGTTTGATGTCAATTGGTCAACTTGATGACCTTGGTTGCAAGGTGGTTTTCTATGCTCAGTCCTTTCGCATATCAAAGGGCAATATGGTTATTGCAAAAGGAAGCAAAGTTGGCTCACTTTATCCTTTATTCGTATCACAAAAAGAACACTTGTTAGTTGTTATTGAATAGCCTATGGCTTGTATTTGGCATGGTCATTTGGGCCATATATCTCATAGTGGAATGGAAAATCTTTCTCATTCTAGCTACTTACCTGTGTTATTTTTCTTCAATTTTTCATTTTGTGAGCATTGTCAATATGGAAAGCAAACCAGAAATGTGCATAGAACGCACATTGAATCTTCAATTCAGCCCTTAGATCTCATTCATACAAATGTGTGTGGTCCTATGCCCTCTAGGTCCTTAGGTGGTTCTCTCTACTTTGTCACTTTCATAGATGATGCTACTAGAAATGTTTGGGTATATCCTATCAAATCGAAGGATGAGGTATTCCCCACTTTTAGAAAATGGCTTGCTTCAGTTGAGACTGAAAAAGGAACTAAGCTTAAGGCTTTACGTTCAGATAACGGGGGTGGGTATACCTCACATGAATTCAGCCTTTTCTGTCAGTCTAGAGGGATTCATAGAGAGTTTACAGCTCCTTATACCCCAGTACAGAATGGTGTAACTGAGAGGATGAATAGAACTATTCAAGATAGAGTAGTCTCTATGTTTCATCATGCAAACCTCTCACAAGGCTTTTGGGCAGAAGTAGTATTGACTGCAGTTCATGTGATTAACCTTTCACCTAGTACTGCCAAAGGTCTAAAAGTGGTACAAGAGTGATGGAGAGGGAAGCCACTATATTATCATCATCTTCAAGTTTTTGGGTGTGAAGCATATGTTCATATACCCAAGAATCTTAGACAAAAGTTGGATCATAAGTCAAAGAAATGCATTTTCCTTGGATATGCTCGAGAAGGACAATTTGGATATTGCTTATGGGATCCTGAAACACGGACATTGATCAAAAGTAGTGATGTCATTTTCAATGAGTCTAAGATGCATAAAGAGCCCATTAAGGAGGTTGAAGTGAGAAAAGTGGTGTCTAAGGATACTAGTCCTTCGGTTAGCATGCATAAAAATGCTACACATAAGGATGTTCAAGAGAATGTCCATTGAGATCAATCTGTACATGTTCCTATTCAGCAAACATTGAGACATTATGCACGTGTCTCACATCCACCTGATAGATATGTTCAAGGTTTAGATTTCGTTATGCTAATAGATGTCGGTGAGCCTTCTTGCTACAAAGAGGCTATGCAGACAGAGGATCATGTCAAGTGGGAGCATGCCATGGAGAGTGAGTTGGATTCTATTCACAAGAATGGTACTTGGGATTTAGTAACTTTGCCAAAGGGCAAGAAAGCTTTACCATGTAACTGGGTATATAGGCTGAAATTCTCATCAAATAGTGCTTCTCCAAAATATAAAGCATGACTCATTGCAAAGGGTTTTAAGCAACAACATGGTGTTGATTCCAAGGAAATCTTCTCTCTAGTGGTCAAGATGACTACCATGTGCATGTTGCTTGGATTCGTTGCAATGGAGGACTTAGAGCTAGTCCAAATGGATGTGAAAACTGCTTTCTTGCATGGAGATCTTACAGATGAGATCTATATGGAACAACTGGAGGGTTATGTAGTTCGTGGCAAGAAAAGTCTAGTTTGTAAGCTTAAGAAGAGCTTGTATGGACTTAAACAGTCCCCTAGATAATGGTACCAAAAGTTTGATGATTTTATGAAATCTCAAGGCTATTCTTGAAGCAATGAGGATCATTGTCTCTACACAAAGAGATGCTCAGATGGCAGCTTGATATGATTGATACTTTATGTCGATGATATGTTGATTGTTGGGAAGTCCTCTTATGATTTGTCAGTTCTCAAAAAGAAATTGAGTCAGACATTTGATATGAAGGATTTGCGGGATACCAAACATATTCTTGGCATGCGCATTACTCGTGATAGGAGTAAAAGATGCATATACTTGTCTCAAAGTGAGTACATATCCAAAGTACTTCACTAATTCAATATGCAGGGTGGAAAGGCATTGAGTACACCTTTACCCACATATGTGAAATTGAGCAAGGATGATTGCCCCAAATCAGATGAGAAAAGGAATTCATGAACAAAAATCCCTATCAGTTTGTTGTTGGTAGTCTCATGTATGCTATGGTAGCTACGAGACCATACATTGCATTTGTAGTGGGAGTTGTGAGCAGATATATGTCTAATCGTGGCAAGAAACATTGGGAAGCAGTGAAGATGATTTTGAGATATCTGAGTGGCATTAAGGACAAGTTTCTATGCTTAGGTAGAGGGAAAGCATCCATTATTGGTTACACAAATTTTGATTATGCTGGTTGTGTAGACAATCGTAAGTCTACATCAAGGTACATTTTTCATTTTGCTAGAGGTGCTATCTCTTGGAGATCTCGTCTTCAAGAATGTACAACTGTTTCCACCACAGAAGCAGAGTATGTTGCAACAAATGAGGCATGTAAGGAAGCATTGTGGCTTTCATGTCTTGCTTGTGATATGGGTTTACCTCAGCATGTACCTCGCTTGCTCAGAGATAGTCAGAGTGCCATTGCTTTGGCTAAGAATCCGGTCTATCATGCAAAGACCAAGCACATTGAGGTGAGGTATCACTTTATTAGAGATTGCTTAGCCACTGAGCGCATTATTCTTGAGAAGGTTCACACTTGAGATAATGTTGCAGATGCTTTGACTAAAGCTCTACCACATGATAGCTTTTGACACTATTGTCACTTGATGGGGGTTACTTGATTCTTAATCTTACATGGTCACTTGTATACTATGTAACATGCTCATCAGGTGGGAGGTATAGTTTGTATACTTTCACTTAGGTATTCTTTATCATTCTTTATTTTTCTCCCATAGTTACTTTGGCCATGTTGGCCTTTAATGGGAGATTGTTATCGTTAGTGTCCATGTGAAAGGCCAAATGGCCACCAGACACTTCCTTGTATATGTTCTTTAATAAAACATATAGTGGCCTGGACAATCACAGACTGTAAGTTCGACCACATTTGTAAGACCTAAGAATCTATCTTTGTGCTCCTCTATGTAGTGCATTTTTTGTGTATTCTGCAGCATCTGTGCGAAGTATTGTGTGTGGCCTCATGAGCTCAGTTTTCTACTCCGATCATATCTTCATGGAGCTCTCTAGAAGGAGAGCCCACTGTGGTGCATCAGCATCAAAATTATTCAGTTATTTCCTTTACTTTTTTCATTGTCATCATCATCTCTGCCATCTCCACTCTCCTTCCCCTTCCATCTCCATCTTCACCAAAACTTTTAGATATTTTTCATATTCCCATCTTTCTCATTCATTCCCTCATTTCACTTGTGAGAGAGAGTGTGTATGTTTGTTGTTTGTGTGTGTTTATGTGTGTTTTTTATAGGAGATAGCTTCAGCAACAACTTCAACTCCATCATCAGGCACGATAGTGATTGCACATGCAGTTCGAGATGATGTCTCTATAGAAAGTTTGTATTTTTTTAATTACATGCATTGCACAATAGAAACATCCCTAGCGCATTCCCAAATCACTAGATGCATTTGAAAAAATTACGTTTTTTTTTTTGTTCTATCATGATAGACATTGTTTAGCATGATAGACTGAATCTACGATAGACACCATCTATCGTGAAGACATGTCTATCACAATGGACCGATTCAAACATACACCACAAGAAACTATCAAACTAGTAGGACATAGGTTCAGGCATCACATTAAGAGATGCCCAATTCTAGAATTACCTACTCAGGCTAAATAGGTTTCCTTGTTCTTAGATGGTGTATTGAGCAGAAATTTAAGGTCATATGCCTTGAAGGAGCTTCATACCTTACAACAATGCTTAAGAATGTGTATTGATATCAAGGATAACCTGGATGATGAATTGGAACTCTCTAAACTCTACAAGGATTCAAACTCTTCCAGTAGTATCACATCCAAACCCATGACATTGATAGATGAATTGGCTGTACAAGTCACTCGAAAGTTAGGAATCCAAAATAGACAATCTCCGAGAGTGATCACAATGAAGTGTTGCTACTTGCAGAGTTGATTACATGGCTGATGTATGCCCCATGAAAACACAGAACATAGCCAACGTAAATGCCAAGTATTGCACAATTGAGAGAAAATACACAAATCATGTGGCTCAGGATTGCCCCTACAAATAGGTAGGTAAGGAAAACTACCAACATCCATATTATAGGCCATAAGAAAATTACCAACCATAGTATCAGACACAACCTAGACCACAACCAATGCTAGGACAAAAACCACCACCCCCTTCCATCAATCAAGTATGTGGTGGCAGAAGATAACCTAAATAGGGCATTAGTGGCAGCATCTCCATTGATCTCAAAAATTGATCCTAATGCTCATATTTTATTTGACACGTGGAGATATCCCATTGGCTTATTACACTAAATCCCCTGAGGATAATGCGGCTTATCAATATGATGCACCATTGATGGAACCTAGTTGGGTGTCTAACTACATGAAAATAATGTATACAAACCCTAGACCTAGACCTCAATTGGGACAATATAGGCCTCAAGAACCTAGAGAATGATGTTGTAGATGTCACGAAGATCACTTTATTCATGAATGTCGACTGCTTCTTCTAGGGCAATCTCAATCTGTAGTGATTGAAGGTTTTTGTCTTGACTATGAAAAGGAACATCTCCTAAGAGACTATCCTAAGAACCCAACCAATTCTCAAAAAACTACTCAAATCAATGGAATTGTCTTGGTAGTAGAACCCAATGGAAGTGTGGCTAATATTGCCCCTATGTAGGTAGTCACTAGAGCACAAGCTCTACAAAAGACTCTAGACATAGAACATGAAAAGAAATCCAAGGTTACCGAATCAGAAGGCTCTAGCAAAAAGAGAACTAGGACTTGGAAAGATAGCCACAAAAAGATGAAAAGGAAGTGGCTAGAAAATTGAGCGAGTTAGAAGAAAGCCTAAAGGAAACAAAAACAAAAATAGCAAAAATCTGATCTCAAAACCCCTCACAGATGCACCCACTAGACAACACAACATTTCACACCCCACCACCCATCCCACCTCAACCTTGAGCAAGATCAGTTCTAGTGAATCCTACTCCAGAAGGCTTGGACATGATGTTCAAATCTTACTAGGCTCGAATTCAAGAAGGGCCAAATGTAGCTGAGCTAGATGAATGTTATCCTCGAGCAAACTTAGAGATTGAAAGGACAAAGCTATGTGCAAAGATGGTAGAACTAGCCCATTTTATGTTTGATGCAAGCCATCTTTTTAATTAGACAAACTAAGTAAAACAAGGATTACATTTTGAAGGACTATTGGAGAGGTTAGAGCAATTGGTGGCTAAACCACAGAATTCAGCAACACGAGAGGCTCAAGGTAGTGGAAGTGAGAGAAAAAGCTTACCTGCACTAGAAGCTTTTGTTTCTAACTCTATGGAGAATGGAATCCCTTCCTCTATAAATCAGTTCTACCAAAAGTTCTTATGAGAAATGCAAGAGGAGAAATGGTCCAAGGAAAAGAGAGGATCCCCCTCCTTTCCAGAGATACATGGTCTTAATTTCCTCAAGACATTCCCTCTATCTATGGAGAGCAAGAAGGTGTGCAATCAAGTGAATGATTAGCCTTTGAATCCAGTTCCTTATAGGAATTGCCTCATTTCATAGGCCCTTGGGAATCAAAGTATATTTAGATGAGATCTCCCACAATGATGATTAGAAACAAAGAATATGTTCTAGCTAGGAACGTAGATGTAGCTAAGAATAGTAAATGCAGTGCCACCTCAGTTTAGAAGAACTAGTCAAAATTCAAACTAGATTTGTGGATGCATATAGCAAACCAAGTGCCAGAAATTGCTAATTCCCACTCTCAAGAAGGATCTCAAAGATGAGAAGCACAACAAGGTGCAAGTATAGAACAAAGCTTCAGATAGCATCTTGAACACCAGAGCCATTGCAAAGCATAAGATTCAAGGTTGGAAGAATACTTAACACCCTCAATTATTTCTAGCTTAGGCTAAGGGTGCATAGGTTGTTGGAGTTTGAGGTATGCGGAAGCACACAAAAAACACAAGGAAGAAGAAGAAGAAGCTTGGAGCACAACACACAATACTGAATGTATTACCACTAGAATGTACAATGATAAGTGACCCGTTAGGGTTACATATATACAAGCTGAGGGAAAAATACCTCCTGAAGAGGGGAAAAAGTGCCTCGATTGTCCTAGTGTGTTCACACACATCACTACCTAATTATATCAAAAAATCCCCCTTGGGAGTGATGCAGTGAACAAGGACCTGGGACTCATGTATAAGGAAGTGCCAAGCTATGTGGAATCAATCCACAAAAGGAAGTAAGGCCAAAGCTTTGCAAAAAGCTTCAAAGTTCTCCCTAGGCAGACCCTTTGTGAAAAGGTCTACAATGTTCTCCTATGTGGGCACATATGCCAAATTGATCTCTCCAGTAGAGAACCTCTCCTTGACATAATGATAGTGCACCTCAATGTGCTTAGTGTGACCATGGAACACAGGGTTCCTCGCAACTCCCAATGTGCTCTCACTATCAGTGAAGATAATGGTGGTAGAAGACCAACCAACACCCAAATTAGCCATAAGGCATCTGAGCCACACCTTATCTGACATGGCAGTCAGATACAAGCAAGCAAAGTTAGGAAAGAGGGTTCTTGTAGGATCAAGAACCAAACTTGCACACATGTCTATATATACATATATGCATGTATGGTATTTTCAACCATACTTTTTTTGTACTTCCGTACCCATATGTATTTGCCATATGGTTGTATATATACACATTGCATCTAGTCCTCCCACCACATATTAGAGAGATGTCTCTCCTTCCAACCTTATGCCTCTATATATAGCTATTCAAATCAATGAGGACCATAATATATATAAAGATATATGCACATCATGTATATACTATTGGAGTTAGACGTCTACGGAAGCATGCTAACAATACAAGGAAGAAGAAGAGGCTTGGGGCACAACACACAATACCAAATGTATTACTACTCGAATGTACAAAGATAAGTAACCCGTTAGGGCTATAGGCATATATACAAGCTGGGGGAAAAACCTCCTAAAGAGGGAAAAAAGTTCCCCAATAGTCCTAGTGTGTTCACACATCACTACCTAAATATATCAACAAATCCCCCTTGGGAGTGATGGGGTGAACAAGGAGCTGGCACTCATGTATAAGGAAGTGCCAAGCTATGTGGAATCAATCAACAAAAAGAAGTAAGCCCAATGCTTTGCGAAAAGCTTCAAACTTCTCCCGAGGAAGAGCCTTTGTGAAAGGGTATGCAATGTTCTCCTTTGTGGGCACATATGCCAAGTTGATCTCTCCAGGAGAGAGCCTCTCCCTGACATAATGATAATGCACCTCAATGTGCTTAGTGCGAGCATGGAACACAAGGTTCCTCGCAACTGCCAATGTGCTCTCACTATCAGTGAAGATGGTGGTGGCAGAAGACTGACCAACACCCAAATCAGCCATAAGGCGTATGAGCCACACACACTCAACAATTGCTGTGAAAGCTGCCCTATACTCAGCCTCACAATTGGAAGTGGCCACAGTAGGCTGCTTCGTGCTCAGCTAAGATATGCATGAGCTACCAAGCATGAAGCAAAAACCACTAGTGGACACACGAGTGTCATATCAACCATCCCAATCAGAGTCAGAAAAAGCATGCAAATCTGGCAGTAGTGATCCCTCCTTGGGATAAAACAACCCAAGTAGTCGGGTACCACTCAAGTAGCGAAAGATGTGCTTAATCACCTGCCAATGCTTGACACCTGGGCAACACATAAACCTGCTCATCTATGAGATAGCAAACTGAATAGCTTGCCAATTGATGCATAAATAAATCATGCATCCAACAACTTGCTGATAGAGAATAACATCGAATGCATCTCCAGTATCATGAAGTCTCAATCGTAAACCTGTCTCCATAGGAGTGGTAATGGTCTTACAGGATTCAAGGCCAAAATGCTATAATAATGTGTGAATATATTTTATTGGACATGAGGTCATTCCACCATCAAGATGCATAAACTGGATGTCCAAATAATGATGCAAATGCCCCAAATTAGACATCTCAAATGAGGCATGTAAATCAGCCTTGAAATCAGCAATATGCTTCTCATGAGGGCTAGTGGGCAGCATGTCATCAACATACACCACAATGATCAGAAGTACATCATTAGCATGCTTAAGATATAAGGTGATTTCAGTTGGACTATTCTCAAAGCCATGTGCAATCAGATAGGCACGTATCTTTTCATACCAAGCATGAGGTGCTTGCTTTAAACCATAAAATGCCTTCTTTAACCTGCACATCTGGTTTTTATGCCCTTTTTGCACAAAGTCATGAGGCTAAAAAACATAGAATTTTTCATGCAAGTCACCATTCAAAAATGTTGTTTTAATGTCCAACTGATGTACATTCCAACCATGATGAGCTACAAGTGCACAGATGCTCCGAACACTAGTCATACGGCATGTAGGTGCAAAGGTCTCATCAAAATCAATGCCTCTTTCCTGCACATAACCCTTTGCAACAAGCCTAGCCTTATACTTGTCAACTGTTCCATCAGGCTTACACTTCAGCTTGTATACCCACTTAGTGTCGATGGCCTTCTTGCCAGGAGGCAAGTCACATAAAGACCAGGTACCATTTTTCATGATAGCATCATATTCAGATTGCATTGCAGCATCCAATGTTCAAAATTTTGTGCTTCATCAAACGAAACAAGTTCAGTCTCATCACAGAGACTAGAGGCAGCCATAGCATAGCAATCTAATGCAAAAGAGGCACTATGAGAGTCTGACCGAGCACGATATGACACAGGTGCATCTAATTTGTTGTCATGCAAAGTCTGCACGAGCTATTTTGGCATAGTTCTTGCCTCCTCAATATCATCTCTCTCATCAGCAAGTGCATCATGTAAACGTGCATCAGAAATGGAATGATCTGCAACATCACATGAAACCTGTAAAGGCTGAGAAGCTACCTCATTAGGATTAGCACTAGACTGTCCACCTGTAAAAAGAAGCAGCAAAGTATCATACATGTCTTTGGAGCTAACAGATGTATCCTTCGTACATGAAAGTAAAAGTTGAATAGCATCTTACACAAAGACAACATCACGGCTAACCAGAATGTGTTTAGTTTGTGGATGATATAGATGATAGCCTTTGCTTTTAGAACTGTACCCAACAAAAATACATTTTACTACTTTATCATCCAATTTCCTGCTATGTTGTTAAGGCACTAATGCATATGCCAGACAACCAAAAACATGCAGATGAGCAACAGATGGCTTGCAACCATGCCAAGCCTCATATGGAGTGATAGACTGCAGCGCTTTAGTGGGACACCTGTTGAGTACATATGCTTCACACATAATAGCCTCAAGCCAGAAACTATGTGGTAAAGCTTGACTCTTGACCATACACCTCGCCATCTCCATGAGTGACCTGTTCTTCCATTCTATTGAGGTGTATATGGCACTCTACATTGGTGTTTTATCCCATGTTCAACTAGAAACGCATTAAAGTCAGAAGACATGCTCACAAATTTTTAGCCAAAACGAAAAACTGTTTGAAGCACATAAGCACTTGCACGACGCGCACTGGATTTGATCCCGCGACCTCCCACAGGCGACGTGCTTCCCATAAAATTTCTAATATTTTAATACTTGACAATGATAAAGATGCCCTCAAATGACCAATTTCTTAAAAAAATTATTTTCAGATCTACCTAATAATATTCAAGCTAAACCTTTGATTGAACACCTTAAACTATTCTAAAGTGAAAGCATGCTCACCTTTTTGTGATCCCTAGAATTCGAATTGAGTGATCATCATGAAGATTTACCAAAAATATTGATATTATGGTTGGTTTCATCAATGTTGAGCACAAAACAAAAAATACAAGGAGAATACACTTAGGGAGATGGATTGAGCAAGTTATTGAGTATGTAGGGCTTCCAAATCAGTCATCATCAGACTAATGATGTGGCACTTTGCTAAAGGATGCCCTCGACGATCTTCTACACATACTTCTCAAGCTAGAGTACATTCCTACTACAAGTGAGTCAACGAAAGCTTCCATCGCCGGATGGCAAGTGCAAGAACAAGAAGAAGTTTGTGGTTAACTGAAAGGAAATGAGATTTGTTCAAATCATTCATTGACCCACATGCTTCTCAAATCTCTGTAGCAACATCGAAGATTTGATCTACTAATCCTATCTTGCCTCATTTTGTTTGGAAACAATTAGCTCTTGCTCGAGTAAGAGGACAAATTTGAAGTCGAGCAGATGAAGATTTGATCTCTGATTGACCAAGATGGTGCCAGTTATTGCAAATCATGAGGGCTTAAAAACGATCCAACCAAGAATTTCGCTTGAAATATTGGGTTTGGGCTTATATAATTCTTAGTTCATTAAGCATTTAGTATATGTTATCTAGCGTTTGCTTCATTTATTGTTGTCAAAACCATTGTAGTTTTTGTACCTCAAACTACTGATTTTGGACATCTTGTAAGCACTTATAGTTTCAAGTTGTTATATGCTTCTCTAGATGATGCTCAGTACTCAACTTCGGGTTGTTGCTCCCCCCCCAAAAAAAAAAATAAAATAAAAAAGAACAAAAAAACACATCCTTCTATCAAATTATTATATTAAAATTGCATCGAAAGACTACCACCTGAAGGCTACATAGTTATGGCTCACAAAGATTTGCTGAGGGCAATATGAAAGAGAAACCTAGAAACTAGGAGCACAATGTCAGAGAGATCTTCTCTTTCTTGCCTAATGGATGATGGCAAAAAATTAATGGGTGATGGCAAAAAATTACGGTTCAAGAGATTCCTCCTCTCTTCTGTTCGTGATGTTGAATGACTTAAAAATGATGAGATAGTGATGAGTTGATTTGTAATTTCTACCCTTCCAAGTTCAACTTGGTTGAGAGGGCAAAGATAAAATAACTCATTGGCAAGATTTGATAAAGATTTATGGTTGAAGGTGTACCTGCATACAAAATAAGTTAAAACAAGAACCTTTACCATGTGTGTATGAAAGAAGATCATTATGATTTGGGATAAAATAAATAAGTGAGACCATGTAAAGGTATGGATACGAAACTATGAATTCTCTCTCTCTCTCCGATGAACATATTAATTAATGATAATATCCGTCTCCAATATATAATGTTGTTGCTTGATGATACTTCTGCTCTGTCATCTGTTCCGACAATCATCTCACTACAATTTCTCACTCATAATCGGTTTTGCCTTCCGATAACTTTGCCTTGAACTTTGACAGAACTCCGACTTACGTCTTACTCTATGGCTGGAAAGCTCTATTTCTCAAGTGCGCTGTGGTGAAAAAGTTTTCTGATGAAAAAGACAAAAGTCTGGGTGATTTTGTTTTTGTTTCCTAAGATCTTTTTCTCGAATTATGCGGACCACACAATTGATAGTTTCATATTGAGTGAGCTAAGGAGAAGAGTGTCTTCCTTTTTCGGCAGCGCGCATTGCTCGAAGGATTCTGTAATTACTTTGTGAAATCATAACGTTGAAAAAGTTGGTTTGCCGAACATCCATCTGGAGGGTACTGTTGTAATGCCACTGCAGACCCCTTCCTTGAGGGATATAAAAAGGCCCTCATCTCGCTCTACGGACCTCGGTCTACGGACCTCTTCTCCTCCCCATTCTGCCCGCCTTTGTCCCCCCCTTGGCCCTCCCCGAGACTTCCCTCCCCCTCCCTCTGATCGTCCCACCCTTATCTCACTCACACCCCCTACCTTCCTACGTGTTCCTTCCCTCCCCCCTAGCCCCCCCCTTCCAGCTGCACCTCCCCCCTTCTCCTTGCCCCTCCCTCCCTTCCCTCCAGACCTCTCCTCCCCCTGGGTCCTCTACTCCGGCCCTCCTAGCTCTCTTGCCTGCAATGCACTCTTGCTCCTCAAGTCATCCGTGGACTTGGATGCCTCAGAAGTAGTTTTTCTCTTTTCTCTTCATGTTTGCATCAGACATGGATGACCTGAGAGCTCGCATACCACAGAGTCACAAAAAGCTCCCTTGCCCCCTTCCACTTCATCGCCTTTCAACTCTCTCTTATTGATGAGGGTAGATTGGGTTTCATTTTAGGAGTCAAACGCTTGCAAATGTCCTCACTTATTTGCAAAATCATCCAACTTCGGTTGATGTCCAAACCTTGGGCCAAAGCTTCCATCAGGTTGAGCTTGAGTCTCCAAAGGCTGCCACCAAGATGATTGTCCTCTCATCAATTGTTGTTCGGGGTATTCATGCCCACATTTGCCCATGGACTCATGGCTTTCATCCATTGAAAGTCTCCTTCTTTGCATTCATTCCCACGAAAGCACACAAGTTTCCTATGGCAACTTGCTTCAACTGAGTTTCCACGTGAGTATTTACCCCTATTGCCCCATTTTGGAGATTCTCTTGGCACCTTCTTGGAGATTCCAAAGACCATGGCCTCTGTTGTGGACAAGGCGAAGAGCTTGCCTTTGGTACATATTCTGATTTATGACTCCTCAAAGCTTTCGTCAAAGATTGAGCTTCCATTTCTTTGAAGTGAGTGGTTGATGTTGACTCAAACGGTCGAATACTCCAACCTTTCGAATCAGTTCTTTGCTTGTGGCAAGGTTGGTCATCTTGGAAAGGCATGCCCCTTCAAAAATAGACAACGGGAGAGACAACACTTTTGGAAGGAGGCTCAGTGGCCATTTGAGCAGGCGCATCATCCCATTCCCATTGCTAAGCTCCTTCTAGCTCCTCACCTCAGGAGGAGGGTGGGTTTCATCATCATTCTTAGGACTCCGGTGCCACGACTGCCTCCTCTTCCTCTGGCATGGGTTGGCAGAAGCCTGAGCATTGATATTAGCTTGAATGAGCACCTTGCCCAATGTTTGAGGTGTCGGTTTAGCACACTTCAGAAGGACTCTCCTCTAGACCCTTGCGTAGTGTTGGAGTAGGGGGTGCCCTTCTAATATTCCCACTTTCTCAATGCCCCCTTTGGATCCTCATCTTTGATCCCCGCCCCACCGGTTTTCTCTCCTTTACTTTCCCCATCTTTTTGACCTTATCGACAACCTATCACTTTTGCTCCTAGTCCTCGACGGTCCATTGACAATGCTTTCTTGGTGATCTGAGCAGTCTAGGAGGGTCAGTCTCCCTCGCATCCTCCTTTCTCGTTGGACAGATCACCATGGACTCATATTCCACTATTTGTAATAAGTTTTGACTACCATCTACATGGAGAGAGTTTTGATTATGAGTTTGCAACATTCTTTGGTGGGTCGTGACTCGTGTTAGGGTCCCTGTTGTGGCTCTTCCATCTTGTAGCTTGACGGCCTTCGATTTGGCCATTGGCTTTCAGTTCCCTTTGTGCGATCCTTTGGGAGGCACTCCATTTTGTCATGCAAAAGTCATTGAGTTTTCCCACCATCTTGGGGAGATTCATCTCATTAATCTATTTGTTAGGGCTTGGGATACATCTCAGTTTCTATTTATTCGTGGTACTAAAGAGAGTAAACTTATTTCTTGGATAGCACACAAGTATATGTAAATACATGAGGACGAGATCGGCCAAGAGAAGGCATGAACATCTGATGAGTCCTAGCTAAGTCTATGTAAGGTCCCACCCTTATCTCACTCACACCCCCTACCTTCCTACATGTTCCTTCCCTCCGCCCTAGCCCCCCCTTCGAGCTGCCCCTCCCCCCTTCTCCCTGCCCCTCCCTCCTCCCCCTTCCCTCCAAAACTCTCCTGCCCCTTGGTCCTCTACTCTGGCCCTCCCAGCTCTCTTGCCTCCAATGCACTCTTGCTCCTCAAGTCATCCGTGGACTTGGATGCCTCAGAAGTAGTTTTTCTCTTTTCTCTTCATGTTTGCATAAGACATAGATGACTTGAGAGCCCGCATACCACAAAGTCACAAAAAGCTCCCTTGCCTCCTTCCACTTCATTGCCTTTCAACTCTCTCTTATTGATGAGGGTAGATTGGGTTTGGTTTTAGGAGTCAAACGCTTGCAAACATCCTCAGTTATTTGCAAAATTATCGAACTTCGGTTGATGTCCAAACCTTGGGCCAAAGCTTCCATCAGGTTGAGCTTGAGTCTCCAAAGGCTGCCACCAAGATGATTGTCCTCTCACCAATTGTTGTTCGGGATATTCATGCCCACATTTGCCCATGGACTCATGGCTTTCATCCATTGAAAGTCTCCTTCTTTGCATTCATTCCCACGAAAGCACACAGGTTTCCTATGGCAACTTGCTTCAACTGAGTTTCCACGTGAGTATTTACCCCTATTGCCACATATTGGAGATTCTCTTGGCACCTTCTTCGAGATTCCAAAGACCATGGCCTCTGTTGTGGACAAGGTGAAGAGCTTGCCTTTGGTACATATTCTTATTCATGACTCCTCAAAGCTTTCGTCAAAGATTGAGCTTCCATTTCTTTGAAGTGAGTGGTTGATGTTGACTCAAAGGGTCGAATACTCCAGCCTTTCAAATCAATTCTTTGCTTGTGGGAAGGTTGGTCATCTTGGAAAGGCATGTCCCTTCAAAACTAGACAACGGGCGAGACAACACTTTTGGAAGGAGGCTCAGTGGCCATTTGAGTAGGCACATCATCCCGTTCCCCTTGCTAAGCTCCTTCTAGCTCCTCACCTCAGGAGGAGGGTGGGTTTCATCATCATTCTTAGGACTCCGGTGCCTCGACTGCTCCCTCTTCCTCTGGCATGGGTTGGTAGAAGCCTAAGCATTGATATTAGCTTGAATGAGCACCCTGCGCAACGTTTGAGGTGTCAGTTTAGCACACTTCAGAAGGACTCTGCTCTAGACCGTTGCGTAGTGTTGGAGCAGGGGGTGCCCTTCTAATATTCCCACTTTTTCAATGCCCCCTTTTGGATCCTCATCTTTGATCCCCACCCCACCGGTTTTCTCTCCTTGACCTTCCCCATCTTCTTGACCTTATCGACAACCTAGCACTTCTGCTCCTAGTCCTCGACAGTCCATTGTCAATGCTTTCTTGGTGATCTGAGCAGTCTAGGAGGGTCAGTCTCCCTTGCATCCTCCTTTCTTGTTGCACACATCACCATTCACTCCTATTCCACTATGGCTAGTAGTGTTTGACTACCATCTACATGGAGAGAGTTTTGATTATGACTTTGCAACATTCTTTGGTGGGTCCTGACTCGTGTTAGGGTCCATGTTGTGGCTCTTCCATCTCGTAGCCAAACGGCATTCGATTTGGCCATTGGCGTTCACCTCCCTTTGTGCGAAGCTACACACCCAAATTGGTCTCTTCGGGAGGCACTCCGTTTTGTCATGCAAAAGTCATTAAGTTTTCCCACCATCTTGGGGAGATTCATCTCTTTGATCTATTTGTTAGGGCTTGGGATACATCTCAGTTTCTATTTATTCGTGGTACTAAGGAGAGTAAGCTTGTTTCTTGGATAGCACCCAAGTATATGTAAATACATGAGGATGAGATTCGCCAGGAGAAGGCACGAACATCTGATGAGTCCTAGCTCTATCTATGTAAGGTTTTGCGAGAGCAGTTTACCTCCTTACGAGGACGTTTGGACTCAGATAATTCGCCATCCAAATGAACCTCAAAGATGGCTCACTTCATTTTTGCTACAACATCTTGGTTTGCCTCTTCTCCATGAGGGATATCTCATGGAATGATCAGGGATTTGATGGGGCTCAATTTCTACAATACAAGGCTTGCCTTTGATAGGAGCTTTTCCATGTTGGCCTGGCGAGTCTATAGATATTCTATAGACTCGCCATGAGGGATATCTCATGGAATGATCAGGGATTTGATGGGGCTCAATTTCTACAATACAAGGCTTGCCTTTGATAGGAGCTTTTCCATGTTGGCCTGGCGAGTCTATGCTTCAGAACTTTGTTCCATTATGCCATCCTCACATACATTGTAAGTATGCCACGCCAATGCAACTTCCATTGATTTTACTATAACAGGCTAAGGTGCTCAAGGAAGTATGCTCATCATTTTTTCATGCTATCATTAGCAATCAACATAATAACTATACTTGTTCTCGAGATACATAGTCCATTTCTCTTGTTGATTCAAGGGCATTCAAGGCATATATACTTTTTGTTCCGCATTGTTCCGCAGCAACACTCTTAACCTCCATTATCAGTGCTGCTTGCCACTACATGCCACTACAGTAACACAAAGTTCACACAATGTTGATGTTCTTCTATCATAAGAATCTTCTATCACTACACTAACATGCAAATTCTATGTTTCTGAGAACATCGATGCTCAGAATCTTTGCAAATGGATCAGGGCACATCTGTATGTCAAATCATTCATTATGAGACTGTGAGGCAACTTTTATTATATTCGTGAGATCTGTCTCTAAACTGCCTAGGGTTGCATTTAGTTCAACCTGCAAGATCCATCTCTCTCGAAGTCAAAACATTTGAAGCATTTTTCTTATTCATCAATAGCAAAACAAACGATGAATCAGCCTCTTATTGCTATGACATACTCAATTCTTCTAAGAAGCCTGTGTCTCAATGTGCACCATGATAGGTTTTACTTATGTACCCCTAAAAATATCAATATCGCAATACACACACACACACACACACATATATATATATATATATATATATATATATATATATATATATATATATATATATATATATATATATATATATATATATTTGCATATCACAATCTTTTTATCTTTACAAACAGATTATTCATGTTGGCATCTAGTCATGCAAAAACAGGCTTTAACAATGACTTCCCCTGGGGCTTCACAAAAGGTCGCGTAGTTTCTTTGAGAGGCGAAGCTTGGGATAAAAGAAAAAAAAAATGTTGGCGAAATTTCTGTGCAAATTTCCAAAGATTGGATACATTGAAAATAGACTTCAAGCAATCAGTTATGGAATTGTATAGGGATGATTTTATGCCATTGCTTTCACACCTCCTTCCAATGCCAATGAGATATAACATCATGTGTGAACCCGTTCACCATCACCTATTTATTATGAAAGACATGTGAACTTGATATGAGCTATTGGGATCAAAACGATTGCATCGATGGTTTTTTTTTTCTCATGGAGAAATTTAGCTTGACTCAGACAACACTAAATTTAGAGTTAAAGCACTATAAAATTCATGGTGCTGACGTCATGAAGCAAGAGGTAAATTCTTTATTAGAAAAAGAGAAAGCACGCAGCATTTATGAAACTTACTCAACAAATCGAGTGTTTTGTATATTATCCCTAGTTGCTGATGTAGAGGATGATATTCGTAAGATTCTAAAGAGAGAAGTAGATAAATTGGGGAAGTTACATAAAAGGTTTCAAAAGTATTATAAAAATGTTGTTCCAAGGATGACACGAAGAAAAAAGAATGGAATTGAATACAACAGTGTACTTGAGATGGCAAATGCAGGTGCTCGAAAGAAACTTTTATAATGAATTCAACAAAGTTTTAATAAGGAGTACAAAGCATATCAGAAATTGGACTGGGAGACACTAATGCCAAAGCTTCATAAGCTTAGGCGATCTCAAAACAGAGTTGCTGCCCACCTCTTTGAAGACACGATCAAGTTCAACTTGCAGACTGAAGCAAAAGTTCTATTAGACATTGAAAAAGCAATTCATGAATGTAGTTTCGGAAGAGAGCTAAAAACTATAAAGAGATTGATTTCTATTGCAGTGAATGTGAAGAGGGACAAAATTGAGAAGAAAAAGAAGAAAACTTTAGAATAATAGTAAGTGTGTCTAGGCAAACTAGGTAACTAGCTTGAGAAGAAATAGTTGTTATAATTTTGTAGTTTTGAATGTTATTTAAATTCAGAATTTCCTTCATATAATACTTTGTTGTTTTGGTAAAGTTACGTATAGTACGAAAGTGAACTGGTTTTCTTGCTTTGGTTTCATTCTGAACAGTTTCATTTTCAAAAAAGTAAAGAATATATTGTCTGAGCATTATAGTTTTAAAGGTATACTCTATCACATTTGGTGTATGAAAGTGGTGTGGAAGAACTTGAAATCAGTTTGTTTTCTACTACTACAAACAATTTGTCTTTTGATTAAAAAGGGAAACGTGCACTCTCTTTTGGGTTTCTCTTTTAATAAAATAGATATGACACAAGCGTAACAATGGAGGAAGATTTATTTCCTTGCCATTGACATTGTTGATAAGAGGAGCGTAATAAATGTGAATCACTTTTGATTGGATTATTGGTTTGTTTTTCTTCTGCAAGAGGAGTTCATTTGTAATTGTGTATATGATTATGTCTATGATGGATTTTCCCGGGCTCTTTTCATGCAAAGTGACTATGGATTACAAGACGATGCGTTGAAAAAGTTGTGCTAATGCATTCTATGCATACTTCCTTCTATACTACGATGGCAAACATCTAGACTGACGATGTTGGCTTGAGAGAAATGCCATGGGCACACTACAAGAAAAAGGGGGGCGTAGCGACGCCCCCGAATCAGGAAAAAAACGAAAACCGTCGCTTATGCGACAAAACTGTCGCATAAGCGACGGTAAAAATTTCGGATTTTTTTTTTGCCGAGCCTCATCGCATAAACGACGATAGCGTCGCATAAGCGACGCTAAACCGGAAGCGTCGCTAGTAGCGTCGCAGGTTAGCGACGCACTTAACGATGATGGCAAACTGCAGAGCGTCGCATATGCGACGCTCTGGAATGTAAAAAAAAAATTTCGAAATAGATAGATAGATAGATAGATAGATAGATAGATAGATAGAAAGCTATTTAGATAGATAGATAAATAGAAAGCTAAATAGATAGATAGATAGAAAGCTAAATAGATAGATAGATAGATAGAAAGCTAAATAGATAGATAGATAGATCGATAGATAGATAGATAGATAGATAGATAGATAGATAGATAGATACATAGATAGATAGATAGATAGCTAGATAGATAGATAGATAGATAGATAGATAGAAAGCTAAATAGATAGATAGATAGCTAGAAAGCTAAATAGATAGATAGATAGATAGATAGATAGATAGATAGATAGATAGATAGATAGATAGATAGAAAGAAAAATAGATAGATAGATAGATAGATAGACAAATAGATAGACATATAGATAGACAGACAGATAGATAGATAGACGGAGAGATAGATATATAGATAGACATACAAATAGATACATAGATAGATAGATAGATAGATAGATAGATAGAGAGAGAGATAGATGGATAGATAGATTGATAGATAGATAGATAGGTAGAGAGATAGATGGATAGATAGATGGATAGATAGATAGATAGATAGATAGATAGATAGATAGATAGATAGATAGATAGATAGATAGATAGATAGATAGATAGATAGATAGAGGGACAGAGAGATAGATAGACACACAGACAGACAAACAGACAGACAAACAGACAGACAGACAGACAGAGAGATAGATAGATAGAGAGATAGATAGATGGATAGATAGATAGATAGATAGATAGATAGATAGATAGATAGATAGATAGATAGATAGATAGATAGATAGATAGATAGATAGATAGATAGATAAATAGATAGAAACATAGATAGATAGATAGATAGATAGATAGATAGATAGATAGATAGATAGATAGATATATAGATAAATAGATAGATAGAAACATAGATAGATAGATAGATAGATAGATAGATAGATAAATATATAGATAGATAGATAGATAGATAGATAGATAGATAGATAGATAGATAGATAGATAGATAGTGGTTTGTTATAACAACGTTTGCTTATTGATGCTAAATTCAAAAAATTACCTACGCCTGGAATTGCAGTCAAATTGATCATTAGTATTGTTGTACAAAACCTTTTGTGTGAGAACTTGAACGTATTCCTAAGATTTATTCCTCGGATTATGCGGACTGCACAGTTGATAGTGTTAACTTTCATAATGAGTGAGCTAAGGAGAAGAGTTTCTTTATTTTTTCGGTCAATGCGAATTGTTGGAAGGATTCTGTAATTACTCTATGAAATCATAACGTCCAAAAAGTTGGTTTGCTGAACATCCATCTCGAGGGTACTCTTGTAATGCCACTGCACACCCCTTCCTTGAAGGATATAAAAAGCCCCCCCCCCTCCCGCCCCCCTTCCAGCTACCCCTGCCCCCTTCTCCTTGCCCCTCCCTCCTCCCCCCTCCCCCCCCCTCGACCTCTCCCTCCTTTCAATTCCCTTTGTACAAAGCTACACAGTCGAATTGGTCTCTTGGGGAGGCAATGCACTTTGTCATGCGAAAGTCATTGAGTTTTCCCACCATCTTGAGGAGATTCATCTCACTTATCTAGTTTTTAGGGCTTCAGATACATCTCAGTTTCTATTTATTCACACACACACACACACACACACACACACACACACACACATATATATATATATATATATATATATATATATATATATATATATATATATATATATATATATATATATATATATATATATATATATATATATATATATATATATATATATATATATATATAGAGAGAGAGAGAGAGAGAGAGAGAGAGAGAGAGACATATATATAGACACATATACATATACATATATATAGACACACACACATATACATATATATAGACACACACATATACGTATATATAGACACACACACAAAAAGACATATATATATATATATATATATATATATATATATATATATATATATATATATATATATATATATATATATATATATATATATATATATATATACACACATACATACATACATACATACATACATGCATACATACATATGTACATATGTATGTACATACGCACATACATACGTACGTACATACATACATACATACATGCATACATACATACATACATACATACATAAATATATATATAATTCCAAGAAAACATTTGTTCTATTATTGTGGCAGATTAGGTTTTGATAGCCATTGTTTCTTTGTGGAAGGTGGATGGAGATGAATCTTGACATTCATTGGATTGAGCACAAGGGATAAATGGCACTTTGTTCCATTATGCCATCCTCACATACATTGTAAGTATGCCACGCCAATGCAACTTCCATTGATTTTACTATAACAGGTTAAGGTGCTCAAGGAAGTATGCTCATCATTTTTTCATGCTATCTTTAGCAATCAACATAATAACTATACTTGTTCTAGAGATACATAGTCCATTTCTCTTGTTGATTCAAGGGCATTAAGGGCATATATACTTTTTGTTCTTGGAGTTAATCCTAATCTTTAGCCTCCTTTAATAATGCAACTGATCATGATCTTGTGTCAACTGTTTCCTGAATATATTTTGTCTCCTGTAGATACATGGTATATACTTGATTGTTTCATTCTTTACTTAGTGAGAAGTTTTCTTCTAACATTAAACAAAGGCAAAGCTATGAATTAATACATAAGAGGCATTTTGTGTTGTGATTATTCATCTTGATAATGTCGAGTTGAAGATTTTCTCACTCGTTTCTCTGTCATATATCTAGAGGCCATTGGATACTAACACCAATAGGTACTTTTACTTATCAAAAAATTCTCTTATTGATGGTCATATAATAGAACAATTGAGCACTTAAATGTATGGTCTAATTGTTTTTCTTGCAGTTCAATATACACTACCATTCTGTATGTTTCTTTTAGCCATAAAATCTATATGAAAACTTGACATTCAATGGTGCAGAAAGTTGCTAGCTTTCCGTGGAAAAATCCTTAAGAAGAAAATCTAGAGATATTGTCAATGGAAGCCTTCAAAGAATGCTTTGAAATGCTTCAAGATATCTAGGAACTTTGTTCTATGATATTATTTTTGATGATGCTGCTGAGTTGAGCACATTGGTTCCAAAAGTGATAGATCACTTATTGCAACCATCATGTATGGACTCAAAATGGTTAGGTCCATTTTAATTTTCAAGCTCCGAAAAATGGTGGACTCTTTTGAATTGAGAAGAGCACCTCTCAAGAAGAAAATTATGTTCAACATCAAGAAATAGTGTTATGGAGTGTCTATGGCACTCAAATTCAAATGTCATGAAGTGGAAGGCTAAACTTAGTATGTTTTCTTTGAGTTAGTTTCATGATTATTTTTGTTTTTAAATAGTTACCTAATTAAAATTTCTCTCTATATAAGGCAAAGAGAAATATCACGCCACAACAAATGAGTACTTCGTAAGTGTTAAAGAATTTTCGACAATTGGATATTATGACAAAATAAGCAAGAAGAGGGTTAGAGAGCGAAGAATATTGTAAATATTGAAATACACAAACAATGAACAAAAAGCTAAGACATGTTGCTGGGAACAAGACGTTAGTTTATCCATATCAAAAGCGCCAAAAAACTTACTAATATGTGTTTCTTTTAGCCATAAAATCTATATGAAATTTTAACATGTAATGATGCAAAACTTTGCTTGTTTTCCATGGGAAAATCCTTGAGAAGAATATCTAGAGATGTTAATCGAAGCCTTCAAACAATTGTTTTATTATTTTTAGGGATTGGGTACATGCATTTTCATCTTTATATTAAATATATATGTAATTTTTGAATTTCATCCTTGAATTCAATGTGTGGCATCAAATTGAGGCCAAAGATGCAGAATTTAGTAGCAAATGTGATGTTTGAGACCCCACTCAGGTAGTGCTGAACACTTTTATCCGTGATGATGATTAACATAACATTGAGGCATTAGGCGTACTCTTTATCCATGAGGAATTAAAATTAATATTTACATAGATACATAAATAATAATAAGTTAGGATTTTTTTCAAGAGTTTTTTATTATGCTTTAGTTTTATTATTAGGTTTAATGATTTCTTTTTAGCCTTTATCATTTTCTTTCTTAGACCTTAGGTTATTTTTGTTTAGCTTCTGGATTTCCTTATAGGTTTAAGGTATCTTTTAGGTTTTAGGTTTCTTGTCAAGTTTCATGTTTTAGGTTTTCCTTTTTAACTTTAAGGTTTGTTTTAGGTGTTAGTTTTTTTCAAAAGGTTTTAGGTTTTTTGTCACGTCTTAGTTTTGTTTTCTTGCTTTTAGGTTTTTAGCCAGGTTTTAGGATTTTATTTGATTTACATTTTTTATTAGGTTTTTGGTTTTCTTTACTATCGAATGAAGCTATAGCTGAAATGTTTGATGCCTTGATATAAAATGTTGATACTGATGAGATATCCAATTCTAATGTACGTTATGCAAGGAATCAGATGTTGTAACAAATAGATTGAAAGAGTTGTTGAAATAACCTCTTTAAAGAATGGAGCCAAGGTAGGAAAGCTTCGTGCCTTGCTTGGGGTTTCGAACATACATACTCCTTTTGGTTGGAGCAATACCAGTGTAGATGCATTATTAACTTTGTTAAGTATCATTTTGCTTGAAGATAATGTAATGCCTAAGTCACATGCTGAGTCTTAGAGAATGTTATCAAGCTTTTGCCTAGACTATGAACTTATGCATACATGCCCACAAGACTGCATTTTGTTTCGTGGCAAATATGAGAATCTCATGGACTCATATGCTGAGTGCAAAAGTTCCTTGTAAGGTGTTTCAACATAGTCCATTGTTTCCTCAACTAAGGCCTATGTTTCATTGTAAGGAGTTGGCAAGTCTAATGTCATGATGGTCGGTTAATAGGTCTAAAGATGATATAATGTGTGGGCGATGTGACTTTGAAACTTCTTGGGTGACAATTTGTAGAAAGGAATACGAATGATGTATTCCTCGACCAATTCGTATTCCTAGATCACGAGTACAATAATTTTTTGAATTGTTAAATTAGTAGAATGCAATGGATATTGTTGAACCTTCTGGTGCCCCATACTCAAATAGATGGTTCACAATGCCTAAGAAAAATGGATATGTAAGATTTAGACAGGATCTTCAACCTGTAAATAAAGTGACTTTAAGAAATGTAGGATTTGGGCCTACTATTGATGAATTTATAGCATTGTTCGTTGGCTGGGCGATTTACCCTATGGAAGATCTATACTGGGGCTATGATCAATTACAATTAGCTATTGATGGGAGAGACATTACTACCATGTGAAGTCCAGTTGGGCTTTTAAGGAAGTGTACATTATCATTAGGTGTAACAAACTCAGTAGCCCATATGATCAATGATATGTATAAAGTATTGAAATATTTCATTCCTCACATTACTATGCCATATCTAGATCTTATACGTTTAAAGGGATGCTTAGAGGAAGAAAATGATATATCATTTGACTCAAGTACATATCAAAGATTTGTCCCTAATCATACCAAGGATCGTGAGAAGGTTTTATATAGACAAGAGGAAGTGCGTCTAACTTCATTAGGGCAAAAATTTGTATTTGGGAAATAAGAGATATTGGCGGTAGGCCACATGTGTGGGTCATAAGGAAGGAAACCATCACTTTCAAAAGTAGATGCTATTCAAAGGATGGGTGATGTTTATGAAATTCCATATGAGGTACATCGGTTCTTGGTGCTTGCTTGTTTTACCATTTCTGTATCCCTTATTATGCACATATAGCTGGACAACTTTACCAATTATTATGAAAGAACCAGAAGTTTGAGTGGCAAGTTAAACACTCGAGAGCTATGCAACAACTTAAAAAGATACTCAAGTGCCCTAGTTTTGAGGAAACCAAATTATTCTTATGTAAATTCCATAGTAGTAATTGTGGATAAAAGTCCAATTCATATCGGATGGGCCATTAGTCAAGATGATGAAAAAGATAATGCATATGCTAAAAGGCTTGAGATCAATCATAAGCTAAGCTCACATGAAGGTGAACCACTTCATGATATTATAGGGTATCAACAACTTGTGTGTAGTCTTATTATGCTACTTTGACAAGAGTGGATGTTGCTTATGTTGTGAGTACACTGATCCAATTCATGCATGTACCAAGGAAGCCACACATGGAAGCTGCAAAGAGGGTGTTTAAATACCTAAAGGGTGCAATGAATGAGGGGTTATTCTATCCCTTCACTTCAAACAAAGATATAAAGTTATATTTTGATGGAGATTGGGTTGGCTCCAAGGATGAAAAGAGGAGCACTTCAGGGTACCTATCTTTTGCAGGTTCAAAGCTCATATCATGGTCATGCAAGAAGCAACCAACTATGGCTTTATCTTCCACAGAAGCAGAGCATAGAGGTTTGGCTAATGCAACTCAGAAAGCTATGTGGCTTAAGGAATTGTATGTAGATTTGGAGATACATTCCTACACTCCAACCATATTTGGAGTTAATACCAGCTCCCTTCATTTGGCCACTAATCTTGTGTACCATGTAAGGACTAAGCACATTGAAGTGCATTATCATTATGTTAGAGAGATACTGCGAAGTAAAGACATTCAATTAGCATATGTATCAAGTCATTTGCCATGTGCATATTTACTTACTAAAGCATTATATCCATTTTTGATATATTCAAACTCATTTTGTGCAAGAAAAGGAGTTTTCGAGCTTGATGAGTACAAGGAGAGCCAACGTATGATTTTTCACATTTTTTGGAGCTCATTTGGGCCTTCAAATAAGCCTAGGAACCTATACCTTTAACTAGGTCAGACACTAGGTTTGAACTAGGCCAAAGCTAGTCAAAAACTATAAAAAGAGCTAGAGACATCTTTTTGAAGGTGGGTTGTTAGAGAATTGAGCTTTGTAAGAGCATACTTGTAACTTGAGTTGATAATATAAGATTCAGTTGTGAAAACTCTTTGTTCTACCTTGTGTGTGTGTATGTGTGTGCATGTTATCAAGCTCCTCACTCTCACATTGATGCATTCCTCTCATTCATGGTCGTCATACCATCCTCATGTCTCCATGAATTGACATTTATGAGGCAGATCTTCTCCATGGTAGCACTTCCATTGTGTTAGAGTAACCCATTCTCTCTCTACCTTTTCGTTTATTCCTTAATGTTTTTTTTTTGTGTTATTTAATTAATATTATCTTTAAAGTCTCATAATTTTTTGAGAACGAGATCCTCTCTCTTTTTTTCTATCTACATTTAATATAGTTGATTTAATTAAATAGTAATACTTTCCCATCACTCCACTTCATACATGGAGATCGAAATTCTGTTTTCAATGCCATATCTTCAGTCCATCTCCTCAATCTACTCTTGATGACATCCAAGATAACCAAGGTGTTCACCCTTTTAGAAGTGAGTAGTATCCGAGTCCCTCAAAATGGTTGTCCAAATCTTCTTGAGCTCTCTCTCTTTTATACAAAATACATGCACTGCATGAGTGCCACGTAGGAAGCCATGTGTCTGAGAGACGTGATGACATTTGATGAATTCTATTTTAATATATAAAATTTTTAATATTTTAATACTTGACAATGATAAAGATGCTCTCAAATGACCAATTTCTTAAAAGAATTATTTTCAGAATGACCTAATAATATTCAAGCTACACCTTGATTAAACACCTTAAAATATTCTAAAGTGAAAGCATGCTCAAGTTTTTGTGATCCCCAGAATTCGAATTGAGTGATCATCATGAAGATTTACCAAAAATATTGAGATTATGGTTGGTTTCATCAATGTTGAGCACGAAACAAAAAATACAAGGAGAATACACTAAGGGAGATGGATTGAGCAAGTTATTGAGTATGTAGGGCTTCCAAATCAGTCATCATTAGACTGATGATGTGGAACTTTTGCTAAAGGATGCCCTCGATGATCTTCGACACATACGTCTCAAGCTAGAGTACATTCCTACTACAAGTGAGTCAACCAAAGCTTCCATCGCTGGATGGCAAGTGCAAGAACAAGAAGAAGTATGTGGTTAACCGAAAGGAAATGAGATTTGTTCAAATCATTCATTGACCCACATGCTTCTAAAATCTATGTATCAACATCAAAGATTTGATCTACTTATCCTATCTTGCCTCATCGTGTTTGGAAACGATTAGCTCTTGCTCGAGTAATAGGACGAATTTGAAGTCGAGCAGATGAAGATTTGATCTCTGATTGACCAAGATGGTGCCAATTATTGCAAATCATGAGGACTTGAAAACGATCCAACCAAGAATTTCACTCGGCATATTGGGTTTGGGCTTATATAGTTCTTAGTTCATTAAGCATTTACTATATGTTATTTCGCGTTTGCTTCATTTATTGTTGTCAAAACCATTGTAGTTTTTGTACCTCAAACTACTGATTTTGGACATCTTGTAAGCACTTATAGTTTCAAATTGTTATATGCTTCTCTAGATGATGCTCAGTACTCAACTTTGGGTTGTTGCTTCCCCCCCCAAAAAGAAAAGAAGGAAAAAAAAGAAAAACAAAACACATCCTTCTATCAAATTATTATATTAAAATTGCACCGAAAGACTACCACCTGAAGGCTACATAGTTATGGCTCACAAAGATTTCCTGACGTCAATATGAAAGAGAAACCTAGAAACAAGGAGCACAATGTCAGAGAGATCCTCTCTTTCTTGCCTAATGGGTGATGGCAAAAAATTATTGTTCAAGAGATTCTTCCTCTCTTCTCTTCGTGATGTTGAATGACTTAAAAATGATGAGATAGTGATGAGTTGATTTGTAATTTCTACCCTTCCAAGTTCAACTTGGTTGAGAGGGCAAAGTTAAAATAACTCATTGGCAAGATTTGATAAAGATTTATGGTTGAGGGTGTACGTGCATACAAAACAAGTTAAAACAAGACCCTTTACCATGTGTGTATGAAAGAAGATCATTATGATTTGGGATAAAATAAATAAGTGAGACCATGTAAAGGTATGGATACGAAACTATGAATAAAACATATGTTTTATGATTATGAGAAAAGAACTATGAAGAGCATCCTCATGTGAGCATACCATGTGTGTATGAAAGAAGATCATTATGATTTGGGATAAAATAAATAAGTGAGACCATGTAAAGGTATGGATACGAAACTATGAATAAAACATATGTTTTATGATTATGAGAAAAGAACTATGAAGAGCATCCTCATGTGAGCATGCGCTAAGGAATAGTTCTCTCATTTGAGCTTTTATATACGTGATGACCTACGAGTTTACATGGGTCTTTAAATGTGCACATGTTCATTTGTAAATGTGTGTGCACCCGTTTTTTGCATGGATGTGCGTATTCTTCATATATAAGTGCCACAACATTTATTTGGGCGTTAAAAAAGAAAAGAAAAGAAAACATAAACAAATCGTAAACGAGAAGAAAAACGAAAACTAAAAGAAAATAAAAACAAATGAAAATAAGACAAATTGAAAGAAAAAAAATATAGAGCGATGACGGAAATCTTAAAAAAAAAAAGAGAATGCGCTAGAGAGTTTTCCGGTTTTTTTCCTGATGTGTTTTTTTTTAATATAAAGGAAGTTCGGCAATAGCCTACTCTCCCGGACTTGAATTAAATAAAGAAACAAAGGTACAATAGAAGGGGACTAGTGTCCACGGGACCCCCCAAATCCCACAAAGCAGGGGAAGCTTGAATAAATCCTAGGTTGCATTACAGAGAAGGTTAATCACCCTCTCATCGCCCTCATGCGGGGCCCACTTGGGTTTGAGCTTGTTGTTGATCAAAAGGAGGACTTGATGGTGCCTGAAGGGGGGGGATTTCTTACTGTTAACAATCCTTTTGCCAAGGAGGAATAGTGATTTCTCAATCGACCACTCCCTGGGGGGATCGCCAAAGTTGAGAGCACACCTCTCCCGCCATATTTTCCACAGGACTTCCCCTCTGATGGCGTTCCAGAGTGTCGCAGAGCAGCCGATCGCTTCTCCCAAAAGGACTTGTTTCCAACTAAGCTGTTTTTGAAGTCTGATTTTCATTCCAACCGTCTACCAGATTCTGTAGGAGTTGGGGCAAGTAAGGAAGATGTGTGGGACGTCTTCGATAGCCCAGTGGCAGCGTTTGCACCAAGGAGGGATCCCACAAAGTTTGCTAGCCTTATGGTTGGTCCAAATTCCTCGATGAAGAATTTGCCATAAGAGGATAGACTTCTTAATCTCTATAAGGGGGTGCCAGATACCCATGAATTTCATGTCCCACCGAAGCCGCGTCCAAGACAGGCACCACTTCTTGTTGAGGTTGATCTGGTGGTCAGCCGTTTCTTTGATGTTCGGGATTTTGAATAGGCTATTCCCATCGTGCCATTTGAGACCAAGTGAGTTCGGTGTGTCGTGTCCCATGAGAAGGCGAGTCTTGTGACGATCCCATGCGAGGCATCTGCTTTGCAAAGTGTTCCATTCTTCGTAGGAGATGTTTATGCAAGGGTCAATATCCTCGAAGTTGATCCAGCTGTTGGTGTCATGTTTCCAGAGGTGTTTCCATTTTTTGAATCCTTTGTTCCATAACTTCTTGGCATTTTGAATGTTCCACGACTCCACACTCCGGATGCCATGTATCGGAAACCAGATAGAGTCGTTTTGTCTGATTCCGGCCGCCCACTTCCAGTCCTCACTAATTCTTGTGAAGCTTTTGACTTTATTCCAGCCCTTCCAAAGGGAGCACACGAGATTGGAGCCTTTCGGGAAGACGGGGATCGGGGAGAATAGCAGGGTCAGGATGTCAAGATTCTTCCAGTTTGGGAACCCCATGAGAGCCAACTCATTCTTGTTTCTGAAGATCAGCTTGGCCCACGAGGCCTCCCTATTGCACCAAGCCTTAATCATCCATTTGGCTGCCAGTTTGTTAGCCATACACCCAATGTCCAGGATACCAAGCCCCCGCTATCTCTAGGGCTAGTGCAGATGGCCCATTTGATTTTAGGCACCCCCCTTCTGTTATGATCGCCCGTCCAAAGAAAGTTTCTACAAATACTATTCAGTTTGGACAGGCCTTGCTCATTCGGTCTCCAACAAGAAAGGAAATAGATGGTAGAGGAGAGGAGGAACGTGTTGATAACCATCGCCCGCCCAGCGAGATTGATTTGCATACCTCTCCAATAGTTAAGCTTGTTTTCGAGTTTGGCCAGCACCCAGTTCCATCGCTGCTCCATAGAGACGCCAAACCCCAAGGGGATTCCGAGAAGTCGAAAGATTTGGCCCTGCGGAATGATTTGACAGCCATGATCAATGAGAAGGCCAGGATGATGTCCCACAATAGCCCTAAAGGCGGTCTTAGAGTGGTTGATTTTGGATCCAGAGGCTTCACAAAAGGTAGCAAGACACCTCCAGAAAGTCTCCAGGCTGGTATTATCATTGTGAACGAACGCGTTCATATCATCGGCAAATAGTCTCATGATGATTTGACTGTGGTCGTGAGGCAGCCGGAGGCCTTTGATATTGCCAGCCTCCACATGATGTGCCACAAGTCTGCTCAGCCCCTCAGTGGCGATGGCAAAAAGAAGGGGGGCCAAAGGGCACCCTTGTCTAATAGATCTTCTAAGTTGGATCGCCTTCGAAAGTTTGCCGTTAACGTTAATTTGGGTCGTTGCGTTTCCGAGAAGGGTCGCGATCATCTTGGTAAATTTCTGACTACATCTGAGATCTTGGAGCGACTGCAGAATATAGTCCCATTCTAGCCTGTCGTAGGCTTTGTCAAAGTCGATCTTGAGGAAAACCACATCTTGATTAGACTCATTTGCAAATTGAATACCTTCCCAAATATCCATAATGGTTTCCAGGATAGACCTGCCTTTGATGAAACCTTTTTGGTCCTCACTAAGCCAAGTTCTCAGGTGGCACGAGATTCTGTTGGCAATGACTTTGGCGATGATCTTGTATCCTGTTTGGAGCATCGTAATAGGCCGCCAGTTCTCGATTCTGTTCTTTTCCCCCTTCTTGTGTATCAACTTGATAATTCCATTATTTAGACAAGAAGGAAGAGCACCAAACTTTAGCGCTTCTTGCCAAACCATCCGAAGAGGGGTGGCAACCACCAGCTTGAAGGATTTAAAGAACTCGTTAGTGAGTCCGTCGGGTCCCGGGCTTTTACCGAGAGGGAGGGCATCAATGACCTCAATGATTTCTGATTCAGAGATAGGGGCATGAAGCAGGGAGTGGAGGTTGGGTGGTATCCTCCGGGGGGAAACCCTAGAGATGGCAGCCATACAGTCCCTTCTATGGTGGGAGAGGGGGTTCGAGGTTCCCAGGAGTCTCGTGAAGTGCCCTTCGATGATGCCAAAATTATCTTCTTCCGAATTGCATACATTGCCATGTGGATCTAGCAGTAGGGGGATCGATTCTCTGTTGTGTTTCCTTTTAAGGATACGGCACATCTCTTTGGTGGGTTTGTCGGCTTTGCCAGCCCACCACTCCTTGAAGAAAATTTGTAAGTTTTTCCTTTGTATTTCTTCCTCGTATCTCAACACCGCTCTGATTTTTCGGAGACCTTTCTGGGCTTGGTGTTTTCCTTTGTTCACTTCCTCCTCGAGCCGCCAGAGTCTGTGGTAAAGAGCTTCCCTACGAGCCCGCCGCACAGTCTCGAGCATCTTCTTAGTTCTGATCATGATCTTACGAGACTTGTCGACCGCACTTCTCCAGCACTTGGCTGGGGCCAAGCCAGAGGCGAACGCCACCTTCCACACATCGGCAATTTCTTGATGGACGGAGGGGAGAGAGAAGGTGGTTGCGTTGGCATGGAACCACGGAGCCTTGCGGATCTTGTTGGAAGGTTGAAAAGTGATAACGATCGGGTAGTGATCAGAGATAGTGAGGTCAGTGCGTTGCGTGATGGCAGGGTGGCCCCACTGATGAGTAAAACTCTGAGAGATGTAGCATCTCTCGAGTCTAGCTTTCCTCAGGTCCTCGCCCGCTTGGAGATTCGACCAAGAAAAGCCATTCGAGTCTTTGAATTCAACCAAATCCAAGTGAAGTTTGGTCATGTCCCACGTTTCTTTCTCCCGACTGTCGATGACCCTGCCCTTGCCCATCCATCTGTCCATAGGGTCCTCCACCATGTTGAAGTCTCCACATATAAGCACGTTGTGGGGAAGCGAGTCTAAGGAGGCCCAAGTGTTCAGTCTCTCCAAATCCCCGTTAGGGGCGTACAAAGAAACCATAGTAACACAAAGAGGAGCACCAAAAGAAACAGCAATCCAACGGTGACTTACATCTTCAATGGAGTTCTCAAGCTTTTCAAACCAGAGTTGTTTAACACCGATAACCGTTCCTCCAGACCCCCGCTGGTGCTTCGTTGGGATCCACACATGGGCCGAGGAGACCTGTCTGAGCCGTTTCTGGAGGTCTTCTCCGTCAATTTTAATCTCTTGAATACATATAAAGTCTGGGTTTAAGCTAATGTCGCGAAGCCATTGACCAATGATGGTCGCTCTTGAGGGGTCGGTTAGCCCTCTAGCATTTAGCGAGATGACAATCATTTTTGTATTGATCCCTCTTTGCGGGAGGGAGCTTTATCCTTTCTTCTCTTGGCTTCATCTTTCTTTTTCGTTGGGATCTGATCTCGACTTAGAAATCGGTTCTTGTGGGGGCTTTTCCAGGGTAACTCCATAGGTTGTTTTCCTTTACGGGATGCCCCTTGCTGGGGAGACTTGGGCACCGTGCTCGGCACCGTTTCCGGGATCGTCGATCCAATGATAGAACTTTCACTATCCATGTTGTCTTCGTTACTAGTGGTGAAACCATCTTCTTTGCTTGTAGTGTAGCCCTCCTGGGGGGTTTCTTTATTGTCAGGGATCTCTAGGGCTTTGTCGTAGGTGTCTACCTCAAGTAGCTTCCCACCTGGGTAGTCAAGCTCATAGATCTCCTTTCCTAGATTGCAATACAAATTGCTATAGGGGGTAAGTGGCAGGTTGTTTCTCTCACCGTTGGCCCTAGGGCTTCTTTTCCTTCTTCTTCTAACTTCAATAAGGCCATCAGCATCAGCTTGTGGATTAAGGAGGCCCTTGCCTTCCTCTTCCTTGGTCGAGTGGGTCAAATCGCCAATGTTGTCTTGAGCAGTTTTGGAGGCTTCTTGAAATCGCTTGCTTTTTTGCCTGAAAGGGCAATCTTTAATCCTGTGACCTTGTTGGCCACAACGAAAGCACGCGTTGGGAAGGTTTTTGTAGCTGATGTCCTGCTCCCATACATCTCCTTCGCCCATGTCCACTTTGATCATTGATGGAAGCGGCGTGCTGAGGTCGGCCTCGACACAGATTTGGGGGTGCCACCTAGCATTGAACGAGTGTCTTGCACCTTCATAGATGAGACCACCAATGTCTTCGCGTGAAGCCAGCGGCTTACCGATCGGAGGGACAATGTCCCACACGAAGTTGTACAAGAAGTAAGGAAGGTTAGGGAGCTCAACCCAAAGAGGGTACCGAAGCGATTTCGATTTGTTGGGAGTAAAGTCCGGGGACCATCTGAATAGGCACAGGGTCGCCCGACCGAACTGCCAGGTGCCAACGCTTAGGGCTTGGAACGCCATCTCTTCATTTTCAAAGACTAGCAGCATGTGGCTCGCTGGTAAGAACTGACATTTGCTAACAATTAGTCCTCGAGGGAACCACTCTTTTCGAAGCCATTGTCGCACAGTTTCGAGCGGGGGCCTAGGGCCAAACACTTGGCCGATGAGGCAAATTTTCTTGAGCTCCTCCTGAGCTGACAGAACTGCGGGTCTACTGAGGGATACTATGGGGGATTCACCACTTTCGGATGCCCCAGGGGCGGCACACGACCCCCCCTCCAGCAGAGCGGCCAGGATATCGGTCTCCCCAGGGGGAGGGGCCGGATTACTTTTCACTAGAGAGGATGAAGCCACATCCATGGCCAAAAGGAACTTGCACCACTTTTACTTTTCAATACCCAAAAGCAAAACCCTCCAACAAGGAGAGAAAACTGACCTCAAACAAGGAAGACTTAGGTCCCCCTTCCGATCACATCGAAGCCTTTTGTCTAATTTCTTTTTAGCCACACTTATAAGGCAAGATTCTTCACTCTTTGTTAGTTACTCGCGAAGCTCAAGTCGGAGGAAAGCAAAAAGATACGCAAAAAGGAACAAGGAAAGCAGCAGAAGATCGTCTTTTTCATTTCTCTTTTTTCTTTCTTTTTTTTTTCTCTTACTTTCATTTATAACCGATAACTAAGCCAGCTTGCCGACACTTCTAAGATTTTAATGCCAAAAAACAAAAAGACTGTCACGAGCGCCGGCCAGGAACGTGGCCCCAGGAGAAAACAGCTCGCGCGCCCAAAAAACGAGCGTTAGAGGGAGAAAACAGAGCCGATGAATCCCCACTGCCACCCGGAGAAAGTCAGATGGTCTCGAAAAACACCCAGAGCGTCAAGAAAGACAGGTCATCTGGCGCGTCACGACATCGGTCATCGAACTAGGCCTTTCTTTTGGTTACTCGACTTAGTACTGCTAGTCGATTGCGGTTCCGTGTCAGTCGGCGGTATAGTGGTCCCGCGACTGATGGTATTGAAGCCCACGATGGATGGTTTTCTGACCCTCGCGCCCACGACTGATGGAATTACCCGCGAATGGTGGTATTGTATCCTCCGCGATTGACGGTAATTGGGCCCGCGATTGACGGTTTGGAGCCCCGCGATCGACGGTCCAAGAAGTTCTCTGTCGATCGCCGCAGTTCTTGTCAGTCGGCGGCTCCAACACTGTCAGTCGACGGCATCCCCACGACGAGCGAGCACCATAACGAACTTGTCTGTCGGCGGCCCCAACTCGTCGGCGTCCTCTCGAAGAGCGGCTCCCACTCCGTCAGACCTTGTGCTTCCACCCTCCTTTTTTGTTGTTTAGTTCCGACAGTAATGTCCATCAATGCTCCAGCAGCAACTGATTCTTCCGGTTGACGACGACAGCACTAATCAGCTCGATCGCAGCGGCCATCGATCGCATTTTTTTTTTTTTTCTTGATGTGTTGTTGCGGGTCTAAAATTAGAGCATTAACAGCGATAAAAAGAAAAAAAGAGGAATCTGCTGCAAAGTCTCGGGGAAGATTTGGTGGATTAACGAAAAGTCTTCCAACCATAATTCTGTAAGTCTTCCAACCATATTTTTTTTTTCTCTCTCTCTCTCTCTCCCAGACTTAATTAATGTTAATATCCGTCTCCAATATATAATGATCATCTCGTCCCCATAGGTTTTGGTTACCGGGGATCAAGGAGAGAGGTCTAGTACTTTGTGCTTGAATTGGAAGGGTTGTTCTCTTACCCCACTCTATTTCTCTTCTTTGTTGAGGCCGTGAGCATCTTCTTGGCTGCAGGGTATGAGATGCTTTTGTATGCTGAGTTTGCTGCTAGCGCTACCATTTCCACATGCTTTGGAGAGATTTGGTGATGCTTCCAATGCCAAGATAAATTGGCACATTATGTGGACTCCAGGTTAGCTCTCTCTCTCTCTCCCCCCGATCAACTGTGTTCAGCATATTAATTAATGTTAATATCCGTGTCCAATATATAATGTTTTTGCTTGATGATACTTCTGTTCCGACAATCCTCTCTACATACCTGCCTACTGTTCTGCCGTAGCGTTTCTTTGATCCCCCGACGCCTTGTGCTTTCACAACTTAGAACCTTTCTGAGCTCATCTCACCACCATATTCGACACCGAACACAATTTCTCACTCATTTTGATATCTTCACTCCTCTTCTTCGGCCCTCCCAGCTCTCTTGCGTGCAGTGGATTCTTGCTCCTGAGTCATCCGTGGACTTGGATGCCTCAGGAGTAGTTTTTCTCTTTTCTCTTCATGTGTGCATCAGACACGGATGACCTAAGAGCCCGCATACCAGAGAGTCACCAAAAGCTCCCTCACCCCCTTCCACTTCATCGCCTTTCAACTCTCTCTTATTGATGAGGGTAGAATGGGTTTGGTTTTAGGAGTCAAACACTTGCAAGCATCCTAAATTATTTGCAAAATCATCGTACTTCGGTTGATGTCTAAACCTTGGGCCAAAGCTTCCGTCAAGTTGAGCTTGAGTCTCCGAAGGCTGCCACCATGATGATCGTCCTCTCACCCATTGTTGTTCGGGGTAGTCATGCCTACATTTGCCCATGGACTCATGGCTTTCATCCTTTGAAATTCTCCTCCTTTGCATTCATTCCCATGAAAGCACACAAGTTTCCTATGACAACTTGCTTCAACTCAGTTTCCACGTGAGTATTTACCCCTATTGCCCCATATTGGAGATTCTCTTGGAACCTTCTTGGAGATTCCAAGGACCATGGCCTTTGTTGTGGACAAGGCGAAGACCATGCGTTTGGTACATATTCTCATTTATGACCCCTCAGAGCTTTCGTCAAAGATTGAGCATCCATTGGTGAGTGGTTGATGTTGACTCAAAGGGTGGAATAATCCGGCCTTTTGAATCAGTTCTTTGCTTGTCGAAAGTTTGGTCATCTTGGAAAGGCATGCCCCTTCAAAACTAGACAACGGGCCAGACAACATTTTTGGAAGGAGGTGCAGTGGCCATTTGAGCAGGCGCATCATCCCGTTCCCCTTGCTAAGCTCCTCCTAGCTCCTCACCTCAGAAGGAGGGTGGGTTTCATCATCATTCTTAGGACTCTGGTGCCACGACTGCCTCTTCCTCTAGCATGGGTTGGTAGGAGCGTGAGCATGGATATTAGCTTGAAGGAGAACCTTGCCCAACGTTTGAGGTGTGATCGGTTCCAATAACAAATCGGTTCAGCACACTTCAGAAGGACTCTCTTGTAGACCCTTGCATAGTGTTGGAGCAGGGGGAGCCCTTCTAATATCCCACTGTTTCAAGGCCCCCATTTGGATCCTCATCTTTGATCCCCACCCCACCGGTTTTCTCTCCTTGACCTTCCCCATCTTCTTGACCTCATCGAAAACCTAGCACTTCTGCTCCTAGTCCTCGACGGTCCATTGAAAATGCTTTCTTTGTGATCTGAGCAGTCTAGGAGGGTCAGTCTCCCTCGCATCCTCCTTTCTCGTTGGACAGATTACCATTGACTCATATTCCACTATAGTTTATAAGTTTTGACTACCATCTACATGGAGAGAGTTTTGATTATGAGTTTGCAACATTCTTTGGTGGGTCATGACTCGTGTTAGGGTCCATGTTGTGGCTCTTCCATCTCGTAGCTTGACGGCCTTTGATTCGGCCATTGGCTTTCAATTCCCTTTGTGCAAAGCTACACACCAAAATTTATCTCTTCGGGAGGCACTCCGTTTTGTCATGCGAAAGTCATTGAGTTTTCCCACCATATTGGGGAGATTCATCTCACTAATCTATTTGTTAGGGCTTGGGATACATCTAAGTTTCTATTTATTCGTGGTACTAAGGAGAGTAAACTTATTTCTCGGATAGCACGCAAGTATATGTAAATACATGAGGACGAGATCGGCCAAGAGAAGGCATGAATATCTGATGAGTCCTAGCTAAGTTTATGTAAGTTTTTGTGAGACAAGTTCACCTCCTATCGGGGACGTTTGAACTCGAGTAATTCCCCATCCAAATGAACCTCAAAGATGGCTCACTTCGTTGTTGCTACAACATCTTGGTTTGCCTCTTCTCTAGGGGGATATCTCATGGAATGTTAAGGGATTTGATGGGGCTCAATTTCTACGATACAAGGCTTGCCTTTGATAGGAGCTTTGCCATGTTTGCCTGGTGAGTCTATTGATATTCTAATGCTTCAGAAACATCATCTTTCCCTAAGTCGTATGCGACAATGTAGAGAAGTATTGCAAAGACATGCGGAGGCTTTTTGGCCTTCTAGGTACGGACCCAATTTCTCTTATGTTGTAGTATCTCCATTGGGGAGTTCTTTCAACCCATGTTCGTGGATAGAGGCGAGATTATCCTTGGCACAACTATTTGCATGATTTTTCTATGCGGGGTTAGGAGGTATGGATTCTTGACCTTCTATGCCCCGAACCATGAGAGTGCTAGTCCATATTATTGATGCTATTCCATATGTTGATGCTTGGGGTGTGGAAGGTGACTTCAATATCATTGAGGTAGCTAAGGATCATCACAAGGGTAGCCAGACTACTTGTGCATGGATCTAAGCTTGCAGCTTGGGAGAGAATACGTTTGACATTGACGTGGCATGATGTATGGCACACTTAACGGTGTTTTTAGATAGAAAGGCAACTTTCATTTCTCTCATAATCATATATAGATTGTATGTGTTCTTCCATCATAGAGAGACTACACATTGGACTTAGGTTGGTGATCGTGTTTCTGGTGAGTTCTTGGTGGTTCATTCACACCATTATTGCGGTGGGATTAGATAGCCCTATTGGATGGATGGTTCTTGTGCTACGGAGCTTGGGGACTTGAGAGAGATTGCGACTTAGTTTTATTGCACAACCATTTGAATGATGCCCTTTGAGACTTGGCACGAGAGCAAGCGATATGTCTTGCAATATGTACAATGCTCTATATGATTGATGAGATGTAGACTATGCTTCTGGCCCAATTGATTGATAGTGAGCTCTTTGATGCACTACATGGCTTGACTAAGGATAGCTTCCATGGTAATGATGGTGTTTCCCTTAGCTTTTTTATCAGGTACTCAGGGAGGTCGTTGAGAGGGGTCAGCTTCCCCACCTATTCATTGAGCATCTGATCTTCCTTACCCTAAGGGGGCAAGCAATTGGATGATATCCGGCATTGGCTTCCAATCACACTTCTCAACTGAAATTGAGATTTTAGTGGCTTCTAAAGACCTTGATCCATCTAATGTAGACTAGTTTTTTCAAGCATCATAGTATTCTTGACAATATCTTCACCTTTTTGGAAGTTGTCTCCCTAGCTCAGATGCACAATGAGTCCCTTGCAATGTTGTTGTGGGAGTTTGAGAAAGGTTATGATCTAGTTGACTAGGCTTTCCTTGAGGAAATTATGCTAGGTGTGGGATTCCCTTATAGCTAGATCAGGGTTGTTGCTTCATTGTGCTCATCAGCCCATAGGTTTTGGTTACCAGGGATCAAGGAGAGAGGTCTAGTATTTTGTGCTTGAATTGGAAGGGTTTTTCTCTTACCCCACTCTATTTCTCTTCTTTGTTGAGGCCGTGAGCATCTTCTTGGGTGCAGAAGATACTAGGCTACATGGTATCTCACTCGTAGTGAGGGATGAGATGGTTTTGTATGCTGAGTTTGCTGCTAATGCTACAATTTACATGCAAGACAAGGAGGCTAATGTGATAAGATTTCCAGATGCTTTGGAGAGATTTTGTGATGCTTCCAATGCCAAGATCAATTGGCACGTTATGTGGACTCCAAGTTAGCTCAAATGATCTTTTTGTTTGGCTTTGTTGTGAGCAATTTCAATGGATCCCCCCTAGCATGGCAATTAGATACCTCACGTGTCATAGTGGTCTCGATCTTTCTGTTGTGCAACAGGTCTCTCCTCTCCTCCTGTCCATCAAGACACTTGTGCATTGGAGCACTACCCGATTTCCTTGGTTGGGAGGGTTGTGGTGGCAAACGAGGTTCTCTTCACTACAATGTGGTATGTCACCTCTTATTGGATCTTCTCGAGTTCTTGTATTAGCCAGATTCAGTGGCTACTAAGGAATTTCTTATGATCTAATAGAGATGGAAACCTCGCTCAAGCTAACGTAGCCTCGCTTGTCATCATCCTTCCCCTAGAGCATAAAGACCTTGGCATCATTGACCGTGCATGTCAAAGTAGAGCCCTACTCAACAAGTTTTTTGTTCGTCGTTTGCTTCTTGACCTTGAGCCTTGGAAGAATTTTTTTCGACAATAGTTGGACCTCTTTGCTCTTGCCAATGGCGAGCTTGGCTACCTGAGATCATATGGATATTTATTGAGATGAAGCACATAGGATTCTTGAAACGGAGTGAGGATCACTAACTCTTGTTCAGCAATCACCCTCCTCTATTGAGGAGCAAATCCGTCATCCTATTGCTTGGAACCCTTTCATCCATCTTTTTTGGATGATGTGCCCATCAAGATATGTTTAGAGATGGGAAAAGATGAGACCATGGATGCAAATGGTTGTAGGAGATTGAAAAATTAATAACATAAATGATTGTGAAAAGATCTTGGAAAGATTAGAACAGGGACACTTTACGTTATCAGGACAGAAAACAATGTTTGGAATGCGTCAAATCTTGGTGGTTGGACATGTGTGGACCATATGGAAGAGGGCCGTAACCAACAAAGATAGAAGCTATTCAACGGATTAAAATTTTTTGAGAGTCTCCATATGGGGAGGTATACCGGTTTCTAGGAGCTTGTGTATTTTATCATATATGGATATCTCATTATGCGCATATAGCATATCCGCTTTATCATGTACTAAGGAAAAATAAAAAAATTAAAGGTTTAGATGCCCACGCACATGCTATGCAATGACTTGAGGAATTATTGATGAATGCCCCTATTTTTAGGAAGCTAGATTATACTGGTGGAAGATCCATCATAGTGACAATGGCACAGTGAATTAGTTTCACATACTTGGGCGACTAGATTGCATGATATATACTAGTAAAACATATATTTGAAGCATGTGAGATCAAATTTCACGACTGTAAAAGAATAAGTATTGTAGATGGATGTACACAAATTAGAAAGAATAATCGTTGATTGACATCTACTTATAGGCCCCCATGATTTTAACTTATAGTAGAAACTGCATTTTACATAATTTTTTTTATGAAACAAAATTATAGGATGTGCTCAAGCACACTTTCGACACTACCATCGTATTGTGCAAGCAATTGTATTTCATCCCTCTTGGTCAGGCCATCCATTCCTGTGTATTGTAAACATTGCCATATTGATAGCAAAGTATAACTGAACTTCTTTTTAATCCAGAACTTACAAATACAGTCAAAATCAAGTTGTCATAAAAAAGAATTCGAGGTCTACTTTTTTTTGACTTGTGCAATTTTTCATCATCTCTCAGAAAAACTATTTTGCCAGAACCTATTTTGATCTCCCAGAGATAATTTCTGAAACGATGTTGGGACCAGAGCATGCAAATCCTGTGTTTTTGAGAACGTCGATGCAAGAGATTCTTTGCAAAAGGATCAGGGCACACCTGAATGTTAAATCATTCGTTATGAGACTGTAGGGCAGTGTTTATTATGTTCATGAGATCTGTCTCTGAAATGCCTAGGCTTGCATTTTAGTTCAACCTCCAAGATTCATCTCTCTGAAAGTCAAGAAATCTGAAGCAGTTTTCTTACTCATCAATAGCAAAACAAAGAGTGAATCAGCCTCTTATTGCTATGACATGCTCAATTCTTCTTAGAAGCCTGTCTCTCAATCTGCATCATCATAGGTTTTACTTCTGTAGATTGAGAGACAGCTTCCAAGAATTAATCCTTACATACAGATTAATCTTGACATTAGGGAAAACACAAGTTGGACAGAAAATAGATGAAGACTTGGACCGAGGAGTGATTCAAAAACAGGCTCTAACAATGACTCCAAAGCTAGCACAGTTCTTTGAGAGGCATCGATAGATTAGAATCTTTCGATGCAAGTGCACCCAAAATGCTACCAGAGAGATTTGCTCTCCTTACTTGGAAAAGACAATCAGTGATAAAGGAATTATTCATATGAAGTTGTTTTGGATATCTCGATATCTAGATCATTTCAACTCTTGTCGTATGTCTCACACACACACACACATATATATATATATATATATATATATATATATATATATATATATATATATATATATATCTACTATCGATTTTCTGAATTATATCTGCCGACGACGCCAACAAACTTCTGCGATACCAACAATCTTCACTCTGTGCGTGTGCAGATTACTCTGTCATCTCTATTCTGTACTACCCAAGTATGCGCGAACATTTCAGACTTAAACCGCTTTCTATATGACTTAAACCGCTTTCAGGGTACTGTACGTGACATCAACCAAACCACACACACACACACACATATATATATATATATATATATATATATATATATATATATATATATATATATATATATATATATATATATATATATATAGAAGTCTGATTGGACGTATTCATCTCTACGCTCTACTATCGATTTTCCGCATCATATCTGCCGACGACGCCCTAATCTCAGCTCTTCTGCGATACCAACAAACTTCACTCTGTGCGTGTGCAGATTACTCTGTCATCTCTATTCTGTACTACCCAATTATGCGCGAACATTTCAGACTTAAACCGCTTTCTATATGACGGATGGTGAAATCGAAGTAGAACTGTAAAAGTGTCGTTACAGAACTCCGATGATATGCTTTAATATTTCAATTTGCTTTAATCGAGCTAAGACTGCAGATTCTGAGTTTTCTTGGACAGTCGCAATATGATCTAGCAAGATGTATAAAGATTCATCACACGCTGCGCCTATATCCGCTATATATATATATATATATATATATATATATATATATATATATATATATATATATATATATATATATGAGCTGTTGAATTCAAGATTATGTTCTGCAAAATTTTATAGTGATTATTTTTCTTCATACGTGTATTTTAAACGCATGCTTTGCATAGTTTAGATTTAAAATCCTCTTGTTCTCGAAGTATGGCTATCCAAATTGCTTCATCGTGTGGACAAAAAAAAGAAATCATTTTTAAAAGATGAATAACAAAGATAAGTTGAATATCCATGATGAAAGGAAATTGAAACTTTAAGTACTTAAAAACTTAAACTCTTGAATGAAAATTGAGTATGATAAACATGATGATTGAAAATTTATGATGATTTGTTTTTTACAGTTCTTGATGATAAGATATCTTTTGCATTTGAGCTACTAAACATCTTTTCAAGTTTCCCATAGTTAGTCGTTGCATCCTTTGTACCAGCTACAGTTTCTCATTCTTGTAAAAACGTTGAATGCTCAGTTCGTTTAACTAATATGTGACTTCTAGTTGACGTATTTTCTGCATGCTCGCGTTTATCCCTCAGACACTTCTAAGTTTTGTGTTGCCATTAATGACACCACTGTATACACAATAATTATACACAAGCTCATCCATAACTTTTATGTTCAAGTGCATCCGGCTCAACTCATTTTATGAGCGGATAAAAATCATGTCACTCATGTTGAATGTAGAAGTTGAAAGCAAAAATGTGAATAGAAGAAGCGTCAAACAAAGTTACCTTCAAAGCAAAAAGATCACCTCTTGCATACCTTGGACTATCAATAGGCTCTTTTTCATTGAAAATAAATATTATTTCATAGTTGATGGAAAGCAAAGAAGCACTAGACCATTTGAACATCAAAACTTAGGTGTTGATAAAGATGATTAAGTGATTCATTAACACTTTCACTTTCTTTTTTGGTACAGGTAGCAAAGTTGCATTTCTTTCACCTACGCTGCTACAGTTTACCTATCGTGACAATATCCAATCACTGCGAAAGAGAGAGGCCTTAAAGATTTATTGAATAAATAGAAGGCATCTAAAAAGGAGAGATTTGAAGCATGCATCAGGGGATGATACAACATATTTGATGGAGCATGACAATTCTGATCTTATAGACGACAAGTCTCAGAGTTTTCCAACAAATCGCAGGTCTCAGAACTTGTCAGAAAATATGATCAACTCTCAACAAGCTCACATAAACAAATATTTGAATGAGAATTTAGAAAGGTTGATTGGAGCTCTTGCAGAGATAGAAGAACAAGCTATAGAAAATGAAAAACAAAGCATAAGACTTCAAGTCAGCATGTAAGAGCTAAAATTGGAAATGAAAGAGCAGAGAGCAGAGATGAACAAACAAGATACAGAAATCAAAAAACAAAGAATAATACTTGACGTCATAAAGCAAGGGGTAAATTCTTTATTAGAAAAAAAGAAAGCACCCAGCATTTATGAAACTTACTTAACTCGAGTGTTTCATATATTCTCCCTAGTTGCTGATGTAGAGGATGATATTCGTAAGATTGTAAAGAGAGAAGCAGATAAACTGGGGAAGTTACATAAAAAGTTTCAAAGGTATTATAAAGAACTTGTCCCAAGTATCACAGGAAGAAAAAATAGAATTGAATACAACAGTGTACTTGAGATGGCAAATGCAGGTGCTCGAAAGAAACTTTTACAAGCAATTCAACGAAGTTTTAATAAGGAGTACAAAGCACATCAGAAAGTGTACTTGGAGACACTAATGCCAAAGCTTCATAAGCTTAGGCGAGTTCAACACAGAGTTGCTCCCCAACTCTCCCCACTTCTTTGAAGACAGGGTCAAGCTCAACTTGAAGACTCAAGCAGAAGTTCTATTAGACCTTGAAAAAGCGATTAATGAATGGAGTTTCGGAAGAGAGCTAACAACCATAAAGAGATTGATTTCTATTGCAGTGAATGTGAAGAGGGACAAAATTGAGCAGAAAAAGAAGAAAACATTAGAAGAAATAGTAAGTGTCTCTAGGCAATTTAGGTGACTAGCTTGAGAAGAAATAGTTGTTATAATTTTGTAGCTTAGAATATTATTTAAATTCAGAATTTCCTTCATATAATACTTTGTTGTTTTGGTAAAGTTACGTATAGTACGAAAGTGAACTGGTATCATAGTTTTAAGATCATATATTGATTTTCTTGCTTTGGTTTCATTCTCAACAGTTTCATTTTCAAAAAATTAAAGAATATATTGTCTGAGCATTATAGTTTTAAAGGTATACTCTATCACATTTGGTGTATGAAAGTGGTGTGGAAGAACTTGAAATCAGTTTGTTTTCTACTACTACAAACATTTTGTCTTGTGATTAAAAGGGGAAGCGTGCACTCCGTTTTGGGTTTTTCTTTTAATGAAATAGATGACAGAAGCGTAACAGTGGAGGAGGATTTATTTCCTTGCCATTGACATTGTTGATAAGAGAAGCGTAATAAATGTGAATCACTTATGATTGGATTATTGGTTTGTTCATTTGTAATTGTGTCCATGTGAAAGAGATCACTGTTTTCTATAGAATGATTATGTCTATGATGGATTTTGTGGCCCCATGGGCTGATTATTATTGTGCCTCTCGGGCTCTTTTCATGCAAAGTGACGGATCTAGACTATGGGAAAACCAAACACAGGGAGGTGTGGATTGCAAGACGACGCTTTGAAAAAGTTGTGCTAATGGATTCTATGCATGCTTTCTTCTATACTGTGATGGAAAACATCTAGACTGACGATGTTGGCTCGAGAGAAATGCCATGGACATTCTCACAGTTGGGGAATTTATACAAGAAATTTAAGGATGGCTGGATGCCGTAAGTACAATCTGGAAGGGGTTACCTATTCTTTATAAAGATTCTTGTCAGAAACCAACTAACGAATAATTATTTACATAGAAAACATTTTACAGATTCACCATGCGAGTGCTCTTGTAGGGCAAGCATCGTTGAAGAAGGCACCATCACATGACGCAATTGTAAAATGTTTTTTATGTAAAATGACGCAATTGTTTTTTATGTAAAATGACGCAATTGTTTGATATCAGAAGTTTTTGAAACCGAAGGCACCATCACATGACGCAATTTGTTTGATATCAGACGTTTTTGAAACCGTGATCATAATAAATGCATAGTTGAAGGCCGATAATCATTGTTTTTTTGTAGTCCTTTTAGAGGGGAGATTATTGGCATAAAAGCCCTACATCGCATAGATCTAGACGAATAGATCTATATATGCAACAGCCAACGAAGGACATACATACATACATACATACATATATACATAAATACATACATACAAACACACACAAACACATACACACACACATAGATGTGAGGACTAAGCACATTGAAGTGCATTATCATTATGTTAGAGAGAAATTGCGAAGTAAAGACATTCAGGTAGCATATGTATCAAGTCATTTGCAATGTGCATATTTACTTACTAAAGCATTTTATCCATTTTTTATAGATTCAAATCCATTTTGTACAAGAGAAGGAGCTTTGGAGCTTGATGAGTACAAGGAGAGCCAACATATCAGTTTTCACATTTTTTGGAGCTCATTTGGGCCTTCAAATAAGCCTACGAACCTATATCTTTAAGTAGCTCAGACACTAGGTTTGAACTAGGCCAAAGCTAGTCAAAAACTATAAAAAGAGCTAGAGAGATCTTTTTGAAGGTGGCTTGTTAGAGAATTGAGCTTTGTAAGAGCATACTTGTAACTTGAGTTGATAATATAAGATTCAATTGTGAAAACTCTTTGTTCTACCTTGTGTGTGTGTATGTGTGTGCATGTTATCATGCTCCTCGCTCTCACATCTATGCATTCCTCTCATTCATGGATGTCATACCATCCTCATGTCTCCATGAATTGACATTTATGAGGCAGATCTTCTCCATGGAAGTAGTTCCATTGTGTTAGAGAGACCCACTCTCTCTCTACCTTTTCATTTATTCCTTAATGATTTTTTTTTGTGTTATTTAATTAATATTATCTTTAAAGTCTCACCATTTTTTGAGAATGTGATCTTGTCTCTTTTTCTATCTACATTTAATATAGTTGATTTAATTAAATAGTAATACTTTCCCATCACTCCACTTCATACATGGAGATCGAAAATTCTATTTTCATTGCCATATCTTCCGTCCATCTCCTCAATCTGCTCTTGATGACATCCAAGATAACCAAGGTGTTCATCCTTTTACAAGTGAGTAGTATCCGAGCCCCTGAAAATGGTTGCCTAAATCTTCTTGAGCTCTCTCTCTCTCTCTCTTATACAAAATACATGCACTGCATGAGTGCCACGTAGGAGCCATGTGTCTAAGAGACGTTGTGGTCAAGAATTGAAGTCGAACCCTACAAACCACTTGAATGTGATAACCAATACAATTTTCAAGTCAAAGGAGACATACAAAAATTGCGAAGAAGGGCCTTTCAGAATGATGAAACTATGATGATGATGATTATTGGAGCTCGCACACATTATAGAAAGTGGTAGATTAAAGAACGTTGGATCTTTTACAAGAAAATATTATCTCGTTCCTGGGTTGCAAGTTGCTAGTCATTCCAGATATGCGCACCATCTCTTGCCATAGGAGGACCCAAAACTGAAAAATGAAGACGATGCCTTGCTTCTGAAAAATGACAATGCGGTTCAAAAAAAAGAAAGTTGCTAGAATGATGGCCCTGTCGTTAGTCCATATTCAGGAGGTTTTTCTATTGTGTTCAGGGGGACTATACACGTGGAAGCGCAGATGTCTGGAAGCGGAGAAAGGCAACTTCAGGCTATTGTCGGTCAGGAACATTAGGGGATTAGCGGGATAGTAATCACGGAGAGAGGAGACTCACTCACCAGTTGCTGAGATAGACAGGACTTGTCAGGCGTCCTTGCCCTGTTTTCCGACTGAAATTACAAGGAAATAATACATTAGGACTGGAGGGGAAAGCTGCCTCGAAGAGAAGAAGGAGAGGACCGAACAAAAGGCTGCTGTGCGCCGTTAGAGGAGAAGCCCTCAAAGTTGGATTGGCAGAGGATCAATGGAATGCTTTTTCGCAAATGGGTGACTCTTCAATGGAGGATGAAAGCACTAGCATTAAATTTGAGAGAGGATTTTTTTTTGCACTGATTTCAATCATTGATGGACTGAACATGGAAAGGTACACGCGTACATTAACGAATCATTGACTGCATACTCTGTTGATTTATGTCCATATGAAAACTCTAACTGTTTGTTTAGGATTGATTAATCAATCACTTCTATATATCCTCCTTGTTTGAATGTGTGCTGCAAAGAAATGATGTGTGAACAGATTCTATTATCATGGTTACATCGTACAGATCAACTTTTCTTCGAAATGAATTGAATGGTAGTAGATTCTTCTGTCCGATTTTATTTCTTGTATAGTACCGAGTGAATCTGTATTTCATGACAGTCAGTTATGTAGTGGTCCAACAGCAGAGGCGCATGAATCTGATGATCGATTGGAATTGTTTTGAGTGTTGTTCATTTTTGAGCGGAGCTTTTCTTAGATAGTGAGAGCCTTGGACGCTGTGTTTTGCTGGAAGAACTACTAGAGATAGTCTTTCCGTAAGGCATTTTGCAGGGAGCAAAAAAGGAAACGACCAGGATCTAGTAGATAAACGTTGGAAAAGAAAAAGAAATGATATTCTCACGGAGCAGTAAATCTCTTGATCTGTTGACTTAGTGAAATTGTAGATATAATTGCAAATTAAATTTTGTTAATCGGTGCGAACAGATTACTCTAATCCTAACTGTCATACTTGTTTATGGTTTGAATGAGGAATTTTAAACTTGATGCATTTACATTTCTTTTAATAAGTTTTTGTACGCACTGGTGATTGCTTGAACGGCTATAAATGCGCAATGAACCTGATGAGAAGTGCGCTGATGTGTGTTGAATGATTCTTCTGATTAGGCTATGAATTACTGTACGCAGATATCGTTATCCACTTACTCTTTTGTGTGCCACTTTGTACCTCATCTACTGTATGTTTTTGTTTGCATAAATTAAAACGAGTGAATTGATACTTCTGAAAGGATGGCCTACAGGTATTACGCAAATGTTATGGTTCTGTGAACTTTACGGTACATGGACTAAAACACTATTCAAAAAATGATTTGTTAAAATCTATTTCACATTACTGTTGCATGTCATATGATCTTTGTCTCACGCTTTGATATGCAGAAGTTTACTTCTCAATAACGTTGATGACAACGAATTTAGTTTGGAAATTCGACAGACACAGCATACTGCTGTGCAACTCTTTTGATTTGCTTACTAGCATTGTCCTTTGTTGGGAGTGCTAATGTTCTGTGATTGTAGTATAGCCATGCATCTAATGACGATAAGACTGCTGCAATTTCACGGAAGATAAAAATAATAGGTTGTCATTTTCAAAGAAGATAAGAAGAGTTGGAGAAGTGTTTTTCTGCGTTCAATCATATTGATATACGAGAGCAGGAGATATCTGAAAGTGATTCAAGAAGTTGTTCATTTTTGTTTTATGATTTATGATATAGAATCTTAATCGCACATTGCACATACGATAAATAATTGCTACCCTATTCCAAATATGTGGACTTGTGAAATGTGATGGATTGGAATTCCATTCCATTCTTTCGTCTTAATCGCTTAGAATTCTAGTGGCCGTCATCTTCAAGAAAACTAAAGGGGATCATTTTGCTAATAGGAATATACCTTAGATTTTAGCAGATCTCGAAGCCTCAGACTTGGAGGTGAATCTTTGATAAGAATGAGGGAGAGGTCAACTAAAGTCATTACTCTAAGTCAAACCTACATTGTCTTGTTTCCCTTTTGATCTGAAAAAGAACAGTTGAAATGTTAGTCTAGATGACCACCTGAGTTGCTCTAAGCACTCTGCGTGCGCCGTATTTTTTTTTGGGCGGTCGCCCTGATCCACCGACCGTCGCTTTCCCTCCTTTCTATGAACCCCGCGACATACCTGGTGAACCCGACGTGAAAGGAGGAGAGTGTAGAGATCCTGATCCTAGTTTAAAGAGTGGTGCAGTTGAGTGAGCTCATTGTGCTTGACCATTTATGGGCGACGCAACGATGGATGTTATAACCCAACTTCTGCGCTTTCAGCAGGACGAGAAAAGACGAAGTGCCATTCAGGCATTTCATGAGCGAGTAGTCAGAAGAAGTGGATATTTCAGTGGTAAAAATGTTACTCGTTTTTGCAAGGAATATGAATTGGAGGCACGATACCTTGGTACAGGTCTAACACCATTAAGTGATCAAGAATTAATTGACAATTTTGTATACGTTTCAGAATTACATTTGCGTGACCGACTAGTTGTGGATGCACCTCGACTAGTTATAGAAGGGCAAATAAGATGGTCACAATACAAGATGATACTCATAAGGATGTTTGCACTGGATGATGAAGATAAAGTGACTAGATCCACATTTCTAAAGTGGATACATAAACCAAAAGATCAATCTGTTCTAGATATAAAAAGGGAGTTTGATCAGCAATTTGCAGATTTATCTGATTATGATAAGAGGGCTATGGATCAAGAAAAGGTATCCTTGTTTCTCCGGGCTATAGATTCGAAAGCCCGAGAAGAAATTTTCCCACAATTACAACAGATAGGAACTGAGTCTGGTCTTACCGAAGACTGGGGTAATGTAGATGAAGCTGTTAGGGGATATGTAGAAAAACAAAGAACTTTGTCTAAGTTCATGCAAAGCTGGCATGATGATTTGCAAGAAGAATAAACTCAGGCTGTTCAGCAACCTGTACAGAATCCTCAGGTAAACCTACCAATACCAAAGGATGTTGTGCCCACTAATACAATGGAAGATATGTTCAAAAAGTTTAGTGACCTTACGATTCAAAGTATGAAGCAGATGATTGAATCTCAATCTTTACAAGCACCGGCACCTAAAAATCCAAAAGCTCCAGAAATTAAAAGATGTATTTGGTGTGACTCTTTGGAGCATAACAGATACTCATGTGAGAGCTTCAAAGAAGCATTAGCAAAGAACTTGGTATTCGTTAAGGAAAAGATGATATATGATTCTAAGACTGGAGAAAAGGTAAACATTAATTTTGGTCGGGGAGGAATGAAAATATTCTTCCCTGGCACTTGTGAAAACGTTGCTTCAACATCGCATACGTATGCATGTCAGGTAGTTGACGAAAATAATGACTTAGAACCGTGGTCTAAAGTAATAAAGTCCTTAGACCGCGGGAAGATGCATCATGAAATTTTAAAGACAGCTAGTAATGAAATCCGAGGGGTAAGTGGATGGGATGATCCAGTAGACACTCTTTCGGTTGTTACATACCTATGCTCTTCGGTAGAGCATGAAGCAGTAGTGGAGGAGAAACGAAGAAGAACCAATGAGGGTGAAGAGGAGAAAAGGAGGACTAGGCGTCAAGTAGAAGCTTCACGTGAACAACCTCAAATACCAAACCAAAGCCATCCAACACAAACAAACCAAATAGATCCACCATCACAACCAACAATAATTCAACCAAATAAAATTCCAACTCAAGTTCAAATTCCTACTTCTGCTGAGATGCCAGTCTCTACCCACGATAATATTCCTCCTCAAGATCAAGAAATGCAACCTGTGAAAAAAGGACAAGGAAAAGTGAGAAATCCCTCATATATGTTAAAATCGCATATAGAGCAAGCCACAAATCTTAAACAAGTTCTCGAAAAAAGAGTGCTCGATAGTGTAATCGAATTTACACTCGGTGAGTTACTGGGAATAGCAAAAAGAGAATTTCTAGAAGTAATAATTGACCTCTTAAGAAGGAAACGACAACCAATAGGTGACATGCAAGAAATTGAAAGAATGGATGAAGAGACTCCCGATCATACTGTGCAAGCGCAAGTTCAAGAGTTAAAAAATATACTTGAACCAATTGAGACTAATGTTCAACCGTGCATGCATGAGGAAATATCCTTAGAAAAGAATTCTTCCGACATAACCCCTTCGAGTTATTACACTAAAGATCATTGGGCCCGAGCCACAACTGAGACGTTGGTAAGATTAGAGAAAATTAGCACTCCAGTTGTCGCTCTTATTGATCATGGGTCTGAAGTTAACTTGATGTCCAAAGATCTCTATATGAAGGGGAAATGGCCAATAGACATGCAGCCTGGTTGGAGGATTAAGGCTGCGAACTCAATGCCAGGTGAGTTGTTTGGTGCATGCCCGTAGGTTCTAGTTACAATTGGAGATGTCAGTGATTATCAAAATTTTTTCGTTCAAGATCATTCTAGTTACTCATTGATTCTAGGGCAGCCATATATTACTGCCTTAAGAATGGAAACAAGAGTCTTAGAAGATGGATCGGCTTATGCGCGAATCCGTAGTAAGGATGGGAAAAAGGCAGTTCAATCTATGACGGTATGTGTGGATCACATCAGGAATAGAACTTCTCTTCGGACAAGGCCTATTCCTGAAGAATACGAGGATCAAAGTTTTTAAAGGAAGCTTTCATAAGTCGGGACTATGAAAGCTTGAAAGGTGAAAAGATCCCGAATGTAAATATGTTTATATCAAGTTTTATCGCACTTTCTTCGACAAATTCATTTCAGTTTCGTGTTTTTTCTGAGTTAAAAAAGTGGGAAAAACAATACATAGTGGATCTTCAAAGAAATTTCCATGGATGTAGAGTACTTAACTTCGACGAGGAAATCTCTGGAGTCTTTGATGAGATATCCTTTGCAGACACATTGTTTGATCTGCAAGAGTTAGTTCAAGGAAAAAGGAATGATTATGTGATTCAAACGCACTCTATTTCCATGTATAAGGAAATAGCAAAGTTTGAGCAAGATGAAATAGGTAAAGAAGTGTTCGTTGAAACAAAATACAAAACAATTGATAAAAAGATAAAACCAGTCGCAGTTCCACTTCTTGAAGGTAGTAATAAACTTATGGATGATGTAAAAAATCAGCCACCTCTCAGAGATAAGAGAAAAATAGGCCATGAATTCACTAAAGAAACTCTCGAGCAAATTCAATTAGGGAAAGATGGTTTCCTCAGCGAAAAAGAGAAAGATGTATTCTCTCGAATGTTATTTAAGCATGGAAAAGCTTTTTCTTTCAATGCCCAAGAAATTGGATGCGTAGATCCATCTGTGGTGACACCTATGATAATTTTCACAATCCCACATGTACCTTGGAATCTCAGACCGATTCCAGTACCAAAAGCTCATATTTCAAAGCTAATTGATCTGTTGAATGACAAAATTAGAATGGGGATTCTTGAGCCATCAAGTGCTCCTTATTCTAACCGTTGGTTTACTGTACCAAAAAAGAATGGGTCATTAAGATTTATCCAAGATCTACAGCCAGTGAATAAAGTGACAATTAGAAATATGGGAACTGGGCCTATTGTAGACGAATATGCAGAAGCTTTTGCAGGAAGATCTATTTATTCAATGGGAGATTTGCACTCTGGATATGATCAATTCCAGCTAGCTCTCGAAAGCCGTGATTTGACGACTATGAGGACGCCACTTGGGCTTGTGCGCATGTGCACTTTGCCGCAAGGTGCCACGAACTCAGTGGCACACATGATGAATGGTATGCATAAAGTTCTTAGGGATTTTATTCCACATCTGACTATGCCATTCATTGATGATGTTCCTATTAAAGGCTGTGAAGAAAGAGATAGAGACGAGACTCTTGATGAGGATGGATGTAGGAATTTTGTTAAAAAGCACATAACTGATTGTGAATCCATTCTTAGTCGGCTGGAAGAGGTTCATTTGACATTGTCTGCTGAAAAATCAGTATTTGGAGTGCAAGAGGTTTTAATTGTAGGAAGTTTATGTGGACCTAAAGGAAGAAAGCCATGTCCAAAGAAAGTAGATGCCATCCAACACATGAAAGAGGTCTGCTCCTCGATCACTGAAGTGAGGAGATTTCTTGGGGCATGTGTTTTCTATGTTGTATGGATTCCCCATTTTGCCCATATTGCTGATCCACTTTATCAATTACTTAGGAAGGGGCAAAGATTTCAATGGAAAGATATCCATACTCAAGCAGTAAGAAAATTAAAGAAAGCACTTGCAGAAGCTCCATTGCTCAGAAAGGCTGATTACACTGATAATAAAGAAATTTATATCACCATAGATACAAGTCCGACGGGTATAGGTTGGGCGATTGGCCAAGAGGATGATGAAGGGAAAAGATATGCAATCCGCTTCGGAGCTAAAGTTCTAAATGTTCGTCAGAGAGGTTACCCTCAAATTAAGCGAGAGCTTTGGGGGATAGTGACTGCACTTAAAAATGAAAAAGAATATCTGATTGGGGCAAATGTGGTAGTAGAAACAGATTGTTTACCATTGTTGGGAATGATTGTGAATTGCTCCACTGCAGATATTGCCATGTTAAGATGGATAGCATATATTAAGTCGCTAAACCCTGAATTTGTTCATATAGCTGGAAGGAATAATGTGGTGGCTGACATGCTATCACGAGCTATATATGAAAATGAAGATTTGATGACTTCTAATGATGAAGAGATAGGTCTAGACTTTTATGCTTCACATGTACATAATCTAAGCCTAAATGAAGCATTTACTGGACTAAATAAAAAAGAGCCTAAGCGTCAAAATGAAAGGCCTGGAATTTGTACTGAGTCTTCAAAGGAAGTTCAATATAGCTTAGGAAGAGGGAAAGATAACAGACGGATGGAAGAAGAACCTTACAAGATTCAAATAGGAATAACAGAGAGATTCAATGAAGACGAATATGAAAACGAGTGGAAGGAGATCGGGAGATATTTAAGTATGAAGTGTCCTGATTTTAGTTGGAGTAAAGAAAAATTTCGTACCATTCGAAGAAAGTCAAGCAATTATTTCCTGAAAGATGGATTACTCTGGAAGCGAAGCACTGGAATGGGAAAGATACCCCAGCGAGTTGTAGGTTGTGAAGAATTGAGAGGAAGGATTATGCGTGAAATGCATAACTCACTATGGGCCGGTCATAAAGGCTTTCAAGGAACTTATGAAAAGATAAGGGAAAGATACTGGTGGCCTGGGATGTATGTGGATACCCAAAACTACGTAGCCACTTGTAAACCTTGCCAGATGTACTCCAATGTTAGACACAGAGATGAATTACATCCAACATATCCTCTTAATATTCACTATAAGTGGGTTGTTGATTTAGTTACAATGCCATTAGGGGTGCATCAGATGAGGTATATTGTATTAGCAAGGGAAGACCTAACAAATCATGTTGAAGGAAGAGCTCTAAGGACGAAAACTACAAGCAATGTATGCAAGTTTCTACTAGAAGACGTGTTTAGTAGATTTGGTTATGTGGAGAAAATAGTTGCCGATAGAGGTGAGCTTGATGCTCAGGAAGCTGAAGACTTCTTTAAAAAATATGGAATTCGATTATCACTCACCACCGCTTACAATCCTGAAGCTAATGGAAAAATTGAACGTGGTCATCCACCAATTATTAAAGCTTTGGCTAAGGCTTGTGAGGGGAAAATAAAGAATTGGCCAAATTACCTTCCATTTGCCCTTTGGGCAGATAGGATGACATATACTAGAACTACCGGATATATGCCAGCGGAATTGATGTATTGTCAGAAACCTATTTTGCCGACGGAGTCATATGCTTTAGCGTGGACTTCCTTGCCTTGGGAAGATGAGGTGTCAAGAGAAGATCTTCTAGCAGTGCGGATTCTTCAACTAGAAAGAGGGAAAAATCTGGTAGAAGAAGCTGCATTTAAACTTAGAGCTTCTAGAGAGAAAAATAAAATTGCATTTGACAAGTCCCACAAATTAAGGCCAAAGAGGTTGAAGGAAGGAGACTGGGTACTTGTTTATGATAGCTCATTGAATACTCAATATGAGGCTCGAAGAAAACTGGTTAAGAGATGGTTTGGTCCCTATGTGGTATGTAAAGTTTTTGATAATGGAACATACTCACTTAGAGAATTAGATGGGACTGAGTTAAAGGAATTAATTGCTGGAAAGAGAGTTAAGCTCTTTAAAAGAAGAGAGAATGAAAATTATGAGACGGTAATAAATGAAGACGAAGAAGAGGAAAGTGAAGAGGAAAGATGTGAAGATGATAAAGATGAGGATATCAATAAGGAAAAAGATTAAAATAAATTACATCGTAAGATGATGTATATATACATATAAAAACATATATAAATATATGTATGTATATAATAAACCTATATAGACAATTAACAAGATATGAATCCGTCTATATGTAATAAATAAGTAAAGCAACAATTAAATTAAATGTATGTGCTTTACTTAGTCATAAACTTCTATTAATACTAATTTTTGTTTCTTACAGGGTACTAACGGAGATTTGTGATCAGACCATTAATAGGAAGTTTTTTTTTAGGTTTGATTGGACTGTTTGACTATCTTAGGATCTGGAATGGATAGTGAAGATTCCAATGATACATCCATTCCTGAGGGTAGCATTCCTGAAAGATTTAGAGAGACGTCAGGGAGTGTGCCTGAAAGGAGAACCTTAGATAGTTCTTTTATATCAACTTACTTGCTCCCTTCACCAGAAAATGAAGAAAGAATTCCTGTAGAAGAGTTTATTAAAGATCGTATCACTAGGGAGACCTTGATTCCATCATCAAATGAAAGAAGTATACTCAGGTATCGAAGGGCGCGAACGTATGGAGAAGATGATACTTCGGATAACCGTGAGTCATATATGGAAGTAGACCCAATAGCACTTCTTGTATATAGCCAAGACTTAGCAGAATATGCAGAACTCTTACAACAGCTTGCCTTGTTCCGTAGGGAACGTGAAGGGGGTGAGACGTCTTAAAGATAGACTAAAATGTTGTATTAAAGATATGTGTAAATAATGTCTATTTTGAATCAAGTTAGGTTCTTTTTTATGAAGAATAAAGTCAGGAAAGATCCTCGGAGATCGGCAAGAAAATAAATACCAATGTATATAAATAAAGCCAGGTAATACTTTCCTTCTTTTGAATAATTGTTTTTTTTTTATATATAGATTCGTGTGAAATAAGCCTCTGATTTTTGCAGGATGACCAAGTTCAAGTTTTTTTTAAAAGAAAGAATGATTAAAGGCGACAAGCCCGAGCGGCTTCTGATTGTATACTGGTGAGATGTTATTGTTTGAGTTTCTTTTCCTCTCATGTATGTATGTGTATATATGTATATATATATATATCTATATGAAAAGACTACATGGGTTGGGCATATGATATGTAAATAAATGCATAATTAAGAAAAATTAAGTAGAACAAAAATCTTGTGCCACTAATTAGATTAGTTGTAATGTATAAGGGCCAGGATTATATGAGTAAGGTTAGAGGATGGACTAGAACTTTCGAAAGCAAGACCTAGGAAGGTGAAGGGAAGACCTAGACTAAGTATCTGTATATAGTAGTGTTTACAAATACTTGATGAGTGAGACACTTCGACTTCTACTCTTGATCTCTCATCTGACCTGATCTTCAGACAAATTATATCTTGAGAAAAGAATTCTTATGCCAGCCAGCTTTCTATATGTATGTGTATGTGTTGTTGGGTGCTGCGATGAGCTAGTAGGCGGGTGGAACTACCCTGGTCGGGTGATCAGGGCCATGAGCTGACGCTAGTTGTGTCGTATGGCCTGACCTATATGTTGTTACGCGCTCATACGGGTTGATAGGCGGGTGGAGTCACTCTGACCGGGTGGTCAGAGCCACGAGCTGACGTTGATTTCGTATGAGGCTGACATTGTGCATCGTGCGCTATGTCGGGTCGGTAGATGGGTGGGCTAAACCTGGCCGGGTGGTCAGGTCCACGAATCGCATCCGATTTCGACATAGGCCGAAAAGTGTGGAAAAATAAATAAATAAAAATAAAAAGCAAAGATATAAAGGTTGAGCTGGATGAAGAATTAAAATAAAGAAAAACAGAATAAAAATATGAGAAAAATAAGAAAAGGGTCTGAAGGGGTTTCAGATGATAGGAGATCAAGAGGGAAGCCAGAAGCGAGTTTCATAAATCGAGTTAGTGAAGACTGGTATATGCAAATGCTTCGGATAGGCTACTAGATCTGACCGGGTCGAGTTAACGAGAGAGCTAAGAAGTTTTCGATTTACTCATATGATTTCTAGTCTAAGTGCATTAGTGTAATCTGATATGTTGTATGAGATGCTTTTGTCTACTTTCTTCTCTTAATTTATGGCAAGACTAATGCATTTTCAGGTTTCATGCATCAAGTTAAAATTTTCTTTAAGTTCTGTTTATATGCTATGACTACTTGATCCTTGCTTGTGTTTGATGTTATGTATGCAGGTTGGTGCATCCAGAGGATGCACAGGTTCGGAGGGGGTGGATGTGGTCAAGAATTGAAGTCGAACCCTACAAACCACTTGAATGTGATAACCAATACAATTTTCAAGTCAAAGGAGACATACAAAAATTGCGAAGAAGGGCCTTTCAGAATGATGAAACTATGATGATGATGATTATTGGAGCTCGCACACATTATAGAAAGTGGTAGATTAAAGAACGTTGGATCTTTTACAAGAAAATATTATCTCGTTCCTGGGTTGCAAGTTGCTAGTCATTCCAGATATGCGCACCGTCTCTTGCCATAGGAGGACCCAAAACTGAAAAATGAAGACGATGCCTTGCTTCTGAAAAATGACAATGCGGTTCAAAAAAAAGAAAGTTGCTAGAATGATGGCCCTGTCGTTAGTCCATATTCAGGAGGTTTTTCTATTGTGTTCAGGGGGACTATACACGTGGAAGCGCAGATGTCTGGAAGCGGAGAAAGGCAACTTCAGGCTATTGTCGGTCAGGAACATTAGGGGATTAGCGGGATAGTAATCACGGAGAGAGGAGACTCACTCACCAGTTGCTGAGATAGACAGGACTTGTCAGGCGTCCTTGCCCTGTTTTCCGACTGAAATTACAAGGAAATAATACATTAGGACTGGAGGGGAAAGCTGCCTCGAAGAGAAGAAGGAGAGGACCGAACAAAAGGCTGCTGTGCGCCGTTAGAGGAGAAGCCCTCAAAGTTGGATTGGCAGAGGATCAATGGAATGCTTTTTCGCAAATGGGTGACTGTTCAATGGAGGATGAAAGCACTAGCATTAAATTTGAGAGAGGATTTTTTTTTGCGCTGATTTCAATAATTGATGGACTGAACATGGAAAGGTACACGCGTACATTAACGAATCATTGACTGCATACTCTGTTGATTTATGTCCATATGAAAACTCTAACTGTTTGTTTAGGATTGATTAATCAATCACTTCTATATATCCTCCTTGTTTGAATGTGTGCTGCAAAGAAATGATGTGTGAACAGATTCTATTATCATGGTTACATCGTACAGATCAACTTTTCTTCGAAATGAATTGAATGGTAGTAGATTCTTCTGTCCGATTTTATTTCTTGTATAGTACCGAGTGAATCTGTATTTCATGACAGTCAGTTATGTAGTGGTCCAACAGCAGAGGCGCATGAATCTGATGATCGATTGGAATTGTTTTGAGTGTTGTTCGTTTTTGAGCGGAGCTTTTCTTAGATAGTGAGAGCCTTGGACGCTGTGTTTTGCTGGAAGAACTACTAGAGATAGTCTTTCCGTAAGGCATTTTGCAGGGAGCAAAAAAGGAAACGACCAGGATCTAGTAGATAAACGTTGGAAAAGAAAAAGAAATGATATTCTCACGGAGCAGTAAATCTCTTGATCTGTTGACTTAGTGAAATTGTAGATATAATTGCAAATTAAATTTTGTTAATCGGTGCGAACAGATTACTCTAATCCTAACTGTCATACTTGTTTATGGTTTGAATGAGGAATTTTAAACTTGATGCATTTACATTTCTTTTAATAAGTTTTTGTACGCACTGGTGATTGCTTGAACGGCTATAAATGCGCAATGAACCTGATGAGAAGTGCGCTGATGTGTGTTGAATGATTCTTCTGATTAGGCTATGAATTACTGTACGCAGATATCGTTATCCACTTACTCTTTTGTGTGCCACTTTGTACCTCATCTACTGTATGTTTTTGTTTGCATAAATTAAAACGAGTGAATTGATACTTCTGAAAGGATGGCCTACAGGTATTACGCAAATGTTATGGTTCTGTGAACTTTACGGTACATGGACTAAAACACTGTTCAAAAAATGATTTGTTAAAATCTATTTCACATTACTGTTGCATGTCATATGATCTTTGTCTCACGCTTTGATATGCAGAAGTTTACTTCTCAATAACGTTGATGACAACGAATTTAGTTTGGAAATTCGACAGACACAGCATACTGCTGTGCAACTCTTTTGATTTGCTTACTAGCATTGTCCTTTGTTGGGAGTGCTAATGTTCTGTGATTGTAGTATAGCCATGCATCTAATGACGATAAGACTGCTGCAATTTCACGGAAGATAAAAATAATAGGTTGTCATTTTCAAAGAAGATAAGAAGAGTTGGAGAAGTGTTTTTCTGCGTTCAATCATATTGATATACGAGAGCAGGAGATATCTGAAAGTGATTCAAGAAGTTGTTCATTTTTGTTTTATGATTTATGATATAGAATCTTAATCGCACATTGCACATACGATAAATAATTGCTACCCTATTCCAAATATGTGGACTTGTGAAATGTGATGGATTGGAATTCCATTCCATTCTTTCGTCTTAATCGCTTAGAATTCTAGTGGCCGTCATCTTCAAGAAAACTAAAGGGGATCATTTTGCTAATAGGAATATACCTTAGATTTTAGCAGATCTCGAAGCCTCAGACTTGGAGGTGAATCTTTGATAAGAATGAGGGAGAGGTCAACTAAAGTCATTACTCTAAGTCAAACCTACATTGTCTTGTTTCCCTTTTGATCTGAAAAAGAACAGTTGAAATGTTAGTCTAGATGACCACCTGAGTTGCTCTAAGCACTCTGCGTGCGCCGTATTTTTTTTTGGGCGGTCGCCCTGATCCACCGACCGTCGCTTTCCCTCCTTTCTATGAACCCCGCGACAACGTGATGACATTTGATGAATTCTAGTTTAATATAAAATTTTTTTAA
>CM035438.1:96140158-96145158 GCA_020310875.1 Ceratopteris richardii | reverse complement strand
ACACATCCTTCAATCAAATTATTATATTAAAATTGCATCGAAAGACGGTAGGCTACATAGTTATGGCTCACAAAGATTTCATGAGGACAATATGAAAGTGAAACCTAGAAACTAGGAGCACAATGTCGGAGAGATCCTCTCTTTCTTGCCTAATGGGTGATGGCAAAAAATTAATGGGTGATGGCAAAAAATTACGGTTCAAGAGATTCCTCCTCTCTTCTGTTCGTGATGTTGAATGACTTAAAAATGATGAGATAGTGATGAGTTGATTTGTAATTTCTACCCTTCCAAGTTCGACTTGGTTGAGAGGGCAAAGATAAAATAACTCATTGGCAAGATTTGATAAAGATTTATGGTTGAAGGTGTACCTGCATACAAAACAAGTTAAAACAAGACCCTTTACCATGTGTGTATGAAAGTGAGAGCATGTAAAGGTATGGATACGAAACTATGAATTCTCTCTCTCTCTCTCTCCGATCAACATATTAATTAATGATAATATGCTTGATGATACTTCTGCTCTGTCATCTGTTCTGACAATTATCTCACTCATGCCCATTGATTCTCCGGACTTATCCGACAGAATCATAGTCGGCTTTGCCTTGAACTTTGACAGAACTCCGACTTACGTCTGACTCTATGGTTGGAAAGCTTTATTTCTCAAGTGCTCTGTGATTTTGTTTCCTAAGATTTTTTTCTCAAGTTTCCTAAGATTTTTTTCTCGGATTATGCGGACCGCACAGTTGATAGTTTCATATTGAGCGAGCTAAGGAGAAGAGTTTCTTTATCTTTTTCGGTCAGCGCGCATTGCTCAAAGGATTCTGTAATTACTTTGTGAAATCATAATGTTGAAAAATTTGGTTTGCTGAACATCCATCTGGAGGGTACTGTTGTAATGCCACTGCAGACCCCTTCCTTGAGGGATATGAAAAGGCCCTCATCTCGCTCTACGGACCTCGCTCTACGGACCTCCCTCCCGCCCTCTTCTCCTCCCCATTCTGCCCGCCTTTGTCCTCCCCTTGGCCCTCCCCCAGACTTCCCTCCCCCTCCCTCTGCTCGTCCCACCCTTATCTCACTCACACCCCCTACCTTCCTACGTGTTCCTTCCCTCCGCCCTAGCCCCCCCTTCCAGCTGCCCCTCCCCCCTTCTCCCTGCCCCTCCCTCCTCCCCCTTCCCTCCAGAACTCTCCTGCCCCTTGATCGTCTACTCCGGCCCTCCCAGCTCTCATGCCTGCAATGCACTCTTGCTCCTCAAGTCATCCGTGGACTTGGATGCCTCAGAAGTAGTTTTTCTCTTTTCTCTTCATGTTTGCATCAGACTTTCAACTCTCTCTTATTGATGAGGGTAGATTGGGTTTGGTTTTAGGAGTCAAATGCTTGCAAACGTCCTCAGTTATTTGCAAAATCATCGAACTTCGGTTGATGTCCAAACCTTGGGCCAAAGCTTCCATCACGTTGAGCTTGAGTCTCCAAAGGCGGCCACCAAGATGATTGTCCTCTCACCAATTGTTGTTCGGGGTATTCATGCCCACATTTGCCCATGGACTCATGACTTTCATCCATTGAAAGTCTCCTTCTTTGCATTCATTCCCACGAAAGCACACAGGTTTCCTATGGCAACTTGCTTCAACTGAGTTTCCACGTGAGTATTTACCCCTATGGCCCCATATTGGAGATTCTCTTGGCACCTTCTTGGAGATTCCAAAGACCATGGCCTCTGTTGTGGACAAGGGGAAGAGCTTTGGTACATATTCTCATTTATGACTCCTCAAAGCTTTCGTCAAAGATTGAGCTTCCATTTCTTTGAAGTGAGTGGTTGATGTTGACTCAAAGGGTCGAATACTCCAACCTTTCGAATCAGTTCTTTGCTTGTGTCAAGGTTGGTCATCTTGGAAAGGCAAGGTTGGTCAACTTTTGGAAGGAGGATCAGTGGCCATTTGAGCAGGCTCATCATCCCGTTCCCCTTGCTGAGCTCCTTCTAGCTCCTCAGCTCAGAAGGAGGGTGGGTTTCATCATCATTCTTAGGACTCCGGTGCCACGACTCCCTCCTCTTCATCTAGCATGGGTTGGCAGAAGCCTGCGCATTGATATTAGCTTGAATGAGCACACTGCCCAACGTTTGAGGTGTCAGTTTAGCACACTTCAGAAGGACTCTCCTTTAGACCGTTGCGTAGTGTTGGAGCAGGGGGTGGCCTTCTAATATTCCCACTTTTTCAATGCCCCCTTTTGGATCCTCATCTTTGATCCCCACCCCACCAGTTTTCCGTCCTTGACCTTCCCCATCTTCTTGACCTTATCGACAACCTAGCACTTCTGCTCCTAGTCCTCGATGGTCCATTGACAATGCTTTCTTGGTGATCTGAGCAGTCTAGGAGGGTCAGTCTCCCTTGTATCCTCCTTTCTCGTTGCACACATCACCATTGACTCCTATTCCACTATGGCTAGTAACGTTTGACTACCATCTACATGGAGAGAGTTTTGATTATGAGTTTGCAACATTCTTTGGTGGGTCCTGACTCGTGTTAGGGTCCATTTTGTGGCTCTTCCATCTCGTAGCCAGACGAAATTCGATTTGGCCATTGGCGTTCAGTTCCCTTTGTGTGAAGCCACACACCCAAATTGGTCTCTTCGAGAGGCACTCCGTTTTGTCATGCAAAAGTCATTAAGTTTTCCCACCATCTTGGGGAGATTCATCTCTTTGATCTATTTGTTAGGGCTTGGGATACATCTCAGTTTCTATTTATTCGTGGTACTTGTTAAGGAAACACTCACGAATTTGACGCAATAAACAAGACAGAAACGGAATCTTCAGAAAATCGGTGCACAGGTGTACAGTATGCGAAGTTAGTGCGCGGTGTCCGCATAACAGAGCAATTAACCGCGGCGGGCGCGTAAGGCGCGCATAACGCGAATTGAAGAATGACAGAGCAAAGGAGCGCCAAAGAAATGTATATATATACAGCAAGATTTGAAAACGAGAAGCAGATGTATGAGAGAGACACAGAGAAGTGAGAGAGAGCATCACACTGATACACAGAGGAGAACGAGAGACTGAGAGAAGACGCCATAGATCGCGTATGAGTAAAGAGAGAGTTAGAAGTTCTCAGAAGACGCCATAGATCGCGTATGTACAGATGAATAACACAAGCCTGAAGTGTCGGGCCTTTTCATCTGAAGAGAGATGGTAATAAGAAACTACTCACTGTAGGAGAGTTTCTGTAACTTGAGCAAGAAGAGGCCAAGCTTACTTGTACACATCTTCTCTAATCGAAAACACATGTTCATGTGGATGTCTGCGCGCAATCTTTACTTGTGAAGAATCTGAAGTTATTTCGTGTTACGGTAGGAAGCTTAGTTTATCGTTTGATGTCACGACTCGTTACTAAACGTGCTTCAGTACTTTCTCTGCAAACGCATGTTTAGGTGAATAACAGTTTACTCAGTAAAACATATTTCAGTAAATTCTCGGTCAGTTACAGTTTCTCAGAAATCAGTCTTTTTCGGTAGAACAACGAAGTATAACTCGTAGCAGAGTTTGAAGCTTTGTGTGAGAGATAGCTCATCTTGTAGCTAGACTTCTCTACTCTAAGCTGATCACAGTTTTCGGTGGAATGAAGATGTACACACAGTACAAAAGTTAACCGGAAAGTAGCAGTTCAGAACTGTGAAGTTTCCAGAAGGAAGTTCATTCGGTGAAGGAAGCTCACACACTACTTCCTTACTTCACATAAGTTCATCTGAAGCAATTACGAGCAGAACTAAGTTTATTTCGGTGAAGTTCCGGTACGACTACGGTGTCAGTCCAGTAACAGTCTGGTGAAGTTCCGGTGGAACCTGAGTCGCAGAATAACGCAGTTAAAGCAACGTTAAGTAGGCTGAGCTACTGTTGATTACAGAGGTGTTCTGAATCACTCTAGTTTAGCATTCTACTACGGTGGCGCGGCAATTTCCGCAGGCCTGATAGAGTTCAAGCCTTGTCGCGAAACTCACCTTCAGGGCGAAAGTATTTCCGCAACAGTAGGCGTTAGAGCCGAAGTTTTCGCCAACAAATCCCAACAGTACTAAGGAGAGTAAGCTTGTTTCTTGGATAGCACCCAAGTATATGTAAATACATGAGGATGAGATTCGCCAGGACAAGGCACAAACATTTGATGAGTCCTAGCTAAGTCTATGTAAGGTTTTGCGAGAGCAGTTCACCTCCTTACGGGGACGTTTGGACTTCGATAATTCTCCCTCCAAATGAACCTCAAAAATGGCTCACTTCATTGTTGCTACAACATCTTGGTTTGCCTCTTCTCCATGAGGGATATCTCATGGAATGATCAGGGAATTGATGGGGCTCAATTTCTACAATACAAGGCTTGCCTTTGATAGGAGCTTTGCCATGTTTGCCTGGCGAGTCTATAGATATTCTGATGCTTCTGAAACATCGTCTTTCCCTAAGTTGTATGCGACAATGTAGATAACTATTGCAAAGACATGGAAAGGCTTTTTGGCCTTCTAGGTACAGACCAAATTTCTCTTATGTTGGTGTAGTATCTCTATTGGGGATTTCTTTCAACCCATGTTCGTGGATAGAGGCAAGAATATCCTTGGCACAACTATTTGGATGATTTTACTATGGGGGGTCAGGAGGTATGGATTCTTGACCTTCTATGCCCCGAACCATGAGAGTGCTAGTCCATATCATTGATGCTATTCCATATGTTGATGCTTGGGGTGTGGAAGGAGACTTCAATATGATTGAAGTAGCTAAGGATCATGAAGAGGGTAGCCAAACTACTTGTGCATGGATCTAAGCTTGCAGCTTGGGAGAGAATACGTTCGACCTTGAGGTTGCATGATGTATGGCACACTAAGGGTGTTTTTAGAAACAAAGGCAACCTTCATTTCTCTCATAATGATAGATAGACTGTATTCCTTCTTCCATCATACAAAGACTACACATTTGGCTTAGGTTGGTGATTGTGTTTCTGGTGAGTTCTTTATGGTTCATTCAC
>CM035438.1:96127658-96130158 GCA_020310875.1 Ceratopteris richardii | reverse complement strand
CTAAGTCCTATGCAACAATGTAGACAACTTTTACAAAGAGATGGGGAGGGTTTTCGGCATGCTAGGTAGGGACCCCCATTTCTCTTAATTTGGTGTAGTATCTCCATTGGGGAGTTCTTTCAACCCATGATCGTCGATAGAGGCGAGATTATCCTTGGCAAAGCTATTTGGATGATTTTACTATGCGGGGTCAAGAGGTATGGATTCATGACCTTGTATGCCCTGAACCATGAGAGTGCTAATTCCATATCATTGATGTTATTCCATATGTTGATGCTTGGGGTGTGTAAGGTCATTTCAATATGATTGAGTCAGTTAAGGATCATCATGAGGGTATTCAAACTACTTGTACATGAATCTGAGCTTGTGGCTTGGGAGAGAAGATGTTTGACCTTGAGGTTGTGTAACGTATGGCACACTAAGGGTGTTTTTAGAGAGAGAGGAAACCTTCATTTCTCTCATACTGATAGACAGTTCTCTCATACCTCTATTTTGGTGAGTTCAATTTGAGTATCGATTACCTTAAAATTTGATCATATCATTTTGCAATTGGCCAATTTTAATTGCAAACTCGGCAAAAAACAAATTTTCTGAACGACATCATTTTCACATACATACATATATATATATATATATATATATATATATATATATATATATATATATATATATATATATATATATATATATATATATATATATATATATATATATATATATATATATGTATATGTATATGTATATGTATATGTATATATATATATATATATATATATATATATATATATATATATATATATATATATATATATATATATATATATATAGACACATATACATATACATATATATAGACACACACACATATACATATATATAGACACACACATATACATATATATAGACACACACAGAGAAATATATATATATATATATATATATATATATATATATATATATATATATATATATATATATATATATATATATATATATATATATATATATATATATATACATGTACACACACACACACACACACACACACATATATATATATATATATATATATATATATATATATATATATATATATATATATATATATATATATATATATATATATATATATATGTGTGTGTGTACATGTATATATATATATATGTACATATATATATATATATATATATATATATATATATATATATATATATATATATATATATATATATATATATATATATATATATATATATATATACATACACACACACACACACACACACACACACACATATATATATATATATATATATATATATATATATATATATATATATATATATATATATATATATATATATATATATATATATATATATATATATATATATATATACATACATACATACATTACATACACATATACACACACACACACATACACACACACATATATATATATACACACACACACACACACACATATATATATATATATATATATATATATATATATATATATATATATATATATATATATATATATATATATATATATATATATATATATATATATATATATATATATATATATATTTGTGTGTGTGTACATATACATACACATACACACACACATTCATACATACATGCATATGCACATACAGACATACATACATACATACATACATACATACATACGTACATACATACGTACGTACATACATACATATATATATATATATATATATATATAATTCCAAGAAAACATTTGTTCTATTATTGTGGCAGATTAGGTTTTGATAGCCATTGTTTCTTTGTGGAAGGTGGATGGAGATGAATCTTGACATTCATTGGATTGAACACAAGGGATAAATGGCACTTTGTTTCATTATGCCATCCTCACATACATTGTAAGTATGCCATGCCAATGCAACTTCCATTGATTGGTATAACAGGTTAAGGTGCTCAAGGAACTATGCTCATCTTTTTTTCATGCTATCATTAGCAATCAACATTATAACTATACTTGTTCTCGAGATACATAGTCCATTTCTCTTGTTGATTCACGGGCATATATACTTTTTGTTCTTGGAGTTAATCCTAATCTTTAGCCTCCTTTATTAATGCAATTGATCATGATCTTGATTGTATCATTCTTTACTTACTCAGAAGTTTTCTTCTAACATTAAACAAAGGCAAAGCTATTAATTAATACATAAGAGGCATTTTGTGTTGTGATTATTCATCTTGATAATGTCGGGTTGAAGATTTTCTCACTCGTTTCTTTGTCATATATCTAGAGGCCATTGGATACTAACACCAATAAGTACTTTTACTTATAAAAAAATTCTCTTATTGATGGTCATATAATAGAACAATCGAGCACTTAAATGTATGGTCTAATTGTTTTTCTTGCAGTTCAATATACACTACCATTCTATATGTTTCTTTTAGCCATAAAATCTATATAAAAACTTAACATGTAATGGTGTAGAAA
>CM035438.1:96095158-96105158 GCA_020310875.1 Ceratopteris richardii | reverse complement strand
GTGAAATTGATGGTCAACAAACCTACATCTAAACTTAGGCTATGGAAGACCCTAAGTCAGATACGTGTGTGAAAAGATCACATACTTATAAAGTAGCATAGAATGCTAACAAGATTGTTGCCGGAAATCCTCAAACTCATGTGAACACACCTTCTCAAACACCTCATAAAAATATGCATAAAGCATATAAGTACTGATTCTCTTGTACCTATGCCGAATAGGACTCCTTCTGATATGAACGCCACAGCCTCCATAAACTTCAAGTAGTACCTGTGTGCATAAAGAGAATATGTACCTGAATACTTAACATAAGATGTGAATCTTATGTTAATCTCCATCTAATGTCTTTGAAGTAGCCCGACATCTTCTTGTAGAAGACAATCTTCAACCTAATATCTTCCTGTAGAAGATAATCTTCAAAATCATGTAGATGGTCCCATCCAATGTCTTTGAAGTAGCCAGACATCTTCTTGTAGAAGATAATCTTCAACCTAACATCTTCCTGTAGAAGATGATCTTCAAATACATCATGTAGATGGGCGATCCTCGCCATCAAGCTGCTAATAATCAAGTCTTCTTGCCATGAACAAGAGATGACCTCCTCTCCATGAGCTAGAGTGTGAGCACACCCTTCATCTTCTCCAAGAAGAATCATCAAGAAGAACTCCATAGCTGCTCCTCAACATGCTTCAAGTTAGCACCATGGCTGCCCCATGTGCTAGAAGAAACACCACCTCTACTGAGGTCCAAGCTCCAGAAAGCTTGTGTTGATCCTAGGTGAAGGATGAATACAATGAGCCCAAAGTGCTTCTTTTATAGTATTTGATGATCCTTGAAAAGCTCATAATAAAGCACATAAAGCTATGCGATCGCACTTCTCCAAAAGCAAAAGAGTTTTGCGAAAAAAAACAAACCCGTCCGCTGTCCGTTTTTGGCGCCATTTAGCTATTATGAAATGCATGATAACATGACAAGAAATCTTCGCGCACGCCACTGCGTCTCACGGGATTTGAACCCAGGTGGGTTCTTTGGAAGCGATATGCTCTATCCACATGCCCACGCTGTTGTGTTGTACCAAGTACTAAACCCGTAGCTATAATTCCTGTGACCGCCCGTAGATTTTGAAGAGCAACTTGTATAATGTATACAAGGAGTTGGATGCTAGACCATTTTGTCATTGGGACATTGTTTTCCAACAATCCCCCCTGCAATGTCACAATGGTACAATCTGGACTGGAGCTGCAAACTGTCAAAGTTGCAAACAACCACAAGCTTCAAGCTTGTACTCCCGCACTTCAAAACTTGTTCTTCAAAAAACTCCTTCAAAATTGAATTTAACTTTCCTTCAAAAAACTTGAACTTGCTGAATATGAACCATAATACTTGAGAAAATATGCAAACTAGATATCCAATAGTGTACTCATCAAGCAATCACTGCTTGACAACTGTAGCATGAACTGTCTCTGAACCTGCTATCTCCTGTCTTCAAAAAACTGAAAACATACACTAGGATCTTTATATTTGCATTTACCTTTCGAAAAAGGATTTCTCAATGTACTTATGCTGCGTCATGTAAATACACTAAACAAAATCAGGAACTGAATCCTGGAACCTGTGACTGACAACTCACAACTTAGTGTATTATGAACACTGCTGGTTCATCTCTGACTGTAGTCAAGTCAAATCAACTCAACTCAATTGAAATCAACTGAAATATGAGTCAAAGAAGCTATGATATCATCATGTCTTCATCCTTTAAATCCTTCATACCTCTTTCCTTCAGAACTTGGTATAACCATATATGTGCGCACTTCTGAAATAAACCTTTCTGAAATATCAAGCTTCTCTTCAATAGAACTTTGGAACCTTCTCCTGAACAAGAACATCCTAACAGGAACTTTCTCCAAACATTCTTCTTCTTCCTTCTTTTTACAAAGCTGGAACATAAAGAGAACCTGACAAAGGAAATATAGGAATACTTGAAATAGGAATACCTGTAGGTATGAATCTGCATTCTTTCACATATGGCTTGAAAATAAATCTTCATGTTTCATCACCCCCTGGATGACTTAACACTAGTATCCAGTATTCTTCAAATATATCAGACTTTATGAAATGTGGAACGTCTTCCTTCTTTCAATAAATCTGATCTTTAGTGATCAATACTTGTATCTGAAACAAAAGTTTTAGGATCCATATTTTTCTGTAACATAACAAGTATCTTCTTTTTCTCTGCAACACAAATCTGATAGAATCTGAATCTTTGACTTACTTCTTCCAATGCTAAGAACCTTATCAAACAAAGGATAGACAATTGAATCATAAATACTCAAGATCATACAAGATCTATCCAAGATCAATGATCTCTCCTGTGTAGAATCTGCTCTTATCAAACCTTCATGTCTGAATGTTTGATTTGCTACCTGAATGTCTCCAAGTGTCCATGCTTCTCAAAACGTTGTAAAACTTTTCTTCAAACAAATCCTTTAAGGAATCTGAAATTCCTACTTGAACCATAAGTGGACAAACTTCTCACCTTGAGAACTCCAAAAGCTGCAAGTTGATACTTCATAACTTTCATATTTTACCCGGGTGAAATGTGATAGTACCTGCTTGATTTTCTTTTGGCTAACTCCACTTTTCAATCAAGTTATAGGATATGATGGAACACCTTTTTGAATACAAACATGTATCCAAAAGTCTAGACAATCATAAAAAGTAGATTCTTCAACTGACTGGTACATCAACAAGTCTGAATTTTCTGAAGTTTCTGAAAGTACTGAATATGAGGTAACCTTTTCCAAACATAAAACCTCAACCCAAGTCTTCAACATCTGCTACAAAAAACTCTTTTACCACAAGAGTTAGATAAAGAAGAAATATACTTCTCTGCAACTTGTCATATACCAAGTAGCTCTGTATTGACACTCCAAGAATTCTTTGAGGGAACATATAAGCTGCCTGCTTAAAAGCTTCAACTAAAACATAACTCATACATATATGAGTTAAAACATATATTTGCTGCTTTTCTTTCTCTCAATGCAATTCTTTGTCAAATCTACTAAATCATGACCAAGTGTAATGCAAAACAAGAAGCTGCTTCTTCTTTAAACAAGATGTTCTCGTAGACTTGTCTTTGGATGTAGAGGATAAAATAGGAAAAGTATATGGAAAATATATGAGAAAAGGAGGCCTTACTTTTCTTTTGGAAATGATGGACTTTCTTCTTCTGCATCTTTCTTCCACCTGATGATGTTAACATCTTCAAACTTCTCTTCCATACCTTTTGTTCTCTTCATCTTGAAGTAGCAAACACTCTTGACTTCTTCGAATGAACTTTTCTCTTCCTCTAATGCTTAGAGTAAGAGATAAAACAAACATGGTATATAAATGGAAGTTGAATATAGAAACATGTTTTATCATCTCCTCATATCTCTGAATCAAAATTCTGCTTCAAATGTCTGAATCGACTAAATTCACCAATCGTTGTCTGAATGATGAATTGCCCTTCTAGAGTTACCTTCTCTAGATACATTTGTACCTTGATATCCAACCAACTTACAACAGAAAATTGGCTGAAAAAACTCATCTCATCTCTGCACTTGTCTTCTTAGATGAACTTTCTTGCCATGAAAGAGATTTCTCAAAACTCTCTAGAAAAACCTCTAGATACCTGTTTTGATGTAGCCTTTAACTTTCAAATAATGAAAGTGTATAAAAGCATTCCTTGAAATTCTTCAAATCTCTTCATAACTGCTCTTCTAAGATATGACCTGCAAATTATAATCTGATAGTAGAAACTGATACCTGTGATTTGATGTTGATTTGATTTCTTCATCTTCTCTAAACCATTGTTCTTCCTTGAATTTGAAGTAGTCTTCTCTTCATCAAGTCTGGGTCTTCAAACAATACTTTTGTAAAGTATTTGCATACTCTTCAAAAATATTCGGCTGCTAATAGATCATCAACTTCATACTCCACACTGATGAATACACATGTAACTGAAATGTCTAATTCTCAAATCTCTACTCATCTAGATTAAGTGTGTATGTCAAATGTCAAATGTTAGAAGATGCTTTCAAATCAAATGTTGTAAATCTGGAATTCTGGGAACCTGGGATATGAATGAGCCTTAATGCATTGATGCCAAAGATCTAAAGTTTTTGAAACCAAAACCTTAGTGCTCTGATACCGAATGTTGGAAGTGAGGTAGGCCCTTAGCTCATGTCATAGGTCCATGGTTCCATAGGTCCAGTATATATACAACATTAATTCTAGCAATCTTCCATATTGACAAAATATGAACATACCACAACTTAATCATAAAAATGATGAGATAAAGATAGAGAAAGAATAGACATCATGTGTAAGGTGTTACGTAAGCCAGCGCTTACTCATAGTATCATATATACCAATGTTCAATGTACAATGTGGGAGCAAAACTCTCAACCACTCTATGTGATGAGAAATAGATGAATGAGTGAATGTACAATGTAACAAACATATTCAGATGTGTGGACAGTAATCTGAATATACATGAGATGTGTGACCTTATAGGTTATAGAAGAGTGAATATGAGTGACTGAATGAGGAAGGATCAGTGTGAAACTGATGGTCAACAAACCTACATCTAAACTTAGGCTATGGAAGACCCTAAGTCAGATACGTGTGTGAAAAGATCACATACTTATAAAGTAGCATAGAATGCTAACAAGATTGTTGCCGGAAATCCTCAAACTCATGTGAACACACCTTCTCAAACACCTCATAAAAATATGCATAAAGCATATAAGTACTGATTCTCTTGTACCTATGCCGAATAGGACTCCTTCTGATATGAACGCCACAGCCTCCATAAACTTCAAGTAGTACCTGTGTGCATAAAGAGAATATGTACCTGAATACTTAACATAAGATGTGAATCTTATGTTAATCTCCATCTAATGTCTTTGAAGTAGCCCGACATCTTCTTGTAGAAGACAATCTTCAACCTAATATCTTCCTGTAGAAGATAATCTTCAAAATCATGTAGATGGTCCCATCCAATGTCTTTGAAGTAGCCAGACATCTTCTTGTAGAAGATAATCTTCAACCTAACATCTTCCTGTAGAAGATGATCTTCAAATACATCATGTAGATGGGCGATCCTCGCCATCAAGCTGCTAATAATCAAGTCTTCTTGCCATGAACAAGAGATGACCTCCTCTCCATGAGCTAGAGTGTGAGCACACCCTTCATCTTCTCCAAGAAGAATCATTAAGAAGAACTCCATAGCTGCTCCTCAACATGCTTCAAGTTAGCACCATGGCTGCCCCATGTGCTAGAAGAAACACCACCTCTACTGAGGTCCAAGCTCCAAAAAGCTTGTGTTGATCCTAGGTGAAGGATGAATACAATGAGCCCAAAGTGCTTCTTTTATAGTATTTGATGATCCTTGAAAAGCTCATAATAAAGCACATAAAGCTATGCGATTGCACTTCTCCAAAAGCAAAAGAGTTTTGCGAAAAAAAAACAAACCCGTCCGCTATCCGTTTTTGGCGCCATTTAGCTATTATGAAATGCATGATAACATGACAAAAAATCTTCGCGCATGCCACTGCGTCTCATGGGATTTGAACCCAGGTGGGTTCTTTGGAAGCCATATGCTCTATCCACATGCCCACGCTGTTGTGTTGTACCAAGTACTAAACCCGTAGCTATAATTCCTGTGACCGCCCGTAGATTTTGAAGAGCAACTTGTATAATGTATACAAGGAGTTGGATGCTAGACCATTTTGTCATTGGGACATTGTTTTCCAACAAAGTTTTGTAAAGTTATCCATTAAAGTTTGAAAGGTGAAGCATTTGAAGACACAAGGCATCAAAAGGTTACTTCAAAAGTATCCTCATACACAAAGAACTTCAAAAGGTATTATCCTTTATCCTTTAAGCTCACAGGTTGTAGCAGAAGGAAAGAACTATGGCAGATCATATCTCCATTGACAAACTAGACAGAGATAATTACCCCGCATGGGTAATGAGAATGGAAGCCTTACTGATGAGTAAGGAGATTCTCATGATATATGTTACAGGTGAAGAAGAGAAGCCAGTATTTGAAGATGAAAGCCGACCAAAGAAAGAAGAACTTGATGCTTTAAAGCATTGGAAGAAGAAGGATGCAAGTGCAAAAGCATACATCTACAATACGATCTCTGATCATTTGCTACCACACATCAGAGGATTGGAATCATCTGAAGATATATGGAATGCATTGGAGTATCATTTCCAAAGTACTACTAAAGCAAGGAAAGCAAGTCTATGGTCAGAGTTTACAACATTCAAGAAGAAGCCAAGTCAAACCATTAGTGATTATGTCACTAAGATGAAGGATCTTGCAGATAGTCTTGGATCCATAGATGAAGATGTTGAAGATCACAGATTGATTGCTCAGCTACTTGCAGGTTTGAGAGGGGATGAAAGGTGGAAACCTTTTGTCTTATCAACAGAACTTTCATTAAATCATTATGTTCCAGATTTGAACCAGTTGCTTGGTTTCATGCTCACATATGAGCAAGACTTGAAGGGAGATGGAGATAAAGGACAAAGTTCTGCAATGTACATGAAGAACAAGAACAAAGGAGATAAAGGTAAAGCAAAGGATGAAGAGGAGTCTAGTTCTCAGGCTTATTATGCAAGAGGTAAAGGCACTGGCAGAGGAAGAGCAAGAGGTTTTGGAAGAGGAAGAGGTAATCAAAATAACAACAAGAAGGCTTGTTGGATCTGTGGATTGAGTAATCATTTGGCTCATGACTGTTGGCACAACCAACAAGGATCAAACCAAAATCAAAACAACAATAGCAGAGGCCGAGGTGGAAGATATCAAAGTAATTTTCAAAGAGGTAGACAAAGTCAAAGAGGAGGCTATGGTAGAGGTGGAGGAAGAAGTTGGGGACAAAATCAATCCTACAACACCACCTACTACAACTATGCAAATGACACACATAATGAAATTCATACATTATTGATGATGAATTCAATCAGCACCTCAGATAAAGAAGATCTAAAGGTATTTTACATTGACTCTAGATGTTCTAATCATTTGTCAGGAAACATAGAATTGATGTCAGAATTGGAAAAAGGCATTTCTAGTCATACAGTTCAAACAGGTGATAATACAAGACATAGTGTACATTCAATTGGAAAAGTGAAATGCAAGAGTGGAGCAGATTTGCTAACCAATGTTTTGTATGTTCCTACAATACCTAAAAACTTGATTAGTGTGGGACAGATAGTTGAAAAAGGTTTTCAAGTCAGGTTTACAAATGAATGAGTATTTGTGGAAGATCCAGAGAATGGATATAATCAGATTGTCTCTGGTAAGAAAGAAGGTAGACTCTTTACTTTAAGAGTGCAAGGGAACATTGGTCAAGCTTTGCTCACACATGGTGAAGCAGTGATTACAGAACTTGATCTCTGGCATAAGAGATTAGGTCATTTCAATGAAAGAGGAATTAAAGCTATGGTTGCTAATCAGTCTGTACTAGGATTACCAAATGTGCAAAGTCAACATATGGTTTATAAATGCAAAGCATGTCAAATGGGAAAAGCACATAGGTTACCATTTCAAAAGAAAGGATTCAAACATGATGGAGTACTTGAGCTCATTCATACAGATGTATGGGGACCAACAAAAGAAGGATCTATCAGTGGATCAAGGTATTATGTTCTTTTCATTGATGATGCTACAAGATGGATAACATTATATGTTTTGAAGGAAAGATCAGAAGTGTTTGGAGCTTTCAAGCATTTTCATGCATATGCAGAGAGAGTCACAGGTCAAAAGCTTAAGAGACTGAGGTCTGATGGAGGGGGAGAATACTTCTCCCAAGAGTTCAATGATTATCTTTGGAATGCAGGTATTAAGAGAGAAATAACTTGCAGGTATACACCACAACAAAATGGTGTAGCAGAAAGAAGAAACAGGACTTTGGTGGAGTTTGCCAGAGCTATGCTGAAGGAGTCTAATTGTCCAAATTATCTTTGGGCTGAGGCTGTAAATACAGCTACATATCTTGTGAATAGATTACCATGTGCAGCTCTAAATGGAATGACTCCATATGAAGCTTGGTGGGGTAAGAAACTAACACTAGATCATTGTAGAGTGTTTGGATCAATTGCATATGCTTATGTGCCATCACAACTTAGGCATAAACTTGAACCAAAGGCAGAAAAATATGTGTTCATTGGTTATGATGAAAAGCAGATGGGTTACAGGTTGTGGAATCCTCTAACAAAACAATTTCTTGTTTCTAGAGATGTTACATTTGATGAACAGAAACGTTGGTATGCAGATCAAAGTCACACAGCTGAAGAATTTGAAGAAGAGGTAAGAAGATGTGAGAAAGGAAAATCAATTGTGCAGGTAAATAGAGATGAAGACTATATGCAAGCAAGTACATCCAGAAGTGGATCAACAAGAAGAAATGAGGAAGCTCCTATATTTGATGAAGAGGTGTATCCAGAAACTTATGAAGAATGTGAACCAAGAAGGTCAAGCAGGACTAGAAGACAACCAGAAAGGTATTCTTATGATACTTCTTACATAACTCAGAAGAACTATGCATATATGGTCAAAGATGATGAAGAACCTCAGAACTATGATGAAGCTAAAGGTAAGAAGCAATGGGAAGAAGCAATGAAGGAAGAGTTTAATGCACTCGAGGAGAACAAGACATGGGAACTTGTTCCTAAACCAAATGGTAAGAAAGTAATTGGAAATAAATGGGTATATAAAGTGAAGAAGCTTGCAGATGGAAGTATAGCCAGATACAAAGCTAGGTTGGTGGTGAAAGGCTATGCCCAGACCTATGGCAAAGATTATGATGAGACATTCAGCCCCGTAGCTAAGATGTCAACTATAAGGACAATCATTGCTATTGCAGCTTCAAAAGGATGGAATCTAAGTCAATTGGATATAAAGAATGCATTCTTGAATGGATACATATCAGATGAGGTATACATGGAACAACCTCAAGGATTTATAGATTCCAGGTATCCAAATTTTGTTTGCAGGTTGAGAAGAGCATTGTATGGATTGAAGCAAGCTCCAAGAGCATGGAACTATAGACTGGTGAAGTATCTGAATGAACTTGGATATCAAAGTTCAAAAGCAGACCCAAGTCTACTTATCAGAAGAATAGAGGAAGGTACAATCTACATTTGTATTTATGTAGATGACATTATAATCACAGGTACTTCAGATGAAGGAATCAAGGAGGTAAAGAGATTACTTGAGAAAGAGTTTAAGATCAGTGACCTAGGAAAGTTGTCATACTTTCTTGGAATGGAAGTTACTTATACAGATCATGGCATATATGTGTCACAAGAAAGGTATCTTCTGAACTTGTTGAAGAAGTTTGATATGGAAAATTGCAGAGAAGCTTCAACTCCACTTGAAGTTAATCACAAGCTCAGTAAATATGATGGTGCAAAATACAAAGATATGAGGAAGTATCAATCTCTTGTGGGTATTTTGATTTATGCTACACTAACAAGACCTGATCTTAGTTATGCAGTGGGAGTTTTGTCACAATTCATGCATTGTCCAAAGGACCCACATTGGATTGCAGGCCAAAGAGTTCTCAGATATATCAAAGGAACTATAAAGGAAGGATTATATTATCCTTTTACATCAGATTTGAAGTTGAGAGCCTACAGTGACTCAGACTAGGCAGGTAACCAAGATGACAGAAGATCAACTCATGGTTACATGATATACATTGGTGATAAGCTTGTAAGTTGGTGTTCAAAGAAACAACATACAGTAGCATTATCATCAACTGAAGCAGAGTACAAAGGACTTGTGGAAGCAGCTAAGGAAGTCATATGGATGCAGACATTGTTCAAGAGCTTAGGCATTGATCAAGGTACACCTACAATACATGGAGATAATATGAGTTCACTTTATCTTGCAGCAAATCCAGTATTTCATGCAAGGACAAAGCACATAGAGATACAGTAT
>CM035438.1:95864704-96052204 GCA_020310875.1 Ceratopteris richardii | reverse complement strand
CTCAGTCTGATCATGTGGATCAAAAATCCTTTTGTACACATCTAATCTAGAAGCTAATGAAGCTATGTTCAAAGTTTCATGGTCTAATTCTTCTTCTGTTGTGAGTATAATCAATAGGAACATGTGTTTGTAAAATCTGCAAATGATCTCTCAGAGTCGCACACTTTTTCATGTCAATGTTTTGCTTAGATCTCAGTGCATAGTGTAAAGTTTTTGATGAGTGAGCATTCAAAAATCTAAGTTAGAAGGTAAGGAAGCTATGGCTAAAAGCATTTAGCAAAACGGGATATGTGCTGTGAGAAATCAACCCTAGAAGTTACCTATGTCAAAGTCGCTTGTTCAGAAAGATAATTTCTAACATATTTTTTATCTTAAGGATCAAATTAAAGTTTTATTGATTATTTTGATGAACTAATAGTTGATATGATTGCACAAAGGTAGTCTGAAGATATGTGCATCATTGGTTTGAAGAAATTTGAAGATGTGTGCAGGAAATGAAGTTGATTCCTGAAGTAGACTTTCTGAAAAAGGAATTTCTTTACTCAGAAAAGTGTCAGTGAAAGTTTTGATAAAAGAAGACAATATTTGTGTAAATTTTGATCCATAACTGATATAGAAGTGTTCTTAACTCAGTATAGATCAGACCTTTGGAGATTAAGAAGTCTCCAACAGTGGTATCCGAGCAGAAGGTGCAATACAAGTGAAGTAAAGGCATTGGAAGTCCCGACTGTTGCAGGTATTGAAGTTCCTTCTAATTGAAGGTGGACAAGGACAAATTCTTGAAGATAACCTGCAAAAGTACAAAGCAGGAGTTTGAAGGATCAATTAAGATCAAAGCTTGACATCAAAGGTATACTTTATTATCATAAATCATAGTAATTGCAGACACAGAAGATCAAAGATGGGAGAAAGCTTGCAGATTGATAAGCTAGATAGGGAGAACTATCCAGCTTGGTCCATGAGGATGAAGGCAGACCTCATGAGCAAAGATTTGATGGCATTCATTACAAGAGAAGAAGAAAAGCCTGAGTTTGAAGATCCTAGTGTTCCAACTAGGGAGGAACTTGCAGGTTTGAAGAATTGGATGAAAAAGGATGCTCAAGCTAGGAGCATCATTTACATGGCTATAAATGATTATCTTCTTCCTCAAGCGAAAGAGTAAGCATTCCTACTCAGGAAGCCTATGTGCCTGAAGCCTATGTGCCTAACTCTACGGAGCCAGAAACATCATCTTCTATGAATCGGTTCACACCAGAATTCCTACGCGAGATTCAAGAAGACAAATGGGCTAAAGAAAGTGAAGTCCCTCCTCCCATTGAACTTGTGGATGATGCACATGACCAATTCCCACAAGACATCTCATCCATTTATGGGGAGCAGGAGAGCACCCAATCTCAAGGGAGGTTAGACTTCGAGTCTAATTCTTTACAAGAATTACCCCATTTCACAGGCCCATGGGAAGCAAAGTCCACCTGTATGAGAGCACCCACAGTCATGGTAAGAAACAAAGATTCAGTCATACCTAGGAACACAGAGGTAGTGAAGAACACCAAAGTGCAGTGCAATCTCACTTTGGAAGAGCTGCTTAAGGTTAGACCAGAAGTATGGGAACATGTTGCCAAACAAGTACCAGCGATAGTGAAACCTCATTCCCAGGTAGGATCACATAGGACGGTGCCAGAGATACCCTTGGATAAGATAGGAGATATGTGTGAAGGTGAAGAAGGGAACACCTATCTTCCCATTACCTACCAGGAGTACACCACCAAGGCAATTTTGGACTCGGGCGCAGGAGTTGCAATTGCCACCACTTCCCTATGGAAGCATTGGGGCAAGCCAGCACTCAGGCCAACGAGAATGAAATTGCAGATGGCCGATGGTCATATTGAAAGGCCCCTAGGATTGCTAGAAGGAATAACTCTCACCACCTGTGGTGTCGAGTTCGAGCATACCTTTGCTATATGTGATTTTAGCAAGAACCATGCCTATGAAATGATCTTGGGACGACCCTTTATGCGACAGTTGCAAGTGGTACAGGATTGGGGAACCAATTCTTTGTACCTGCAGCACTTAGGTGTTACCACCAAAGTCAATCTCAAGGACTACTCTCATAGAGATGTCCCTCCTATCCAATGGAACCCCATCCATAGAGCCAAAGATGATACGGAATCGGTGCATTCCATAGGATCAGGATCCTCATGGATGCATGAAGACACTCACTTATGGATGTGCAAAGTAGCAGTAGAAGAAGAGAAGAGGGAAAAGACCAGGGAGGTAGGTGCAAAAGAAACCCATAGATCAATCCAAGACCCAGCCTATGCACCTGTAGTCTTTCCGGACGAAGAATTTGAACCCCACGACTGGGCAGAAATCCTAGCAACAATGGATGTAGCCATCAATGAAGAACAATGGACACCTCACTGTGATGAAGATGGCTATGACATTTCAGTCTTCTCCATAGAGCCAATCATGGGAGAGGCAGTCTTAGAAGAGTGTGAACCTAACCCTATTTGAGGATGCGAGTGACTCTGATCTAGAGTCAATCATTATGGACCCACCTTTTGCATCAGATGAAGAATACTTCCATGAAGTAGAATTTCAACCCCAGAGGCATGGAGAGCTTACAAATGATGTACGATTAGCCACACATGTGACCCCTAAGGAAGAAGGAAAGAAAAGGAAGAAGAAAGAAGTCACACAAGAAGAGGAGGAATCTTTGTTTGAGGTCCCAGAAAATTTTAAGAAGTATGAGATAGATGACAGGAGAGTCATGATCAGAATGCCGAAACGAGAGGCACAATCAGGAGAGGCCTATGATAACAAAGAAACCACCAAGAAAATAGTAGTGGCCCTAGAAGAAGGAGAGGAGAGATGCACATACATATGCCATGACCTAACAGAGGAAGGAGAGCATGCGTTAATAGCCTTGCTAAGAGAATACAGAGATGTATTCGCTTGGAGTTACAAGGATTTGAAAGGTGTTGATCCAGACATATGCTCACACACTATCCCCATGACCTCGGATGCCAAACCTTCTAAGCAAAAGCCATACACATATAACGATAATTACGCTGCCAAGATTAAAGAGGAGATAGATAGACTGGTTGAAGCTGGATTTATCTATGAAAGTGAGCACACTGAATGGGTATCCCCCATCGTAGTGGTGCCCAAGAAGAATGGCAAGCTGCGTGTATGCATTAACTTGAAGAAGGTTAATGCAGCCACGATTCGAGATAACTATCCGCTTCCTATCACAGAGCATCTCTTAGAAAGAGTAGCAGGCAAGGAAGTGTACAGCTTCCTCGATGGATTTTCGGGTTACAATCAAGTAGCCATAGCTCCAGAAGATCAGCATAAGACAGCTTTTGCCACAGAGTGGGGTATATTTGCCTTTCGTGTAATGCCATTTGGGCTTACCAATGCAGCAGCCACCTTCCAGAGACTAATGTGCCATGTATTTAAGGAGTTCTTGAGGAAGAATTTAGAAGTCTATGTTGATGATCTTTGTGCTCATTCCAACATTAGACAAACCCATATTCCTGAACTCAGACAAATCTTTGACAAATGTAGAGAATATCAAGTGTGCCTAAACCCAGAAAAGTGCGTTTTCATGGTCAGGCAAGGCAAGATTCTAGGGCACATAGTGTCAAAGAATGGCATATCTACTGACGAAGAGAAAGTGATAGCCATAGCAGAGCTACCTAGGCCAAGGAATGTCAAGGAAGTACAAGCTTTCATGGGACATTGTGGTTACTACCGCCGGTTCATTCACATGTATGCTGTCATTGCAAAGCCCATGTACGGACTTCTGACAAACTTTGAGTGGACTGAGGAATGTGAGAATTCCTTCAATGAGCTTAAAAGAAGATTATGTTCAGCACCAATCTTGACCACACCAGATTGGAATAAGCCATTCCATGTTCACGTGGATGCATCCAATTATGCCATTGGATGTGTGCTTGCACAACATACTGGTGAAGGTAATATGGATCTCCCAATTGCCTACGCTAGTACACAATTGAATGCAGCTGAACGAAATTATACCACTACTGAAAGAGAAGGCTTAGGCATGATATATGCAGTTAAAAAGTTTAGACATTATTTGCTTGCAAATAAGTTTAAATTTTTTACTGATCATCAGGCATTGCTATACCTCGTAAACAAGCCATGCAATACAGGAAGATTAGTAAGATGGTTTCTCTTGCTAATGGAATATGATTTTGAGGTTGTGGTAAGGAAAGGGAAGACTCATTTGAGGGCAGATCACCTTTCTAGGCTCACATCGGGAGAAGCCCCACAAGGGGTATCAGATGATCTTCCTGATGCTTACTTGTTTAATTTGGAAGTAATACCTCAATGGGCTAAGCCATTAGTGCCAGTATTGACATACGGACCTAATCATCCAGTAATAAACACGCAGGATAGGGAGGTAGTAAAAGCCCAAAAGTATCACATCATGGCAGGAAGTATGTACAAGCACACAGATCAAGGGATCTTGGCTTGTTGTGTGGAAGAGGATGAGTACGCTAAATGGTTGCAATTAGCACATGTAGGTGCATTAGAGCAACACTACTCAAAGCAACGAACCTTACAGACACTAAGGAGACTAGGAGTACATTGGCCAACTATGGAAGCTGATGTCCAAAAGTTGTGCAAGGAATGTCCAATCTGTTGCACTAAACCACCTGTGGAACATGCCACTCTTTATCAAGTGTCCATAGTGCCAGATTGGAGTGAACCACTAGTATCCTTCCTGAGGACGAAAACATTCCCTCCACACATGACTCTGGCTAGGAAAAGGAGTTTAGAACAAGAAGCCCAGGATTACTCACTCATTGGCGATAATCTCTACAAGCGTAGTAAGGATGGTTACCTGAGACTTTGCGTTCAGGAGAGTGAATATCTAAAGATTTTGGAAACTGCTCACCAAGGTGTAGCAGGAGGACACTTTGGACCAGATCGGGTGATCAAGGCAATATTATTTGCAGGTTTCTGGTGGCCGACCCTTCACATGGATGCACATACCTATGTGAAACGGTGTGATGTCTGTCAGCGAACTCAGTATCCTATACGCAAAGATGAGATGCCACTGAAACCTATGATGGGTGGACGTGCATTCTCTAAGTGGGGAATAGACTTCGTAGGTCCTATTAATCCCCCAGCTAAGGGTTCCCATGCAGAATATATCATTGTTGCAACAGACTATCTAACTAAGTGGGTAGAGGTAAAAGCCACAACGAAGAATGATGCTCAAACAACTGCTAAATTCTTGTTTGAAAATGTATTCACAAGATATGGGCTACCTATTGAGCTAGTAAGTGATAGAGGCACTCACTTCTTGAACGAAGTGATTGAAAATCTACTCCAAGAATTCTTGGTAGTTCATAAGAAGTCTGCCCCCTATCACCCTCAAGCTAATGGGCAAGCCAAAAGCACAAACAAGATTCTATGTAATGTGTTGACCAAGTTAGTGAATAATAAACGCTCTGATTGGGAAAAACAGCTACACCATGCTGTTTGGGCATACCGAGTTGCCTACAAAACGGTACTCCAAGCCACTCCCTTTCAAATGGTGTTTGGTCAAAATGTTGTGCTACCTTTAGACTTTTTGATACCTACATTGAAAGTGGCACAAGAGCATGAATGGACGGGTCAGGAACTCTCCTCTAGACTTTTTGACCTTGAACGATTAGGAGAAACAAGACTGAGAGCAGCTGCAGGGATATATGCAGCTAAGAAATGACAGAAGGCCTACTTTGATGCCCACGTTAAGGATAAAGGTTTAAAGGCAGGCGACTTAGTTTTAGTGTACACATTGAAGCAACATGCGAGGAAACTGGAGAAGAGAGGCTACGGACCCATGATCATTAACAGAATCTCAACAAGTGGAGCGGTGCAACTAGCCACATTAGAAGGCGATGTTCTCCCAAGTTATATCAGCGGATGCAGAGTCAAGTTGTATCAGGAACCTCTCACAGAGGAAATGCTAAGTCGACTCAATACTGCTAAGAAACGCAAAGAGGAAGAAAAACGAATTCGAGAAGGATCTCAAGCAGAAGCCTTAGAGCGCATACGGAGAATGAAATTAAGAAGACAAGGTAAAGAGCACCCTAGGCAAGATGCATATGCAGATCAAGGATATGACGTGGCTATGTGTGAAGTTTTAGGTGTTAGCTCTCATAGGATAACTGATCGGCGTCCTTTCATAACCTTAGATATAGGACAAGGAAAGAGTGCAAGGACTGTAAGAGCCTTGATTGACTCAGGTGCAGCCACTAGTGCTGTTAAATTGTCTTACTGTCAAGAGTTGCAATTAACTGTCAACCCTGTGGAAGCATATCTCATAGGATTGGGAGGCGTGGAAACCCCTTGCATGGGCGAGGTGGAACTTCCCCTCTATATTCATGATGAGGCAATGACAGTTAAAGTACTAGTGTGTCAAGATGAGGACCTCACTGAGCCCCTTGTCTTGGGTCAAGACTGGATCTATGACCAAGCCGTCAACTTAAACCTAAGAAGTGGACTTCTTCAGGTATGGGTGAATCAAACTAGAATTACAATTGAGTTAAATAATGGAGCACTCAAGGAACTAGAAAAGGCACAGACTCCTGGTCCCTCCAGGGGTACACATGAAGTTGACCATGCTGTTCTTGTCCAAGGCTATGTGATATAGAAGAACGAAGATCTCAAAGAAGGAGCCAGAACCACAATGGAACTCCCTTCTTTTCCAAAGGCCAGAAGGAGGCAGCAACTAAGGGCAGATCAATCACTCAAGATTCTCCAGGCGAGAGACCAAAAGAACGTGCGAAGCAGAACAACTCAGCCGATGAAACAAATGTGGGTGCGGAAAGACGAGCTGCCAGCCGTAACTAAGTCGCAACAACGGTCTCAACTTCCTATTAGTAATCGACGACTTGATGCTAATACGAGGACTCCTAAAACCTCTGTTGAGAAAGTGAAATCCATTTGGGTACCCAAGAAGTCGATGAAGGCCGACCCACAATCAAGAAAAATTTGGGTGCCTAAGGCTTGCTTGCGGGCTCAACTAACCCCACACAATTCACATCATACACGACAGGGTTCACGTGCTCAAGCAGCCACCACCCACTCTTGTCTGATACACTCGAACACACTGCCACCTAGAAGCACGCACAGACTCACTCGTAAATGGGTCCCAATGACACAACAACTCCCAGCAGAATTACTCATGCAACCCTCCCGAATCTCCACAAAACCAAGACCAAAAGCCATCCATGGTGTTTGGCAACCTAAGACTTGTAATAAACCCCCCGACCCCAATCTGTGAATTCATCTCCACTTACTAACTGCATTAGTCAGACAGTGCATCTCTCCATCTAGCTCCTAGGACTATCCAGATATTAACTACACACACTGTCATCGTGCACCCACTGACCACTGAATCATCATCTACCTCTTGTTAATGTTGTAACGGGGACAATGACGGGTTTATTCTATCCATTACAATGTTAACACCTGGTTCTATATTCTCACAAAACCAACAAGCAAGCAGGGCCATGGCAGAAGCCGCAGGTGCCAGTTCTCACGCCGGATCCAGCGCACAGATTGTGGATATAGAAACACTCCTCCTCGAACCACATCTCACCGAAAGACCGCAAGAACTTCAAGCTGTGCATGTACTCCCAGTTCAGGATCCTCCCTAGGGGCACACCTCTCAAGTAGGCAAACACGCTCATTGGTTCAGTGATGTTGCAGGACCATTGGGTGATGGAACCTATTTTTGGGAAGCTGAATTGGAGTTTAATGGTAAATGGGGACGCTACCATTTTTTCACGTGCGAATTTGAGAGCTATCAGAATGCCGAAGTCATGCGTTCAGTATGGACCAAAGCTGGCCTGGACAGTTATTTCAGGGCCCACTTACCGAAGCCAGATTTCTTACGTTGTTATTATCTTATCAGTACCATCACTCCTAGTAGGGCCAAGGGAGGCGACAGCACTTTTGTGTTACCCTCACTATTGCCGGGCCACAAACTTAAAAGATTCAAACTGACCCTCAATCTGGTACGAGAAGCATTGGGCATGTATGGTATGCACATTCCTACTGAAAAGGAAACAATGGTTCCAGGCAGAATGAAACATAAAGATCTCAATAAGCTGAAGGATATGGTAGCAATGACACCAACCATCGCTCTTCATCTACGGACCATCATGCAGCATTTTGCTTTCCCCGCCCAGGAAAGATTCACCATGCCCCCAAAGAAGATATGGTTTAGCTTGTATTTGGCAGAGACAGAAAACCTCCCTATCAACATACCACATTGGATCATAGATCAGATTCACCTAGCCCATCAACGGTGGAACAAGAAGCAGAAAAATGTGCTCCACGGGTGTTGTGCTCTGACCAAAATAATCTACCGATGTCTAGCCTATGACGTGCCTATTCAGCGGGCACTCGTATGGTCCCGGGCCCAGGAATTCCAGAGAAGGCTATCAGCGGCAGGTCCTCCATCAAAGAAGATGAGAGGGGGAGTCCAATTACCCTGCGCTCAACCAAGGGGAGCCACCACTACACCAGAAATTACCCCTCCCCAAACACGACGCATTAGACCATTCACCATTCGGCTACCAAGGCCAAGTACAGAGGGACCCAATCTGGTGTTTCCACCCGTCCCATCGGACTTGGACAGAGCTTTACTCTGAATGATCTCACTGATGAAGAAGTGGCTAGGCTAATCTACGACTCTAATCTCGAAACGGAAATAGAGCGAGCTCAGGAACCACAAACCCATACAACAACATCAGCCCCCACCCAACCGCAAGTTGTAGAAGTCGACGTCGATGAACAAGAGACCGAACAAGAGGAAGAAGCCTACGAAGAACAAGAGTATGATGAACTTTCAGAGTTAGCAAGTGCCCCCGCGTATTCGGCACAAATAAAAAGACTATATCGAACCATGAAGCTAGTTCAAGAACAGCATAAAATGTCACTTGAAGCAGGCAAGAAACTCATGAACCAATTGCTGGTGGAGGAAGGCGTGGATGATATGTTCATCGAGTCCATAAACCTACACGCCGATGTAGTAGGATTGGATGAGGCCATTCATGAGGCAATGGCCTACATTCACCGATTTGAGAAAAGAGTTCCCGCCCGTCCCATGAGGTCCGGGAAACAAATTCATATCAACGTATCAGCACCAGGAGATACAACGCAAGCAGACGAACATCAGGAAGCACCACTGTCACCACCCTCCCCACCTCTCACTACACAACTCGCTCCACCACATGACACTATCACCACCACGTCCACTACCACCACAATCGTCACGGGAATTCCACTCTCTCCGGGAATCCAATTCGGGGGAGTCACCATGCCCACTTTCACCACTCTCTTCACTAACGTCACTTCCACCCCACCCACGATCCCCATTTACATGGTCACTCACACATTTGACACTATGGAAACATCTCCTGCCACTACACCGCTCCCTCCCCCCATGCAACCTCCGTCTCCCATACCCCCTCCACCCACATCTCCACTTGCATCCACATCATTCACAACTCCCTTTCCCGCCCCCATTCCCCCTGCATCTTCACCTCTCCTTGCATCATTTAATGTCAATAGTATATTTCTAGCATTAAATCAATGTGTATATCGCTTCAGAATGAGTACAGAGCTCTTGACGACCGGTATCAACAACTGACAACAAATCACCAGAACTTACAAAGGCAACTTACAATTCTTGAAGAGGAAAATGCAGATGTGAATCAACGTTATACAACGCTTGAGCAGGCTCACCAAACACTACTGGAGGCACCCCAACCATCGAAAGAATCAGGCGTCAAACAACTAGAAGCCTTGCTCGAAGTATACCAGGCTGATAACCTACGAGTCAGACGTAACTTGGCGCTACTCAGGAAACATATGGCCACATCACTTGAAGAGAACAAGAGACTGCAGAAACAAAATGAAGAGAATGTGGAAGCGGCAATGGAAGGCTCTCCCCACGAAATCGATCCAGAGCAGTTTAAAGCCGTACCTTCAGAGACGATGAAGACCATCTTAGAAAGCTATGCAGATCTATTAGATGCTCATGATGAGTTGGAAAGGGAACATGATGAGCTGTGTGGCCAGCTCAAGGAACAAGAGGCTCCAACCAAAGTAATAGAGTCGGCCTCGACTTCAGAGGAAGTGAAGGCATTGAGAGAGCAGGTGGTTGAGCTCCAGAAAAAGTTAATAGAGTATGAAAGACAACCCTCTCCAGTTATTGAACCTAAGCCAGAAGACTTGGTTCCCATTGAGGTAGATGATTCGTACGAGGAACCATACGTTCCTATGCCAATGCTAGGAGGGCAACGAACCTCAGAGGGACTAGACACCTTGGAAGTGGAAGCACCCGAGTGGCTTCAGACACTGGAAAAGACAGCGAACACCCACGAAGAACGGGTGGCCATTCAGATCCAATCACTAGCAAACCTAGAAGAAACTGTCATAAAGTCAGAATATTTCAGAAGCATGTCTCATCATAGATGGATCGGCACCAATAATGACCAATATGTGCCATACTGCATACTTTTGGCCGATTACAACGCCGAGATTCAACGACAATGTGGCAAGCCTCCCACATTTGCTACACAATTTGGTCCAGACGATATACCGGAAAGTGCTAAGCGTGGGTCCATCCATCAACCCACCTGGAGGATCAGGCTTTTGGAAACATATCCTGAAATGGTCCGAACCTGGAATAATATGCCGTTGTTTATTAAATATAATCCTTGTTACGTTCCAGTTCTTCGAAGACGCACCTGGCCTGAATTCACTATTGCCGTCAGAGACATCAAAGCCTGCGCAAAATGGTTAAATTACGTTTATCTAGCACCTCCACGAGGACCCCCCACGGTGAACTACATGATTTCTACAATCCGTCACTGGAGCATTCGGCTACGCAATAATCCCGATGTGATGGCCCAGATGTGTATGAAAATATTTGAATTAATGCTGATCACTTTCAGGACGTTTAAGAATATTAAGGACCCCCACTTCTCAGGAGCAGGCTTCGTGACAGGAAACCAGGATCTGGTGTACGATATGAGTACCACCCCCTCAATTGAAGTAATATATGCTTGGCACGCCAGAATCAAGTACCTCCCAGCCTGCTTTAAACAGACATTTGAGGAGATGTTCATCACAGGATTCTGGGAATATCACTCCGAAATCTTTATACCTAGAACATCACATCTCCTCCAATTATTTGCTGTGGAGAGAATTATTCACTCAGAACAATTGAGGGTGCCTCATCCAGATGTTCCCGGACATGTGAATTGGGATGATTTGCTCACAGATCTAGCACGCGGCTTACGACTCGAAGAACACCACCTAGCCTCCGATGTCGTCCAATATTATGTTCAAAAACCCTCTAGACAAGGGTCTGTTAGGGGCGACAAACGCGAGAGTGGGGGGGGTGTTGGCAGCAGTCAGGGAACCGAAGGAGCCACAAGACGAAGAGAGTCAGAGCGAAGGGACAGCACAAGCAGACATGGCAGTCAAAGAAGATCGGGCAAGTAGGCCACCTAAATTTTTCAGACATCAACGAGTTGACACACAATAAGAAAGAGCAAGTAGGGAGCTCAAAGGTATGTATGACAAATCAATAGAGAAAACCCCTACACAAATAGTGATTTTCATCACTAAAAACCATTGTAAATACCATTTCGTATTTTTGTAGCTCCATTTTGTGCAAGCCAAGGAGTCCTTGAGCTTGAGGAGCTTTAGAAGTATCTACCTGCCAATTTTCATATTTTTTAGATCTCGATTGAGCCCTCTAATAAGCCCTGGAACCTAATTTTTAACTAGGCCGGACACTAGGTCTGAACAGGGCCAAAGCTAGTCAAAAACTATAAAAGGAGCTAGAGAGCTCATTTTTGAGGTTGGATTGTAATTGAAATGAACTTGTAAGAGCTTTTTGAAAGTAATCTAAGAACTCCATTGCTTCTCACTCTTTGTCTTGCCGTGTGTGCGCGTGTGTGTGTATGTGTGTGCATGTTAGTGTGCTTCTCACTCACGCACTTGTGCCTCCACTTGCTCGAGGTCTTCATACCATCCTCACGTCTTCCCGGATTGACATTAAAGGAGGTGCTACTCATCACTGAGCTACAGCATCAGATCAGGAGGATGATATGACTCTCATTTTAACTCATGAATCAGTAGGAGAAGATCAAAGGGTGTTTTATATTGACTCAGGATGTAGCAATCAACTGAGTGGCAATATATCTGATGACTGATATGGAAGCAAAGGTGAATGGACATACAGTTCAAACAGGTGACAACACCAAGCATAAGGTGGAAAGCATTGGATCAGTGAAGACAAAGAATGGAAGTACACTCTTGAGCAAGGTACTTTATGTTCCTACTATTCCTAAAAATTTGATAAGTGTAGGGAAAATTGTGGACAATGGATATGAAGTTAGATTCACACATGATGGTGTCTATGTGCAAGATCCAAATCAGGGATATAGAAACATTATTGTAGGTAAAAAGGAAGGAAGGTTGTTTACTCTCAAAGTCCAAGGTAATGTGGGACATGCTCTATTTACTTATGGAAGTCCAAAGATGTCTCAGTTAGACCTATGGCATAAAAGGCTAGGTCATTTCAATGAGAGAGCCATAAAGGAAATGTCAAGGAATGATGTGGTGCTTGGTTTGCCAAAAGTTCAAGGGCAACACATGGTGTACAAGTGTGAAGCTTGTCAATTAGGTAAAGCACACAAAAGTTCATACAATAAATCAGGGTACAAGTATTCAAATATGCTTGAATTGATTCATACAAATGTGTGGGGTCCTTCAAGGGACTATAGCATAAATGGATCCAGATATTATGTGTTGTTTGTTGATGATGCAACCAGATGGATTACTTTATATGTAATCAAGGACAAATCAGAAGTCTTCAAGATATTCAAGAATTATCATACTTATGCAGAAAGGATTACAGGACAAAAGCTCAAGAGGTTGAGATTAGATGGAGGGGGAGAGTATTCTCTAAAGAGTTTGATGATTATTTGTGGAATGCAGGTATAAAGAGAGAAGTAACTTGTAGGTACTCTCCTCAATAGAATGGAATTGCATAGAGAAGAAATAGAACTCTTGTAGAATTTGCAAGAGCAATGATGAAGGAAAAGAATTGCCCAAATTACTTATGGGCAGAAGCTATCAACACTACAACATACCTTGTGAATAGATTACCTTGTGTTGGCAGCAGTCAGGGAACTGAAGGAGCCACAAGACGAAGAGAGTCAGAGCGAAGGGACAGCACAGGCAGACATGGCAGTCAAAGAAGATCTGGCAAGTAGGCCAATAATTTTCTTCATGAAGAAGCAAGTATGAGCATTCACGCAAATTTAGCACTAAGGCAACCCTTTAATTTTCAAAAACCCCTACACCAATTAAAAGTGATTCTCATCACTAAACACCATTGTAAATACCATTTCATATTTTTGTAGCTCCATTTTGTGCAAGCCAAGGAGTCCTTGAGCTTGAGGAGCTTTAGAAGTATCTACCTGCCAATTTTCGTATTTTTTAGATCTCGTTTGAGCCCTCAAATAAGCCCTGGAACCTAATTTTTTACTAGGCCGGACACTAGGTCTGAACAGGGCCAAAGCTAGTCAAAAACTATAAAAGGAGCTAGAGAGCTCATTTTTGGGGGTAGATTGTAATTGAAATGAACTTGTAAGAGCTTTTTGAAAGTAAACTAAGAACTCCATTGCGTCACACACTTTGTCTTGCCGTGTGTGCGCGTGTGTGTGTATGTGTGTGCATGCTTGTGTGCTTCTCACTCACGCACTTGTGCCTCCACTTGCTCGAGGTCTTCATACCATCCTCACGTCTTCCCGGATTGACATTAAAGGAGGTGCTACTCATCACTGAGCTACACCAAATTTTGGCGTCGTTGCCGGGGATCGAGCTTTGAGGACGAGCGTGTGATGGTAAGACGTAGAGTTGACGCGTTGGAGTTGTAGGTATTTTCTTCACTTTCATCTATTTTCTGTTTTTTTCTTCACCATCCTCATCACCATCATCATCATCACCATCTTCCACCTCCATTTCCATCATCGCGAAAATTTCAGTTTTTTGAGTATATCACCATCTCCACCTCATTTCCCTCATTTCACTTGTGAGAGAGAGCGAGAGAGCGAAATTGTGTGTGCTGTTTTTGCATGTTTCTTGAGTTGTCTTGCAGGTACAGGTCACATCATCGTCCCCAGCACTCTGCGCAGGTACGGATTTCGAAGTAACTGTCTGTGTGTCACCGACTTCTGTCAATCGCGACCGACAGAAAAAACGCTCAAATCACCAAACAAAGTGCAAAACCATGATCTACAGGCCTAGAGCTTCCCAAAAATGTGTTTAGTTTTTTGAAATTTCTCATATTTCTGTCAATCGCGATCGCTCTGTCAATCGCGACCGACAAACCACGACGGACAGATCTGTCAATCGCGATCGACACGTCAATTGCGATCGACAGCCCACGACGGCTCTGTCAATCGCGACCGACAGAGTCAACGACCGATTGACCATGACCGACGGACCATACGCGTGACACGTGTCAATCGCGATCGAGTCATTGTTGCAGAGTCGAAGAGCGCACAAAGCAGAGAAAAAGACGGGCCCCAAAATTTTTCCAATTTGGACCAAATATTTTTGTAACATATTCATTTTTGTAATATATTTCCCTTGTAAAGGCACTAGAGGAGTCCTCTAGATGCATTCCCATAGACGAATAGAAGCTCATCCATGTAAAATAGTAGGAAATTAGCTCTTAGGGAATAAAGTGCCGGTCACTTGTGTGAAAGGACCATTTTTAGGGCACTAGTATATAAGTCAATTGTGACTCTTTGTAAAGAACTTTTTGCCATTGTGAGAATAGAGTGCACAGAAATTCGAATTTGTGTCTTCTTCCCTCTTCATCTTCTTCTTCGTGAGCTTGTATGCATGTGTATTGCTTGTAAAGAGTGCTTGTGAGTGTGATCTATCCTTGAGAGTGTTTCTTGGCTGTAGGAGAGGTGTGTGCGAGGTGTAGGAGGTGCTGAAGTGTAGGAAAGTATTCCCGCGATTCAGTATTTCTGTCATAACTTGAAGTAGGAGTGTCGGAATTGCGTGAAACCACTACCATTGGATGCGTCTTCTCGAGAGCTTCGAAACGCATATGCTATTCGCTATGTTTGGAGCTCGGAGCTAGGAGAAAAGTCCAAAATACTGACGGTTGCTGCACCAAGTATCGTTTCGTCTTGACCTACAGTTGAAGCTTGTTAGGATAAGTGTTTTCCTCATTTTCACTTTTGAGTAATACTTTTGCTTTGACCATTACGCATTTGCATGTCCTCATACACTCGGCTAGGTTAGTATACTCTTCGGATTGATAAATTAAAAGCGTGTATCCCCACTATATGCACTTGTGAGGGGATTGAGGTACAGTCTCTTTCTCCGCAAGTCCCTAAGTTGAAGCTTAGGTAAACACACTTTTTGGCGCCGTTGCCGGGGAGTGACGAATCAAACCGAGGCATTCGCGTGATGGTAAGTAGCTTTTTGCTTTGAAGAACTTGGAGGAGCGGAAATCTTCTCTTCTTTGGTAAGTCAATTTCAACCGCACTTGCTACTTCTCATTCTTGGAGTGTGTGTAGTGAGTTGTTAGTTTAGGGAAGTGAGTGGAGAGTAGAGTAGGCCTTAGGTTTGTTCAAGAATTTTCATTTTTCAGTAAGCTAGGAATTCCCAAGTATAAAAGCCAAAAAATTCTTCATTTTCAAGTTACTTGTTGAACAAGTGTCGTGGACAGCAGAGTCGAGTATCGTGAGAATTGCAGCGATCGTTTTGAGGCAAGCAAGCAAAAAGGGAGAGTTCAGTGCAAGAGAGTTAGACCAAGTGATCATGGGTGCTTCAAAGGTAAACTAAACTACCCATTTGCTCAGAAATTTCCAGCATTTCAATCTAGGAAGAGGAAAAACGACCTGCGCTGAGTGTCGTTTGGGTTTTCAGGGGGTTAAAAGTCCTTGGATGATTGATACAGTGGGTTGGGGTAAGAGAGAGAACCTAGGAGAGAAAAGGGGAAACATCCAAACCTCAAAAAACAACACAAAAATTTGAAAAAGGGTCAAGTATCGCTTTGCTCCTGCGGTCGAGTATCGTTTTACTCCTGCGGTTGAGTATCGCGATATTTCCCAGCGGTCGTCGATCGTTTCGTGAGATATCGTAGATCGTTTCAGATAGAGATCGTAGATCGTTTTCAGACAAAGGTCGTCGGTCGTTTCGCTAGAGATCGCTTCACTAGAGATCGTTTGAGATAGCGGTCGTAGATCGTTTTGCTAGCGATCGTTTGGATCAAAGGTCGTCGGTCGTGTGTCGTTTGCCAAGTATCGTGATCCAGAGATCGCGACACTTGTCAAAGGTCGGTATCGTTTCAGATAGGTATCGTCGATCGTTTCTATCCAAGTATCGTGTATCGCCTAGTGAGAGATCGTGTATCGTTTCAACGAGGTATCGCCGATCGTTTCTACTAGAGATCGTCATCGTGTATCGCTTTCTGCCAGAGATCGTCGGTCGTCTAGTCAGAGATCGTTTTCACGTAGCGGTCGTAGATCGTTTCAGATTAGAAATCGTTTTGCTAGAGATCGTTGGTCAAAGGTCGTTTTCTAGCGATCGTTTTGATCAAGTATCGTTAGATCCAAGTGTCGATTTCCAGCGATCGTTTTGTTGAAGTATCGTTTGTGAGCGGTCGTTTTGGGTCAGAGGTCGTAGATCGTTTTGTTGAAAGGTCGTGTATCGTTCCCAATCAGAGATCGTTTGGGGAAAGGTCGTTTTCCAGCGATCGTTTCACCCAAGTATCGTCTGTCAGCGATCGTTTTCTCAAAGGTCGTGAGAGTCAAGTATCGTGGCTTGAAATTTTCTTTCAGTCACATTCCAGCCAAGTCTCCCTAGACTTCTGAGCCATAACTTAGAAATCTAGAGATTAAAGGTGGACAAGATTTGATTAAAGCTCTTAAGTGAATGAACTTGAGATCTGGAAGAACCCTAGGAAGCCGAAGAAGTGTAATTTCTTCCGTAGGGAGTGTTGCCGAACCTAGTAACCGATCACACTATTCTGAGACCTCCAGTGAGTCAGAAGGAGAAATCCCCATGGCCTCCGAGGATATGCAAAACACTGTGCCCATGATCGGCCAGATGTCCATCATTGAGGGCGAATACAGAACTTCCTTAGAATATGTGAGCACTAACCACAACGAGATCCCTATCTATTTAGATGGTCTCAACAGATCAGTGGCCAGATTAAGGAAGGCTTCAGAGGCCTACATAGTGCCAAGACCAGCAGTCAAGTACATAGGAGGACTGTACATGGATAAACGAGACATTCAATACATGGTCACTGAACATCCGGAAATCATTAATGAACGTGGTGAGGAAAATAATACTTCAAGTCTAAATGGACATGGAACTGAAGAACAAGTAACAACTCCTAGAGGTAGATCGACAATTACTAAACTTTGGAGAGGAGACTTAGTTCCCCAGGATGACACTCTAATAGATGTGTATTTGATCAACGGGATGGAGCACCTGCTCAGAACCCATTCCTCTATTTGGGACGCTGCTCCTAATCCAGTCACCATCTATGAGTTACAAGATCCTGAATTCCCCACCATCATTACCTATTTGGACAAAGACCACAGAAGATATTGGCCAGTCACTGAATTAGAGAGAGCTGAGCTGAAATATCAGAACATTCCAGTGTTCCCCCCAAGGGACCAAGCAACCACTTCACGGAACCCACATGGAACTTCTCAATATGACTCAAGTCAACATTCGGGACAAACACAACAAACTCAACAAACCCAGATCCCCATCAGACCACATGTACAATTTGCAATACCTGCCACTAATCCTAATTACCGGCCACAACCAGCTATGGACCCAAGACAAGGAGTTCGTGCTCCAGTCAGACCACAGGTAGTACGAGGACCAGGCATACCTATAGGAAGACCAAATTACCCTGTAATGCCGAGACAGCCTGAAGTAGGAAGGAGACTAAGACCGATTCAAGTGGCCAAGTGCATGAGAAATCATTATGATGGCTCGAGTGAACCCTATAATCATATAGCAGAATTTAAACAAGTAATTAGAGCCGAGCAGGTAGATGACTTCATAATTCAATATGAATCCTTTGGCCTCACTTTGTCAGACACAGCCCTGGCCTGGTTCCAGCCATTGGATCCAAATACCTTCCAGAACATGGATCAAGTGTATCAAGAAATGATTGAAGAATTTACCAAGTCTGGAATCAAGAACAATTCTTCGTCATTAATCCACAGCTTCAAGTTAGCTCCAACTGAATCAGTCAGATTGGCTGCCAGGAGATTCAAGCAGTATGTGGATAGATGCCCCGTAGAGGAGAGACCAACACAAAACAAGATGGTATCATTGTTCTTGGAAGGACTATTGAACGGAACCTTGAGGTCGTTAGTGTACGTGAAGAGAGTTCAAACTCTGCAAGAGTGTATGAAGGAATGTATAGACTTAGAAGATAACCTTGCAGGAGATTTGAAAATGCCCCAAGGAAGTGCGAAAAGTGAAGAGTCATCAAATAGCACATCGAACCCTACAAACAACATTGAGGAAATTGCTGACTTGCTAGCGAAAAAACTGAATATGCAAGGACAGAGGAATTATCCCACCAATCCTATGAGAACGCCTTTGCTTAGAAGATGTGTGCAGTGTGGAGGGGATCATCCTTCTCACTTGTGTACTAGGGGAGTAGTCCCACCACCTGCCTATGTTCCTCATAGACCCTCTGTCCCAGGACCACTACAGTATTGCAGCATAGAGCAGAGATACACAAATCATAGCACAGAGAACTGCCCTTACAATAGGCAAACCAGACCCACCCAGCCTTATGTGAGACCATACGGATATCCGCAAAACCAGCAAGGAGGAGAAGCTTTCAGATATCCATCATATCAGCCGCAGGCACCAATGCCACGACCATACGCATACCAGGGATATACACAGCCTCAACCAGTACTAGGACAACAACCGCCCCACCCTCAGAACGTTGTCCCAGTTAAGATAGCGCAGCCAGAGGAAAACTTAGAAAGGGCCATAGTGCCGGCAACGCCTTTGACTAGTAGTGAACCCTATGACTCATTTTATGAACCTAGTCAAGGAACATACCCAGGTTATGAGAGCTCAACAATGGAATATGGACAACAATACGACCCATATGCTTATGGCATGGAGACGCCGGAGAATGCATACAACTATGAGCAAGATTATGTACCATTAATGTACACAGCTCCTAGAGCAACCATGCCACCTCGACCAATGAATAGACCACCTGTACCTAGAGGACCTTGCTACAGATGTGGAGGTGACCACTATATCAGAGAATGTACATTGCCGAACCCACCACCACCACAACGAATTTGGGAAGGTTACTGTAGTGATTGTGGAAAGGAACATCTTTTCAGAGATTGTCCTAAGAACCCAAACAAAGTCACATCTAACGTACAGATTAATGTGATAGAGGTAATTGAGTCTTCAGGGAGTGATAAAGAGTACACTATACCTTTAAAAGCCATAACGAGAGCAAAGGCTAGAGAAAACCCTGGAAAAACCGAAGAAAGTAATCAAAGTGACAAAGAGGGAAATACACCCATCTCTCATAGAGTAGAAGACTCAGAGGAACCAGAAAAAAGTACCCCCAGTAAACGATCCCAAAGATGGAAGCAAAGGAGAGACAGAATAAAAGAGAAGAAATTGTTGCAAAAGAAGGAAAATGAAAAGGGTAAACACAATTCAACAGAAGAAGCACGAGTGGAAGAAGGAAATAAATTGGAGGAAGAAAAGAAGGAGGTAGAATCGGTATTAGCAGACACAATGCCTGAAGATTTAGCGATGTGGATTCAGGCATACAAAGAGAGAATTAAAGCCGGACCTACCATAGAACAACATGAGAGAGAATATCCGAGAGGTGATCTAGAGAAAGAAAGATTGGAAATCTGCAAAAAATTAATAGAAGTTGCCCAACAAACATTAGAAAAACCCACATCACCATTACCAAACAACCGAATTTGCGAAGAAAAATTTCAAGAGTGTCTAAACAATCAGGGGAAGCCTAATGTAAATAGACCTCTGGATGATGAAATTGGTGTTGAAAGAAAGGAAGGATCCATAGTCCCTGAAACAGAAGGAGACTGGACTAAGTATTTATGGGCGAGAGTTCAAGAGGACAAGTGGAAAAAAGTAGAGGGAATGGAACCGCCCTTTGAAGAACTGAAAGCAGAAAACGAAATGGAAGATTCAATACCTGAGCTTAATTCAGAAGAAATTTTCCCAATGGATGCAAGTGACAAAGAAGCCGAAGACGATGTAAAGGAACTACCTAATTACACCGGGGAATACGAGCACAACTCAGAATTGTATCGCATTCCTTCAATACAAAGACGGGAAACGAATCCATCAGTTCAAACATCGGAGATCATACAACGCCTTAGGGAAGTGAAAATCCCATGTACCTTAACATTCGAAGAATTGCTAAAGGTGAAACCACATCTAAAAGAGAAATTGATCAATCAATGGGACGTCAAAGAGGCAAAGAAGGAGGTAGATGATGAAGTGAAAACGGTGAGAGTTCCAGTGGATAAAGTAGGAGACTTTAGTGAAGGAGACGAAGGAAATACATGTCTACCCATCACTTACAAGGGTTACACAACCAAAGCCATATTAGATTCAGGAGCTGGTGTAGGCATTGCTACCAAAGAAATTTGGGAGAAATGGGGAAAACCAGCGTTGAGACCAACACGTATGAAAATTCAAATGGCCGATGGACATACAGAAAGACCCTTAGGATTGTTGGAACGAGTAGTCTTCACTACGTGCGGAGTGGAATTCGAGCATACCTTAGCAATTTGTCACTTTGAAAGGCCGAGCAACTATGAGATGATCTTGGGAAGGCCATTCATGAGACAGCTAAAGGTAGTACAAGATTGGGGAAAAGATGCAGTGTACCTACAACACGCAGGAGTCACCACTAGGATCAACCTACATACGTATGCATATCAAGATGTACCACCTCTGCAATGGAATCAAGTCCATAAAGAGGAAGATGATCAATCAATTCATAGTGCAGGTTCTAGTGACCAATCCTGGATGAACGAGGACACTCATCTATGGATATGCCAAGCTGCTAAAAAGGAAGAAGAGAGAAGAAGAAGTTGGCAGCAGAACCAAGGTGTAGTGAGATCGGTACAAGATCCAGCTTATATGCCACAAGTATTTCCAGACGAAGAATTCGAACCTCATGGTTGGATGGAAATCTTAGCTACCCTCGATGTGTGTGTAAACGAAGAAGTGGTAACAATGAACGAGTGTATTGACGAGGAGGGTTATGACATTAGTCTGTATATGGTAGTCCTTCAGGAGGCAGAAGAAGGAGAAGTATTTGAGCTAAACTGGAAGGAGGACTACGAGAGCATTGAAATGGAATCAGAACCCATGGATCTAGGGACTAGTACCACCGACATAGATATCACTGCCAATGAAAAACATAATGATTACACCCCAAAAGAAGAATTAGAAGTTGAAAGGGAGTTGGAAGATGACGATAATAAGCTTCAAGACCAATTTGAGGTACCAGCCCATTTCAAAAAATACGAAGTAGAAGAGAGGAAGATTGCTATTCAAATGCCTAAAAGAGAGGCACAACCGGGAATAGCATATGATAATAAAGAGCAAACCAAAAAAATAGTTGTAACCATGGAAGGAGGAGAGGAACGATGTACTTTCATAGGACAGGATGTCTCAGAGGAAGAAGAACGAGAGTTAATTCAACTCATAAGAGAATATCGGGATGTCTTTGCTTGGACTTATAAGGATTTAAAAGGAGTTGATCCATCTATATGCGCGCATAGAATCCCCATGACTTCCGAGGCCAAACCTTCCAAACAGAGACCTTACACTTATAATGAGGTGTATTCAGCCAAGATAAAAGAAGAAATAGATAAGCTGTTGGATGCTGGATTCATATATGAGATAGAACACACAGAATGGGTATCACCATTAGTGGTAGTGCCCAAGAAAAACGGAAAATTGAGAGTGTGCATAAATCTGAAGAAGGTGAATGCAGCCACTATACGAGATAGCTACCCATTACCGATTACGGATCATCTATTGGAGAGGGTAGCAGGTAAAGAGGTCTATAGCTTCCTAGATGGTTTCTCTGGATACAATCAGGTGGCTATTGCGACTGAAGACCAACACAAGACGGCTTTTGCCACTGAATGGGGTGTGTACGCATTCAGAGTGATGCCCTTTGGACTCACTAATGCACCAGCTACCTTCCAACGATTAATGTGTCACGTTTTTAAGGAATTCTTGAAAAAAAGCATGGAAGTGTATGTAGATGATCTTTGCACATATTCCAATCAAAGATCCGATCACATACCGGAATTGCGGAAAATATTCAACAAATGTAGGCAGTATAGAGTCTGCTTAAACCCAGAAAAATGCGTCTTCATGGTAAGACAAGGCAAAATACTAGGACACATAGTTTCTAGAAATGGGATATCGACGGATGAGGATAAGATTAAAGTCATATTGGACTTACCAAGACCCAAGAATGCAAAAGAAGTGCAAGCCTTTATGGGACATTGTGGATATTACCGTAGGTTTATTCACATGTATGCCATAATAGCCAAGCCCTTATACGGTCTATTGACTCAGTTCATTTGGACAGACGAGTGTGAGAAGGCCTTCAACGAGCTTAAAAAGAGGCTAAGTACAGCCCCAATTCTAAAATCACCCAACTGGAGTAAGCCTTTTCATATTCATGTTGACGCTTCGAATTATGCAATTGGATGTATCCTAGCACAACCGGCTGATGAGGGAAAGCTTGACCATCCAATCGCTTATGCGAGTAGACAATTAAACCAAGCCGAAAGAAATTATACAACTACAGAAAGAGAAGGCTTAGGAATGGTTTATGCAGTCAAGAAGTTTAGACATTATCTCTTAGCCAACAAATTCAAATTCTTCATAGACCATCAAGCCTTGTTGTATTTAGTCAATAAACCTTGTAGCACAGGAAGATTGGTGCGATGGTTCTTGTTACTAATGGAGTTTGACTTTGAGGTAATAGTCAAAAAAGGAAACACACATGTGAGAGCAGACCATCTTTCTAGGTTAAAACACGGAGAGCCACCGAGCGGAGTTCCTGATGATCTGCCAGACACTTATCTCTTTAACCTGGAAGTATGTCCTCAGTGGGCGGAAAAGTTGATCCCGATACTTACACATGGACCTAAAGATGGGATCACGCCAAACCGAAAGCAAGATCTCTGGAAGACTAAAAACCTTCACATTATTGCTGGAAGTTTATACCACCAGGATTCAAGCGGACTGTTGATGAGATGTGTGGAAGAAGATGAACAAAACATGTGGCTTCAGAAAGCACACATAAACCAATGGAACACTCATTTGAATGCAGATGGAACATGGCAAACACTCAAGAGATTCGGCATATATTGGCCAACCATGCAACGAGATGCACACCATTATGTGTCAAACTGTCAAACCTGTCAAGAACAAATCCCAGGAGAGAACTCTACGTTATGCTATTCTACAATAGCACCAAGGTGGAGCATGCCTTTAGTAAAGTTCTTGAAAACTCGAGAGTACCCGGAGGGAGCTACCTTAGCAAGAAAACGTGCTCTTGAAGAACAGAGCAAAGATTACGTCATCCTAGGAAAACAACTCTTTAAACGCGGAAAGGATAACCAGCTAAGATTGTGCATTCATGAGAATGAATATCTCTCAGTATTAGAAATGGCACACGCAGGAGCTGCGGGAGGACATTTCTCAGCAGATAGAACGGTCAAGATGATTCTCTTTGCAGGCCTGTGGTGGCCAACTCTACATATGGACGCAGAGACATACGTGAGAAGTTGTGAAACATGTCAGAGAGCAAAATATCCTATTAGAAGAGATGACATGCCATTAAGACCAATGGTTTGTGCAAGAGCATTTACCAAATGGGGAATTGACTTCATAGGACCCATCAATCCACCAGCCAGAGGATCACATGCAGAGTACATCATAGTAGCCACCGACTACTTGACTAAGTGGGTAGAAGCAAAAGCCACTAGAAAGAATGATGCTCAAACTACAGCAAAATTTCTCTTTGAGCACATATTCACACGCTTTGGACTACCGATCGAGATAGTGAGTGATCGAGGAACTCATTTCTTAAACGAAGTCATTGAATCGTTAATGAATGAATTCTTAGTGATTCATAAAAAGTCAGCCCCATACCACCCTCAAGCTAATGGGCAAGCTGAGAGTTCCAACAAAGTACTTTGTACGGTATTGACAAAGATTGTCAATAATGGAAGGTCAGACTGGGACAAACAATTGCATCACGCAATTTGGGCCTTCCGAGTGGCTTATAAAACGGCTATTGGAACTACACCTTTCAATTTAGTGTATGGGCAAAATGCCATTTTGCCAATTGACTTCTTAGTACCCACCTTGAAAGTAGCCCAGCAGCATGAGTGGAACGGTCATGAATTATCTCAACAATTAGATCAAATAGAAAAGCTGCACGAGACTAGATTGCAAGCGGTAGCGGGCATTTATGCAGCCAAACGGAGACAAAAGGCTTATTATGATGCACATATAAAAGACAAGGGACTGAGAGAAGGCGATTTAGTCCTAGTATACACACTCAAACTGCATGCAAAGAAACTACAAAAACGCGGATATGGACCTATGATTATAAATCGAATCTCTACGAGTGGTGCAGTCAATCTCGCCACACTAGACGGAGATATTCTTCCCAACTACATCAGTGGTTGCAGAGTGAAAAGATTTATGGAGCCTCTAACGGATCAAATGTTAGCACGACTCTTAGGAGCTCAGAGTAGAAAAAAGGAAGAAGAACGCATACGCGAAGAAGCGAGGCAAGAAGCCCTAGAACGTATCAGAAAACGGAAAGAGTGGATGAGAGAAAGAGATGAGAGATATCGAGTAGGAGAAGAACTCATCCCTATGGCTAATTTTAGAGCCAAAGAAAACTCTGGACAACAAAGAAGACAACCTTACTTGAATCTGGGGGCAGGACGAACAGAGTACCACCTAGTGGATGCTCTTATAGACACAGGAGCAGCAATAAGCTGTATTAGATCTTCCTTGTCTCAGAGGCTTAAAGAGGAGTTACGCCCATCGAAGGCACAGCTAATTGGAATAGGAGGGAAAGTTATTCGATGCATAGGTGAGATCACTGTACCTTTACATATGGGGAACAACACAATGGAGCAGAGACTTTTAGTATGTCAGGACCAAGATCTGCTTGAAGATGTGGTGCTAGGCCAAGATTGGATATATGAATACGAGGTAACCGTTCAATTGGCTTTAGGATACATCTCGGCCAGAATTGGACCTCGTGAAGTATATAGTTTGCTAGACGAACGACCACCCAAAGCTGCTATTATAGAGCCAGAAGTTCATCCTAATGAACAAAATCATGATTGTATGTTCCCTAGCAATATAGAAAACCCATCATCAAGTACTTCATGTGAAAATACTGTGAGTCCTGTGTGCACCCCATCCTTGAGTTTAGAGAATCACAAGAGTGCACAAGAACATGAAATCAAGCACAAAGAACCACAAAGTCCAAGACAAAATATTCCTCTGCAAAACGTGAGGTCTACAACCGTGAAAGTGTACCCAATTCCACATTCTACACGAGCTTGGATAAGAAAGGACCAAAAGAAGGCCTATCTTCAGCAACAGAAAAGCCTTCGACAACAGCGTGAGCAATTGCATAAGAAGACAAAGAATTTCGAACACATCAGGCAAACACGACTCAAGAGCATATGGATCCCAAAGAAGCTGATAACTGCACAACCGGATCGAACAAAGATTTGGATCCCAAAGTCATGTACCCAAAGGACGACCATTACAAACAAGGAACATCCTCGGAAGAGATATCATGCTCAACAAGGTCCACAGACACATCAGACGAGGGAAAGGACATGCTGGAGGAAGAAGGAATCTCCAAATGCAATACAAACCGACTTGAGATTCCCAAAACAGAATCAGAAGACATACAACCGAAAAAGCACAGCATTCGTCAAGAAGGTGGAGAATACAATTCGTAGAACCCAAGTAAAGCAAATATGGATGCCGAAGGACAAGACAAGCTGCATACATCGGGCAACTACTTCCAATTGCACACATGAGGAGCTGCCAAGATCCAAAGTATGCATGATAGGGCCACATTACACGGCCAAGCATTAGGCACGTCCATCTTCTATTTTCGAATAGTTACGCACATTTTCCCTTTGGAAATAGGAGAGCACTTGTACATACTTAAAATATTACTCCAATAACATTTCACTAACCGCTTCGGCTTTGTACTAACCTTTATGTTTTCTTTTCAGCAAAAAAAAAAAAAAAAAAAAGTATAAAAATACATGAAAAAAAATTCAGGTATTACCTTTCTCACACCCACGGGAAAGGGATGACACCATGCACTCGGAGCCACATCGAATTAATAATCAACATATGGAGGAGGATTTCTGGAAAAAATATGGATACTAATACATCCTCTATATTGAGTGCAGATGACATCTTCTGACTCAGAAGCTACACAGCAGGAAGAGGAATTACTTCTTCCATTGGGATCAATAACCAAGGTCAGAGGACATTGGTTTCGAGATGACCAGCCAATCTCGGAACTCTTATTCATGGCAACTATCAAGATCATGGACAGGGACCACTGTTTCCCTATTATGTCACAAGATTTCAAGACCATCATACAAGGGTTACCACATATCGAAGAAGTCTGGACTCAAGCTGGCATTGAAGCATTCTTGAAAATACCTATATGTGTACCCGACTTCCAAAGATGTACACAAGTAATGAATACTATGCAGCCGGCTGCCACAAAGATTTCGGTTCCAGAAGCAAAAGTTTTGGACAAGGTAGGCAAGTGGAAGACCATTCAATTCACTCATGAATTGATCAATAAGGCCTTTGGATGGAATCAGGAAGGCATCACCAATGTCAAAGAAGAATGCCACGACCCCAAGAAAAGATCATTCTTAGAGATTAACAGAGTGGATATCGAGGATGCAGTACGTTTGGTACACCAACATTTTTGTTTTCCTGGCATGAACAGATACACTGCACCTCAGAAAATTGTAGTACAACTCCTATCCCATGCCATGAGACAGATAGGAAACAAAGTGAATCTCACTGGTTACGTACAAGAGCGATTGTTTGAAGCTCAGAAGAAGTGGGGGCAAAAGAAGTTCCTGAACGGTGGTTCAGCTTTGACCTTATTGATATATGAAGCCCTAGACATGAGACATTGCTTAAGAGAGATGCCAACAGCAGAAGGACTAGCAAGGTATGCAAAATCCGCTTCTGTCCCTAAGAAAAAGAAGGCAGCAGTTGTAGCGGAAGAGGCTGGAACCAGCACACAAAAGCCCATGAGGGGTACAAAACGCTTGCGAGAAGAAGAAGCCCAAGCAACACCGCAGTCCAAGAGAACACATCTCTTGCCTAAGGTCACGACGGCTCCAATGCCGATTTCAAAAAGGGACTTATCTGCCGCCCTCGAGCAAACACACCAATATATGCAAGGGCAGGTAAATCTGAATGTCCAAGGACATCAGTATAGACAAGCGAGTCAAAGTCAGCAAAAACAGAGTACAGAAACACCTCCAAAACAACCTGGACGATACCAAGAATTGGGCATTGATGACTCAAGTACTAATACGGAATCCAGTCCTGAGAAAGACACGCTAGATACTGATATCAGGACAGAAACTTATGAGGATGAAGGGCCGGAGGTCAATCAAATGGAAGTAACACCAGACAGCCAGAAGGAAAAAGAAAAGAAGAATGATGCCCAGGAACAGGAGCATGTCATTCAATTGAATGACACTACCAAAGTAAGCATCAAGAAAGACACAACTACTGGGGTCACACATGTCAAAATACCTGTTAAAGAGGAAGAACAAACCCCAAAGAATCTGGATGCGGAAGAGATCCCACAAAAAGAACAAACAATAATCGAGGTGCCTGATGACACACCTCAAGCACAGGATGAAAACATGGGGGCTGAGCCACGGATACAGCTTCAAATCAGGCAGCCCCATGATACCACTTTACACATAGCCCAAGGCAAAGACGTGACTACTGGAGCAGAACCATCGATACCAAAAACATGGCTCAATGTGGATGTGACTCAACTGAAGCCAGTAGTAAAGCAAATGATCCAGACAGCTATGGATACGCAACAGCAAATGATGGATATAGATGCAGACTATGACAAAGCCATGCAAGAAAAGAACCAGTTTCAAGTCATGAGTGAACAATTGTCTGCACAACTGATTCAGGTACAAAAAGAAATAGTCACCAAAAGCACGGAGTTGCTAGAATCACAAACGATGTATGAATCATTAAGCACTCAGCATCACCAACTGCAAAAACAGCTCGAAGACATGCAAAAATTGTATGATGCTACGGTAGCAGAGAAAGACAGAATGAAAACCAGAAGCACTCTACTAGAAACACAACTAAAAGTATATCTGGACGAGAATGACACTTTACGGAACAGAAACAAAGAATTGATGAAATCATTGTTATATGACCAACCAATAAAGCAACTGGAGTTAACTGACCATAAAGAAGATGACTTAAAAGATCAACTCGCACAGTGTGAAGCTTTACTAAACCAAGAGCGCGCAGCAAGAGAAGAGGCAGAACTTAAGCACAATCAGGAAATGAATGAACTTAAAAGGCAGCTGAATTCAGCACAGGCCAAACTGGTACAGAGCTACAGTGAAAACATGGATAACGTAGCCGACATAGGTAAGGAGCTCCTAACCACTAAAGAGAAACTCGGTGAGGCCTTACAAAAGATAAAAGAAAAAGAAGAATGCATTGAGGAGCTAAAGAATAAGAAGAAAGACACAGAACCGATCGGGACATCAGTAGTGCCAGAAACAGAACATCCTACTGACGAGGTAGAGGTAAGCCCTCTATCTCAACCGATCTATAATTCTCCAATGCATGAGCAGATGGCGGATATGCATGATGATCATCCAATGCCATACACTGCAGAAATAAGTCAGAAGGAACGGGCACTAGTGGTGTCCCGATTGACGGAAAATTTTGAGAATGAAGTCATCAAGGTCATGAGGGAAGCAAAAATCAAAGGTAAAGACTTGGAAAAGATCATAAAGCCTTTCAACATTCCCTATGGACTGCTGAAAGAGAAAACAAGGCAATATATAAAGAAGGTTACGCACAAAAGTCCAGATGAGCAGCTCAATTTCAAAAAGGACACATTCATGTACACTCAAACAGAGTTTGAAGCTGCACAGCCGGTGTGGAGAAGAAAATTTTTGGAGAAGCATCCCACACTACGGGTACACTGGGAAGCCGCACCTTATTCATTCCAGGTAAACCCTTCATTTTGCCCAATACCACGCAGAAGGGAGCCAACGGAATTTTTGGCCTTACAACGCAGCGGCAATATTAATAAACAGTGGCTCAACTATCCGATGTTACCTAGCCCGCCGCATAATTATTTGCCAACCGAGGATTATATGATCAAGACCATAGAATTTTGGCTACAAAACTATGCGACAGTACCAGATTTAGCAGTTAAAATGACAAACAAAATACTTAGTATGCTACTTACAGTTTTGCGAGTCTTCAAACATGCGGCATTTACATTTCTGAACTTCATCGGCATTAATCAAGGCACAGATGTACTAATTTTTGATCTATCAGTAATGCCGAGCCGCCCCACAATAATGGCATACTATTCTAGACTCATGTTTTTGCCAAGCTCGTATATGCAGACCTTCGAAGAAGCGTTTTTCACAGGATTTTTTGAAATCGATTCAGAGGTATTTTTAAAGATCTCATCCAATCTGAATGCCAGACTTGTGGCATACGAACTGAGCTTCTTCGCAGATCATAGACAACCGCCAAACGATGGAGTCAAAGCGGAACAATGGAAACAGATCATGATACGTGAAGCTAATCTGCTAAACGATACAGAGCAACAAGTATACAGAACTTATGCCCGGCGCTTATCAAAGCCTGTCGGGGACGACAGAGTTCAGGAGGGGGGCAGTGTTGAGGGCGAGACGAGTAAAAAGAGGAAAAAGAGAAAGCAACGGAAGAAACAGCTTCACTAAAAGGCAATTTGAAGATCAGACAAATGTAAAGATATATCTCTGCAGGAAGCCCCGCAAGGGCACGCACCAGGCCACAAAGCTAAACCCCAGGGTCCAGAGGAGTGGATTTTTCAAACATCAAAGTAGTGCCAAAAGTTAGAAAGGGGTAGAGGCTGAAAAGTTGAAGAGGGTGACTAAGAATAGCACATTCCTAGTCACTGGTGGCGTGCGTGGCAACCCAAGTCAACAGGCAAGGCGACTACATCAGGCTCTCGAGTTGTAGAGCTTGAATCAAGAAGGCCATCGAATCTGCATGTCTGTTCAACTGCAGACAATACTGACCACAGGGCGCGTGCGCGAAGCAAAGTCTGTCAAAGGAAGCGAAGTCTGTCAAGGGACGACAGAGGCGAAGAGGGGGAGAGTGTTGCAGAGTCGAAGAGCGCACAAAGCAGAGAAAAAGACGGGCCCCAAAATTTTTCCAATTTGGACCAAATATTTTTGTAACATATTCATTTTTGTAATATATTTCCCTTGTAAAGGCACTAGAGGAGTCCTCTAGATGCATTCCCATAGACGAATAGAAGCTCATCCATGTAAAATAGTAGGAAATTAGCTCTTAGGGAATAAAGTGCCGGTCACTTGTGTGAAAGGACCATTTTTAGGGCACTAGTATATAAGTCAATTGTGACTCTTTGTAAAGAACTTTTTGCCATTGTGAGAATAGAGTGCACAGAAATTCGAATTTGTGTCTTCTTCCCTCTTCATCTTCTTCTTCGTGAGCTTGTATGCATGTGTATTGCTTGGAAAGAGTGATTGTGAGTGTGATCTATCCTTGAGAGTGTTTCTTGGCTGTAGGAGAGGTGTGTGCGAGGTGTAGGAGGTGCTGAAGTGTAGGAAAGTATTCCCGCGATTCAGTATTTCTGTCATAACTTGAAGTAGGAGTGTCGGAATTGCGTGAAACCACTGCCATTGGATGCGTCTTCTCGAGAGCTTCGAAACGCATATGCTATTCGCTATGTTTGGAGCTCGGAGCTAGGAGAAAAGTCCAAAATACTGACGGCTGCTGCACCAAGTATCGTTTCGTCTTGACCTACAGTTGAAGCTTGTTAGGATAAGTGTTTTCCTCATTTTCACTTTTGAGTAATACTTTTGCTTTGACCATTACGCATTTGCATGTCCTCATACACTCGGTTAGGTTAGTATACTCTTCGGATTGATAAATTAAAAGCGTGTATCCCCACTATATGCACTTGTGAGGGGATTGAGGTACAGTCTCTTTCTCCGCAAGTCCCTAAGTTGAAGCTTAGGTCAACAGTCATCAATCACGATCGACTCATCAATCACGACCGACACAGTCAACAACTGTTTGACCACGATTGACAGCCCCGACGACTCTCTCAATCGCGACCGACACAGTCAACGACTGTTTGACCACGACGGACAGACCCTCGTGACCGACCTGTCCATCGCGATCGACCCATCAATCGCGACTGACAGAGTCAACGATCCTTTGACCACGACTGATTGACTTTTCGTAACCCTTGTCAATCGCGACTGACCAGTCAATCGCGACTGACAGCCACGACGGACCTGTCAATCGCGATCGACAGGTCGATCGCGACTGACCTGTCAATCGCGACCGACAGACTTTGCGAACACGTTAGAAGGGCAAATTAGGTCAAATTTTTAAGGCAAGAATAATGGTCTAAATTTTGGCCAAGTGTGGGACAAACACTAGGTTGTAACATTGCATTGCGAGGGCATAACCCAAGTAACTCGAGAATTCCTGTTCGCCTGTTAACCTAGTTTAATCCTGTTTTAGCCCCAAAACCCTGAACTGGCATAACTTTCTCATACGAAATCCGTTTGCCGTGATTTTTGTTTTGTTGGAAAGCTCGCAGGGAGTACAACAAAAACATTGACTGGTTACGGTTAAATTAAGCTCAGCAATATTAGATAGGGTATTTTGAAGTTGACCATACCCAGGGGGAACAAAAGTCAGGGATCTCTAGAGTTGTGTCCAAAAAGTCATAGTGCAAATTGGTGAGGTGTTACATGAATGAAAGTGATTGGTTCTGTCTTTTGAATTTAAGTCTTGAGCTAACAGTGGGCCTTTTACAGGTCCTTTGAGAGCAGCGAAGGGTACGCAAGGCAAGAGTAAGTGCAGGCTTGGGAACACGCGTCCTGGGCACACCAGGGCAACAATACAAGGAAAGGAACTCAAGGTTGGAAAACCCGCAACACCCTCTGTCAATTCTTAGTTTAGGCTAAGTGCGGGTAGTGTTAGAAGTAATTCTAGGCAACGATAGGCACGAGATAAATCAAAGACTATCTAAGAAATCAAGTGCAAGTCAAGAAATAACCTGTGTGTGTGCGAACGACAACCTTAAAAGGAAAAGAACCTAACGTGAAACGACCAAACTAAAGTGCGAAATTAAACTCAAGTATTCCTGACGAAGTGATATCAGACAAGAGTATAAACACGATAATCAACATAAAAAGAACCAAGTAACCGATACAAAAGGACTCAGAAACGTGGTTGTACCTGGAAAAAAAATTGGGTTAATCAGTTAGGCATATGAACCTTAGATCAGGACGACACCTAGTAAGAGAGAGACGAAGCCTTAGGTCTTCAGAGGCTAGTGTCAATCACACTGCAAGGTCTTGGGCCCAGCAGTTGAGTCACCACTCGCATTACCCTAGCTCTGATACCAGTGAATCAGAGATGTCTCAAGGCATGGACAGACCTACGGGAAGTTCAGGAGTGCCATACTTGCACAGAGTAGAAGGCCCTTACAAAACACAGTTGGAATACCTTAGGACCAACCGATTAGGTGCTAGCATCTATGAGGACGGCCTAGGAAGATCCGTGGTCCAGATTAAGAGTCCTGATCAATCCATTGGACTAGAGCACCCAGCTGTCAAGTTTGAAAACGGAGCATACTTGGACAAAGAAGGAACCATATACGTGGTCACCAGTCACCCAGATAGGCCAGATGAATTTGGGAATGTAATCTCAGAAGCGGAATTAGGTGATTTGGAACAAGGAAACATGGGTGTAGAACCTAGAACCCCCCGAGGCAAATCTGTTCTCACTAGGATTATCACACCTGAGTGGGTTCCCCAAGACAACAAGAGCATAGATCTGCTTCTCAATCGAGAGACTGACGAAGCCTTTTGGAGGTACAAATCTGATCAGCCAACTGATATAGGAACAATTATGATCTATGAGTTTAAGGATCCTGATAGCCCAAGTAGAGTGACCTACTTAGATCACGCTTCGGAAAGGATCTTTGTGGTTACGGAAAATGATAGGCATGCTTACACTTGGAAGGGTGAATTCGTTTTCCCCCAACCAAGATCGAATGTATCCTATGGTCACCCTGGAGCTTGAACATCCCAAGCTCATGGAACTCAAAGAGACAGACATAGAGAAAGGCCGGAAGTAAGCTTTGCCAACCCAATGGGCAGAGAAAGAACGAGGACGGAAACAAATAGAGTAGAACCTGAGATACTTAGAGCTCACAGGAATCAAAGAAATGCGGATGAGTTCCCTCTACCACGACCCAGAGAGCACACAAGGACTTTGAGACCAACTCAGCTAGTTAAGTCCATGAAGAACTACTTCGATGGCACTGGAGATCCATATGATCATGTGGCTGAGTTTAGGCAAGTCCTGAGGGCAGAACAAGTGGAGGATCTATTCATGCAATACAATGCCTTTGGTCTGACCCTTAGGAACACTGCCCTGACATGGTTTCAACCACTAAATGAGAGGCAGTTCAGGAGCATAGACCAACTCCTAGAGGCTTTCATTATCGAATTCTCTAAGAGTGGCATAAGGCATAATACCTCCTCGCTGATTCACAACTTCAAGCAAACCCCTCAAGAAACCGTGAGACTTGCAAGAAGAAGATTTAGGCAATACTTAGAAAGATGCCCTGTTTCGGAGCTACCTACACCAGCTAAGCAAGTAGCCTTATTCTTGGATGGATTGCTAAGTACCAAATTAAGATCATATGTGTACTTGAAAGACCCTAGGACCATAGAAGAGTGTGTACGCATGTGTATTGACATTGAGGATAACCTAGGGGAGGAGCTAGAGCTTGCTAAGATATACAAAGATTCGGATAGTGCCTCAAGCCTCTCTTCCACGCAATCCACATCAATCGAGGAACTTGCAGAGAAAGTAGCTCAGAAATTAGGTGTAACTAGCAAACAAATCCCAAGGTTTGCCCCTGTGAAAAGGTGCTATACTTGTGGTGGCGACCACATGGCGAATGTATGTCCCATTATGGCTCAACCCCAAGTAAATCCTAGTAGCCAGTACTGCACCATAGAACGGAGATACACAAATCACACAGCGCAAGACTGCCCCTACAATAAGCAGGCTGTTAGGCAACCCTACCCTCAGCCATACCCTCAGCAGGGAAGATACCAGAACCCGTACCCTCCACAACCATATGGCAGGCCACAACAACCTTATCAGCAACCATACCAAAACCAACAAAGGCCTCAGCCTGTGTTAGCTCAACAACCCCCTGCCCCAGCTAATGTGATTCCGGTAAAGTATGCTGTTGCAGAAGAAAACCTGAATAGAGCTATAGTCCCTGTAACACCCTTGCTTTCTGAAAGTGACCCGAGTGACCATAGCTTTGATTCTACACATGTTGATAGTCCCCAGGCGTACTACATGCAGTCTCGAGAACATGGTGAGTCCTATTACAGCGAAGAGCCAAATGAACCTAGTTGGGAGTCAGATTACACAAACTTCATGTATGCAAACCCCAATCTTAGACCTCAACCTAGGCAAGTAAGACCTCCATTCCCAAGAGGACCGTGCTACAGATGCCAAGGAGATCACCTCATTCGTGATTGTCCCTTACCTCCACCTACACAAACTCAGTCAATGACGATCCAAGGCTTTTGCCAAGATTGTGGAAAAGAGCATCTCATTCGAGATTGCCCAAAGAACCCCAATAATATGCCAAAAATCACTCCTATCAACGTTATTGGGTTAGTGGTAGATTCCACAGGAAGTGTCACTTCCACTACTCCCGTGCAGGTAGTGACTAGAGCTTAGGCATTGCAGCAGAACCAAGGAGTAAACCAGGATAAGAACCCAGAGGCTAGTGAAACCGAGAGCATAACAAAGAAAAGGACTAGAGCGTGGAAAGATAGTCGGGAAAGAATGAAAAGACAATGGGCTAAGAAGATGAGTGAACTTGAGGAAAGCATAAGAGAAACCAAAGCCAGGATAACTGAACTCACATCTCAACCTCCCTCTCACACTATCCCACCACCACCATTCCCATCGCCATCCAAACCGCCACCTTCCAACCCACCTCATATGATTCCACCACCCCCTAAAGTAGGATCAGTATTAGCTGATCCCACTCCTGAAGATATAGACATGATGCTTAAAGCATATCAGGCCAGAATCCAAGAAGGGCCAAATGTCACGGATCATGACAAGTGTTACCCTAGAGCTGACCTAGAGATAGAAAGAACCAAGTATTGCGCGAAGATGGTCGCATTGGCTCAGACAATGTTTGAAGCCAGCCGCCTTTTCAATTACTCGGGCTCAGCCAAGGAGCAATTACACTTGGATGGACTTCTAGAGAAGTTAGAGAGCATAGTCGCAAGATCTGCCAAGGAAGAAAAAAAATCAAGAAAGGGAGAAAGCAAGCAAAAACATGACCCATTCCCCATCAAAAGTTTATGTGGCCAATGCCACTGAACCAGACAACCCCCCCTCCCTAGAAAGAATAGAGAATCTAATGGCACAATCACAAAAGGAACCTGCCTTTCAACACAAGGGCAAGGCAAGTGATCATTCCTGCCCAAGAAGCCTATGTGTCTGAAGCCTATGTGCCTAACTCTACGGAGCCAGACACATCATCTTCTATGAATCGATTTACACCAAAATTCCTACGAGAGATTCAAGAAGACAAGTGGGCTAAGGAAAGTGAAGTCCCTCCTCCCATTGAACTTGTGGATGAGGCACATGACCAATTCCCACAAGACATCCCATCCATTTATGGAGAGCAGGAAAGTACCCAACCTCAAGAAAGATTAGACTTCGAGTCTAATTCTTTACAGGAACTACCCCATTTCACATGCCCATGGGAAGCAAGGTCCACCTGTATGAGAGCACCTACAGTCATGGTAAGAAACAAAGATTCAGTCATACCTAGGAACACAGAGGTAGTGAAGAACACTAACGTGTAGTGCAATCTCAAGTTAGAAGAGCTACTCAAGGTTAGACCTGAATTATGGAAACATGTCGCCAAACAAGTACCAGAAATAGCCAAACCTCGTTCCCAGGTAGGATCCCATAGGACAGTGCCAGAAATTCCCTTGGATAAGATAAGAGATATGTGTGAAGGTGAAGAAGAGAACACCTATCTTCCCATCACCTACCAGGAGTACACCACCAAGGCAATTTTGGACTCAGGTGCAGGAGTTGCAATTGCCACTACTTCCCTATGGAAGCGTTGGGGCAAGCCAGCACTCAGGCCAACGAGAATGAAACTACAGATGGCCGATGGTCATATTGAGAGACCCTTAGGATTGCTAGAAGGAATAACTCTCACCACCTGTGGTGTCGAGTTTGAGCATACATTTGCCATATGTGACTTCAGCAAAAATCATGCCTATGAGATGATTTTGGGAAGACCATTTATGCGACAGTTGCAAGTGGTACAGGACTGGGGAACCAACTCCTTGTATCTGCAGCACTTAGGTGTTACAACCAAAGTAAATCTCAAAGATTACTCTCATCGAGATGTCCCTCCCATCCAATGGAATCCCATCCATAGAGCCAAAGATGATACTGAATCGGTGCATTCCATAGGGTCTGGATCCTCGTGGATGCATGAAGACACTCACTTATGGATGTGCAAAGTAGCAATAGAAGAAGAGAAGAGAGAGAAAGCTAGAGAGATAGGTGCGAAAGAAACACATAGATCAATTCAAGACCCAGCCTATGCACCTATAGTTTTTCCTGATGAGGAATTTGAACCCCATGGCTGGGCAAAAATTTTAGCAACCATGGACGTAGCCATCAATGAAGAACAATGGACACCTCACTGTGATGAGGATGGCTATGACATTTCAATCTTCTCCATAGAGCCAATCATGGGAGAGGCAGTTCTAGAAGAATGCGACCCAAGCCCTGATGCATTTGAGGATGCAAGTGACTCCGATCTAGAGTCAATCATCATGGACCCACCATTTGCATCAGATGAAGAATACTTCCATGAAATAGAATTTCAACCCCAGAGGCATGGAGAGCTTACAAATGATGTAAGATTAGCGACACATGTGACCCCGAAGGAAGAAGGGAGGAAACGAAAGAAGAGAGAAGTCTCACCAGAAGAGGAAGAATCTTTGTTTGAGGTTCTAGAAAATTTTAAGAAGTATGAGATAGACGACAGGAGAGTCATGATAAGAATGCCGAAACGAGAGGCACAATCAGGAGAGGCCTATGATAACAAAGAAACCACCAAGAAAATAGTAGTGGCCCTAGAAGAAGGAGAGGAGAGATGCACGTACATAGGCCATGACCTAACAAAAGAAGAAGAGCATGCGTTAATTGCCTTGCTAAGAGAATACAGAGATGTATTCGCTTGGAGTTACAAGGATATGAAAGGTGTTGACCCTGACATATGCTCACACACCATCCCCATGACTTCAGATGCCAAACCCTCTAAGCAAAAGCCCTATACATATAACGATAATTATGCTGCTAAGATCAAAGAAGAGATAGATAGACTGGTTGAAGCTGGATTTATCTATGAAATTGAGCACACTGAATGGGTATCCCCCATCGTAGTGGTGCCCAAGAAGAATGGAAAGCTGCGCGTATGCATTAACTTGAAAAAGGTTAATGCGGCCACGATTCGAGATAACTATCCGCTTCCCATCACAGAACATCTCTTAGAAAGAGTGGCAGGCAAGGAAGTGTACAGCTTCCTTGATGGATTTTCGGGTTACAATCAAGTAGCCATAGCTCCAGAGGATCAGCATAAAATGGCTTTTGCCACAGAATGGGGCATTTTTGCCTTTAGAGTAATGCCATTTGGGCTTACCAATGCACCAGCTACCTTCCAGAGGCTGATGTGCCATGTGTTTAAGGAGTTCCTGAGGAAGAGTTTAGAGGTCTATGTTGATGATCTTTGTGCTCATTCCAACATTAGACAAACCCATATCCCTGAGCTCAGACAAATCTTTGACAAATGTAGAGAATATCAAGTCTGCCTGAACCCAGAAAAGTGCGTTTTTATGGTAAGGCAAGGCAAGATTCTAGGACACATAGTGTCAAAGAATGGCATATCTACTGATGAAGAGAAACTGAGAGCTATAGCAGAGCTACCTAGGCCAAAGAATGTCAAGGAAGTACAAGCTTTCATGGGGCATTGTGGTTATTACCGACGATTTATACACATGTATGCTGTCATTGCAAAGCCCATGTAGGGACTTCTGACTAACTTTGAGTGGACGGATGAATGTGAGAATTCCTTCCAAGAGCTTAAACGAAGATTATGTTCAGCACCAATCTTGACCACACCAGATTGGAATAAGCCTTTCCATGTTCATGTGGATGCATCCAATTATGCTATTGGATGTGTGCTTGCACAACCTACTGGTGAAGGTAATATGGATCTTCCAATTGCCTATGCCAGTAGACAATTGAATGCGGCTGAACGGAATTACACCACTACAGAGCGAGAAGGATTAGGCATGGTATATGCAGTTAAGAAATTTAGACACTATTTGCTTGCAAATAAGTTTAAATTTTTTACTGATCATCAGGCATTGCTATACCTCGTAAACAAACCATGCAATACAGGAAGATTAGTGAGATGGTTTCAGTTGCTCATGGAATATTACTTTGAGGTTGTGGTAAGGAAAGGTAGGACTCATTTAAGAGCAGATCATCTCTCTAGGCTCACATCGGGAGAAGCCCCACAAGGAGTATCAGATGACCTTCCTAATGCTTACTTGTTTAATTTGGAAGTTGTACCGCAGTGGGCTAGGCCATTGGCACCAGTATTGACATACAGGCCTAACCATCCAGTGGTGAACACACGGAATAGAGAGGTTGTAAAAGCCCAAAAGTACCACATCATGGCAGGAAGCATGTACAAGCACACAGATCAAGGAATCTTGGCTTGTTGCGTAGAAGAGGATGAGTACGCTAATTGGTTGCAATTAGCACATGTAGGTGCGTTGGAGCAACACTACTCAAAGCAACGAACTTTACAGACCCTAAAGAGACTCGGAGTACATTGGCCAACTATGGAAGCTGATGTCCAAAAGTTGTGCAAGGAATGCCCAATCTGCTGCACTAAACCACCTGTGGAACACGCCACTCTTTATCAAGTATCCATTGTGCCATATTGGAGCGAACCTCTAGTATCCTTCCTGAGGACAAACACATTCCCTCCAGACATGACTCTGGCTAGGAAAAGGAGTCTAGAACAAGAAGCCCGGGATTACTCACTCATTGGTGATAATCTATATAAGCGTGGTAAAGATGGTTACTTAAGACTATGTGTCCACGAAAGTGAATATCTTAAGATCTTGGAAACTGCTCACCAAGGTGTAGCAGGAGGACACTTTGGACCAGATCGGGTGATCAAGGCAATACTATTTGCGGGCTTCTGGTGGCCGACCCTTCACATGGATGCACATACCTATGTGAAACGGTGTGACGTCTGTCAACGAACTCAGTATCCTATACGTAAAGATGAGATGCCATTGAAACCTATGATGGGTAGACGCGCATTTTCTAAGTGGAGAATAGACTTTGTAGGTCCTATTAATCCCCCAGCTAAGGGTTCTCATGCGGAATATATCATTGTTGCAACAGACTATCTAACTAAGTGGGTAGAGGTAAAAGCTACGACAAAGAATGACGCTCAGACAACTGCTAAATTCTTGTTTGAAAATGTATTCACAAGATATGGGCTACCTATAGAGCTAGTAAGTGATAGAAGCACTCACTTCTTGAACGAAGTGATTGAAAATCTACTCCAAGAATTCTTGGTAATACATAAGAAGTCTGCCCCCTATCACCCTCAAGCTAATGGACAAGCTGAGAGCACTAACAAGATCTTATGCAATGTACTGACAAAATTAGTGAACACTAAACGCTCTGATTGGGACAAACAGCTACACCATGCTGTTTGGGCATACCGAGTCGCCTATAAAACGGTACTCCAAGCCACACCCTTTCAGATGGTATTTGGCCAAAACGCTGTGCTACCCTTGGACTTCTTGATTCCTACATTGAGAGTAGCACAAGAGCATGAATGGACGGGTCATGAACTCTCCTCTAGACTTTTTGACCTTGAACGATTAGGAGAAACAAGACTGAGAGCAGCCGCAGGGATATATGCAGCTAAGAAGAGACAGAAGGCATACTTTGATGCCCATGTGAAGGATAAGGGTTTGAAAGCAGGAGATCTAGTTTTAGTCTACACACTGAAACAACACGCAAGGAAGCTAGAAAAGAGAGGCTACGGACCCATGATCATTAATAGGAATTCCACAAGTGGAGCTGTGCAATTAGCCACATTAGAAGGTGATGTTCTCCCAAACTATATTAGCGGATGCAGAGTCAAGTTGTATCAGGAACCTCTCACGGAGGAAATGCTAAGTCGACTCAACACTGCTAAGAAACGCAAAGAGGAAGAAAAGCGAATTCGAGAAGAAGCTCAAGCAGAAGCCCTCGAGCGCATCCGGAGAATGAAATTAAGAAGACAAGGTAGAGAGCACCCTAGGCAAGATGCATATGCAGATCAAAGATATGACATGGCTATGTGTGAAGTTTCATGTGCAAGCTCACATAGGATAACTGATCGACGTCCTTTCATAACCTTAGATATAGGACAAGGAAAGAGTGCAAGGACCGTAAGAGCCTTGATTGACTCAGGTGCAGCCACTAGTGCTGTTAAATTGTCTTACTGTCAAGAGTTGCAGTTGACTGTCAATCCTGTGGAAGCATATCTCATAGGATTGGGAGGCGTGGAAACCCCTTGCATGGGCGAGGTGGAACTTCCCCTCTACATTCATGATGAGGCAATGACAGTTAAAGTACTAGTGTGTCAAGATGAGGATCTCACTGAACCTCTTGTCTTGGGTCAAGACTGGATCTATGACCAAGCAGTTAACTTAAACCTAAGAAGTGGACTTCTTCAGGTATGGGTCAATCATAGTCGAATTACAGTAGAGTTAGATAATGGAACACTCAAGGAACTAGGAAAGGCACAGACTCCTGGTCCCTCCAGGGGTGCACATGAAGTTGACCATGCTGTTCTTGTCCAAAACTATGTGTTGCAGAGGAATGATATTCTCAACAAAGGAGTCAGGGATGCAACGGAACTCCCTTCTTTTCCAAAGGCCAGAAGGAGGCAGCAACCAAAGGTGGATCAAAGACAGAAGAAGCAGGGTACTACCTATGTCGGAGATCAAAAGTACCTGCGCAGCAAAATGTCTCAGCAAGTGAACCAAGTGTGGGTGCGGAAAGGCGAACACCCGGTTGCACTCATGCCAACCACACGGGCAAAGCCTCTTATTAGTAACCAACAACACGACACTAATAAGAAGTCTTTCAGAAATTCTTCTGCTAACGTGAAAACTATTTGGGTGCCCAAGAAGTCGATGAAGGCTAGCCCACAATCAAGACAAATTTGGGTGCCTAAGGCTTGCTTGCGGGTGCAAATAGCTACGCCGAAGCCACAACCGATACAGCGTAACCCATTCACTCGCGCAGCCAGCATTCACTCGTTTCCAACACTCAGGAACACACCAAGGCCCATGAGCACGAACATAATCGCTTGTAAATGTGTCCCTAAAAAGCCTCATTTTCAAGCCGATACACCTATAAAGCTCTCTTGAGTCTCTACGAAACCAAGAACAAAAGCCATCCACTGCATTTGGCAGCCTAAGACTTGTAATAAACCCCCCGACCCAAATTTGTAAATTCATTCCCACTTACTAACTGCGTTAGTCTCCTAGGACTACCCAAGCATTAACTACACACACTGTCTTCGTGCACTTACTAACCACTAACTCACCATCTACCTCATGTTAATGTTGTAACGACGACAACAACGGATTTATTCTGTCCATTACGATGTTAACACGTGGTTCTATATTCTCACAGAACCAACCAGCAAGCAGGGCCATGGCAGAAGCAAGAGGTGCCAGTTCTCAAGCCGGATATGGTGCACAGATTGTGGACATAGAAACACTCCTCCTCGAGCCACATCTCACCGCAAGGCCGCAAGAACTTCAAGCCGTGCATGTGCTCCCCATTCAGGATCCTTCTCAAGGGCACACTTCTCAAGTAGGTAAACACGCTCACTGGTTCAGTGATGTCGCTGGACCATTGGGCGATGGAACCTATTTCTGGGAAGCTGAATTAGAATTTAATGGTAAATGGGGACGTTACCACTTTTTCACGCGCGAGTTTGAAAGCTATCAAAACGCCGAAGTCATGCGATCAGTTTGGACCAAAGCCGGTGTGGACAGTTATTTCAGGGCCCACTTACCAAAGCCGGATTTTTTATGATGTTCATATCTTATCAGTACCATCACGCCAAGCAGGGCCAAGGGAGGCGACAGCACCTTTGTGTTACCCTCACTGCTGCCGGGTCATGAGCTTAAAAGATTCAAGCTGACCCTTAATCTGGTACGAGAAGCGTTGGGCATGTATGGCATGCACATCCCCACTGAAAAGGAAACCATGGTTCCAGGACGAATGAAACACAAAGATCTTAATAAGCTGAAGGATATGGTAGCCATGACACCTACCATTGCGCTTCACCTGCGGACCGTCATGCAACATTTTGCTTTCCCCGCCCAGGAAAGATTCACAATGCCCCCAAAGAAAATATGGTTCAGCTTGTATCTGGCAGAGACGGAAGGCCTTCCCATCAATGTGCCACATTGGATCATAGATCAGATCCACCTAGCCCATCAAAGGTGGAACAAGAAGCAGAAAAATGTGCTTCATGGATGTTGCGCTCTAACAAAGATAATCTACCGATGTCTGGCCTATGACATGCCTATTCAGCGGGCACTCATATGGCCCCGCGCCCAGGAATTCCAGAGAAGACTATCAGTAGCAGGTCCCCCATCAAAGAAGATGAGGGGGGGAGTACAATTACCCTGTGCTCAACCTAGGGGAGCCACCACTACACCAGAAATTACCCCTCCCCAGACACGACGCGTTAGGCCATTCACAATCCAGCTACCAAGACCAAGCACAGATGGACCTAATCTGGTATTTCCACCCGTCCCATCAGATCTGGAATTCCCACAGGGTTTTACTCTAAATGATCTCACGGATGAAGAAGTAGCCCGACTGATCTATGATTCTAATCTCGAGACGGAAACAGAACGTGCTCAGGAACCACAACCCCAGACAACAACAGCAGCCCCCACCCGACCAGAAGTGGTAGAAGTCGACATCGAGGAACAAGAGATAGAACAAGAAGAAGAAGCCTACGAGGAACAAGAATATGACGAGCTTTCAGAGCTGGCAAGTGCCCCTGCGTATTCGGCACAATGCAAAAGACTATATCGAACCATGCAACTAGTTCAAGAACAGCATAAGATGTCACTGGAATCGGGCAAGAAACTCATGAACCAGTTGCTAGCTGAGGAGGGTGTGGACGATTTGTTCATTGAGTCCATAAACCTTCATGCCGACGCCGTAGGAGTGGATGAGGCCATCCATGAGGCAATGGCTTACATTCACAGATTTGAGAAGAGGGTTCCCGTTCGTCCCAGGAGGTCCGGGAAACAAATTCATATCAATGTATCAGCACCAAGAGAGACAACGCAAGTAGACGAACAGCAGGAAGCACCACTGTCACCACCATCCCCACCTCGCACTACACAATTCACTCCACCACATGACACTAGCACCACCACGTCCACTACCACCACCATTGTCATGGGTATCCCACTCTCTCCGGGAATCCAATTCGGGGGAGTCACCATGCCCACTTTCACCACTCTTTTCACTGACGTCACATCCACTCCACCCACGATCCCCATCTACACTGTCACTCAAACAATTGACACTATGGAAACATCTCCTGCCACAACACCGCTCCCTCCCCCCATGCCACCTTCATCTCCCATACCCCCTCCACCCACATCTCCACTTGCATCCACATCATTCACAACTCCCATTCCCGCCCCCACTCCCCCTGCATCTTCACCCCTCCCAGCATCATTTAATGTAAATAGCATATTTTTAGCATTAAATCAATGTGTATATCAGCTTCAGAATGAGTACAGAGCTCTGGACGGCCGGTATCAACAACTGACGACACACCATCAGAACTTACAAAGGCAATTTCACATTCTACAAGAGGAAAATGCAGAAGTGAATCAACGCTACACAACGCTTGAGCAGGCTCACCAAACACTATTGGAGGCACCACAACCATCGACAGAATCAGGCGTCAAACAAATAGAAGCCTTGCTCGAAGTATACCAGGCCGATAACCTACGAGTCAGACGTAACTTGGCGTTACTCCGGAAACATATGGCCACAGCACTGGAAGAGAACAAAAGACTGCAAAAACAAAATGAAGAGAATCTGGAAGCGGCAATGGAAGGCTCCCCTCACGAGATAGATCCAGAGCAGTTCAAAGCAGTTCCCACGGAGACGATGAAAACCATTTTGGAAAGCTATGCAGATCTCCTGGAAGCCCATGATGACTTGGAAAGAGAACGTGACACACTTCAGAGCAGACTTAAGGAATAGGAAGAACAACCGAAGAGTGTCCCATCAACCTCCACCTCAGACAAAGTAAAGGCCTTAACTGAGCAGGTAGCAGAATTACAGCAGAGGTTACTGACATACGAGAGGCAGCCATCTCCAGTGGTAGAACCAGAGCAAGAAGAGTTGGTCCCTATTGAGGTAGATGATTCATACGAGGAACCGTATGTTCCTATGCCAATGCCAGGCGGGCGACGAACCTCAGAGGGACTAGACACATTGGAAGTGGAAGCACCCGAGTGGCTTCAGACATTGGAAAGGACAGCGAACACCCACGAAGAACGGGTGGCCATTCAGATCCAATCACTAGCGAACTTAGAAGAAACTGTCATAAAGTCAGAATATTTCAGAAGCATGTCTCATCATAGATGGATCGGCACCAATAATGACCAATATGTGCCATACTGCATACTTCTGGCCGACTACAACGCTGAGATTCAACGACAATGCGGCAAGCCTCCTACATTTGCTACACAATTTGGTCCAGATGATATACCGGAAAGTGCTTAGCGTGGGTCCATCCATCAACCCACCTGGAGAATCAGGCTTTTAGAAACGTATCGTGAAATGGTCCGAACCTGGAATAATATGCCGTTGTTTATTAAATATAATCCTTGTTACATTCCAGTTCTTCGACGACGCACCTGGCCTGAATTCACCATTGCCGTCAGAGACATCAAAGCCTGTGCAAAATGGCTGAATTATGTTTATCTGGCACCTCCACGAGGACCCCCCACGGTCAACTACATGATTTCTACAATCCGTCACTGAAGTACTCGGCTACGCAATAATCCTGATGTGATGGCCCAGATGTGTATGAAAATATTTGAATTAATGCTGATCACTTTCAGGACGTTTAAGAACATTAAGGACCCTCACTTCTCAGGTGCAGGCTTTGTGACAGGAAACCAAGATCTAGTGTACGATATGAGTACCACCCCATCAATTGAAGTAATTTATGCTTGGCATGCCAGAATCAAATACCTACCAGCCTGCTTTAAACAGACATTTGAGGAGATGTTCATCACAGGATTCTGGGAATATCACTCCGAAATCTTTATACCCAGACCATCACATCTCCTCCAATTATTTGCTGTGGAGAGAACTATTTACTCAGAACAATTGAGGGTGCCTCATCCAGATGTTCCAGGACCTGTGAATTGGGATGAATTGCTCACAGATCTAGCACGCGGCTTGCGACTCGAAGAACACCACCTAGCCTCCGATGTCGTCCAATACTATGTTCAAAAATCCTCTAGACAAGGGTCTGTCAGGGGCGACAGACGCGACAGTGGGGGGGGGAGGGGGTGTTGGCAGCAGTCAGGGAACCGAAGGAGCCACAAGACGAAGAGAGTCAGAGCGAAGGGACAGCACAGGCAGACATGGCAATCAAAGAAGATCTGGCAAGTAGGCCAATAATTTTCTTCATGAAGAAGCAAGTATGAGCATTCACGCAAATCTAGCACTAAGGCAACCCTTTAATTTTCAAAAACCCCTACACCAATTAAAAGTGATTCTCATCACTAAACACCATTGTAAATACCATTTCATATTTTTGTAGCTCCATTTTGTGCAAGCCAAGGAGTCCTTGAGCTTGAGGAGCTTTAGAAGTATCTACTTGCCAATTTTCGTATTTTTTAGATCTCGTTTGAGCCCTCAAATAAGCCCTGGAACCTAATTTTTTACTAGGCCGGACACTAGGTCTGAACAGGGCCAAAGCTAGTCAAAAACTATAAAAGGAGCTAGAGAGCTCATTTTTGGGGGTAGATTGTAATTGAAATGAACTTGTAAGAGCTTTTTGAAAGTAAACTAAGAACTCCATTGCGTCACACACTTTGTCTTGCCGTGTGTGCGCGTGTGTGTGTATGTGTGTGCATGCTTGTGTGCTTCTCACTCACGCACTTGTGCCTCCACTTGCTCGAGGTCTTCATACCATCCTCACGTCTTCCCGGATTGACATTAAAGGAGGTGCTACTCATCACTGAGCTACACCTTGTAAAGCTTTGGATGGAAGAACTCCTTATGAAGCATGGTGGGGTAAGAGACCTACTCCTGATCATTGTAAAGTATTTGGATGTTTAGCATATGCTTATGTTCCTTCACAATTGAGACATAAGCTAGAACCCAAAGGAGAGAAGTATGTGTTTATTGGGTATGATGATAGACAGATGGGTTACAGATTGTGGAGTCCATCCAGAAAGCAATTTCTTATTACCAAAGATGTTACATTTGATGAGCAAAGAACATGGTATACAGGGTCAACAAATGATTATGCAGGTGACAAAGGAAAGGGAAGGCAAGAGTAAATGTGTATGATGAAGATATTGATGATGTTGATTATATTAAAAGTAAATTGCACGATTATGTTGAAGATGGGCCAAGGTTTGATCCAGAATCAAATGTGGCTGAGAGTTCAAGAAGTGAAGAGGTCAGAAGATCCTCAAGGAAAGAAAAGAGCCTATCAGGTATAGCTATGATACATCTTTTTTAACAACAAAATATTATGCTTACATTGTGAAGACAGAAGAGGATCCAATCACATATGAAGAAGCTAAAGGTAAATAGAATTGGGAGAAGGCAATGCAAGAAGAGTATGATGCTCTACTTGAAAATGAAAAATGGGAGTTGGTGCCAAGACCAAAGAATCAGAAAGTCATTGGATGTAAGTGGGTGTATAAAACAAAAAGGTTTGCAGATGGTAAGGTGTCTAGATACAAGGCTAGACTTGTGGTCAAAGGTTATGCTCAAACTTATGGAGTAGATTATGATGAAACCTTTAGTCCTGTTGCTAAGATGTCTACAATTAGATCATTGATTGCTATTGATGCTTGTAAAGGATGTAAGTTATCACAATTAGATGTGAAGAATGCATTCTTGAATGGATATATTGTAGATGAAGTATATATGGAGCAACCAGAAGGTTTCATGGATTCAATTAGATCAGACTATGTGTGTAAGCTCAAGAGAGCTTTGTATGGGTTGAAGCAGGCCCCAAGAGCATGGAATTATAGGCTTGTTAAGTTCTTGAATGAATGTGGATTTCAAGCATCAAAGGCAGATAGTAGCTTGCTAGTGAAGGCAAGTGAAAATGCATACATATACATGTGAACTTATGTTGATGATATTATTTTCACAGGTATAGATGCTCAAGGAATCAATGAGCTTACGAAACAAATAGAGGAGTTTAAGATAAGTGATTTGGGAAACTTATCTTATTTCTTAGGAATGCAGATTGTATATACTCAACATGGAGTATATGTTACACAAGAGAGGTACTTGAAGAATCTTCTGGTCAAGTTCAACATGGAGGATTGCAAGCCTTCAACCACACCATTGGAGGTAAATCATAAGTTGAGCAGGTATGGAGGTGAAGAGTTTAATGACATGAAGAAATATCAGATTTTGGTAGGTAGTTTAATCTATGCTACCTTGACAAGGCCAGATCTATCATATGTAGTAGGTGTGTTATCACAATTCATGCATTGTCCAAAGAAGACTCATTGGATTGCAGCTCAAAGGGTACTCAGATATATCAAAGGAACCCTAAGTGAAGGTCTGTATTATGGATTTACTTCTAATACAAGAATCACAGTGTTTAGTGATGCAGATTGGGCAGGTGATTCAGATGATAGAAGATCTACTCATGGGTATCTCTATTATATTGGAGATAAATTAGTTTATTGGTGCTCAAAGAAGCAACATACAGTTGCTTTGTCATCTACAGAAGCTGATTATAAAGGAATGCTAGAGGCTGCAAAAGAAGTAATATGGTTAAAGACCTTGTTGAAGAGTTTTGGAACTGATCAGAGTACTCCAATTATTCTTGGAGATAATATGAGTTCATTGTATTTGGCAGCTAACCCTGTTTTTCATGCCAAGACTAAGCATATAGAGATTCAATATCATTTCTTGAGAGAAAAGTTACTTGATAAAGAGATTGAAGTGATGTATACTCCAACAAAAGAACAAGTTGCAGATATGTTAACAAAAAGCTTGGATGGACCTAAGCTACAAAGATTCAAGGAGATGGCAAGAGTGAAGAAGAATGGAATAATCACAATTAGTTATTGAGGGGGAGCTGATGGAACAAAGCAATCACAAATTGATGATTACAAAGAGCTTGAAGCATGTCAATGATCAGATTGAAATTCAAGAAGCCACTTGAGGAAGTGAAGAGATCTCAGAAGTGAAGCATGTATACATATGTATATTACAATTGGAAATTCTTGTAATATGAGTATAGATAATCCTTAGGATGATAAGGAGTAACGTAATAGATTCAGAATAAGTCTAGAACCATAAGTATATAAGTCAATGATGTAAATAAATATGTGTGAGTCATTAGAAGACAAGTGTCATAGAGATAGATGTGAGAAGAGTCATCTTCAGAAAATAGCGACGAGTATTTCGTAGATTTCTCTCAGTCTGATCATGTGGATCAGAAATCCTTTTGTACACATATAATCTAGAAGCTAATGAAGCTATGTTCAAGGTTTCATGGTCTAATTCTTCTTCTGTTGTGACTATAATCAATAGGAACATGTGTATGTAAAATCTGCACATGATCTCTCAGAGTCGCACACTTTTTTGTGTCAATGTTTTGCTTAGATCTCAGTGCACAGTGTAAAGTTTTTGATGAGTGAGCATTCAAAATCTAAGTTAGAAGATAAGGAAGCTATGTCTAAAAGAATTTAGCAAAATGGGATCTGTGTTGTGAGAAATCAACCTTAGAAGTTACCTATGTCAAAGTCGCTTGTTCAGAAAGACAGTTTCTGACATATTTTTTATCTTAAGGATCAAATTAAAGTTTTAATGATTCTTTTGATGAACTAATGGTTGATAGGATTGCACAAAGATAGTCTGAAGATCTGTGCATCCTTGTGGGCAGAGTTTACCACATTCAAGAAGAAGGCCTCTCAATCCATTTCAGATTATGTAACAAGGATGAAGGACATTGCAGATGCATTAGGAGCAGTTGATGAAGATATTGAGGAGGATAAATTGGGAAGGCAAATCCTCACAGGTTTGAGAGGTGATGACAAATGGAAACCATTCATTTTGTCTATTGAATTATCACTAGATCATTTTACTCCTCATTTGAATCAGTTGCTAGGACACATGCTAACCTTTGAGCAGGATGTCAAACGTAAAAGTGATAAGAGTGGAGGTCAATCAATGTATTCAAAGGATAAAGAGAAGGATAGCAAAGGGAAGCAACTAGCAAATGAAGATGAAGGTACAACTAGCCAAGCTAACTTCCTAAGAGGAAGAGGAGGTGGCAAAGCTCATGATTGTTGGCATAATACTCATAATAGTGGTGGATATAATCAAAACTTTAATTCAAGAGGAAGAGGTGGCAGAAATCAAAGAGGTAATTTCAGAGGTAGAGGTAGTAGAGGTTATTTTGGAAGAAATGTAGGTAGAGGATTCCAAAGGCAACAATACAACAATGCGTACTACAATTATGCTTCAGATCAAAAGGAGGATTCAACATTGATTATGAATGCAACTTGTGAAAGGTAAAGTGAATACCAAAGAGTCTTCTACATTGACTCAGGGTGTAGCAATCACCTGAGTGGCAACATAGCATTAATGACTGATTTGGAAAATAAGGTAACTAATCATGTAGTTCAAATAGGTGATAATACAATGCACAATGTGAAGTCAATTGGATTAGTGAAGGACAAGGATGGAAGTACTCTCTTGAGTAAGGTGTTGTATGTTCCTACAATTCCAAAGAATCTGATAAGTGTAGGACAAATTGTTGAAAAATGTTATGAAGTTAGGTTCACTAATGAAGGAGTTTTTGTGGAAGACCCTAGCAATGGGTATAAACAAATTGTTTCAGGGAAGAAAGAAGGAAGATTGTTCACATTGAAGATTCAAGGTAATGTTGGTGTTGAGGGAGAGTCAAGTAAGAAGAAGAAAAGAAGAAGACAACGAAAGAAGCAGTTTCACTAAAAAGAAATATCCAAAGATACATCTCTGCAAGAAGCCCCGCAGGGGCGCAACACCCATCTCTGCACAGAGCCCCGCAGGGGCACGCATCAGGCAAAAAGGCAAAACATCTAGGTCATGCACGGTGGAAAAAAGCAAACAGCCTCAAAGCAATACAACAGGGTCAGATGTGTGCAACCAAGACAAATCAGAGGACCAAAAGTTAGAAAGGGGTAGAGGCTGAAAAGTTTAAGAGGGTGACTAAGAACAGCACATTCCTAGTCACTGGTGGTGTGCGTGGCAACCCAAGTCAACAGGCAAGACAAGTGCAACAGGCTCTCGAGTAGTAGAGTTTGAATCAAGAAGGCCATCAAATCTGCATGTCTGTTTAACTACAGACAACACTGACCACTGGATGCGTGCGGGAAGCAAAGTCTGTCAAGGGACGACAGAGACGAAGAGGGGGAAAGTGTTGCAGAGCTAAAGAGCGCACGAAGCAGAGAAAAAGACGGGCCCCAAAATTTTTTTGATTTGGACATCAAACTTTTGTATTATATTCATTCTTGTAATATATTTCCATTGTAAATGCACTAGAGGAGTCCTCTAGATGCATCCCCACGGAAGAGTAGAGATTACCCATGTACAATAGTAGGAAATTAGTCTCTTAGTGAATAAAGTGCCGGTCTCTTGTGTGAAAGGACCAAACTTAGGGCTCATGTATATAAGTCACTTTGTGACTCTTTGTAAAAAACTCTTGCCATTGTGAAGAAGGAGCTCTTCAGAATTTTCGAGTTTGCCTCAAAAAAGCAGAGTGGTCAGAATTGAGTGAAACCATGACCGTTGGATGCGTTTCGTCGAGAGCTTCGAAACGAGTACCCTATTGCCTATATTCGGAGTCCTGGGCTGGGAGAAAACCTCAAAATACCAAAACTGCTGTAAGAGGCTTGCGGCAAACACTTTTAGTATTTCAAAGAGTGTGAGAGGTAGTAGTCTTTTCTCATGCATGCTAGCTAAACCACTTCATTATCCATCACGTGTGCACAAGTCTTCATACACTTGGTAAGTCGTTCCTTAGGATTGACATTTAAATGTGTGTTAAAGATCCCACTATATGCACTTGTGTGGCAATTGAGGTATAGTCTCATTGGCACAAGTCCTTCAGTTATCTTGGCTCAAGTACACACGTTTTTGGCGCCATTGCCGGGGAACACTCAACCAAGGTGCCTTCGTGATGGTTATAGATCGAGTGTGATCGAATCGTACTTGTAGAGGTGAAATTGTCCTTTGACGAGTAGTCAGTCACTTCAGCACTTGTTACTTCACATCCCCGAGGTGTGTGTGATAAGTTTCAGGTTTAGGTTTAGTAGGAGGAGAGTAGGAAGAGTGAGGGAAGAGATTAGAGTAGTTTTCATCTTTTGTCTTGTTGATTCATTTTCAGTAGATAGGAAAAAAATCAAGTATAAAAGCCAAAAAGAGTCATTTTGAAAATCACTTGTTTCTGAGCAAGTATCGTGGAGGAGCTGGCAAGTATCGCGAGCTGCCGAGTATCGTTTCGGAGCTTATGGAGTGTCTTTGAGCTAGAAAAGGTGTTAGAAGAGTGAGAAAGAGCATCAAAGGTGAGCCACTCAGTAGCTAAATCTTTTTGATCTCTCAAATATTTCCATATCAGTGTAAAACGATCTGCGCCAGGTATCGTCTGAGAGCTACAGGGGGTAAAGAGGTGTGTTTTGATTGATACAGAGAGTGAGGAGAAGAGAGAGGAGCTAGGAGATCAAGGGGTCAAGTATCGTCTAAGGGTCAAGTATCGTTTTACTCCCGCGGTCGAGTATCGCGATACTTAGCAAGTATCGTGACCTCCTGTGGTCGAGTATCGCGATATTTCCCATCGACCGTGTATCGTTTCATACCGATCGCGATACTTGGTCAGAGATCGTTTTGCCGGCGATCGTTGATCGTGTATCGTAGATCGTGTATCGTTTCGTGCCGGTCGCGATACTTGAGAAGTATCGTTTGGTCAAAGATCGCGATACCTGATAAGTATCGTGTATCGTCTCTCAGAGATCGCGATACATGCGAAAGATCGCGTATCGTTTCATTCAAGTATCGGCGATCGTTGGTCGCGTATCGTTTGGGTCAAGTATCGTGTATCGCTTCTCAGAGATCGCGATACTTACCAAATATCGTGTATCGTCGATCGTTTCAGTTCAGAGATCGTGTATCGTAGGATCCCAAATATCGTATATCGTTTCAAGCCAAGTACCGTTTGGCCCAGAGATCGCTTAGATCAAAGATCGCGATACTTCTCACATATCGAGTATCGTCTATTCCAAGTATCGTTTCCTTCGAATATCGTGTATCGCCTGTGACCAAATATCGTGTATCGTTTTCTTCCATGTATCGATATCGTTTCACTCAAGCGATCGGTATCGTTTATCAGGTATCGCGATATTTGTCAGGGATCGTGTATCGTCTGAACCCAGAGATCGGGTATCATGGATTTTTGGAAACAAGTATCGTGATCTGTAGAAAATCCTTCTTTAGTCATTTCTTTCCAGCCAAGTCTTCTGGAAATTTTTGACCTGTAATTAAGAGTACCAAAGGCCCAAGGGTATCAAAGTCTGATCAGAGTTTAGAAGTGGATGAACCTGAGATCCGGAAGAACCCTAGGAAGCCGAAGAAGTGTAATCTCTTCCGTAGGTAGTGTAGCAGAGCCAAGTAACCGTTCACATTATTCCGAGACATCCAGTGAGTCAGAAGAAGAAATTCCCATGGCTTCAGAGGATATGCAGAACACAGTACCCATGATTGGCATGATGTCAATCATTGAGGGAGAGTACAGAACCTCTTTGGAGTATGTGAACACTAACCACAACGAGGTCCCCATTTATCTGGATGGTCTAAACAGATCTGTGGCCAGGTTAAAGAAAGCTTCAGAGGCTTACATAGTGCCTAGGCCAGCAGTCAAGTACGTAGGAGGACTGTACATGGACAAACGAGATATCCAGTATGTGGTCACAGAACACCCAGAGAACATTAATGAAATTGGTGAAGAAAATAATGCTTCAAACTTAAATGGAGGAGGGAATGAAGAGCAAGTAACCACGCCTAGAGGAAGATCTACGGTAGCGAGAATATGGAGAGGAGATCTAATTCCCCAAGATGACACCTTAATGGATGTGTATTTGATCAATGGGATGGAGCATCTACTTAGAGCACATTCCTCAATTTGGGAAGCTGCTCCTAATCCAGTCACCATTTATGAGTTGCAAGACCCTGATTTTTCCACCATTATCACTTATCTGGATAAAAATCAGAGAAGATATTGGCCCATAACAGAAGCAGAAAGAACGGAGTTGAAATATCAAAACATCCCAGTGTTCCCACCTAGGGACCAAGCCACTACCTCAAGAAACCCACTTGGGACGCCCCATAATGATTCATATCAACAGTCGGGACAAACACAACAAACACAACCAACTCACATCCCCGTCAGACCTCTCGCACAGTTCGCAATGCCTGCAAATAACCCTAACTACCGACCTCAACCAACTATTGACCCCAGACATGGAGTTCATGCTCCAGTCAGACCGCCGGTAGTAAGAGGACCAGGCATACCAATAGGAAGACCTATTTTCCCAGTGATGCCTAGATCACCCGAAGCAGGAAGACGACTAAGGCCAATCCAAGTTGCCAAATGCATGAGAAATCACTATGATGGCTCTAGCGAACCTTATAATCATATAGCGGAATTTAAACAAGTAATCAGAGCCGAACAGGTAGAAGACTTTTTGATTCAATATGAGTCCTTCGGTCTTACCTTGTCAGACACAGCGTTGGCATGGTTTCAGCCATTGGACCCTAATACCTTTCAGAACATGGAGCAAGTATATCAAGAAATGATTGAGGAATTTACTAAATCAGGAATTAAAAACAATTCTTCATCATTGATCCATAGCTTCAAGCAAGTCCCTACCGAGTCAGTGAGATTGGCTGCCAGAAGATTCAAGCAATACGTAGACAGATGCCCAGTGGAAGAGAGGCCGACACAAAATAAAATGGTGTCATTATTTTTGGAAGGATTACTGAACGGATCCTTAAGATCATTAGTGTATGTGAAAAGGGTTCAGACCTTGCAAGAATGCATGAAGGAATGCATAGATTTAGAAGATAATCTTGCAGAGGATCTGAAAATACCTCAAGGAAGCTCTAAAACCGAAGATTCGACCAGTAACGCATCCATACCTAAAAACAACGTAGAGGAAATAGCTGAATTGTTAGCGAAAAAGTTGAACGTTCAAGGACAGAGGAACTACCCCAATAATCCAATGAGAGTACCGATGCTCAGAAGATGTATGCATTGCGGAGGTGATCATCCTTCTCACTTGTGTACTAGGGGAGTAGTTCCACCACCTACTTATGGTTATAGTAGACCCACTGTCCCAGGACCTCTACAGTATTGCAGTGTGGAACAAAAATACACAAATCATAGCACAGAAAATTGTCCCTACAATAGGCAAGCGAGACCTGCACAGCAATACATGAGACCGTACGGATACCCTCAGAATCATCAGGGAGGTGAAGCCTTTAGGTATCCTTCTTATCAGCCGCAGGCACCAGCACCGCGACCATACGCATATCAGGGATACACACAACCACAGCCAGTACTAGGACAACAACCACCCCATCCTCAGAACGTTGTCCCAGTCAAGATTGCCCAACCTGAAGAAAACCTAGAGAGAGCTATAGTGCCAGCCACACCTTTGACTAGTAGTGAACCATACGACTCGTTTTATGACTCTAGTCAAGGAACATACTCTAATTATGAAAGCTCAATGATGGAATATGGACAATTGTATGAACCATATGCTTATGGCATGGAAGCACCAGATAGTTCATACGGTTATGAGCAGGACTATGTGTCATTAATGTATACAGCTCCTAGAGCAACCATACCACCCCGACCCATGAACAGACCGCCTGTACCCAGAGGACCATGTTACAGGTGTGGAGGTGATCATTATATCAGGGAATGCACATTGCCAAACCCACCACCACCACAACGAGTCTGGGAAGGCTACTGTAATGATTGTGGTAAGGAACATCTTTTCAGAGACTGCCCCAAGAATCCCAACAAGGTTACATCTAATGTACTAATCAACGTAATAGAAGTAATTGAATCATCAGGGAGTGATAAAGAGTACACAGTACCATTGAAAGCAATAACGAGAGCCAAAGTCAGAGAGACCCCTGATAAAACGGACGAGAACAATCAAAGTGACAAGGAGAGGGACACACCCATCCCTCAAAGAGTTGAAGACTCAGAAGAGCCGGAGAAAAGTATTGCAAGTAAAAGGTCCCAGAGATGGAAGCACCGAAGAGAGAGACTAAAAGAAAAGAAATTACGGCAGAAAAAGGAAAATGAAAGGAACGAACAAAAACCAAAAGAAGAACCGAGGAAGGAAGAAGGAAACAAAAATGAGAAGTGTAAGAAAGAGGAGGTAGGATCAGTTTTAGCAGACTCAATGCCTGAGGAGTTAGCCATGTGGATTCAGGCATATAAGGCAAGAATAAGAGCAGGACCTACCATAGAACAACAGGAGAGAGAATATCCAAGAGGCGACTTAGAAAGAGAAAGACTAGAAATCTGCAAGAAATTGATAGAAGTTGCACAACAAACCTTAGAAAAACCTGCATCGCCTTTACCCAATACCCGAATTTTTGAAGGAGAATTCCAAGAGTGTGTGAACACTCGTGAAAAGCCTGAAGTAAATAGACCACAGAATGACGAATGTGGTGTTGAGAGAAGGGAAGGATCCATAGTCCCTGAAGTAGAAGGAGAATGGACTAAGGATCTATGGGCACGAGTCCAAGAGGACAAATGGAAGAAGGTGGAAGGAATCGTACCACCCTTTGAAGAATTAGAAGCAGAAAATGAAATAGAGGGTTCAATACCTTAACTAAATTCAGAAGAGATTTTTCCAATGGATGCAAGTGACAAAGGAGAGCAAGATGTAAAGGAACTGCCCAACTACACCGGGGAGTACGAGCACAATTCAGAATTGTATCGCATTCCCTCAATGAGGAAACGAGAGACGAACCCATCAGTCCAAACATCTGAGATCATACAACGCCTTAGAGAGGTAAAAATCCCATGTATCCTAGCGTTTGAAGAACTGTTAAAGGTAAAACCACATTTAAAAGAGAAATTAATCAATCAATGGGAAGTCAATGAGGAAAAGAAGGAGACAACAGATGAAATAAACACAGTGAGGATTCCAGTGGATAAAGTAGGAGACTTTAGTGAAGGAGATGAAGGAAATACCTGCCTTCCAATTACTTATAGGGGTTACACTACCAAAGCCATACTAGATTCAGGAGCCGGTGTTGGCATTGCTACCAAAGAAATTTGGGAGAAATGGGGAAAACCCGCATTAAGACCAACACGCATGAAAATACAAATGGCAGATGGACATACGGAAAGACCCTTAGGATTGTTGGAACGAGTAATCTTCACTACGTGTGGAGTGGAATTCGAACACACTTTAGCAATATGTCACTTCGAAAGGCCAAGCAATTATGAAATGATCTTGGGAAGGCCTTTCATGAGACAGCTAAAGGTCGTACAAGATTGGGGAAAAGACGCGGTTTACCTACAACACTCAGGAACCACCACTAGAATAAACCTACATACGTACACTTATCAAGATGTTCCACCTCTACAATGGAATCAGATCCATAAGGAGGAGGACGATCAATCAATTCATAGTGCAGGTTCTAGTGATCAATCCTGGATGAACGAGGACACTCATCTGTGGATATGTCAAGGTGCAAAGAAGGAAGAGGAGAGAAGAAAAGGATGGCAACAAAAACAAGGAATAGCGAGGTCGGTACAAGATCCAGCCTACATGCCACAAGTATTTCCGGATGAAGAATTTGAACCTCACGGTTGGATGGAAATTTTAGCGACCCTCGACGTCTATGTAAACAAAGAAGTAGTGACCATGAACGAATGTATCGATGAGGAGGGTTATGATGTGAGCCTGTATATGGTAGTCCTTTAGGAGGCAGAAGAAGGAGAAGTGATCGAGAAAGACTGGAAGGAGGACTACGAGAGCATTGAAATGGAACCCGAACCCATGGATCTAGGGAATAGTACCACCAACATAAATATCACCGCCAATGAGAAACACCAGGAACTTACACAGAAAGGGGAATTAGAAGTTGAAAGAGAATCAGAAGATGAAGAAAACAAACCCCAAGACCAATTTGAAGTACCAGCTCATTTTAAAAAATATGAAGTGGAGGAGAGGAAAATTGCTATTCAAATGCCGAAAAGAGAAGCACTGCCTGGAATAGCATATGATAATAAGGAGCAAACCAAAAAGATAGTTGTAACTATGGAAGGAGGAGAGGAACGATGCACCTTCATAGGACAGGACGTCTCATTAGAAGAAGAACAAGAGTTAATTCGTCTCATAAGAGAATATCGGGATGTCTTTGCTTGGACCTATAAGGACTTGAAGGGAGTAGATCCATCTATATGTGCGCATAGAATCCCCATGACATCCGAAGCCAAACCTTCGAAACAAAGACCATACACTTACAATGATGTGTATTCAGCCAAGATAAAAGAGGAAATAGACAAGTTACTAGATGCGGGATTCATCTATGAAATTGAGCACACGGAATGGGTGTCACCTCTGGTGGTTGTACCAAAAAAAAATGGAAAGTTAAGAGTGTGCATCAATTTGAAGAAAGTGAACGCCGCAACCATAAGGGATAGTTATCCCTTACCAATTACGGATCATCTCTTGGAAAGGGTAGCAGGGAAGGAGGTTTATAGTTTTTTGGATGGCTTTTCAGGGTATAATCAGGTAGCCATTGCTCCTGAGGACCAACATAAGACAGCATTCGCAACTGAATGGGGAGTATACGCCTTTAGAGTCATGCCTTTTGGTTTAACGAATGCCCCAGCTACCTTCCAAAGATTGATGTGTCATGTGTTCAAGGAATTTCTGAGAAAAAGTATGGAGGTATACGTGGACGATCTTTGTACATATTCAGCTATACGATCAGAGCACATCCCTGAACTAGAAAAGATTTTTGCTAAATGTCGACAATATCGAGTATGCCTTAATCCTGAAAAATGTGTCTTCATGGTTAGACAAGGAAAAATCTTAGGACATATTGTCTCTAAGAACGGCATTTCAATAGATGAAGACAAAATTAAAGTAATCTTAAATTTACCAAGACAGAAGACTGCTAAAGAAGTTCAAGCATTTATGGGACATTGTGGATACTATCAAAGATTCATACATATGTACGCCATAATTGATAGACCTCTTTATGCATTATTGACTCTGTTTAATTGGACCGAAGAATGCGAAAAAGCTTTTAATGAGTTAAAGAATCGATTGAGTTCAGCTCCCATCCTTCGAGTCCCTAACTGGAATAAACCGTTTCACATTCATGTGGATGCTTCCAAGTTTGCCATTGGTTGCATCTTAGCTCAACCAGCTGACACAGGAAAATTAGACCACCCGATAGCCTATGCTAGTAGACAGTTAAATCAAGCGGAACGCAATTATACTACCACGGAGAGAGAAGGCCTAGGGATGGTATACGTAGTCAAGAAATTCAGACCTTACGTACTAGCAAACAAATTCAAATTCTTCATTGATCATCAAGCCCTACTGTACCTAGTCAACAAGCCTTGTAATACAAGACGACTAGTATGATGGTTTTTACTGCTAATGGAATTTGATTTTGAGGTAATAGTCAAGAAAGGAAACACCCACATAAGAGCAGACCACTTATCTCGAATGACCCATGGAGAACCACCCATAGGAGTACCGGATGACCTGCCAGATACTTATCTTTTTAACCTGGAAGTATGTCCTCAATGGGCAGAAAAATTGATCCCTATACTTACACATGGACCTAAAGATGGGATCACACCAAACCAAACGCAAGACCTCTGGAGGACTAAAAACCTTCACATCATTGCGGGAAGTTTGTACCACCAGGATTCAAGCGGATTATTGATGAGATGCATGGAAGAAGAGGAACAAGAAATGTGGCTTCAGAAAGCACACATAAACCAATGGAAAACTCATTTGAACGCAAATGGAACGTGGCAAACACTCAAGAGATTTGGCATATATTGGCCAACCATGCAAAGAGATGCACATAACTATGTATCAACCTGTCAGACCTGTCAAGAACAAATCCCAGATGAGAGCTCTACCTTATGCTATTCTACAATAGCACCAAGATGGAGCATGCCCCTGGTAAAGTTCTTGAAAACTCAAGAATACCCAGACGGAGCTACTTCAGCAAGGAAGCGTGCTCTTGAAGAACAGAGTAAAGACTATGCCATCATAGGAAAACAACTCTTCAAACGAGGGAAAGATAACCAATTAAGAATGTGCGTTCATGAAAATGAATATCTTTCTGTCTTAGAGATGGCTCATACAGGAGCTGCAGGAGGACACTTCTCTGCAGACAAAACAGCAAAAATGATCCTCTTTGCTGGAATGTGGTGGCCAACTCTACACCAAGATGCCATAACATATGTGCAACGGTGTGATACCTGTCAACGAACGAAATATCCTATTAGAAGAGATGAGATGCCACTTAGACCCATGATGAGTGCTAGAGCTTTCACGAAATGGGGAATAGACTTTATAGGACCTATTAGCCCACCAGCAAAAGGTTCACATGTTGAATATATAATTGTAGCCACAGATTACCTGACCAAATGGGTTGAGGCAAAAGCAACAAAGAAAAATGACGCAAGAACTACAGCCAAGTTTCTCTTCGAGAACGTCTTCACTAGATTTGGACTACCTATAGAGATTGTGAGTGATAGAGGTACGCACTTTGTTAATGAAGTGATAGAAGCCTTATTGAATGAATTCTTAGTAATTCATAAGAAATCAGCTCATTATCACCCACAAGCAAATGGACAAGCAGAAAGTTCAAATAAAATCTTGTGTACGGTTCTCACCAAAATCGTTAACAACGGTAGATCAGATTTGGATAAGCAGTTACATCATGCGTTATGGGCATTCCGAGTAGCCTATAAAACCGCAATAGGCACTACTCCTTTCAACTTAGTGTACGGACAAAATGCTATTTTGCCAATTGATTTCTTGATTCCCACTCTGAGAGTAGCAACTACTTACGAGTGGGCAAGACATGAATCATCAGCTCAATTGGACCAAATAGAAAACCTTCATGAAACTATGTTACAAGCAGTAGCAGGTATTTATGCTGCTAAACGACGACAAAAAGCCTACTTTGATGCGCACATAAAGGACAAAAATTTAAAGGAAGGAGATTTAGTTTTGGTATACACTTTGAAACAACATGCTAAGAAATTGCAAAAAAGAGGATATGGTCCGTTAATCATTAATCGCATATCTACAAGTGGAGCCATTAGCTTAGCAACCTTAGACGGAGACGTATTACCAAACTACATCAGTGGGTGTCGAGTGAAAAAATACCTAGAACCATTAACTGAAGAAACTATGTCTCGATTAATCAAAGGTAAGAATAGACGCATGGAAGAGGAAAGGATACAAGAGGAAGCGAGGCAGGAAGCATTGGAAAGAATAAAGAAACGGAAAGAGTGGATGAGAGAGCGAGATGAAAGATATCGACTAGGAGAAGAACTCATCCCAATGGCTAATTTTAGAGCCACTCAAAACCTAGGATCGCAAAGAACACAACCATATCTAAATTTGGGAGCAGGAAAAACGGAGTACCACTTGGTGAATGCTCTTATTGACACAGGAGCAGCTGTAAGCTGCATTAAGCTTTCTTTGACCCAAAAACTCAAGGAGGAGGTACGCCCATCGATGGCCCAGTTGATAGGAATAAGTGGAACAATTACTCAATGCATAGGTGAGATCACCTTACCGTTACATCTTGGCAACAACACTATGGAACAAAAGCTGTTAGTGTGTCATGACCAAGATTTACTTGAAGAGGTAGTGTTAGGTCAAGACTGGATTTACGAATACGAAGTGACCATTCAATTGGCTTTAGGATACATCTCAGTCAGGATAGGACATCGTGAAGTATTCAGCCTGCTAGATGAACGACCACTCAAATCTGTGAGCATGGAGCAAACAGTTCATTCTAATGAACAAAGTCCTGAATGTATGATCACTAGCACTATAGAAACACCTTCATCGAGTAATATATGTGCGGACACATTGAATTCTGCTTGCACACCATGTTCTAGTCTAGCAAGTCTTGAGAGTATCAATCAAGCTGAAACCAACCTCACCGAAGCACCATGCATAAGAGAAACTAGTCCTTTGAGTAATTCAAAATCTGTACCCATTAAAATATACCCTATTCCATACTCTAACCAAGCGTGGATCAAGAAAGACCAAGTGGAGGAGTATCTTTGACGACAGAAGCACCACCGACATCAGAACGAACAATCAAAGCAAAAACCAACTCAGTCTGAACAACGAAGTCATCGACAAGTTGCTACAATATGGATTCCAAAGAAAGTAGTTGCTGCTCAACAGGATCGTTCGCAAATATGGGTTCCTAAGTCTTGCATTCCAAGGAAAACAAACCGAAAGGATGGCCCTCAGCACAAGAAGAACCAATATGATTCACAGGCAAAACAGCCACAACAAAAGAGCTACTGGCGAAAGAAGGAGTCTGTAAGGGCAACCCGACCCTTTCCGAGATTCACAAATCAGATCAAGCAGACCTACAACAAGAAGAAAAGAGCCACATTCACTGGAAGACGGCAATATACAACGAGGCCCAGCACAATGAAGCAAATTTGGATACCTAAAGACAAAACAAACGGCATGCATACGCCAACTACTTCCAATTGCACACATATGGAGCCTCCGAGACCCCAAGTATGCATGATAGGGCCACATTACAAGGCCAAGCATTCGGCACATCCTTCTTCTATTTCAGGATAGTCAAGCACATTTTCCTCACGGGGAAATAGGAGAGCACTTGTACATATATCAAGAAAAATACTCCAAAAAATTTAATAACCGCTTCGGCTATAAACTAACTTTTCTGTTTTCCTTTTCAGATGAAAATATAAAAATACATAAAAATGTGAAAAATCCAGGTATTACCTTTCTCACACCCACAGGAAAGGGACGACACCATTCACTCGGAGCAATATCGAGCTTATTACAAACAAATAAAGGAGGATTTCTGATAATATATGGCAACTAATTCATACTCTATATTGAGTGCAGATGGCGTCTACTGATTCAGAATCTACGCAGCAGGAAGAGGTGCAGCTTCTTCCATTGGAATCAGTCACAAAAGCAAGAGGTCACTGGTTTCGGGATGACCAACCAGTGGCAGATCTCATCTTCATGGCAACTATCAAGATCATGGACACAGATCATTATTTTCCTATCATGTCACAGGATTTCAAGACAATAATACAAGGATTACCTCTTACTGAAGATGTATGGACACAAGCAGGCATCGAGGCATTTCTCAAACTGCATATCTATGTTCCGGACTTTCAAAGATGTGCACAAGTCATGAATACCATGCAACCGGCTGCAACAAAAATATCAGTCCCAGAAGCACGAGTACTGGATAAAGTGGGGACTTGGAAAACCATCCAATTCACTCATGAGTTAATCAATAAAGCTTTTGGATGGAATCAAACAGGTATTACTAGTGTCAAAGACGAGTGCCATGATCCCAAGAAGAGATCATTCTTGGAAATCAATAGAATTGACATAGAAGATGCTGTACGATTGGTACATCAGCACTTTTGTTTCCCAAGCATGCACAGATACACAGCTCCACAAAAAATAATCGTACAATTATTATCGCATGCCATGAGACAAATCGGGAACAAAGTGAACTTAACAAGCTATGTCCAAGAAAGATTATTCGAAGCGTAGAAAAAATGGGGACAGAAGAAATTTTTGAATGGCAGTTCAGCTCTCACATTACTAATATATGAAGCTTTAGAAATGAAGAATTGTTTGAGAGAGATGCCAACCTCAGAAGGACTAGCAAAATACGCAAAATCAGCTACAGTCCCTAAGAAGAAGAAAGCAGGGGTTATGAGGGAAGAAGCTGGAACCAGCACACAGAAACCCATGAGGGGCACAAAGCGCCTACGGGAAGAGGAAGCCCAAGCTACACCACAATCAAAGAGAACTCATCTCTTACCGAAGATCACGACGGCTCAAATGCCGATTACAAAGAGAGATCTTTTAGCTGCCCTCGAAGAAACACATCAATATATGCAAGGGCAGGTAAATTTAAACATTCAAGGTCATCACTACAGACAGGCGAGTCAAGAGAAACAACAACGGAGTCCAGAGAAAACACCAAAACAAACTGGAAGATACAAGGAACTAGGGATCGAGGACTCTAGTACAAATACGGACTCCAGCCCTGAAAAAGATACTTTAGATACTGATATACGGACAGAAACACAAGAAGATGAATGGAATGAAGTCGATCAAGTGGAAGTGATGCCACAAAATCAGAAAGAAAAGGAAAAGAGAGTCGAAGGATCTATGGAACCGGAGCATGTCATTCAACTGAATGACACTACGAAGATAAGCATCAAAGAAGATACCACGAGTGTTGCACATGTAAAACCACCTATTAAAGAGGAAGAACAAACTCCAGTGAGTAAGGAAACGGAGGGGCGACAAACCCAAGAACAGAGTGTGATCGAGGTGCCCGAGGACACACCTCAAGAAGATAAAGCAAACATGGGGGCTGAGCCAAGGATCCAGCTTCAAATTAGGCAGCCCCATGACATTACATTACATGTGGCTCAGGGCAAAGATGTCAACACCCGAGAAGAACCGAGCATTCCAAAAACATGGCTAAATGTGGATGTTACTCAGCTAAAGCCTGTAGTGAAGCAGATGATTCAGACAGCCATGGATACACAACAACAAATGATGGACATAGATGCAGATTATGATAAGGCCATGAGAGAAAAAAGTCAATTCCAGCTCATGAGCGAACAGTTGTCCTCACAACTCATCGAAGCACAAAAGGCGCTCACGATCAAAAGCAATGAGTTGCTCGAAACAAAAACACAATATGAATCCTTAGTGACTCAACACCACCAACTCCAGGCACAGCTCGTGAAGTTACAAAAATTACATGATGCAAGCGAGGCAGACAAAGAGAGAATGAGAGCTAGGAGTACTTTGCTACAGACACAGCTAAAAGTATATATGGAAGAAAATGACACATTGAGAAACAGGAATAAGGAATTAATGAAGTCATTAATATATGATCAACCGATCGAGCAACAGGAATCCTCAGACACCAAAGAAAAAGAATTAAGAGAGCAGATAGCACAACATGCAAATTTGCTGCGACAAGAGCAAGAAGTACGAGAAGAATCAGAACGGAAGTACACTCAGGAAATATATGAACTAAAAAAGCAGTTAAATATAGCACAAGGAAAACTCGTGCAAAGCTACAGTGAAAACATGGATCATGTAGCTGACATTGGTAAAGAATTGCTGGCCACTAAAGAAACACTCAGAGAAGCCATGCAAGAGGTAAAAGAGAAAGATGAATGCATAGCACGATTAAAGACTCAGAAGAAAGAGAAAGCACTGATCGGGACACCAGTAGTGTCAGATAAGGAACATCCTACTGACGAGGTAGAGGTAAGCCCTCTATCTCACCCGATCTGTAATTCTCCAATACGTGAGCAGATGGCGGATATACATGATGATCATCCTATGCCATATACTACAGAAATAAGTCAGAAGGAACGGGCACTAGTGGTGTCCCGATTGACAGAAAAATTTGAAAATGAAGTGGTCAAAGTTATGAAAGAGGCCAAGATCAAAGGTAAAGACCTGGACAAGATCATGAAGCCATTCAATATTCCATATGGACTCTTGAAAGAAAAGACAAGACGCTATATAATAAAGATTACAAGGAAGAGTCCAGATGAGCAGCTCAATTTCAAACATGATACATTCGAATACACGCAAGTAGAATTTGAAGCTGCACAACCAGTGTGGCGACGAAAATTTTTGGAGAAACATCCCACACTACGAGTGCATTGGCAAGCAGCGCCATATGCATTCCAGGTAAACCCTTCATTTTGTCCACTACCACGCAGAAGGGATACCAGGGAATTTTTGGATTTGCAAAGAAGCGGCACTATCAATAAGCAGTGGCTCAATTATCCCATGCTTCCGAGCCCGCCACATAACTATTTGCCAACGGAGGATTATATGGTCAAAACCATAGAATTTTGGCTACAGAATTACGCGACAGTACCTGATTTAGCTGTAAAAATGACAAACAAAATACTTAGCATGATCCTCACAGTCTTAAAGGTATTCAAGCATGCGGCATACACATTTTTGAACTTCATAGGCATTAATCAGGGCACAGAGATACTCATTTTTGATCTATCCGTTATGCCTAGCCGCCCAACAATAATGGCTTATTATTCTAGAATTATGTTCTTGCCCAGTGTATATATGCAGACTTTCGAAGAAGCTTTCTTTACAGGATTTTTTGAGACAGATTCAGAAATTTTTTTGAAGATGTCATCTAATTTAAATGCCAGATTAGTGGCATATGAACTCAGCTTCTTCGCAGATCACAGACAGCCACCCAATGACGGTGTGAAGGCGGAACAATGGAAACAACTTATGATACGTGAAGCAAATCAGCTAAATGATACAGAGCAAAGAGTTTATCAAACATATGCCCGTCGCTTATCAAAGCCTGTCGGGGACGACAGAGTCCAGGAGGGGGGCAGTGTTGAGGGAGAGTCAAGTAAGAAGAAGAAAAGAAGAAGACAACGAAAGAAGCAGTTTCACTAAAAAGAAATATCCGAAGATACATCTCTGCAAGAAGCCCCGCAGGGGCGCAACACCCATCTCTGCACAGAGCCCCGCAGGGGCACGCATCAGGCAAAAAGGCAAAACATCCAGGTCATGCACGGTGGAAAAAAGCAAACAGCCTCAAAGCAATACAACAAGGTCAGATGTGTGCAACCAAGACAAATCAGAGGACCAAAAGTTAGAAAGGGGTAGAGGCTGAAAAGTTTAAGAGGGTGACTAAGAACAGCACATTCCTAGTCACTGGTGGCGTGCGTGGCAACCCAAGTCAACAGGCAAGACAAGTGCAACAGGCTCTCGAGTAGTAGAGCTTGAATCAAGAAGGCCATCAAATCTGCATGTCTATTTAACTACAGACAACACTGACCACTGGATGCGTGCGGGAAGCAAAGTCTGTCAAGGGACGACAGAGACGAAGAGGGGGAAAGTGTTGCAGAGCTAAAGAGCGCACGAAGCAGAGAAAAAGACGGGCCCCAAAATTTTTTCGATTTGGACATCAAACTTTTGTATTATATTCATTCTTGTAATATATTTCCATTGTAAATGCACTAGAGGAGTCCTCTAGATGCATCCCCACGGAAGAGTAGAGATTACCCATGTACAATAATAGGAAATTAGTCTCTTAGTGAATAAAGTGTCAGTCTCTTGTGTGAAAGGACCAAACTTAGGGCTCATGTATATAAGTCACTTTGTGACTCTTTGTAAAAAACTCTTGCCATTGTGAAGAAGGAGCTCTTCAGAATTTTCGAGTTTGCCTCTTTCTTGTTGATTTTGATCTTCATTTCGCTCTTGTATGTGTGTGTTATGCTTGAAATGCATGTGTAGGACTGTTGTCTACCCCTTCCCCTTGGTTTTGAGCTGCTGTAGTGCGTGCGTAAGCTAGGAGAAGCTGTGGCGCAGGTATTTGTGATTCCCGTCATTCACTGTTTTTGCCATAACTTGAAGCAAAGTGGTCAGAATTGAGTGAAACCACCACCATTGGATGCGTTTCGTCGAGAGCTTCGAAACGAGTACCCTATTGCCTATATTCGGAGTTCTGGGCTGGGAGAAAACCTCAAAATACCAAAACTGCTGTAAGAGGCTTGCGGCAAACACTTTCAGTATTTCAAAGAGTGTGAGAGGTAGTAGTCTTTTCTCATGCATGCTAGCTAAACCACTTCATTATCCATCACGTGTGCACAAGTCTTCATACACTTGGTAAGTCGTTCCTTAGGATTGACATTTAAATGTGTGTTAAAGATCCCACTATATGCACTTGTGTGGCAATTGAGGTATAGTGTCATTGGCACAAGTCCTTGAGTTATCTTGGCTCAAGTACACAGTTGGTCATGCCTTGATCACCTATGGAGGATATAAGATCTCTGAGTTAGATCTTTGGCACAAAAGGCTTGGACATTTTAATGAAAGAGGTATTAAAGATATGGTTAACAATGGTTCAGTGCTTGGATTGCCTAATGTTGCAGGTCAACATATGACATACATATGTGAGGCATGTCAATTAGGTAAGGCTCATAAGCAATCTTATTCCAAGCATGGTTTTATGTATTCAGAGAAGCTTGAGTTGGTATACACAGATGTGTGGAGACCATCAAAGGATTTTAGTATCAATGGTTCAAGGTATTATGTAATTTATGTTGATGATGCTACCATATGGATCACTATCTATGTGATCAAAGATAAATCAAAGGTATTCAATACATTCTAGCATTATCATGTGTATGCAAAAAGAATCACAGATCAAAAGTTGAAGAGACTAAGGTCAGATGGAGGGGGAGAGTATTTCTCTAATGAGTTCAGTGATTACTTGTGGAATGTAGGTATAAAAAGGGAGGTTACTTGCAGATACTCTCCTCAACAAAATGGTGTAGTAGAAAGGAGGAATAGAACTCTTGTTGAGTTTTCAAGATCCATGATGAAGGAGAAAAATTGTCCCAATTATTTGTGGGCTGAGGATATAAATAAAACTACACATTTGGTCAATAGATTACCATGTAAAGCTTTGCAGGGTACCGTATGCAGCATGGTGGGGTAAGAGACCTACTCTAGATCATTGCAAAGTATTTGGATGTTTGGCATATGCATATGTGCCATCTCAATTGAGGCACAAATTGGAACCTAAAGCTGAAAAGTATGTATTCATTGGATATGATGATAATCAAATGGGATACAGGTTGTGGAGTCCATCCACAAAACAATTCCTTGTATCAAAGGATGTTACATTTGATAAGCAAGGTACTTGATATGCAGGTAAGATCAATATTTATTCAGGTGATGAGGAAGTTGTGAATCAAAAGAAAGGTAAATCAAAGGTTCAAATATTTGATGAAGAAGAGAACAATGAAGTACAGGTTGAAGTTGAAGAAGTGCCAAGGTTTGATCCAAAATGTGATGAACCAGAAACCTCAAGGAGTGGAGAACTCAGAAGGTCATCAAGACACAAGTGGCAACGTACAAGGTATAGCTATGACACTTCTTTTTTGGCTACTAAAGATTATGCTTATATGGTAAAGGCAGATGAAGACCCTTCTACATATGAAGAGGCAAAAGGTAAGGAAAATTGGCAGAAAGCTATGCAGGAAGAGTATGATGCATTGGTGGAAAATGACACATGGGATTTGGTTCCTAAACCAAATAGTTAGAAGATCATTGGATGCAAATGGGTCTACAAGACAAAGAGGTTTGCATATGGAAGTGTGTCTAGGTATAAAGCTAGATTTCTTGTGAAAGGATTTGCTCAGACATATGGTATAGATTATGATGAGACCTATAGTCCTGTGGCAAAGATGACAACCATCAGGACACTCATAGCTATTGCTGCATGTAAAGGTTGGAAATTATGTCAATTAGATGTGAAGAATGCTTTTCTAAATGGTTATATTTCAGATGATGTTTTCATGGAGCAACCACAAGGGTTTAGAGATGAAAGGTATCTAGATCATGTATGTAAGCTCAAGAGAGCTTTGTATGGTTTGAAGCAGGCCCCAAGGGCATGTAATTATAGACTTGTGAAGTTCGGTTGATTATATAATTCTTACAGGTACAGATGAGGAAGGAATTCAAAGCCTAAAGAAGCAAATGGAGAAAGAGTTCAAGATTAGTGACTTGGGAGATTTGTCATATTTCTTGGGCATGGAGATCTCATACACTCAACATGGAGTGTATGTAACTCAAGAAAGGTATTTGAAAAACTTGTTGATCAAGTTTAAAATGGATGATTGCAGGGTAGCACCTACTCCAATGTAGGTGAATCACAAATTGAGAAGATATGGAGGAGAAGAATTCAAGGACATGAAGCTATATCAAAGTTTGATTGGTACTCTAATCTATGCTACATTAACTAGGCCTGACTTGTCATATGTAGTTGGAGTATTATCTCAATTCATGCATTGTCCTAGGAAAGAACATTGGATTGCAGGACAAAGAGTATTGAGGTACATTAAGGGTACACTCAAAGAAGGTTTTAATTATGGTTTTACATCAGATACAAACATCAAGATATATAGTGATACAGATTGGGAACGTAATCCTGATGATAGAAGATCAACTTATGGATACTTGTGTTATGTGGCAGATAAGTTAATTTCATGGTGTTCAAAGAAGCAACATACAGTTGCTTTATCATCCACAGAGGCTGAGTACAAAGGTATGGTTGAAGCTGCAAAGGAAGTGATATGGCTTAAGACTCTTATGAAGAGTTTTGATATCATTCAGAGTACACCCACTATTCATGGAGATAACATGAGTTCATTGTATTTAGGTGCTAATCCTGTTTTTCATGCCACGACTAAGCACATTGAGATTCAGTATCATTTTTTAACAGAGAAGGTAATGGATAAAGAGATTGAAGTTGTACATACTTCAACAAAAGATCAGATAGCTGATATGCTAACCAAAAGCTTGGATGGAACAAAGCTAGAGAGATTCAAAGACATGGCAGGTATAAAGAAGATAGAGAAAACCTCAATTGATGATTGAGGGGGAGTTGTTGGTGCAAGACAATCAACAATTGAAGTTTTGATGAAGTTCTGAAGTCAAGGATTGAAGAAAAGATCAAGTCATGAAGCATGAAGAAAGTATATGTTCAGAGAATGAAGATATGTATACATATGTACATTAACTTAGAGTTAGCTCACTTATACTTTTGTATGGTTATGAACTTGTAATATTTGCATATATATACAAGAAAAAAAGCGTGATTACAATTAGGCTCACAAAACTTGTACAATGGTCAATCAACTATAGAATTAGACTTGTACAAAAGCATTCCTCAAGAAGAGAAACACACAAGGAGCATTGAGCAAACAATCGAGGTGCAACATTTTTCTATTTAGAGAAATCATACATCTGATAGATAATCATGTTTCTCTCACTCTCGAAAGTCTCATCACTTCTTAAACTTGTTACTCATCATCTCTCCTACTCATAGTACATCTTTATCAAATATAAATAGATGTTTATATCCCAAGTCATCATAGATACAAAGTTTCTATGAACTAATTACAAGATTAGTAGACATGTATATACAACTCTTCATCTTTGACCATGCACTAAACTTCAAGCTTCATATGTTGATCTTTGCTTTATTCTTTGACTTCAAACCTTATCCTAATTATCAATTGGTGATTGTCCTACATCAACAACTCCCCCTCAATCATCAATTATGATTTTCTTCATCTTCTTTATACTTGCCATGTCTTTGAACCTCTGCAACTTAAATCCATCCAAGCATTTGGTTAACATGTTTTCAATTTGATCTTTTGTAGAAGTGTGTATGACTTCAATTTCTTTTTCAATCACCTTCTCTCTCAAGAAATGATATTGGATCTCAATATGTTTAGTCCTGGCATGAAAAACAGGGTTAGTAGCTAGATACAATGAACTCATATTATCTCCATGAATGATGGGTGTACTCTGATTGATGTCAAAACTCTTCATGAGAGTTTTCAACCATATAACCTGCTTTGCAGCTTCAACCATGCCTTTATACTCTACTTCTGTAGATGAAAAAGCAACTCTATGTTGCTTCTTAGAACACCAACCGATTAATTTATCTCCCATATAACATAGATAACCATATGTTGACCTCCTATAATCAAAGTTACCTGCCCAATATGCATCACTATATATCCTTACTTTTGTATCTGATGTGAATCCATAATACAAACCTTCTTTGAGTGTACCCTTAATGTATCTTAGAACCCTTTGTCCTGCAATCCAATGTTCTTTCATAGGACAATGCATGAATTGAGACAAGACTCCAACTGCATATGACAAATTAGGCCTAGTTAATGTAGCATAGATCAGGCTACCAACCAAACTTTGATATAACTTCATGTCCTTGAAGTCTTCTCCTCCATACCTACTCAATTTATGATTCACCTCCATTGGAGTAGGTGCTACCCTGCAATCTTCCATTTTAAACTTGATTAGAAAATTCTTCAAATACTTTTCTTGAGTCACATACACTCCATGTTGAGTATCTAAAATCTCCATTCCCAAGAAATATGACAAGTCTCTCAAGTCACTAATCTTGAACTCTTTCTCCATCTCCTTCTTAAGACTTTGTATTCCCTTCTCATCTCTACCTGTAAGAATTATGTCATCAACATATATGCAAATGTAAATGAACCCATCATTACTTGCTTTAACAAGCAAGCTACTATCTGCATTAGACACTTGGAAACCAAGCTCTTTCAAGAACTTTACAAGTCTGTAATTCCATGTCCTTGGGGTCTGCTTCAAACCATAGAAAGCTCTCTTGAGCTTACATACATACTCTACATAACATTTATCCTTGAAACCTTCTGGTTGTTCCATGAAAACATCATCTGAAAAATTACTATTTAGAAAAGCATTCTTCACATCTAATTGACATAACTTCCGACCTTTACATACAGCAATAGCTATGAGAGTCTTTATAGTTGTCATCTTTGCTATATTCTACTATAAGTGTCATCATATTCTACTCCATATTTCTGAGCATACCCTTTCACAACAAGTCTCGCTTTATACCTAGACACACTTCCATCTGCATACCTCTTTGTCTTGTAGACCCACTTGCATCCAATGATTTTTTTATTATTTGGTTGAGGAACCAAATCCCATGTCTCATTCTCCATCAATGGATCATACTCCTCCTGCATAGCTTTCTCCCAATTTTCCTTACCTTTGCCTCATCATATGTGGAAGGGTCTTCCTTTGCTTTCACCATATAAGCATAATCTTTAGTAGTCCAAAATGAAGTATTATGGGTTGCCATTTATGCCTTGATGATCTTCTGAGTTCTCCACTTCTTGAAGTTTCTGGTTCATCATATTCTGGATCAAACCTTGGCATTTCTTCAACTTCAACTTGTGCTTCATTATTCTCTTATTCATCAAATATTTGAACCTTTGATTTACCTTTCTTTTGATTCAATGTTTCTTCATCACCTGCATGATTATTACTTGTACCTGCATATTTAGTACCTTGCTCATCAAATGTAACATCCTTTTACACAAGGAATTGCTTTGTGGATGGACTCCACAACCTATAACCCATCTGCTTATCATCATAACCAATAAACACATACTTTTCAGCTTTAGGTTCCAATTTATGACTTAACTGAGATGGTACATATGCATAAGCCAAACATCCAAACACTTTGCAATGATCTAAGGTAGGTCTCTTACCCCACCATGCCTCATATGGTGTCATACCATTCAAAGCCTTACATGGAAGTCTGTTAACCAAATAAGTAGTATTCACAGCCTCGGCCCACAAATAATTAGGGTAATTTTTCTCTTTCATCATTGACCTTGCACTCAACAAGAGTTTTATTTCTCCTTTGTGCTACACAATTTTGTTGAGGAGAGTACCTACAATTAACTTCCCTTTTTATATCTGCATTCCATAAGTAATCACTGAAATCATTAGAGAAATACTCCCCCCCTCCATTTGCCCTTAGACTCTTCAATTTATGTCCTGAAACTCTTTTTGCATACACATGGTAATGTTTAAATGTATTGAACACCTCTGATTTATCTTTGATCACATATATAGTGATCCACCTGGTAGCATCATCAACATAAATCACATAATATCTCGAACCATTAGTGCTAAAGTACTTTGATGGACCCCACACATCTATATGCACCAATTCAAGCTTCTCTGAATACATGAAACCATGCTTATTATATGACTGCTTATGAGCCTAACCTAATTGACATGCTTCACATCTATATGTCATATGTTGACCTACAACATTAGGCAATCCAAGCACTGAACCATTGTTAATCATATCCTTAATACCTCTTTCATTGAAATGTCCAAGCCTTCTATGCCAAAGATCTAACTCAGAGATCTTATATCCTCCATAAGTGAAGAAGACATGACCAACATTGCCTTGAATCCTCAATGTGAAGAGCCTTCCTTCTTTCTTTCATGAAACAATTTGTTTATAGCCATTGCTAAGGTCTTCCAAAAAAACTCCATCATTAGTGAACCTCACTTCATAACCTTTCTCTACAATTTTATCAGATTCTTTGGGATTGTAGGAACATACAAAACCTTACTTAAAAGAGTGCTTCCATGCTTGGCCTTTACTGATCCAATGGAATTCATATTATGCTTTGTGTTATCACCTATTTGAACTACATGATTACTCACCTTATTCTCCAAACCAGTCATCAAAGCTATGTTGCCACTCAGGTGATTGCCACACCATGAGTCAATGTAGAAAACTCTTTGATCTTCACTTTGTTTTTCAAAAATTGCATTCATGATTAAGGTTGAATCCTCCTTCTGATCTGAAGCATAATTGTAGTAGGTATTCTTGTAGGATCAAATTTGAAATCCCCTTCTTGCATTTCTTCCAAAGAAGCCTCTATTACCTCTACCTCTAAAATTACCTCTCTGATTTCTCTCACCTCTTGCTCTTGAATTAAAGTTTTTATTATATCCTCCACCATTCTGATTATTATGCCAAAATTCATGAGCTAAATGATTAGTCTTACCACAAATCCAGTAAGCTTTAACACCATCTTTATTCCTTCTACCTCTTCCTCTTGCTTTGCCACCACCTCTTCCTCTTAGGAAGTTAGGTGGACTCATAGTGTATTCATCTTCATTCAATTGTTGCTTGCCTTTATTAATCTTCTTTTTATCCTTTGAATACATTGCCTGACCTGTACTTTTATCAACATCACCTTTGACATCCTTCTCAAAAGTTAGCATATGCCCTTGCAATTGATTCAAATCAGGAGTGAAATGATCTAGTGACAATTCAGTAGATAGAATGGCTTCCACTTCTCATCTCTTTTCAAACCTGTGAGAATTTGTCTTACAAATTTGTCCTCTTCAATGTCTCCATAAACTGCTCCTAATGCATTTGCAATGTCCTTCATTCTTGCTACATAATCAGAAATGGATTGAGAAGCCTTTTTCTTGAATGTGGTGAATTCTGCCCATAAAGATGCCTTCCTTGATTTTGTAGTGTTTTGGAAATGCTCCTCCAAAGCATTCCATATATCACTTGCACTTTCAAGTCCTCTAATGTGAGGTAGCAAGTAATCATTGATTCCCATGTAGATAATGCTCCTTGCTTGAGCATCCTTCTTCATCCATGTCTTCAATTCTGAGAGCTCTTCCCTAGTTGGAACACTAGGATCCCTAAATAATGGTTTTTCTTCTTCACTTGTAATATATCCTATCATGTCTTTGCTCATAAAATGAGCTTTCATCCTCATTGACCAAGCAAGCTAGTTTTCTCTATCCAATTTCTCTATCTGAAGAGGATCTCCCATATTTTCTTCACATATGCAATAAATTCTTCAAGATTTGTGAATAATAAATGTACCTTTACTTTGAATATAGTTCCTTTTGATCCTCTTGATAGCTTCTGGCCTCCTTCTCTAGCTTTCGCTTCAACCTTTCACCTTTTGAATTTTCAAGGATTGATTTTTTTTTTTTGCAATAGTCAAGGTCCTCCTTTCTTCAAATCTAATGACTCCTGCTTTGATACCACTGATGGAGAGTGTTAATCTCCAAAAGAAAAAGTTATCATTGATGTTAGAGCACCTATATATCAAGAACAACTCATAACCTCAATAAATTTTGGAAATCTATTGCCAAATTATCAAGAATTTAACTAACTCTGAAGAAACTGAATATTCAAAAACTTCTACTACATTTAACCCATTCATTGACTAACCAGATGTGTAAAGTTCTCTATCTATCTATCTATCTATCTATCTATCTATCTATCTATCTATCTATCTATCTATCTATCTATCTATCTATCTATCTATCTATCTATCTATCTATCTATCTATCTATCTATCTATCTATATATCTATCTATCTATCTATCTATCTATCTATCTATCTATCTATCTATCTATCTATCTATCTATCTATCTATTTTTCTGTCTATCTGTCTATCTGTCTATCTGTCTATCTGTCTATCTATCTATCTATCTATCTATCTATCTATCTATCTATCTATCTATCTATCTATCTATCTATCTATCTATCTATCTATCTATCTATCTATCTATCTTATATGCTTGGAAAAACTGAAGAAACTGAATATTCAAAAACTTCTACTACATTTAACCCATTCATTGACTAACCAGATGTGTAAAGTTCTCTATCTATCTATCTATCTATCTATCTATCTATCTATCTATCTATCTATCTATCTATCTATCTACATATCTATCTATCTATCTATCTATCTATCTATCTATCTATCTATCTATCTATCTATCTATCTATCTATCTATCTATCTATCTATCTATCTATCTATCTATTTTTCTGTCTATTTGTCTATCTGTCTATCTGTCTATCTATCTATCTATCTATCTATCTATCTATCTATCTATCTTATATGCTTGGAAAAATCATCAGTGAAAGAGGTTGTCTACATAGGACCACATAGATCACTGTGAACAAGCTGTAATTTTTGTGTAGCTCGAACAAAACCATCTTTTGGAAATGAGGAATGCTGCATTTTGCCCAAAATACAGCCTTCACATACATGTTTACTGGGTGCCTCAATTTTAGGCAAAGAGCACTCCATTTCAGATTTTTACAAGCGTAACAAACTAGCATAATTCAGATGACCAAAGGATGCATGCCAAAGCTTTGCATCTGACATAGCATGAGAATCATGTAGTGCACATCCTGAATCATTCACAGATCTTTCATAGTCTATGAGTTTATGGAGCCCATGACATAAAATGACAGAAGCAATAATCATGTCGCCATTTGACAGATCATGAATTGTATACCTGTCATCAACAAATTTCACTACCAAGCCAATCTTGGCTAAAGTCAAAACTGATAACAGATTCTTCTTGATCCCTAGCACAAATAGAGCCTTTGACAAAGTGAAAGAACTACCATCGGCAGTAGTCACAATGATCTTACAAACTCCCATGACAGGATAAGAGGAGTTGTTGCATGTGACAGTATTCCCTGTAGGGGCAGGCTCGAGTGAAGAGAAGAAACTGTGCTACGAGGTAATATGTTTGGTCGCCCCACTATCAAAGTACTAAATATCTGAGTCTACTGCGGACATGCACTGCTCATGAGAAGATGGGTCAAAATTGCAAACAGTAGTAAACGCCCATTCTTTTTCCTACACAAGATTAGTAGAATCTGTTTTTGGTGTAGAGGACTCTACAACAACCATTCCGGCCTCTTTCTTCTTTGCCTCTTTAGCAGCCAGTTTTGTATAGCTCTTAATGACATGATCATTTGCTTTACAATATTTACAAAACAATTTCTGCTTTTCTGATTTCTTCTCATCTTTGTCTTCCTTCTTCAAATGTGCAGCATTTGCAAATTTTTGCTTACTAGTAGATGAGCTCCATTTAACTTTACCTTTCTGACTAGCCAAGAAAACTTGATCTGCAACATGCATAATAGACTTGTTCTGCCTAGACTGATCTTCCTGCAATAGAAGAGAAACTAACTCCTCAAATGACAAGGCATTTGGATTGCCTTTCATCATCAAACAAAGAGTAGAAGCAAAACTCAAATATGAATCAGGAAGACCGTTCAGAACAGTCTGCACAAGTGAACTGTCAGGAAGAACTTCATCAGTAGAAATCAATTATTCCTTCAAATCCTTGATCTTTGTTAGAAAACTATCCATAGAATCACCTTCATTCATATGCTCACTCTCTAACTATTTTCAGTGGTAAGCAATATAAGCCTCATTCCTAGCCTGATACAATGTGGTAAGTGTATCCAAGGATCCTTAGCTATTCTGCAAGAGCAAAGGTGAGGAATAATGGCATGTTTGACAGACAAAGCTATCAATGCATGTGCCTAGGCATCTCTGCCATCCCAACAAATTTGCTCTGTAGTAGGTGCAACAAAAACCGCAGCACGAATAGGAATCTGCAAAATATCACCATCTTCGACACCTTCTACATCAGCTTCAATACTTGCAGTTGTAACAGTTGCAGGTGTGATAGGATGTTTTTCAACACCCTGCACAATGTTCCACATTCCTTTTGCAACTGATACATGTCACATCATATAAGCCCATAACAGGTAGTTGGTACCATCCAACTTATCCTCAACAGCCAACATATAGAATACATCACTGCTTTCATCCATGGCCAGTGACTAAAATACCTTGATGCAAAAAATCGACTATATCTCAAAAAGTTGAATAGAACTACCAGACAAATTCTGCTAAACCTGTTCTAGACTTTGAGACGCTTATATTGGCGGACCAAAATTGGTATATACCTTTGGCACAAAAAGACAAAATAGCTTGCACAAGTACTACAATAGTGCATTCGGAGGCCGAAACGAGCTCAGATCGCAATTTCAACACGACACAACAAAGCTGTATTGATCTTTGAAACACCCTGAGTATGCTCACCAAGATTCATGCGATTCTGAGACTGCAAACGGAGAGGTGTCGACAATGCCATAGATGAAGCGCCGACTTGCTCTGATACCAATTGTTGGAGTTAGACGTCTATGGAAGCATGCAAACAACACAAGGAAGAAGAAGAAGCTTGGAGCACAACACACAATACTAAATGTGTTACCACTAGAATTTACAAAGATAAGTAACCCGTTAGGGCTATAGGCATATATACATGCCGGGGGAAAAAACCTCCTAAAGAGGGAAAAAAGTGCCCCGGTGGTCCTAGTATGTTCACACACATCACTACCTAAATATATCAACATATACACATACGTATATGTAAAACACATATGTAGATACATAGACATCACACATACATGCATACATGCATACATGCATACATACATATACATGCATACACAATTATAAACATGCTTGCATATATCACACAAATGCACATGCATACATACATGTGTGCATGGTAACATATGCATATATATATATATATCACACGTGCACACACATGCACACACATATATACACATGAAACACACATATGTGCATACTAACATATGTATACATATTACACACATGAATACACACACATATCCATACATACATGAGAGAAATTTATCCTCGAAAATTAATCTATATACAAACTTTTAGGCATACCCCCGAGCTTCATGTTCTAACTTAAAAGAACATGTTTTCATCTCTCTGGTGGGATTCACCTATATTCTAGTTGAATAAAGGAGAACTTATTTTCTAATACCCATTCAAATGATTCAAGTTAACGATCGATAACTAGAGTAGGATCTAATATGTAATCTACTTGTGTTTTCATTATTACCATCATTTTGGTAAGACATCAATATAGTCTCATCTTCATTATCTTTACTAATTTCTATTATTTCTTATATTGTTAAATCTGTGTTCTCATAAATGACATCATCTATTGATGGACTAATATCGATTTTTTGTAATTCTTCTTCATCATCAGTAGAATCAACATGTAGAGTATTATCGTCTTCGTCAAGTAGATTATTATCATTGTCATGTACAAAGATTCTAATTTCTCTTTGAGATGTCGATATATAAATATCTGAGGATGAATCATCAACATGACTTTCTTCGATCTCTATAACAATAAAGTGTTCAATTGTGGTAGTCATGTCATAGTCTTGTCGTAGTCCTGCGTGGTCCCGAGGAGTCCCCTCACTTTTGGGAGGCTCTACACAGATATCGAGGACCTGACTCAGAGTACACGTGCGCCTTCTCTCTCTGCACGGAGATCCAAGTCTTCATACTTTCGCCCAGCCACGTAGTGCCCTTCCATTCTCTCTTAATGTGATCTATATTGAGTATGACCCATGGTCCCTCACATGAGTGCCACTTGGCACTCAAGTGAGTATACTTCTTTACAAAGCTAAGAGGTAGTTCATGTGAAGAGATGGATAGGTATGTGCTTGAAGATGAAGAGGTGTTGCAAAATCCTTGATCTACACCAGCCAAATGAACTCCAGGAGTATATGGTGGGCCCTTTTAGCTTGTCAATGGATGTATTAGACACCCTATGTACCTTGGAAGATCACTCTCAAAAAGATAGATCAAAACAGATAAGTTGGAGTTAGCTCAGAGGTGAAAAATTGCTATTCTTGGTTCATACACCTGTCCACTGTTTTACATAATTCTCTGAGCACAGCAGCAATTAGCTCAATTCCTCTTGGGGAAGTCTAGGCAACTTAAAGAGCTAACTTTCAAGAGTAATCCCATCAAAAATAATGAACCACACACTGAGAATGAGTTTTAACAAGTGATGACATCATCCCGATTTTCACGGGCTGCTACAGAAATAGACCAGTGAGCAGACAAATCAACATAACTCAAAATGTAGAAATCCAATGATTATGAAAATTTTTACGGTTATACTAAACAGTACGCTGAATCCAACAAGCTTTAAATCACTGAATTTGGATAAGTAACCACTGAGAAATGGCTCTGACAAGATGAGTGAAAAAGTCGGGTACCTGACAGAGAAGTGAAGATGAACAGACCCTGTTGACTTCAAATGAACATAACTGAAGATTGCAACATCCAAATGACATGAAAATTTGTGAGCATATAGTAGACTTATAGAGCTAACTTTAACAAGTTAAATCACTGAAAATGATGCACCAAGCTCAGAGAAAACATCTCTGCAAGCTGATTGAGAAAACCGAGAGTAATGGTAGTGAGTAGTACACTTCACAAGAACATGGAAAGATGAAACCAAATAATCATGAAAATGAAAGTATATTTCTTGTACAATACAATGACTTACTGATACATATGTGTGCCTTATAATCACACCTTGATATGGCATAAAGCTCAGCTCTTGGAGGTCTTCACATAGGTCTCTCTAACCACGACTAAAACTGCCATCTATTTATAGTTGAGTTTGGGAGGCTAACTTCCCTCAATCACTCTCCAATCGATCAATGATTGATTTGATTCTCTACCTACCACAAATCACGAATTCGTGGCTCCTCTTTCCATTCTTGATCAAGTGGACTCAACCACTTAAGATTCTCTTACTTTTACATTAAGTAAACTCTTCAAAAGTTACAAGAGGTAGTTCACAAGTGAACTTTACATAGTCTTGTTTTTAAAGCTTCTTCTAAGACTTTGTGAGACTCAAGCCAATACTTAGGCTTGTCATAGACTTGCTCCAACAGCTCCCCCTCAAGCCAAGTATGCTTGAGGTCTTCAATCTTCCAAGATTACCTGCAAACCTATCATAGCCTTGAATTTGCAAAGCTTTGTACCATCCAATGCTTTGGTTAGAATATCTGCACATTGTTGATGAGTGGACACATATGATATTTGAATCTCTTTGCTTAGAACCTTCTCTCGTACATAGTGATAATGAACTTCAATATGTTTAGTCCTTGCATGAAAAATAGGATTAGCAGCCAAGTGAATAGAACTCATATTGTCACCAAAAATAGTTGGAGTTCCAAACTCCAATCCAAGATCTTTGAATAATGTCTTCATCCACATAGCTTCTTGTGTAGCTATGGCAAGACCTCTATATTCAGCTTCAGTAGAAGAGAGAGCAACTGTGGGTTGCTTCTTGGATGACCATGAAATAAGCTTTGAACCTGCAAATGTAAGATAACCTGAAGTGCTCCTTCTATCTTCCTTGGAGCCAGCCCAATCTGCATCAGAAAATAGCTTCAAACCTAAATCAGATACATAAGGATAATAAAGTCCTTCATTTATGGTTCCTTTGAGATACTTGAGAATCCTTTTGGCAGCATCCATATGTGGTTTCCTTGGTGTGTGCATAAATTGGCTTAGCACACTCACACTGTAACATATATCTACTCTTGTCAATGTGGCATAGTTGAGACTACCCACTAGACTTTGATATGATGTGATGTCCTCTATGAGTTCACCTTCATGTGAGCTCAATTTGTGATTGACCTCCATTGGAGTACCTGCAATCTTACAATCTTGCATCTTGAATTTTGCCAACATGTCCTTAATGTACTTCCTTTGAGTGAGAAACAAACCATGATCTTTGTAGACAACTTCCAAACCTAGGAAGTAGGTAAGTGAACCCAAATCACTTATCTTGAACTCTTCTCTCATCTGATCTTTGATCTTCTTCATACCATCTGCATCATTTCCTGTCAATATAATATCATCTACATATACACATAGATAGATGACCTCGGAATTACTCTTTTTAATAAAGAGTGAAGGATCTGCCTTGCTTGGTTGAAAGCCTTTGTCCTGCAAGAATGAAACAAGCCTGAAATTCCAAGCTCTTGGAGCTTGCTTGAGACCATACAATGCTTTGTTAAGTTTACACACATAATCAGGATAAACTTGATTCTCAAAACCAGGTGGTTGTGCCATATATACCTCTTCTGTTATCCAACCATTCAAGAATGCATTCTTTACATCTAGTTGAAGTATCTTCCAATTCTTGGAAGAGGCAATACTAAGCATCAGAATTCTTCTTGAGTTTATAGACCCATCTTGAGCCTATTACCTTCATGGATGAAGTCTTGGGCACCAAATCCCAAGTGTTGTTTTCCTCAAGTGCTTCAATCTCTTCCTTCATGGCATGCTTCCATTCTGTTTTTGCTTTGGCCTCTTCAAATGATGATGGCTCCTCTTGGTTTATGTCCTGTGCTATGTAGATAGAATGTTTAGTTACTAATGAGGTGTCAAACCCATACCTTTCTGGTTTTTTCTTTTCCCTCATAGATCTTCTTAGGCCATGATGTGATGATTCTGCCTCATGTCCAAGTTCCTGCAATTTTGCTTTACCTTTAGACTTCCATGCTTTGATCTTTTCCATGTGAGATTCTTCATCATCCTCTGAGGTGTCTTGTTCTTCAATCTTTGATTGTTCTCTACCAAGCTTTGGAAAATCTTCTTCAAGATCATATGGTAAATTGATCTTCCTACATGAATCTTCATACCATGAATTGTTCTCATCAAAAACTACATCTCTGCTTACCAAGAATCCTTTGTTGGTAGGGTTGTATAACCTGTAGCCCTTTTGATTGTTGTCATATCCAATAAATACACACCTTTCTGCCTTTGGATCCATCTTGCCTCTAATCTGTGAAGGAACATGAGCAAAAGCAATACATCCAAAAATTTTACAATGATCTAAGCTTGGTCTTCTTCCATTCCAAGCCTCATATGGAGTCATCCCATCAAGGGATTTTGAAGGCAAGCTGTTAATCAGTAAGTGGCTGTAGATACAGCCTCAGCCCATAAGTAATTAGGTAAATGCTTTTCATTTAACATAGACCTTGCAGCTTCAACAATTGTCCTATTCCTCCTTTCTGCCACTCCATTTTGCTCAGGAGTGTACCTTGTAGTTACCTCTCTTTTGATTCCTCTTTCTTGAAGAAAAGAATCAAACTCATGGGAGAAATATTCTCCCCCTCCATCTGACCTTAGCCTTTTTAGTGATTTACCTGTTTGATTCTCCACAAGAGCCAAATATCTTTTGAAACATGAAAAAACTTCATCTTTGTGTTTCATAAAGAATAGGATAGTCCATCTGCTGCAATCATCAATAAAGGAAACATAATACCTTGATCCAGATATTGAAGCTTCCTTGCTAGGTCCCCATACATCTGTATGAACCAACTCCAAGAGATCTCCATGCATATAACCTTTCTTCATGAATGGTAACCTGTGAGACTTTCCAAATTGACATGCACTGCACTTATAAATCATATGTTGTTTTGACAAATTAGGAAGTCCAAGTACACTTTGGTCCCTGCAGATTTGCTTTAATGACCTTTCACCAATATGTGCTAACCTTTTGTGCCATACTTCCAATTCTGTGAGTGTCTGACTACCATAATTAAAGAGAGCAATGTTTCTAGTGTCCTGTAATTCAAATGTGAACAATCTACCTGTCTTTTCACCTTTTGCAATTCTTCTGAATCCTTGACTTGGATCTTCAACAAATGCTCCTGCTTTTGTGAACCTGACTTGCAACCCTTTCTCTACTATCTGCCCAACACTTATCAAATTCTTTGTAATGGTAGGGACATAGAGTACCTTACTGAGTAGGTTGATGTTTCCATCAGGTGCTTTGACATTGCCTATTTTCTCCACAGGATGTTTTGTATCATCTCCTGTTTGTACCTCATGCTTATTCCTTGGATCTTCTAAATCTGATAGGAGTGCCACATTTCCTACCACATGATTTGAACAACCTGAATCTATGTAGAAAACATGCTCATCAGATTTACCTTGTGGCATAGCCATGTTCATGATCAATAATGAATCCTCTTTGTTTGAGTCTTCTGTGTAGTTATTGTAGTCTCTCCTTCCTTTGTAGCCTCCTTGATAGTTTGAATGATTGTAGTTGTTGTAGTTGCCATGGTAGTTGTTGAACCTTCCTCTTGAGTAGCCATAACTTCCTCTATTGTATCCTCTGCCTCTTTGATTCCTGGAATTCCTAAAGCAATTTTCAGTTGTATGATTAGTTAATCCACAAATAGAACATGAGTTGGAGTCTTGGGATCTCCCCCTGCCTTGTCTACCTCCTCTTCCTCTACCTCTGCCATGTCTTCCTCTACCTGCATAGTTAGCTTGATATGTACCTGCTTCATCATCCACTTTCTTTGCCTTTCCTTTGTTATCTTTAGACTTGCTTTTATTCGTGTATAAAGCTGAAGATTGATTACCTTTAGAGCTTTCTCCATTTTTGATAAGCTTTGCCTCTTGAGTAAGTAGTTGTCCAATGAGTGTGTTGAAATGAGGTACATGCATGTCCATGTACAAATCCATAGCTGTGGTGAATGCTTCCCACTTGTCATCTGCCTTCAAGCCATTGATGACCTTCCTTACAATTTACTCTTCATCTATTACCTCTCCAATGCTTCCCAACTGATCTGCTATGTCCTTGAGCTTTGTGACAAAATCAGTCACATTTTGTTTGGGAGCCTTCTTGAGAGTTGTGAAATCCAGCCATAGTTGATGCTTTCTAGCTTTGGTACTTGAAGAAAAGAAAGCTTCAAGTGCATCCCACACTTCCTGAGATGTCTTACAACTTCTAATGTGAGGCAACAAAAAATCTGAGATAGAGTTGAGGAGATAAGACCTTGCAAGTGCATCCTTGGAGGACCATGTGCTCAATCTTTCTTGCTCTTCTTGTGTTGGTTGACTTTTGTTCCTGAAACTTGGCATAACTTCATCTCCAGCCACATAACCATATAAACTTCTACCTTGGAGATAGGCTTCCATTCTTAATGACCAAGCTGAGTAGTTACCTCTGTCTAATTTGTCAATTGATGAAGGAAATCCATCTACCATGTTGTCCAACCTTGCTCTGATACCACTGTGAAGAGATGGATAGGTATGTGCTTGAAGATGAAGAGGTGTTGCAAAATCCTTGATCTACACCAGCCAAATGAACTCCAGGAGTATATGGTGGGCCCTTTTAGCTTGCCAATGGATGTATTAGACACCCTATGTACCTTGGAAGATCACTCTCAAAAAGATAGATCAAAACAGATAAGTTGGAGTTAGCTCAGAGGTGAAAAATTGCTATTCTTGGTTCATACACCTGTCCACTGTTTTACATAATTCTCTGAGCACAGCAGCAATTAGCTCAATTCCTCTTGGGGAAGTCTAGGCAACTTAAAGAGCTAACTTTCAAGAGTAATCCCATCAAAAATAATGAACCACACACTGAGAATGAGTTTTAACAAGTGATGACATCATCCCGATTTTCACGGGCTGCTACAGAAATAGACCAATGAGCAGAAAAATCAACATAACTCAAAATGTAGAAATCCAATGATTATGAAAATTTGTATGGTTATACTAGACAGTAAGCTGAATCCAACAAGTTTCAAATCACTGAATTTGGATAAGTAACCACTGAGAAATGGCTCTGACAAGATGAGTGAAAAAGTCGGGTACCTGACAGAGAAGTGAAGATGAACAGACCCTGTTAACTTCAAATGAACATAACTGAAGATTGCAACATCCAAATGACATGAAAATTTGTGAGCATATAGTAGACTTATAGAGCTAACTTTACCAAGTTAAATCACTGAAAATGATGCATCAAGCTCAGAGAAAACATCTCTGCAAGCTGACTGAGAAAACTAAGAGTAATGGTAGTGAGTAGTACACTTCACAAGAACATGGAAAGATGAAACCAAATAATCATGAAAATGAAAGTATATTTCTTGTACAATACAATGACTTACTGATACATATGTGTGCCTTATAATCACACCTTGATATGGCATAAAGCTCAGCTCTTGGAGGTCTTCATATAGGTCTCTCTAACCACGACTAAAACTGCCATCTATTTATAGTTGAGTTTGGGAGGCTAACTTCCCTCAATCACTCTCCAATCAATCAATGATTGATTTGATTCTCTACCTACCACAAATCACAAATTCGTGGCTCCTCTTTCCATTCTTGATCAAGTGGACTCAACCACTTAAGATTCTCTTACTTTTACATTAAGTAAACTCTTCAAAAGTTACAAGAGGTAGTTCACAAGTGAACTTTACATAGTCTTGTTTTTAAAGCTTCTTCTAAGACTTTGTGAGACTCAAGCCAATACTTAGGCTTGTCATAGACTTGCTCCAACAGTTCACACCTCTTACAAAGGTCCATGAGTTATTCTCCATGTAACATTTCCTTCCCCTTAACTCCATTTTGTCCTCAAAATGGTATTGGGAGGTCTGGCAAAAAGAGAGAAATAATAGAACACCACTCCCACTATATCCCCATGTATAAAAATACATGGTCCTGTCTCCGTGTTGTTTCCCCATATCCTTCCCCTTAAGAAAACTCTTGGGAAGGTAATCTAAAACTGGGAAACCGCCTCTGAAGGGTGCTAACCTGCTCCCATGTGGCACTATCTTCTGAACTATCTTTCCACTTTACTAGACACTCTTTATACAAGTGGCTTCTTGTCTGTTTCTCTCGAGTGTTAGTATGCTCTCCGGCTCATGTGGAGTAGATTGAAGAGAAATAGGCTCTACTACCTCACTATCTAGAATGAGGTTGTCAGATTCACCTAGCCTTTTCTTAAGCCGGCTAACATGAAAAATTGGATGGATCTGACTATTCTCTGGAAGTTGGAGCTGGTAAGCCATCTTTCCTATTCTCTTAAGTATTTGGAAAGGTCCACAATACCTAGGAGATAGTTTTGGACAAGGTCCCGTCTTCATGGTTTCAGACCTAGATGGAACTCTAAGATAGACCTGCTCTCCTACCTCAAAGTTCATATCTCTCCTTTGAGGGTTAGCATAGGCTCTAGCTCTATCCTGAGCTCTCCTAATGATGTCCTTAGCAAGTCTAAGCATATCGTTCATCTCTTCTAAGAAGTCCTTTGCAGCTTGAACTTTCTCATTCTGCAAGCCTATTGCATAAGGAGCTCTTGGTTGAAACCCATACATAAGCATAAATGGACTATGCCGAGTGGAAGAGTGCTTGGCACTATTATATGCAAACTCTACTATAGGTAAGTACTCTTCCCAATAAGTTTGCCTTTCATTCACATATGCTCGAAGCATATCCTCTAGTATTTGGTTAACCCTCTCGGTTTGCCCATCCGACTATGGATGCTCGGCCGTACTCAGGCTAAGTTTCGTGTCCAACCTTTTGAAGACCGCTCTCCAAAATGACTAGTAAATTTCCTATCTCGATCGGAAACTATGTCTAAAGGAAGACCATATAACCGATATAGGTTCTCCACAAAAAGTCTAGCCAACTCTGGTGTCTTCACTGTAGTACGTGTCAAAATAAACCTAGCCATTTTGGTTAACCTATCCGCAATTACCCAGATTGATTCATGCCCTCTCTGTGTCTTAGGTAATCCAACTATAAAGTCCATGGAGATACTCTCCCACCTCCCATTAGGAATATCCAATGGGTGGAGTACTCCTCCAATCCTCAACCTCTCAGCTTTGTTGACCTGGCATTTATTACATTTAAGCACATACTCTAGGACGTCCTTATGAAGTCCGGGCCAATAAAACTGCCTCTTAACAAGATCATAAGTCGTGTTAACACCTGGGTGTCCTGCACTCGATGTGTCATGACACTCATATAAAATATGCCGTCTCAACTCAATATCTCTAGGGACACACACCTTTCCTTTATATAACAGATATCCATCATGGACATTGTAATTCTTCCACTTGAATCCTTCTTGAGTACCCGTCGATACTCCATCCTCACTGGAAACCCGTATATCATGATCCCCCTTCTCTATGGCTTCCCAAATCTCGGAATATGCAGGATCAAGCCTACATTTTCCTCTAATGGATTCAAGTATCTCACTAGTGATCTGAGTAAAACTCAATCCATTGAGCATAGGCATGCGGCTAAGTGAATCAGCCACTACATTAAACTTTCCCTTCCTATGCCTAAGCTCATAATCAAACTCTTGAAGGGTCTCTGCCCACCGGGCCTTACGACCTTTAAGGTATGTTTGATTAGAGAGCCACTTAATGCTCTCTTGATCAAACACTATCGTGACTTTGGCACCATATAAATAATGGCGCCACTTCTTTAGAGCATGGACATTTGCATACAACTCCTTCTCATAGACAGAGTAATTCTTCTGAGCCGATTCTAGTTTCTTGCTCTCAAAAGCTACTGGTCGACCATTCTGAACTAGAACCGCTCCTATAGCAAAGTCAATCGCGTCAGTCTCAACCACAAATGGTTTGTTGGGATCTGCTATGTGTAAAAGTGGAGCTATAGCAGTTGCTACTTTCAACTTTTCCATACTTTGCTTCTGTTTGTCTCCCCAATGAAAGGCTTTCCCTTTCCCTTTAAGTTGTTCCATCATCGGGACAGCAATCTTGGCATAGTTCTTTATAAATCTTTGATAGAAACCTGATAAAGCTAGGAAGATCTGGAGCTCTTCCAGGTTCCTTGGATGTGCCCATTCCATAATAGCCCTTACTTTTTCAGGCTCCATCTGGATTCCATCCTGGGAGACTATATGCCCAGGGTATCTAACCTCTTTCTTGAAAAATTCACACTTTGATTCCTTAGCAAAGAATGAATTTTCCCTTAGCACTTGAAATACTTTCCTCAAGTGTTCCAAGTGCTCCTTTTCTAATGTATAGATCAGAATGTCATCTAGGAAGTCTACTACAAAGTGTCCTAGATAAGGCCGTAAAACACTATTCATGAGTTTCATGAAAGTGGCAGGAGCATTGGTCAGACCAAAAGGCATCACCAAAAACTCGTAGTGCCCATATCTAGTTCTAAATGCAATCTTAGGGATATCCTTTGCCCTAATCCTGATCTAAGGTCAAGCTTGGTAAAATACCTAGCTTGATGTAACTGATCAAATAGGTCTTCTAATCTATGCATTGGAAACCTATTTTTGATAGTTACCTTATTAAGTGCTCTATAGTCTATACATAGTCTCATAGAGCCATATTTATTTTTAACTAGGAGCATTGGCGATGCCCAAGGTGAGTTACTAGGTTTAATGAAGCCCTTATCTAAATAATCTTGCAATTGCTTCTCAACCTCCTCATGCTAAGAAACACTAAGCCTATAAGGTGGTATGCAAATAGGGTTAGTGTTAGTAACAACCTCTATGCCATGGTCAATGTCCCCTCTCTCAGGTGGTAGCCCTCTAGGTAAGTCAGTGGGAAAAACATCTCTATAGTCAAACAAAAGATCCTTAAAACTTTTAACAACACACTCTTGCAAAAAAGAATAGTAGAAAGTCCTGTTCATGTTTACATTCATAGCATGAAAATATACATCATATGAGTTGTCTGTACAATGCTCCATACCATGACTATACAATAAAAACATATCATGTACATGCTGAGAATAACAAAGACTATACAACTCTAGTGATGAAATGAGAGGTGCACTAGGTACATCTCTCTCTCCCTGAATACAAACTTTACTTCCATTCTTTTCAAATTCGAGTGTGTTGTTTTGATAGCTTCGTTTAAGTGTGTCCCCCAACCCCCATAGCCACTCTCTTCCTAAGATTAGATCTGTCCTCTCCATATTCATAATTTGGAAGTCCATATAATCTGTATAATCCTGCATCTTGACTTCCAAATTGGATACCATAGTATCCCATATTCTTTTATCTTGCCCTTGCATCATAGATACAATGTATTTATGTGCACTAGGCTGCTGAGGAATCTTTAATTTCTTGACCAAAGGATAGTTTATAAAATTATGAGTGGCAGAGTCATCTATCATGACCCGCACCCTAGTCCTGTATACACTACCATGTAGTTTAACGTCATGTGGTCCAAACTGCGGTGACCACAATGAATGAGTCAAAAAACAGGTGTGCTCTATATCCTCGTGCATCACCTCCACTCCCTTGCAGCTAGAGCTACCATGAATAGGAAGGGTCTGCACTAGCTGGACCGTCTTTTTGCCCTTTTCGGGGGTCGTACTAGACTCTGGTCCCTTTTTCTTTCGTTCCCCCTTCTTGAGTGGATAGTTCCACTGTGAATGGCTAGGAGATAGGCACCTAAAACACAGGTTCTCTTGTTTGGCCCTCTCAAACTGGTCTATAGATAATCTAGGCCCTTGTGATCTTTGTTTTTTAATAAAAACTTTGTTTTTTCCAAAAGACAACTTCTTCTGGAATTTAGTCGTACTAAGAGGCTTGAGGGGCTGATCCGTCTCCATAGGAGTATACTGAGGACGGTTATGGTCCTCATATATTTAAGCATACTTGATCGCCTCCTCAAACGACTTAGGCGCATTCCTTCTGACTTCCCTCTTTATGGCTTTATCCAAGCCCCTAACAAACCCTCTGGTCTTTTGGAAATCATCTAGGTCCTTAAGTTTCAAAATGATCTCTCTATAGTGGGATAGGTAGACCGAAAGAGGCCTACCTCTCTGTGTAATCCTATCCCACTCATCCGAATTCCTCTCTTCCTCATTCTCAGGAAGAAACTCTTTAAGAAAAAGAGTCTCAAACTGACTCCAGTCAGTAGGGATAGAGTTTGCCTCCTTAAGACTCATCCACCACTTGTAAGCACGCGGGCCGAGGGAGAGACTCGCCTCTAGCACACAGTACTCTGGTGGGGTGCCCTTCAATTGATGCAAATCATGCCACTTTTGTAAAAAAGTGTAGATTGCATCCTTGTTCCTACCTCGGTCATCCCTCGTAAAGATAGGTGGCTTCAAGTCTTTCAGGAGGGGAGCTTCCCTAGAGCTCTCTCCTTTGTGTTTACTAGGAAGAGAAGTATATTTCCTAGTAATCTCTAGAGGAATAGGAGGGGTCTCTCTTTCCTGCCTAGCTAGGAAAGAGGTGACACTAGTCTCAAGTGAGATCATTTGAGACTTAAGCTGCTGTATAAGAGATGTGATGCTACCAAGATCTTTCTCTAATTTAAGGGTTTGCTCTTTCAAGTCTATGAATTGGTCACGAGTGACAAATTCATCTAAAAGTTCGTCATATGTTTATTCTTCCTGTAAAGGCTCTTTTTCTTCTAGGTTCTCTTCTATTTCTTGCCCTAATTCTACTTCTTCCATTCTAGAATCAGGATCCTCTAATTGTTGTTTAGATGGAGAAGTATTTTCAACTACTTGTTTGCCTTTAGATTCCATGTTTTACTACCCTTCTCCCGTTTGCTAACTAGAGTATATGAAAATGAATTGAAGTAAAGCTCAAATATGCAAGAAGAAGAGAAATATATCACAAGAGCACTTCCCTAATACAAAATTTGAGTTGCGGAAGCGAAATCCAAATGATCCTCGAAGCTTTAGATCGCGGATTTTGAATTGTCGCCAGGCCCAAACGAAAATTGGAAATGTCCGGTTGGTCATCCGAGGAGGTTCTAAACACCGTAAACCATCCAAAACAATGCCAAAACCACGTGGGAATAACCCCAACCAAGAAAACTGAGTAAAACTGAGCAACTTCAAAGATTTAACAATCCTTGCCAGTCGAAGAAGTGTAGCTAAGCACCTGTACTTCAAAAATTTGAGACTATCCCAAGTGAAAAAAGTGAATTTGGACAACGAATGATGAAAAACTAGGCTCGAGAGTGGCTGCCTAGTTCCTACTGAAGTAATGCAGAGAGATTTTGGTGGGGCAAATCTCATCCAAATCCAACATTGATGGTTTCTGACCCAAGCTTAGGAATATAGATTCGAAATATGACCAAGATCTTTGAAATCCGATGTCGCATGAGGAAGCTATGGTGCGGAGAAGCCGGGTAGGTCAAGAGTAGGAAGTGAAAATGTTAATCTTCTTGGAGGAGTGACTTTGAGAAGCTCAAAACTAAGTGACTGAAGCTTTTTTGAATCGACCCAAAACCCATATCCCATCACCACAGCCCATAATACATAGGTGCATCATAATTTTCCCAAAAGTTTGGCTCATAGCATCACTTTTCCACTCCAAAATTCCAAAAAAATTTCAAAAATTTATCTCCTTGCTTAGCTTGAGTTTACTGTCACAAGAGAAAAACACTTGGACTGTTGATGGAGGGGACTTTTATCCCACATAGGCACGTGTTGCAGCCTTCTAGGGAGATATAAACCAAGTTGAAGCCTTTACTTGATTACCAAAGAGGAGGGGAGGAGGGAAACCAGTCGTCGGCTGCTGCTTTGCCCATCTTGGCATTCGTCGACTGCGTCCTATCCCGCCTATGGCTGTTGCCGCGATCGTCGTCTGGCTCTGAAACCAGTGTGGTAGTCTTGTCGTAGTCCTGTGTAGTCCTGCGTGGTCCCGAGGAGTCCCCTCACTTTTGGGAGACTCTACACAGATATCGAGGACCTGACTCAGAGTACACGCGTGCCTTCTCTCTCTCTACACGGAGATCCAAGTCTTCGTACTTCCGCCAAGCCACGTAGTGCCCTATTATTCTCTCTTAATGTGATCTATATTGAGTATGACCCATGGTCCCTCACATGAGTGCCACTTGGCACTCAACTGAGTATTCTTCTTTACAAAGGTAAGAGGTAGTTCACACCTCTTACAAAGGGCCATGAGTTATTCTCCATGTAACATCAATCAATGATTGAACTCTAGGTTGAACATGAATGACTTGCCACCAAGGACGAGCATCACGGTTTTTATAAAAAAGATGCTTGTTCAATATGCCTAGAAAGAATATATAGTTCTCTAGTTAATCACATTATTTTCAAAGAATCAATTACCCAAACCTAGATAATTCCCTTCTTAATGTGGAATTACTACCTTTATACTTAGCTCAAAACCAATCAATCTTCAAAATAACCTATCAAAATATAAAAAAAACAAAAATTCATGATTATGTGCTTAAAAAAACAATAAACTATATCATAAAAATTTTTTTAAAAAAATTTACCTATTTGAACATACAAAATGATATTTCGTAGATATCAACAACAATTTCTACGTAGCCAAGTTTGCTATCTATAAGGTTCGTATCTTTTGATCTAGCAAGTGATAGTTACTTGAAAGAAGCAATAATGCTAGAATCCTCTATTTTACATAAAGAATCACCCATTTTGATTCTAATATGTTGTCCAAAATCCCACATATTTGTGAACATTCGAGTCTGCAATAAAAATCAAATTATTAAAGAGAAACTAATATACATATATGTGAACAAATAGAATATATTAAAATTAAATTACCTTTCTTTCACAACTTATCATTTAGCTCCCTCTCCTCATCTCCGATTTGTTCATTTTTTACATTGGCTTGTTGCATACGAGTATATAGTCAATCTGTGAAAGAATATATATTTGTATTCTCATTACCATCAAGATTATGTCTAGATTTTTTGTTTCTCCATCTTTTACTTTGGAGATTTCGAAGCTCATGTTCATACTTTCTAATGAAGGCTTACATGCATTTGCTATTATATGCTACAAAAGTAGAAACATCACTTTTTTTTTTAATGTAAATTGAAATGGAATTCCCTTTCTTGATAATACCTCATCTATTATTTTTGAAGAAGACTCATTGGTCCATGCACGTGGATCTTCTTCATGAACTCTTTCAAGGTATTTGCTAACATAGTACATGCACTCCTCAAGCATCCATCCCTTTGCCATAGATCCTTCTAATTTTGCTCTTTGTCGCACATAACCTTTTAATATTCCCATAAATCGCTCGACTCAAAACATCCATCGAGTGTTTACAACATCTACAATCTTTATTTCATCCAAAAGGTGGACTAATAATGAACTTGAATATCAAAAAATGATGTTGGAAGCTCTTTCTCCATCAAACGTAGTAGCTCCCTGCATTCACATTTCTTTTGTGGGAAAGAGTCTTTATCAATCTCTTTTGATGTAATCCACCTATTATTATCATAAATCAAGTTATAAAGAAATTATTTAATAAATAAAAGATAACGAATAGTCTTATATATTAAATATAAAAGTATGATAATTACCTTATAAGCAATCCAAGACAATAGATCACATCTCCTACTCCTTTCTTTGTACATCCATCGATAACCAGAGGTAGATTGTGCTTCAAAAAGTTATGCCAATCATGTGTCTTTAACCCAGATAAGCTCCTTTCATCCATAGTAAACATGTTTTTGAAAGATGCTCGATATCATATAGGTGTTCGAATCGATTGAATCCTATTGTTGATGGATTGTATCTCTTTTGTTGTAAGTATCCAAAGAGCACGTGCATAAGTTTTTTCTTGTCGATTTCTATCAAAAATTGGCCATAACTCTATTTTTGACTTTTGCTTCTTTAAATCATTTCTTGATGCTATTGTGTCTTTTAATCCAAGAACATGTTGCCATAATGAATAACCAATATTCTTGAATATATGCATAGGATCAAGAAGATACAGACCTTTAACTCTCTCCAATACTCCAAAGAATACCATATTAGCATATTCGCTCTTAGGAATGAGAGAATATCTCCTAGATTAGTGGGATCACTTTTTTAGTGAGAGCCAAATTTGAATTCTTTTTTAAATTTGAAGAAAGTGCTTATAAAAGGACTTGTAATCCCGTGGCATTTGTGCCCCCATTCTTGAGCTTATTGTTGATCAATTGTATAGCTTGAGTAGTTTACACCATACCCTACTCTTCTCACTATCATTGGGCATCATCTCTATGCCAATGATCATGTACAACATTGTTCCACAATACATTACATCATTGATCATCTCTGTTCATCTCTCTGCTATGACTACTCAAAACAGTGTACTTTGAATGATCATATCTCATTGACTTCTTATCCATTTTCAGTGTTTTATAGCTTGTTGGAACTAGCTCAAAGTCTACTTTAGGCTAGCTTGAGAGAATTTGCTTCAGCCAATTGAGAGAAAATAGCTTCAAAGTGCTCATTGTTCTTGTACTATACAGTCCCTAAAAAGTCGGGGGTAAGCCTTTGGTTGCTAAATCAATTTATCAGTGTATGGTTTATCATTTTTAGTGAGTCCACTTGTAATCACTAGCTATCTAAGCTAGTTAAATACCCACAAAAGGATTTTGATCAATTGTTACTGTACTATGAGCACTCAGCAAAAGATCCAGCAAGTGTCAAGACCGAAATAGCAAGTTTTTTTTCAGTAGCTAGTTCCAAAGTTATCTGGTTTGATTCAATTGTTTGAAGCATCATCTCCACAGTACATAGGTACTTTATTTGTGTCATTTGCAAGGTAAGAGGGCCTAAAACATAATCCTGAAGAGAAATAGGGCAGGTACAAAGCAGGATTTGGCAATACCACCTCACTTCCTTGAGGTATCCATCCATCTCTTCCAATATCGGTATCAGAGCAAGTTGAGGTAAAATGGGAGATGGTTTCCCTTCTTTTCGTGATAAATTGGACAGGAACAACTATCAATCATGGTCCTTGAGGATGAAGATATATTTACAAGGAAGGAGTTTCTATGGATACATATCAGGAAATGAGGAGATGCCCATTTTCAGAAGCAAAGGACAACCTACAAGAGAGGAGCTTGAAAGGCTCAACTCATGGTGTGCCAAAGATGCTTTAGCAACGTCATATCTACTTAACTCTATCTCTGAATTCCTACTTCCACACATTAGGAACTGTAAAATTTCCCAAGAGCCTTGGGATACATTGTCTTCATACTTTTTTTCCAATACAAGAGCTAGAAAGAATCGATTGTGGATTGAGTTTACCACTCAAAGGAAGCAACCCAAGCAAAGTGTTTCAGAGTATGTGACCAATGTTAAAGGTTTGGCTGACCAATTGGCAATCATAGGAGAGGAGATTGAAGAGGAGAAAATAGTGAGTCAAATAATCAATGGCATCAAGGCAGATGATAAGTGGGAAGCCTTCACAACTGCTATGGACCTTTATATGGACATGCAGATTCTAGACCTAACCACACACATGGGACAACTTTTTACCTATGAAGCCAAGCTCAACAAAAATGGATAACCATCAAGAGGTAACAACTCTTTTGCCCTATATACAAATAAAGGAAAGTCTAAAGATAAAGGAAAGAGCAAGAAAGTAGAGGATGAATGTACTACTTCTCAAGCTAATTATGCAGGGAGAGGTGGAAACTCAAGAGGTAGGGGTAGAGGAGGTAAGCAAGGTAGGGGGAGACCTTTCAAATCTTCCCCATGCAATATATGTGGGTTGTCTAATCATACTATAGATGAGTGCTATAGGAACTTCAAGAATCACAGAGGAAGAGGATATCAAAGAGGTGGCTACTCACAATCAAGCCAAAGATTCAAGCATAATCAAGGCTACAACCATGGCTACAACAACAATTACAATAACAACTATCAAGGAGGATACAAATCAAGAAAGGACTTCAACAATTACACAGAGGATCAAGAGGATTCTCTTCTTATTATGAATATGACTTCAAAACAAGGTATGAATGACAAACACCTCTTCTATATTGACTCAGGTTGTTCAAACCATGTAGCAGGCAATGTAGCTCTTCTTTCTGATCTTGAGGAGCCCAAGGGAAAGCACGAAGTGCAGACAGCTGATGACACCAAGCATTCAATAGTCAAGTTAGGAAATGTCAAAACCTCTAATGGAAATAAAAACATGTTGAGCAAGGTTCTTTATGTACCTAAAATCACCAAGAATTTGATGAGTGTTGGACAGATAGTAGAAAAGGGTTTGCAAGTTAGGTTCAACAAATATGGAGCTTTTGTGGAGGATCCCCACCATGGATTCAAGAGAATGGCCAAGGAGAAAAAACAGGTAGACTATTTACATTTGAACTTGAGGACACTAGAAATATTTCACTTTATAATTACAAGGATCAAACATTGTCAAAGCTTGAGATTTGTCATAAAATATTAGGGCATATTGGTGAGAGAACCTTCAAAAAATATGTAGAGATCAATGTGTGCTTGGGGTACCTAATATATCCAAGCAACACATGATCTATAAATGTGGTGCATGTCAGTTTGGTAAATCACACAGGTTACCCTTTACAAAGAAAGGCTATATGCATGAGGACTATTTGGAACTTGTCCACACAGATGTGTGGGGACCAAGCAAGGACCCTTCGATTTCAGGCTCAAGGTACTATGTGTCTTTCATTGATGATTTCAGTAGGTGGACTATCTTATACTTTATGAAACATAAAGATGAAGTGTTCAGTTGCTATAAGAAGTATCTTGCACTTGTGGAAAATCAAACATGAATAAGTCTAAAAAGTTAAGGTCGCATGGAGGACATGGGTACTTCTCCAATGAATTTAATGCATTTTTGCAAGACAGAGGTATCAAAAAGGAGATTACTACAAGGTATACCCCTGAGCAAAATGGGGAAGCAGAGAGGAGAGACAAGTTGATTGTCGAAAAGCTAGATCAATGCTTAATGAAAAAATATTACCTAATTATTTGTGGGCAGAGAGTGTTTCTACTGCCACTTATCTTATTAACAGGTTGCCTTCCAAATCCTTTTATGGGATCACCCCATATGAAGCATGGTATGGTAGGAGGCCATCACTTGATCATTGTAGAATCTTTGGATGTGTTGTGCATGTTCCATCTCAAATAAGAGGTAAGGTAGATCCTAAGGCAGAGAAGTGCATCTTCATAGGATATGATTTAAATCAGAAAGGATAAAGTTTTATAACCCATCCAACAAAGAATTTATGGTCATTAGAGATGTTGTGTTTGATGAGAATGACTATTGATTTGAAAGTGAATGCAAAAAGGTCAAATTGCCATATGATTTGGAAGAGGAATTTCCAAGTCTTACCAAAGAGAAGCCAAGCATAATTGAAGACATAAAATCAGATGATGAGGACATCATCAACCTAGAAGAATTCAAGGCATGGAAATCCAAAGGCAAGGCCAAGATGAAGAGGTTGGAAGACTTACCTAAATCATCCAACCAAGCTCTAAGGAGATCACAAAGGGAGAGTAAGAATCCAATCAGATATGAGTATGATACTTCATTAGTCACTAAGCATTCCATTTATCTTGCAAAGGATTTATCACTTGAAGAGCCTTCTTCATATGAAGAAGCAAAGACCAAAGCAGATTGGAATGAAGCTATGGATGAAGAAATAGAAGCACTCCAAGAGAATGATACTTGGGAGCTAGTACCCAGGAAGGCATCAATGAAGGTAATTGGTTCGAGATGGATTTACAAAATCAAGATAAACTCAGATGGATCTATAAACATGTATACAGGTAGACTTGTGGCCAAGGGTTTTGCACAAACCCAAGGGGTTGATTATGAAGAAACATTCTCACCTGTGGCTAAAATGCCAACCATCAGAGTATTGGTAAGTGTGGCTACATCTAGGAATTGGAATATGTATCAATTGGATGTGAAATGGCTGGATTTCAAACGAGGTTTACATGGCTCAACCTCCTGGCTATGAAGACCCAAGCAAGGTAAATTATGTGTGCAAATTGAACTAAGCTCTTTATGGTTTGAAGCAAGCACCTAGAGCATGGAATCATAGGTTAGCCACCTACCTTCAAGATCAAGGATTCATAATGAGCAAGGAATATTCTTCTCATTTGTGAAGAGAAGTAATTCAAAGATGATATTTTTATGTGTGTATGTTGATGACATCATACTTACAGGTAATGATGCCAATGGCATCAAATAGATCAAGAACCAAATGATGTAGGAGTTCAAAATCAATGACCTAGGGTTTCTAAAGTATTTTCTTGGGCTTGAATTGGTCTACACAAATTCTTGAATTTAGTCAAAGGAAGTATGTGCAGGACATGTTGAAGAAGTCCCCAAGATAGCTAGCACCCTTATGGAGGTAAATCATAAATTGAGTGCTCATGAAGGTGATTTTCTTGAAGACATTGTAGGATATCAAAGCATAGTTGGGAGTCTAAACTATGCAACCTTGACAAGGATTGACATACCCTATGGAGTAAGTGTTTTAAGTCATTTCATGCATAAACCTAGAGCACCTCGCTTGGAAGTTTTGAAAAGCATTTTGAAGTATCTCAATGGTACTTAAAATCAAGGTTTATACTTTCCATACACATCAAATTTGGACATCAAGCTATACTCAGATGCAGATTGGGCAGGTTGTAAAGATGACAAAAGAAGTACCTTTGGATATTTGTCTTCCAAGAAGCAACCTACAGTAGCTCTATCTTCAACTGAGGCTGAATACAAGGGATTAGCCAATGCTACTTAAGAAGCCATATGGATTAGATTGCTATATTCAAATTTAGAACTTCACACTCACTCACCTATGATTTTTGGTGACAATACAAGCTCTTTGCATCTTTCATCAAATCATATCTATCATGCAAGAACCAATCATATAGAATTACACTATCATTATGTTAGAGAGAACTATTGAGCAAGGAGATTCAACTTGCATATGTGGCTACAAATATGCAATGTGCAGACTTGTTAACCAAAGCACTTGATGGTACTAAACTTTGCAGGTTTAAAGTTATGGTTGGATTGTAGGACATTCAAGAGGATTGATGAAGAAGAGCAAGACAAGATATTTGGTTTGAGGGGGAGCTGTTGGTGCAAATCCAAGCCTTCACATTTGGCTAGACCTTGAAGAATATTTTGATGACCCATAAGAACCATACCTTGTACTAGCTTAATGATTTAGCATTGTAAAATAGTTTATACCTTTCGAGAATATTGTAAAAGGCTACAAACTCGTGGAGTTAGATAGAATGATAGTTACGACTTTAGAATGAGAGAATATCTCCTAGATTAATGGGATCACTTTTTTAGTGAGAGCCAAATTTGAATTCATTTTCAAATTTGAATAAAGCACTTATAAAAGGACTTGTAATCCCGCAGCATTTCTACCCCTATTTTTGAGCTTATTGTTGATCAATTGTAGAGGTTGAGTAGCTTACACCATAGCGTACTCTTCTCACTATCATTGGGCATCATCTCTATGCCAATGATCATGTACAACATTCTTCCATAATACATTACATCATTGATCATCTCTGTTCATCTCTCTACTATGACTACTCAGAACAGTGTACTTTGAATGATCATATCTCAATGAGTTCTTATCCATTTTTAGTGTTCTATAGCTTGTTAGAACTTTCTCAAGGTCTACTTCATGTATCAAAGCTTCAAAGAATTTTCTTCAGCCAATTGGAAGAAAACAGCCTCGAAGTGCTCACTGGTCTTGTACTGTACAGTCCCTAAAAAGTCGGGGGTAAACCTTTGGTTGCTAAATCAATTTCTCAGTGTATGGTTTATCATTTCTAGTGATTCCACTTGTAAACACTAGCTATCTAAGCTAGTTAGATACCCACATAAGGATTTTGATCAATTGCTACTATACTATGAGCACTGATCAAAAGATCTAGTAGGTATCAAGACCGAAATAGCAAGTTTTTTTATCACTAGCTAGTTCCAAAATTATCTGTTTTGAGTCAATTGTTTGAAGCATCATCTCCACAGTACATAGGTACTTTATTTGTGTCACTTGCAGGCTAAGAGGGCCTACTACATAACCCTGAAGAGAAATAGGGCATGTACAAAGCAGGATTTGGTAGTACCACCTCACTTCCTTGAGGTATCCATGCATCTCTTCCAACAGTGGTATTAGAGCAAGTTGAGGTAAAATGGGAGATGGTTTCCCTTCTTTTAGTGATAAATTGGACAGGAGAAACTATCAAGCATGGTCCTTGAGGATGAAGACATATATACAACGAAGTATTCTCTATGGATACATATCAGGAGACAAGGAGATGCCCATTTTCAAAAACAATGCTTCTCTTAGTCATGGGAATAGGAATTTTCTCATTTCCCTTCCTAGTAAGCCTAAAAGAGCCTCCTTTAACTGTACTCAGAAAATTGTCTTTGCCCCCTTGAACAATGTAAGCTTCTTCAGGATTATGGTTGAAAATAAGTATTCTGTTTGGAGAAACCTAAATTCCTACTTGTACTCCAGAAAAAGGCTAGAAATGGCCTTGTCTTTGTAATTTTCCTCTTGTAGTGGCTCCTGCCCTGAGCACAGCTTGTATCTTCCTTTGTTAATTAAACTTTCCTGTTTTGTCTTCAAAAAAAAAAAATCCAAGCAAGGTGTTGAACATTAATTACCATTGTGCGGGCACAATTACGAGTGAAACCATGGCCATTGGTAAGAATTTTTTTTAAGTAATCAAATTTTATAAGTGGCGTGAATTAACCCTTCTCGACAAGACAAAAGCCATATTTCTCCTAAAGTTGCAGGAAAAAGATATTTCAAAAATCTGGATGAAAAACGTCCAAGAGTAGAAGAATCCCTCTTGTGATTTTCGTAGATGGAGGTTTAAAGCATATCATTGACCGCCATAGTGTGAATTTGTTCTTGGTACTAAGCGACTGTCTGCTTCTTTCATTGCATCTCTTGAGGGAAATTTTCATGATCAAAATTCCTCTCATGTTGTATTGCTAGGGCCTTCTTTAGAATATGATTTTCTTTAATGAAATTATGTATTTGTTCCTTAAAACTACATTTTCTTTTGAGCAAAAACAAAAAATATAAAATTGATGCAGGTCAAGAAAAATTACATCAGAGCTCCCATAAGAATGGGAGAAAACCCTAGGGCAAAGAGCCTCACGAAGGGGAAAAAGCCCCTTTCAAGCAAGAGCCTAATACATCAAAAATCCCTCATAGCACAAGATGATCAAGTCTAGTTACATCATGTTTTCAAGATACATGTCTGATTGGAGAAGGAAACTGTAACAGTTTATCTCTCCACATATTACAAGGGTAATTCTTGAGGATCTCAAAAGGACTAGATTCTTTAGCTGGTTCACTACTAATAATCTTCATGCACTTGTCCAGAAGACTCTTAATCCCCAACAGACAGGAGAATAAGAAGTCTTTACATTTTTTGTCATAAATTTTGTTGTTCCTGTTTTTCCAAAATAGACCAGAGGATTTGGGCCCTTATGAGCTGCCACAGTACAATGTCCATCTTGTTGACTTCACTAATGACAATTTCTCTAGAGCCAAGTATTTTCAACCCATAGGTGTTAAACCACATTGTTAGTAGCATAGAAACCAGATTTACTGTGATTAACCATTGAGCCACTAGCAAGACAAAAAGTATTAAGACAATTGAGAAAGGTAGCAGCAGAAGACTCATCAGCCCTCATTAGGAGGTTGGTATCATCAGCAAACATCTGTAAACAGAGAGGGGACTGAGATTGAGGGATAACCAAACCTTTAATAGTGTCTTTATCTATACAGTCCTTGACAAGCCACCCAAGAGCATCACTGGTAATAGCAAACAAAAGTGGGGCCAATGGACAACCCTGTCTTATGGATCTGCAAAGCTTAAAAGGAGAGGATAAATGACCATTTATTGCAACTTTAGAATGAGCATTACCAAACAATATGTTAGTAAATCTAATAAAATTACTTCCCACACCTATATCATGAAGAGATTGTAAGATAAAATCCCATTCAATCTTGTCATAAGCCTTGTCAAAATCAACTTTAAAAAAGAAAGCATCAGTATTAGTCTCTCTAGCAAAGTCCACACCTTCCCCAATAGTAATGATAGCATCAAGGATGTATTTACCAGAAATAAAACCTTTTTGCTCAGGGAGAATGATGCTATCCATCAAAGGACTCAATCTTCTAGCCAACAAAGAAGCATAAATTTTATACAAAGAAGTCATACAGGAGATAGGTCTCCAATTGTTGAGATCATCCTTTGGACCTCTTTTATGAATCAACTTAATCACCCCAGTATTGATGAAGGTAGAAAGGGATCCTCTTCTTATGGCTTCTTGCCAGATCCAGAGAATAATGGGCACCAACACATCTTTAAAAACCTGAAAGAATTCATTTGGAATGCCATCATGTCCAGGAGACTTGCCAGGCCTCAATTTACTAATGGTTTCTCTAACCTCACAAGCAGAGAGGGGGAGAGCAAGGAGGGAGACCAAGCCAGGAGGAACCATTTTTTTCCTACACTAGGCAATGGCAGCTCTTGCACTCCATATGTGGTCCCCTCTCTTGGGAGGCATAGAAAAAACATTGGTAAAGAAGCCAACAGCCTCCTGAAGGTTCTCCTTCACATTAGAAGCATAACCACCAGTGCTTTTTTTAATCAGAGGGATAAATCTCTAGCTTTTTTCTTTCTCATAATTTCATACATATGTTTATTAGGTTTATCCAATTTCCCAGCCCAAAATTCTCTAGACGTGGCAAGGGCACCACAAGCAAGAAGATAGTCCTCATACCTCACCTTTCCCTGAAGTTCTAGGATCTTCTGTCTCTTGTCAGAGGAGAGAAGATTAGAATTCTCTATCTTATCAATCTCCTTAATAAACATCATCCTTCTTTTGTACCTTATTTCCTTAGCCTTTTTTTTGTAGTCAGTAAGGACTCTTTGAATTTTCCTGATAGCTTCCTCCCAAGCTTTAAAAGGGGAACAACCCAAAACAAAATGATCCTTAAAGATTTTGATAATTTCATCTTTCACAACAAGAATTATGATAAGGGACATGTCAAGATGAGGCCAGCCAGCCCTATAATTAGGGTTATTACCAAAAAGCTTAACAATAAGTGGAGTGTGGTCAGACAGTTGCAGAGTAGGTTCAACAATACATAAGCTATTCCAAATATCATGAAACCTGCTAGTATTCATGTAAAATCTATCCAACCTAGCAGAAAGCCTATTGTTAGTACTCTTATTACACCAAGTATGCCTTGTATTGATAGAGACATCAAACAAATTGTGGAGATTGACCATATTAAACCAGCAATTTTTTTCATGACCAACAAGAATATTATTACTATTATCGTTCCTGTTAGAGGAGTTGGTCACCATATTAAAGTCACCTATTAGAATGATGTCACCATTAAGCTCACCAATTTCCTCCCAGCACTTGGTCCTATCCTGAGAAGAATTGGCAGCATAAACACTAACAATAGTAAAAGAAAGGGGTTCCTTACACTTCACAGCAATCCACTGATTAGAGTCACTTATCAAAACTTCTTCAACAAGGTGGCTAAGGTTAGCGTTTATACCAATAGCCATTCCCCCTCTACCATAGTGACTAGTGTGAAACCAGGAGGACCTGCTAGAAACAATCTGCAAATTAGCCTTTAATTGGAACCCACCTACCTTTAAGTCCTGCAAGCATATAAAGTCAGCCATCAAGGAGGAGTCTTTTAACCAATTGTTGATTATCTTGCATCTAATAGGATCAGTGAGTCCTTTAGTATTAAGAGACAAAATTGATAATTTATCCATAATAAATGAAAGGACAAAAAAATAGCAAACCACATCACTTCTTTTGATTCTTCAGAGGCTTGACAGCCGAGTTGGAGGATCTGATGGTCTCCTTCCTTTTAGGTTTACCCTTTTCTTTGGGGATAGGACTTGTTGATTTCTCAAAGGACATGGAAACATCAGCATCAGTAGGGAAACCTGTTCCTACCTGTAACATGATTTCCTCATCATTTTTGTTTAACTGTTCACTAAAAGCATCATCTGTAGAAAGCATAGTGTTAGTCTCATCATTATCTGACAAAACCGAATCAGAATGATTATTAGTGCTTGGGGTATTGGATTTATGCAAACCCCTCTTACCCACAGTGGTCCAACCATTAGCTTCCCCTTGGTTAAATTCATTGCCATCAGAACAAACAACCTTATCAGCTTGGGTGCAATCATTACCTGTAGGAGCCTTAGCACAATCATTTTGCTCCTCTAGTATTTGAAAAGGATTACTAATCTTCTTGACAAGTAATTCAGGTTTTTTGTCCATAATTTGTTGATTTCCTTCTATTAATGAACAGATTTCCTTCTATTAATGAAGGGAACCTTCCTTCCCAATAGTTCTTCCTCGGTAGCCTCTTCTTTCAGATTGGCTGAAGTCTGTTTCTTGGAGGGCTCACCTTTATTTTCTTTTGCTTGACTAGTCACCAGACTTGGGCAATCTTTAATCAAGTGTCCCTGCTTATAACAATGAAAACAAGCATTAGGCAAACTTTTGTGAAAGACTTTTTGTTCATGTAGTTTGAAACCTTCGGAATTTTTTAAGATAAGCACAAGTTTAATACTCTTAGACATGTCAACCTCAATTAGCATTTGAGGATCCACTACATTTTCATTTTGCAGCTCCTAAAATAGAGAAGCACTGCGAGCAATCATTGCATTCTTGAAAGCTTCCAATGCTCTGGTTGCTCAATTTCTGGCATCATGTAACCTAGCTGCACTCAACATTTCTTGTACAAATATTTCAACCCATTCGTTTCCTTTTGATCTTCTCAGTACTCAGAACCAGATAGGGATACACCGTACCTTTTTCGCCTGTATATGAGCTTGCTAAGTCTCTGCATACTTTCTTAAAATCAACACAGCTAGTTTTTCTACCATTGTAATGATTTGTTTTTTGCCGTGATTGCATGCGCCCTCCATATTATGGTGTTGATTTACTCATGGTGGCAACGTAAGTGGCTAAGCCTACCATCCCTGAAGTATGTTGTGTCTTCCAATCTTCAAAGTATTTTGTAGGGGCATCCTCTCTCTCTCTCTCTCTCTCTCTCTCTCTCTCTCTCTCTCTCTCTCTCTCTCTCTCTCTCTCTCTCTCTCTCTCTCTCTCTCTCTCTCTCTCTCTCTCTCTCTCTCTCTCTCTCTCTCTCTCTCTCTTAGTGTACAGAGATTTGTCTCTCTTTTTACATTTCCTGGTTGAGGATTTTAGGAGTGTATCACAAACTGATCCCCGACATTGTAAAGTGCGAGAATTTCCTCTGTTGCATCCTTATGCACTTGTTACATCTACCCTTGCACTCCTAGCAGCCATCAATACTACTGTATCTTTCTCATATACCTTACACTACCTCGCTCCGGTCTTTCTCCAAGCTTTGCACATGTCAGAGTACCCAATTCCCTTTTACTTGATGGAGAATCTGTTCTGCTTTAGTCATCCTAATGATTAACCCTCTTGGGAAAGCACCATTATCACAAGTACTATCTATATCGACGTCCGTTTTCTGCTAAATTTCTAGTATCTCCATTTGCAACGTCCTCTATTTGATGAATAATACATGGGGTTAGAGTGCATTTTGAGCATGATCCACAGTCTTTTAGCTGCATCCGCATAGCTCTAAATGATCCTCAATTAAGTTTTGCAGAGCTATAAGATCCCCTCCTCTAGCGGTTAGCGTGAAAAATGCATGTTCTTATTCGAAAGCTATGCTCATAGAGTCGAACACTTTTCTATGCTCAATGCACATTGTCCCAAAGCTGTAAGTAGGCGCCCGATTCAATTACTCCTATTACCTCTTCCAGTTTTGATTCTAGGACTTCTCCCATTAAAGTGCTGATAAGACATCTACAACGATTGAGGCTTCTAGGATGGAGAACAGATTCGAATACCTCTTTATATTGCTGCCCCTTTACTGAACTACTTAGTTTTATTATATCTTGTAGGAATGTAAGAATTGAGCTACCCTTTTGTGGATATGCATGTTACTTCCTAGATTCGAAGCTCTTGGTCCATCTACAAGCGATTCTCATCAAGATAGGATGCCTCAATCAGCATGTCTAATGAAACAACTACATCGATATGGGCAGATCTTTTACAGGAATCTGTACTATCATTCAGTTCAGGAATCAACCTTCGGATCTCTCGTCATCACTCAATGCATGTTGCTTTCTAATACTAAAAGTTTTAATCTTTTTCCCATCTCAACCTCCCTCCTATTCAAGCTATTGAGATTTGTTTTTCCTGTGTGCATGAGCGAAGCTACAATCTAGTGAAATCTCTTCTTCTATTACACCCTATGATTTATCGCTTGTGTTCCACCCAAGAAACAACATACATAACTTTGTCTTGCTACTATAGTCAAGAGTCAACTCGTTCTCTCATATTGTGCATCACACTATTGGTTTTGTTTCCAAAACGAAAATGTGTGTATTGTGCTAAAAGAACTTAGTATCATACATTTTCTTCATCTCTGAGCTTTATGAAGTTTTTGCATTGCCCACCATCTTTTGTTCCAAGCTTGTTAGCACCCTCCATTTGGAAAAACTACTTCATTGTTTCTTTGTTGGTGAACCCCTAAAAAAATGTTTATTCAAACATGGTAAAAAAAAAATCAACAAGATAATGTACACAATGACCTAATCTATCCTCCTTTATTTATCGTTTTTATAATCTTGATGGATAACTACATGCAAATCATTAATCATCCAAAATGGAGATTCTTACCATCACAAATAGCTCATCCCATACAAGTTATTGTAAAAATTGCAAGCCGCAAATGCTCACAAGAGCGTAATAAAATTAAAGAACTCAAAAATTGTCATGAAAAGCTTGCGTACACGTCACTTTCATGCCATAAACCATCACATAAGTGACAAGAGAAGGCTCCCCGGCAATGGCACCAAAAGTTGTTGACGTTGTAGCATCACAACTCATACTTGTCAATCCGGGAAGCATCTCATGAGACCCAAATGTTTGCATAGAAGCACTCAGCAAACGTAATGGCGCTTCGTCAACGCACGATTAACAACATAATTAACAAGAAGACACGACATAAACATCGCTAATGATGCACATAATCGCAATCACAAGCATAATCACGACGTAATCGCACATCAACGTGTCACGAGCGTTAGACAAGAAGAGAACAAGTACGCATGCACATCATGACGACAAGAGAACGAGATTCTAACTACAAACTAGCATTATCTCATTACTTCTAGAAAAGCTCTCCCAAAAGAAGAGGTGGACACCTCTTTATATACAAAATGGCAAAAAAGCATGCTATGTGGGATTTCTAAACTGAAAGGAGAATGAATCCCATTTATTCTCTAGTGTGGCACTCACACACACCTATACAAGAGTGCTTTATTAACTGAATGAAAGGTAGAAAAAGGTACAAATGATGATGAAAATAAAGTGGATCCAAGAAATATATGTTGTGTCTTCAACAGAAGCAAGCTCAACAAAAATGGGGAACCATCAAGAGGTAATAACTCTTCTGCCCTATATACAGATAAAGGAAAGTCTAACGATAAAGGGATGAGCAAAAAAGTAGAGGATGAATGTACTACTTCTCAAGCTAACTATGCAGGGAGAGGTGGAAACTCAAGAGGTAGGGGTAGAGGACGTAAGCAAGGTAGGGGGAGACCTTTCATCTCTTCCCCATGCAATATATGTGGGCTATCTAATCATACTACAGATGAGTGCTATAGGAACTTCAAGAATCAGAGAGGAAGAGGATATCAAAGAGGTGGCTACTCACAATCAAGAGGAGGATTCAACGATAATCAAGGCTACAACCATGGCTACAACAACAATTACAATAACAACTATCAAGGAGGATACAAATCAAGAAAGGTCTTCAACAATTACACAAAGTATCAAGAGGATTCTCTTCTTATTATGAATATGACTTCAAAACAAGGTATGAATGATGAGCACCTCTTCTATATTGACTCAGGTTGTTCAAACCATGTAGCAGGAAATGTAGCACTTCTTTCTTATCTTGAGGAGCCCAAGGGAAAGCACCAAGTGCAGACAGGTGATGACACCAAGCATTCAGTAGTCAAGGTAGAAAATGTCAAAACCTCTGATGGAGATAGAAACCTGTTGAGCAAGGTTCTTTATGTACCTATAATCACCAAGAATTTGATGAGTGTTGGACAGATAGTAGAAAAGGGTTTGCAAGTTAGGTTCAAAAAATATGGAGCTTTTGTGGAGGATCCCCAACATGGATTGAAGAGAATTGCCAAGGGAGAAAAAACAAGAAGACTATTTACATTTGAACTTGAGGACACTAGAAATATTGCACTTTATAATTACAAGGATCAAACATTCTCAGAGCTTGAGATTTGGCATAAAAGATTCGGCCATATTGGTGAGAGAACCTTGAAGCAAATATGTAGAGATCAATGTGTGCTTGGGATACCTAATGTATCCAAGCAACACATGATCTACAAATGTGGTGCATGTCAGTTTGGTAAATCACATAGGTTACCCTTTACAAAGAAAGGCTATATGCATGAGGACTATTTGGAACTTGTCCACACAGATGTGTGGGGACAATGCAAGGACCCTTCAATTTCAGGCTCAAGGTACTATGTGTTTTTCATTGATGGTTTTAGTAGGTGTACTATCTTATAGTTTATGAAACGTAAAGATGAAGTGTACAGTTGCTTTAAGAAGTATCTTGCACTTGTGGAAAATCAAACACGAAGAAGTCTAAAAAGATTAACGTGAGATGGAGCAGGTGAGTACTTCTCCAATGAATTTGATGCATTTTTGTAGGATAGAAGTACCAAAAAGGAGATTACTACAAGGTATACCCCTGAGCAAAATGGGGTAGCAGAGAGGAGAAATAGGTTGATTGTGGAAAGAGCTACATCAATGCTTAATGAAAAAAGATTGCCTAATTATTTGTGGGCAGAGAGTGTTTCTACTGCCACTTATCTTATTAACATGTTGCCATCCAAATCCCTTGATGTGATGACCCCATATGAAGCATCACATGGTAGGAGTCCATCACTTGATCATTGTAGAATCTTTGGATGTGTTGCTTATGTGCATGTTCCATCTCAAATCAGAGATAAGCTAGATCCTAAGACAAAGAAGTGCATCTTCATAGGGTATGATTTAAATCAGAAAGGATACAGGTTTATAACCCATCCAACAAAGGATTTATGGTCAGTGGAGATGTTGTGTTTGATGAGAATGACTCTTGGTTTGAAAGTGAATGCAGGAAGGTCAAATTGCCATATGATTTGGAAGAGGAATTTCCAAGTCTTACCAAAGAGGAGCCAAGCATAATTAAAGACATCAAATCAGATGATGAGGACATCATCAACCTAGAAGAATTCAAGGTATGGAAATCCAAAGGCAAGGGCAAGATGAAAAGGTTTGAAGACTTACCTGAATCATCCAACCAAGCTCTAAGGAGATCACAAAGGGAGAGTAAGAAGCCAATCAGATATGGGTATGATACTTCATTAGTTACTAAGCATTTCATTTATCTTGCAAAGGATGTATCACTTGAAGAGCCTTCTTCATATGAAGAAGCAAAGACCAAAGCAGAATGGAAGGAAGCTATGGATGAAGAAATAGAAGCACTCCAAGAGAATGATACTTGGGAGCTAGTACCCAAGAAGGCATCAATGAAGGTAATTGGTTCTAGATGGATTTATGAAATCAAGTGAAACTCATATAGATCTATAAACGGGTATAAAGCTAGACTTGTGGCCAAGGGTTTTGCACAAACCCAAGGAGTTGATTATGAGGAAACATTCTCACATGTGGCTAAAATGCCAACCATCAGAGTATTGATAAGTGTGGCTACATCTAGGAATTGGAATATGTATCAATTGGATGTGAAAAATGCTTTTCTAAATGGCAGGATTTCAGAGGAGGTTTACATGGCTCAACCTCCTCGCTATGAAGACCCAAGTAAGGTAAATTATGTGTGCAAATTGAACAAAGCTCTTTATGGTTTGAAGCAGGCACCTAGGGCATGGAATCATAGGTTAACCACCTACCTTCAAGATCAAGGATTCATAATGAGCAAGGTAAATTCTTCTCTATTTGTCAAGAGAAGTAATTTAGAGATTATATATTTATGTGTGTATGTTGATGTCATCATACTTACAAGTAGTGATGCCAATGGCATCAAACAGATCAAGAACCAAATGATGTAGGAGTTCAAAATCAGTGACCTAGGGTTTCTAAAGTATTTTCTTGGGCTTGAATTGGACTACACAAATTCTAGAGTTTACATTACTCAAAGGAAGTATGTGTAGGACATGTTGAAGAAGTTCCACTTGGAGAATGCCAAGATAGCTAGCACCCCTATGGAGGTAAATCATAATTGAGTGCTCATGAAGGTGATTTTCTTGAAGACATTGCAGGATATCAAAGCATAGTTGGGATTCTAAACTATGCAACCTTGACAAGGATTGACATAGCCTATGGAGTAAGTGTTTTAAGTCAATTCATGCATAAACCTAGAGCACTCACTTGGAAGCTGCCAAAAGGATTTTGAAGTATCTCAATGGTACTCAAAATCAAGGTTTATACTTTCCATACACATCAGATTTGGACATCAAGCTATACTCAGATGCAGATTGGGCAGGTTGTAAAGATGACAGAAGAAGTACCTCTGGATAATTTTGCAAGTGATAAGCCCATTTCATGGTCTTCCAAGAAGAAACCTACACTAGCTCTATCTTCAACTAAGGTTGCATACAAGGGATTAGACAATGCCACACAAGAAGCCATATGGATTAGATTGCTATATTCAGATTTGGGACTTCACACTCATTCACCTATGATTTTTGGTGACAATACAAGCTCTTTGCATCTTGCATCAAATCCTATATATCATGCAAGAACCAAGCATATAGAAGTACACTATCATCATGTTAGAGAGAAGCTATTGAGCAAGTCGATTCAACTTGCATATGTGTCTACAAATACGCAATGTGCAGACTTGTTAACCAAAGCACTTGATGGTACTAAACTTTGCAGGTTTAAAGCTATGATTGGATCAAAGGACATTCAAGAGGATTGATGAAGAAGAGCAAGGCAATATATTTGTCTTGAGGGGGAGCTGTTGGTGCAAATCCAAGCCTTCACATTTGGCTAGAACTTGAAGACAATTTTGATGACCCATATGAACCATATCTTATACTAGTATTAAGATTGAATATTGTAAAAGGCTACAAACTCGTGGAGTTAGATAGAATGATAGTTACAACTTTAGAATGAGAGAATATCTCCCAGATTAATGGGATCACTTTTTTAGTGAGAGCCAAATTTGAATTCAAGTTCAAATTTGAAGAAAGCACTCATAAAAGGACTCGTAATCCTGTCGCATTTGTGCCCCCATTCTTGAGCTTATTGTTGATTAATTATAGAGGTTGAGTAGCTTACACCATAGCCTACTCTTCTCACTATCATTGGCCATCATCTCTATGCCAATTATCATGTACAACATTGTTCCATAATACATTACATCATTGATCATCTCTCTCCTATGACTACTCACAATAGTGTACTTTGAATGATCATATCTCACTGAGTTCTTATTTATTTTTAGTGTTCTATAGCTTGTTTGAACCAGATCAAGGTCTACTTCATGCTGCCAAAGGTTCAAGGAATTTGCTTTGGCTAATTGGGAGAAAACTACCTCGAAGTGCTCACTGGTCTTGTACTATATGGTCCCTAAAAAGTCGGGGGTAAGCCTTTGGTTGCGAAATCAATTTCTCAGTGTATGGTTTATCATTTTTAGTGATTCCACTTGTAATCACCAGCTATCTAAGCTAATCACATACCCACAAAAGGAATTTGATCAATTGCTACTATATTGTGAGCATTGAGCAAAAGTTCCAGCAAGTGTCAAGACCAAAATAGCAAGTTTTTTTATCACTAGCTAGTTGCAAAGTTATCTGTTTTGATTCAATTGTCTGAAGCATCATCTCCACAGTACATAGGTACTTTATTTGTGTCACTTGCAATCTAAGAGGGCCTTCTACATAACCCTGAAGAGAAATAGGGTAGGTACAAAGCAGGATTTGATAGTACCACCTCACTTCCTTGAGGTATCCATCCATCTCTTCCAACAAGACACACATCCCATATCTTTAACAAATCTTTGATAAGTTTAGAGAATATCAAGTGTGATGAAACCCATAAAAGTGTGTTTTCATGGTCAAACAAGGCAAGATTTTAGGCCATATTGTGTCAAATAATGGAATATCAATGAATGAAGATAAGATGACAAAGGTTGTAGAATTACCAAGACCTAAGACGGTCAAGGAAGTATAAGATTTTATGGGTCATTGTGGATATTATTGACATTTTATTCACATGTATGTCATCATCGCAAAGCCTTTGTACAACCTGCTAAATAACTTTGAATGGATGATGAGTCTAGAAAATCTTTCACTGAATTGAAAAGATGATTGTGTTGAGCCCCTGTTTTGATAGAATAGAAAATAGTGCCTATGCATGCCGCCTCTGGGATGTCCTCTGGCTCAAATTATGTGGCAAAGGTTGGTACTTTGCCTATAATTCTCTTTATCTCCACATTTTAATATGCCAGAATGATGAAATATGGCCAATAATGATGAAATATGGCCAATACTTCTGTTCTTGAGTTGTGATGAGCTTGTGATGGGCTAATTTTTGGAAGTATTCCAACTGCAGTACTGGTTCTTCAATAGTGGCCATTACTAAAACTTGAAACTCCACACGTTATCCTTGAGTCCTGCCAATTCTTCTACTTGTTTCACCCATGTTGGCCTAGGTAGCTCATATGCATCTTGTTCCTCTTTTGTGACCCTACCTCTTGGTGTCGGTTGAGGTTCATATTCTTCTTCAAATGTTTGGTCTACTAAGATTTCAATCGTCTCTTTTGCTTTTGGGTCCTCAAGTGGTGATGTAGGCCTCTCATATTATTGGAGCCTAGCTTGCACCTTAATTATTTTGGTTCTATAGGCTAACAATGTCAGCAGATTTTGAAGTTGACATGGTTGTTTCAAGGACTACTATTGGTGGTGCTAGTAGTTCTTTCGATTTTTGTAACTTGTTAGCTTCCTCGGTTAGCTTATCATGCACTTCTACTAGGTTGTCATAATCTTTCAAAATAATCTGCATGCTCTCAAGAGGAATTACTTGGAGCCTTGAGGGGATAATAGGGGCATTGAGCATGTTTTCAATGGAAACCTCTAGGTTCTTGGTGTTTTGTTGTTGCAGACTTTGGTTATACTCTTTTGTTGTTGCTAAATGCCTTCTTCGTAAAGACATGCTGTGGTTGAGCTTGGCATTTCTTTCCATCTATATGTGTAGATGTGCTTCCATTTCATTGATAGCTTGTGTGTTTTGTCCTATACCTACACCTCTAGTTGTGTGTGTGTGTGCTTGTTGTAGAGCATTATGTTGTGCTTGTATTGTATCCTTACTAGCAACCAGAGCTGAAATTATGTCTTGTAGATGGGTTGAATTGTCTGGTAGCATTATGTTCTATTGTGCTAGCAATCTGTATTCTTGTCGTAATTGGTTGGAACAACTTATCATCATCGAGATGGCGGAGTTAATGTTTGATGCATGAAAGGTGGATGCAATGCTCAACATATTGTATGCAAGAGGGATGGGGATGGGGAGAGTAAATGTAGTGGGAAATACAAAAGTGGGTGGAGGTGATGTTGGTGGTGGGGGATCAAGGATTGTGGTACTGTGGGGGATGGGGGAGGTATAGTGATTGAAGGTGATATTTCCATAGGATCGGACATGTTGGTGTGTGTGGCATTAATAGTGAATAGTGATATGGTGGTTGCAGTGCATAGTGGTGTGCTTGTGGTGCTCGAAAAAAATTGTGTTTGAAGTGGGAACAAATTGAGTATTAGGTGGTAAATAAACTAGACCTTGTTGAATGTGAGAAGAAGTGTCCAACAATGAGGGACGTGCAGATGGTGGATGAAATATTGGAGAAAAATGAGACATTATGGAAAGGGGTGAGGATATGTGCTTGAATATGACAAGAAGGGGGATTGGAGGGGAGGGTATGGTGAGGATGGTTGTTGAATGTATGATGCGGTGGCAGTGGTGGGATCAGCGATTATTGGCTTTGATAAGAAGTTTTTATTTCTAGGATGGGCATTGTGGTAGTTATAGGGTTTGTGGTGATCGATAACTTAATGGTAGTGATTGGAGTGGGCTCAGTAATTATCAAGGGTTGAGTGAGTTAAGAGGCATATGGAAGATGGGTTTGATTCTTTGGCTAAGGGTTTCAATAGTGGACATATGTATAGAGGTGATGGGAGTGGTGTTAGAAGTCGTAGTAGAAGATACAAGGAACCTGACAACTGGAAGTGGCCACAGTAGGCTGCTTCTTGCTCAACCAAGATATACATGAGCTACCAAGCATGAAGCAAAAGCCACTAGTAGACACACGAGTGTCATAGCAACCAGCCCAGTCTGAGTCAGAAAAAGCATGCAAATCTGGTGGTAGTGATTCCCCCCTTGGGATAAAACAACCCAACAAGCCGAGTACCACTCATGTAGCGAAAGATGGGCTTAACTGCCTGCCAATGCTTGAAACCTGGGCAATGCATAAACCTACTCATCTGTGAGACAACAAACTGAATATCTGGCCGAGTAATGCATAAGTAAATCAGGCATCCAATAGCCTGTTGATAGAGAACAACATCCAATGCATCTCCAGCATCAGGAAGACTCAATCGTAAACATGTCTCCATAGGACTTGCAATAGGCTTACAGTCTTCAAGGCCAAAACGTTGCAATAATGTGTCAATATTTTTTGTTTGACACAAAGCCACTCCACCATCAACTTGCATAAATTGAATGCCCAAATAGTGATGCAAATGCCCCAAATCAGACATCTCAAATGAGGCATGCAAATCAGCCTTAGAATCATCAATATGCTTCTCAATAGGACCAGTGAGAAGCATGTCATCAACATAGAAAACAATGATCAGAAGCACATCATTAGCATGCTTAACATATAAGGTGCTTTCAGTTGGACTGTTCTCAAAACCATGTGCAATCAGATAGGCATGTATCTTCTCATATCAAGCACCTGGTGCTTGCTTTAAACCATATAATGCCTTCTTTAACCTGCACACTTGGTTTTCATGCCCTTTCTGCACAAAGCCACGGGACTAAAAAACATACACTTCTTCATGCAAGTCACCATTCAGAAATGCAGTTTTAATGTCCAACTGATGTACATTCCAACCATGATGGGCTGTAAGTGCACAAATGCTTCGAACAATAGTCATACGGCATGTAGGTGCAAAGATCTCATCAAAATCAATGTCTCTTTCTTGTGCATAACCCTTTGCAACAAGCCTAGCCTTATACCTATCAACTCTACCATCAGGTTTACGCTTCAGCTTGTATACCCACTTAGTACCAATGGCCTTCTTGCCAAGAGGCAAGTCACATAAAGACCAAGTACCATTCTTCATTATAGCATCATATTCAGATTGCATAACAACCATCCAATTTTCTGAATTTTGTGCTTCATCAAATGAAACAGGCTCATTCTTATCACAGAGATTAGATGCAGCCATAGCATAGCAATATGATGCAAAAGAGCACTATGAGAGCCTGATCGAGTACGATATGACAGAGGTGCATCTAATTTGCTGTCATGCAAAGTTTGCACCAACCATTTTGGCATAGTTTTTGCCTCCTCAATGTCAGCTCTCCCATCAACAAGTGCATCATGTAAATCTACATCAGAAATGGGATGATCTGCATCATCACATGAAACCTGCAAAGGCTGAGAAGTTGCCTCATTAGGACCAGCACTAGACTCTCCACCTGTAAAAAGAGGCGGCAAAGTATCATACATGTCTTTGGAGCTAACAAACGTCTCCTTAGTACATGAAAGCAATGGCTGAATAGCATCTTCCACAAAAACAACATCATGGCTAACTAGAATGTGTTTAATCTGTGGATGATACAAATGATAGCCTTTACTTTCAAAATGTACCCAACAATAATACATTTTACTGCTTTATCATCCAATTTTTTGTGATGTTGTTCAGGCACTAATGCATATGTCAAACAACCAAAAACACACAGATGAGCAACAGATGGCTTGCGATCATGCCAAGCCTCATATGGAGTGATAGAATGTAGTGCTTTGGTGGGACACCTGTTAAGTACATATGCTGCACACATGACAACCTCAAGCCAGAAACTATGTGGTAAATCCTGACTCTTGACCATACACCTCGCCATCTCCATGAGTGACTTGTTCTTTTGTTCAGCAGCTCCATTCTGTTGAGGTGTATAGGGCACTGTACATTGGTGTTTTATCCCACGTTCAGCTAGAAATGCATTAAAATCAGAAGACATATACCCCCCCCCCCGATTAGAATGGAGGGTGCCCATTTTACATGTTGACATATTTTCAGCCAAAACCAGAAATTGTTTGAAGCACATAAACACTTTGGACTTTGCCTTCAATGGATATACCCATGCATGCCTGGAAAAATCATCGATGAAAGTCACAAAGTAAAGATAGTTCCCAAAAGAAGGTGTCTGCATAGGACCACAGACATCACTATGTTCAAGTTGCAATTTCTGAGTAGCCCAAACTGAACTATCTTTTGCAAAGGAAGAACACTGCTTTTTGCCCAAAATACAACCTTCACATACATGTTTACGGGGTGCCTCAAGTTTGGGCAAAGAGGACACCATTTCAGGTTTTTGCAGGCGTATTAAACTAGCAAAATTCACATGAACAAGGCGTGCATGCCAAAGCTTTGCATCTGCCATAGCCTGAGAATCATGTACTACATATGCCAATTCATTTACGGATCTTTCATAGTCTATGAGCTTATACAACCTACAACATAAAATGCCCGAAGCATTGCCATTTCACGAATCATGAACTGTACATCTGTCATCAACAAATTTCACAACCAAACCAATCTTGGCTAATGCACAAACTGATAACAGATTTTTCTTGATCCCTGGCACAAACAAAGCATCTGACAAAGTGAAAGAACTACCATCAACAATAGTCAAAATGATCTTACCAACTCCCATAACGGGATAAGAGGAGTTGTTGGCGCATGTAAGAGTATTCCCTATAGGGGTAGGCTCGAGTGAAGAGAAGAAACTCCGCTAGGAGGTAATATGTTTGGTCGCTCCACTATCAAAGTACCAAACATCTAAGTCTACTGCAGACATGCACTACTCATGAGAAGATGGGTCAAAACTACAAACAATAGTAAATGCCCATTCTTCTTCCCGCACAAGATTAGCAGACTCTGTTTTTAGTGTAGAGGTCTCTGCAACAACCATTCCAGCCTCTTTCTTCTTTGCCTCTTTAGCAACCAGTTTTGGACAGTTCTTTATGATATGATCATTCCCTTTACAATACTTGCAAAACAATTTCTACTTTTCTGATTTCTTTTCATCTTTGTCTTCCCTCTTCGATTGTGCATAATTAGCAGATTTTTGCTTACTAGTTGAAGAGCTCCATTTTCCTTTGCCCTTCTGACTAGTTAAGAAAGCTTGATCTGCAACACGCATAATGGACCTGTTCTGCCTGGACTGATCTTCCTACAACATAACAGAGACTAACTCCTCAAATGACAAGGCATTTGGATTGCCTTTCATCATCAACCGAAGAGTAGAAGCAAAACTCTGATATGAATCAGGAAGACAATTCAGAATGGTCTGCACAAGTGAGCTATCTTAGTATAACCTCATCAGCAGAAATCAATTGTTCCTTCAAGTCTTTGATCTTTGTTAGAAAACTGTCCATAGAATCACCTTCATTCATGTGCTCACTCTCCAACTGTTTTCGGAGGTAAGCAACACGAGCTTCATTCCTAGCTAGGTACAATGTGGTAAGTGTATCCCAAGCATCCTTAGCTATTCCGCAAGAGCAAATGTGAGGAATAATGGCATGTTTGACAGACAAAGCTATCAATGCATGTACTTGGGCATCTCTACCATCCCAACAAATTTGCTCTATAGTAGGTGCAACAAAAACCACAACACGAATAGGAATATGTAGAATATCATCATCTTTGACACCTTCTGCATCAGCTTCAGTACCTGGAGTTGTAACAGTTGCAGGTGTGATAGGATGTTTTTCAACACCCTGCATAATGTTCCACAGTCCTTTTGCAACCAATACATGTTGCATGATATAAGCCCACAACGGGTAGTTGGTACCATCCAACTTATCCTCAACAGCCAACATACGAAATACATCACTGCTTTCAACCATGGTCAGTGACTAAAATACCTTGATGCAGAAAATTGACTGTATCTCAAAAAGTTGAACGGAACTACCCATACGAGTTCTGCTAAACCTATAGCAGACTTTGAGACGCTTATACTAGTGAACCAAAACAGGTATATACCTTTGGCAGAAAAAGATGAAATAACTTGCACAAGCACTGTGATAGTGCGTTCGGAGGCCAAAACAAGCTTAGATCGCGATTACACCCTGAGTATGCTCACCAAATTTCGTGCGAATCTGAGACTGCAACCCGAGAGGTGTCAACGATGTCGTAGATGAAGCGACGACTTGCTTTGATACCAATTGTTGGAGTTAGACGTCTATGGAAGCATGCGAACAACACAAGGAAGAAGAAGAAGCTTGGCCCACAACACACAATACTACATGTATTACTAGAGAATGTACAAAGATCAGTAGCCCATTAGGGCAATAGGCGTATATACAAGCCGCGTGAAAAAAACCTCCTAAAGAGGGAAAAAAGTGCCCTGGTGGTCCTAGACACACATCACTACCTAAATATATCAACATGTTGCTCTTCCTCACAATGGACATGGTGTCACTCTAACACTATGGGAGCACTACCATGATGAAGATACACCTCATGAATGTCAATGTGTGGAGATGGACGTGAGGATGGTATGACAACAATGAGTGATAGGAATGCACAAGTGCATGAGTGAGAAGCACGATGACATGCACACACATACACACACACACATGCACACACAATGTGAGATCAAAGAGTAGAACAATGGAATCCTTTGCTCATTAACTCAAGAAATGATTACAATGTCCAAGAACAAGCTCAATCTCTGATAGTCTAACCTAAAAAATGAGCTCTCTAGGTCTTTTTATAGTTTTTGACTAGCTAGTGGCCTAGTTGAGATCTAGTGTCCGACTTAATTAAAATTTAATTTCCTAAGCTATTTTTAAGGCTCAAATGGAGTCCAAAAATTCTAAAATATGAAACATATGTTCTACTAACACTCGTCAAGTTCAAGGACTCCTTGTCTTGCACTTAATGGAGTTGAAATTACCAAAAATGGGTATTTGCACTGATGTCTAGGGATAAAGATCATTCTTTCATCAAAATAAAGCTTGATTTTTTGTAGAGGCCTAATCTCTGCTTAATCTTCTTTGAATTCCTTATCTAGTGAGTCTTGTATCTGACCCTTGTCCTTCCATTGGCCTTCTTCCTTTGTGGTGCAGGGTGATCGATGTAGAAATGAAAGATATCGCTGGCTAATTCAAGTTCCTTGAATCAGAGTTCCTCTGTGAGATATAGTTTTAGAAGCTCCCAATTGATTGTGCTTGGGACTTCAGGATGTGACATTTTGTAATGCTCGGAGTACATTGCTTGTTCACAAGCAAAATGTTGGAGCAAGTGATTTGGCTTTAAAACAAATATCTTTGAATGATCGTCCTAAAACTCTATTGTGAACATGTCTTCAAAGGTTTACTTATAATAGGTAAAGAGGTATTTTATCTGATAGTGCCATACATAGGCTATTTTGATGGAAGGTGTGATAGATCGTACACTAGATCTAGATTTTTGTTTTCAAACCCTTGCATTGACACATGATGAGCTTTGTCATTCTTGAAAGTCTTGAATACTACTAGCATTAAATCGAATATCTTGAGAAGCAACTATGCCATGATGTTAGACATGGGCTTTAGGCATGGTATCCAATGTTGAATGGTAGCAATGATGTAAGCTATTGTTGATAGTCCCTGCAGAGGTGAAAGATATGGATGGTTAATCTAATTTGCACAATGTGGATTGTTCTTCACTTTGATTGCAAAAGCTTTCCATGAATGATGCTTAGGGATTCGGCGATATCATGGGTTGTATAGAATATGGATTTGAACATGGGATCACATGCGTAACATTTTGAGCTTTTTCTTCAAGAGCTTCTTTTGCTAGTTAGGTTGAAAAATTGTGCCCTTCCTAGCTATCTCTCGCAGATCTTCATGTTCAAATTGAGTGGCAAAGGTGGGTGGTTTGTCAATAATCCTTGTGACTTCTGCATTATAGTCCGCTAGAATCACAAACTAAGGTTGATATTGTAGCTTGGAGGTGGTTATAAGCCTTTTGTGTGCTAGATTTTGAAAATATGCCCATTTAAAGACCTCTTCTTCCATACTTGCCATGGCTAGGATTTGTACTACCACTTGGCCTTCTTGGAATCTTCCAATTTCCTCTACTTGCTTCAACCATGGTGGCTTGGGTGTCTTGAATGTGTCCTGTCCTGTTGTCGTAACTTGGCCTCGTGATGCTAGTTGAGGCTCGTACTCATCTTTGAAAGCTTGTTTCACTGGAATCTAAATGGTTTCCTCTTCTTCAGGTACTTAAGGTGGTGAGGAATGTCATTCATGTTGTTGAAATCTTGTCTATAACTCGAATATCTAGTTTTGTAAAGTTGTAAGGTCAGGTGAGGATGTAGTAGGTACAAGAGTTTCTGGGACTATTGTGGGTGGTGCACGGAGTCCGACTAGTGGTTGCATTTGTAATTTGTTAAACTCTTTGGTTAAATTGTCATGCTCCTCGAGGAGGTTGGTGTAAGTCCAAGATAATCTTGATGCTTCGAGGAGGGATTGGTTGAAACTTGGAGGGGATTATGGGAGTGATTGACATGTTTTCTATTGCCACATCCAAATTCTCTTGATTTTGTTATTGTAGTCTTTGTTCTCCTAATCCAGAATTAGTTGTCGTATGAGTAAGGTCATATTCTGATTGATTTTAGCATTCCTTTCAATTTGTATCCATGAGTTGCCTTCTAGGTCCTTGACTACTTGCATGTCCATGTCTTGTATCTTTAGTTCTAGTTGATTATGTGATATTTTTAAGGTGGTGTCTATTGTAGTTGGAACATGGAGGAAAAGATAGAGGTGAATTGGAGAGGGGATGAGTATCATTGAGGATATGTGAATGGGCAAAGGTGGATTGGAGAGGAGGTGGTAATGGTGCCAATGTTAGTGGAAAGGTGGTGGAGACAAGTACAAGTTTGGATAATAAGCTAGTGTTTGTGGGAATGTTCGTGGTAAATAATGGATTATCATTAGAAGAGAAGAGTTGGATGTTTAAGATGGGGCTTTGGAATATGAAATTAGTTTTCAGAGATGATACTGGTTGTAGGTTATGTGACTATATTTGCATCTGTGGTAGTGGTAAGAATTGTTTCCTCTGCTTCCGTGGTAGTTGTTGGAGGGAGCTAAGGGGTTCTTATAGGTGAGGGAATAGGGAGGAGTGAATTGAGGGGAGTTTGTATGATGGTTTCTATAGTGTTTTGACTAAGGGTTTCTACAATGGTTACAAGAGCAAAAGTGGAAATGATATCGAGGGTGATAGGGATGGTGGTTGATGTCGTGGTAATAATTATAGGTATTCATATGTTTTTTCCTGATACTGAAATGTCCTAACTCACCTTTCGTCATACTGGACACTTGGATTTTGTAGCATATGATCAATTGCTTCAATCACTCCCACTGTCTTTGACAGTGCTTGCAAAGATTCTATAAATTATTGATCTACATCATCTAGCTCAATTGCTCCATGATTATCCGACTTCATTGCTCATATATGCAATGATGAGCCTAAACAATTTCCATGGTTTGATCTAATCTTTTGAGAGTAGCAATGTATGCTAGCTCTCTTGCTTCTTCGTCATTCTCTAATCTGATCTCTTCTTGGGAGTGCTGAATGTTTATGCCCATCAAACATGGTGTTCTTCAGTACATTGTTGTTCTTCAACTCATCTTTGATGGTCTTTCAGTGTCTTGCTCCAAGTTTTCTTAAGAAAATAATTCCACGTCTGATAATGGGACTGCTTGTAGGATTTTCACAAATTCAAAAGTGCCTATGTCACCTAGCCCATCAGTCATGAGAAATTCAAAGTCGATTGGAAGAGGTGGTGTCGATGGTGGAACTGTGGCATTTGTACTAGTTTTGGTGGTCACAAACTTTTGTGGATCTGGGGAGTGCAATCGTAAATGGAGGGATGGTTGGTTCCCTAGTGGGTGATACTTCACGTGTCATGACTACTCTTGGTTGCACATAGGTGAGGGTGCCTTGCATGCTTTTTGGTTATGGTATTGAAGCCTTTCTCTACTTAAACAACTTCACTTGTGACCTAGTGAGAGCTCGCTCTATAGGGACATCATAGGCCAAGCACCTATAAATGATTCTAGAAATAATGCAACACCTGTTGAGTACGGTTTTGCATGGCCACCTTGTCTTTGCAGCATGGAACTAGTCAATGATCCGATGTGGCAAATTATCATGAGCCCTATTGACTATACTAGATACAAACTAAACTAGATTTTCTTGTGTGTTTGTGTGAATCTATCTTAACCTGGGAATTTGAAATGTTGCATGCATAACCTGAGTGGTATGGAGAGGTTCAATGTGATAGCCGCCATCTTAGTGAGTTTCATTATCCCATTTTTTCATGGAATTAGGTACCGACGTTTCATAATCTGTAGGGGTATGCATGTCTTGCATGTTTAGAGCTTCACATACCAAATTTAGGGACAACTTGAACCATTTCAATTACTAGTTGCATAGCAAAGGTGACACCACAAATTATCTAGGGAGATCTTTACTTGGTCCTTGTTGTAATGTTTGCACTAGATAATAGCATCATATAAATTCTAGCTTGGGTATTTGGCCACTGAAGTACTCTAATAGTCTTGCATTTTTCCAAATAGTGCACAATTATGGTGTGTTTTGAAGTTTCCTCGAATTCTTTGGAGAAGAATTGAAACTTGCCTCATGTGTTGTTAAATTCACATATTGATTCCCAAATATATTGCATATCTCGTAAGGGTCCTACAAACTCATTGAACCAATGAGAGTGTGGATTAACTAGATCTGTATGTATTGAAGCAGGTTCCTGAATGGGGATGGTCTTTTGGAAGTTTCAGAACATAGGAGGCACTTTTAAGGGGTGCTCTTCTATGGGCAATGCATTGATATCAGTCGATTGAGAACTTGTTCGTGCTTCTGCCATTGTGCTTTGTAAAGTTTTTTTGTTCACGGTGAATTTGCTAGAATAAGAAAAACACATTAGTATTCTTAATGAAACACAATAAAACCTTGTTCCCTTTCCAATATCGACATGTTTTCCCTACATCCCTGTGTATTCTGGAAGTGGATGTGTAGGTGATGAGTGTTTGGTGATGTGAGGTTGCGAGTTAGTGCAATGTCTATATGATACTTGGAAAAATGCATCGACATAGCATGCTTCTAGCAATCATGTATATTACAAGGTTGGTGTGGATGATATGTTACATGGTTTGACTTTCCATAGTTCCCTTATAGGATTATGAGAATTGACTATGTGTTTATACATTATATTAAGAGATAATGATTTATCTTGGTTATGAGACTATTTAGGTACCCATTTCCACATTCTTCTAGGATTAAAATTATAAGACAATTTTGATACAATATCTTTAGCTTTAGATGTGAGGGGGGTTGGGATAGACTGATAATGCTTAGAAACTAAGATCTTTGGTGAGTGGATTTGAGCTCTCAAGCAAGTCTTGGGCACCCAAATTTGTGAGTTATTATGGTCAACCTGGATCGACTGCTTTGGTACCCATACTTGGAGTACTTTTGGTGATAGATATCCCGTTTGTTCTGTTGCTCGTCTCCTTGGTTGCTTCTTTTGCTTCTCGGATGAATGATTTGGCATTGGCAGAACCACTGGTTGCTCACCCTTCTGCATTTGAATCTTCTTCATTCCTAGAATAGATTTGTTTGTCCATGGCTTTGATGGTCTTCATGATTCGCTAGTATGATGCTGCTTGGCATGCCTCCTTAGGTGAGTTTTCAATACGACACTCATTTTTGTAATAGAAGTGGGTTCCTCAAGTTTCTTGATCTATTCCTTAGAGGGCAAGACCTTCTACGTAATAGTTACGGGGACACATACAACATCTTTTTCTTCAAGGTTAGACTTAGAAGAACGAAGAGCCTATGTTGAATCTAGATCATGGCCGTATTACTTTCTAATTCTGCTATAAGGCATTGGTATCATACCTAAACCTGAAGAAGATGAATTCTAAGGTTTAGGTTGACAACATGATCGTAGATCCAAACTTGACCCAAGATTAGAGACTCCATGAGGTCTTCATCATGGCATACTAATACTTTCACTATCGTGGGGACATCTTGTATCGATATTGGAACTTCCTCCTTGCCCATACAAGGGGTTTCCAAACCTCCTAATCCTAAGAGGTAAGCCTCAATTGGATCTATGCATAAGTTCATGTCCCAACAACAATAATACGGTATGGTGCTAGTGGAAGCTTCTGGTTCAATGAGGGACCTAATCATTGTGATTGTAGTGTCTTGTCTTAGCTCAATTGTAATGAATGGTCATCTATCAATGATGCTAAGATAACTATTTCCCTTAGTTTGGCACGTAGTCATGTGGTACCTAGGGACATCGTTGTTTCTAATGTGGTTTAAGCATTATTAATATCATCCGAATGCACTCTATGGCTTTAGCCTAAGCTTCCTCTCTTATTCTCTTCTCTTCTTCTTTTTGTTTCTTAGCCACCATGAGTGTCTTCAAAATTCCCTCAGTTAAAGTCTCTTAATAGAGCTTGACTCAACAACCACTTATGTAGTTTGGCAACACATCTCCATCTAGAGTAGCTGATTGCACATCTCTCCTGGTAGATATCCTATTGATGATCATAGGACCATATCCACACTTCTCAGATTTTTGAGTATTCTACTTCAATGTGTATACCAAAACTAGGTCACCCGCTTTCAATCATTCATCTTTTACATGTGCATCAAAATAGGCCTTTTTCCTCTTCTTGGCCCCATATATTCCTGTTGTCGCTCTCAATCTTGTTTCTCCTAGGCATTCTAAGTCCAAGATTCTGGACAATAGCTTGTGACTTGTCCATTGATGCTCTTGTGTAACCTTAAGAGTGGGTGTCAAAAAGTCTAATGGAAGCACAAAATTTTGACAAAAAACGATTTAAAGGGAGTGGCATTGAGTGCCATTTTATAGGCCACTCAATGTGCCCAAAAAACATGATGTAATTGTTTGTCCCGATCAGAGCATTTGTTGTTCATAATCAAACTTTTTACCTTTGCCTTTGTTATCTTTATCTTTGTTCTTGTCTATATATAGGGTAGAGGATTGATTACCTTTTGATTTGTCTCCATTCCTTCATAAGCTTTGCCTCATGTGTGAACAATTGTCCCATGATGATGATAAAATCAAGAACCTGCATGTCCATGTAGAGGTCCATGGCTATGGTGAAAGATTCCCATTTGTCATCTGCCTTTATTCCATTGATCACTTGCCTTACTATCTGCTCTTCATCAATCATCTCTCCAATGCTTCCAAATTGATCTCCTAGGTCCATCTTGGTGACAAAATCAATCACACTTTGCTTGGGCATCTTCTTGAGTGTGGTAAACTCCATCCATAGTTGATTTTTCCTTGCTTTGGTACTTTGACGAGAAGAATGCTTCAAGAGCATTCCAAGTTTCTTGTGAAGACTTGCAAATCTTGAGGTGTGGAAGTAAAAAATCCGAGATTGAGTTAAGAATGTATGACTTGGCTAGAGCATCCTTTGAGCACCATGTGGTTAACCTCTCTTTTTCTTCTTGAGTTGGTTGTCCTTTGCTTCTGAGGATTGGCATCATCTCATCTCTCAAAATGTAACCATAAATGTTTCTCCCTTGAAGATAAGATTCCATTCTAAGTGACCAAACCAAGTAGTTACCTCGATCCAATTTTTCTATGGATGAAGAAAATCCATCTCCCATGTTGATTTATTGTTGCTCGAATACCATTGTGAGGAGATGGATTGATATGTTCTAGAGATGAGTTGGTATTGCATAGAACCTGCTCTACACCTTCCAAGTTAGCTCTAGGGATGCTTAGTAGACTTCTTTGGCTTCACACTAATGCATTTATAATTACAAAGTGCTTTGGAACATCATTCCCAAAAGTTTGCGCCAAAACAAATAACTTGCATATGCAAGGAATGTGAAGAAACCTTCTATTTAGGGGATGCAGGTGCTGAGTGTTTTGCTTAAAGCTCACAACTTGGTATGACATGACCAGAGAGATTTTGCACACATCTAGTTGGAGATTATATCTAGTTAAAGCAAGTTATTTCATGAATTTAGAGGCACCATACATTGAGAAATGAATCTAGCAATTTAGGGGGTTACTCAAATTTTCAGGAAGTAGAAGGTGTACAGACATAGTCACCTTCCTCACTTCATATCTCAACATTGAATAAACCAAAGTTAATGAAACTTGAGAAGTGGATAGTAGAAACTTTATTCCAGCTATATCAAGTTCAAGTGTAGCAAATGAATGAGTAGACGTAGAGAAATCATTTATGCAAGATCACTAAAAATATGAAGATGCAGCAGAGAATAGTAGACATATACATACTTGAAGAAATGTATAAAAATGTATATGATAATGAACATATGATACAAGGAAAGAGTAGTGGACTACTCATACATGAGTTGATCTCAAAGTGTGCTCAATTATGTAACTCAATAACTCTTAGAATGACTCTCTCTACCCCATGACTAAAAGCATCTTTATTTATACTCATCATGTGAGTTTGAATTTGAATTTTCCCTCACCTAAAAGTGTTCCTATACTTTAGGGAAGATTTGAATTGATTGTTCCTACCACATGAGTCATGGGTTCAACTCCCTAACTTCACAAGATTCTTTACTCTCTTGGCTTTTACATTTATCCAAGGTGAATACAATCAAATTGATTAGTAGGTGTTCGTATATGTGATCCTCCATGTGAGGTACATGAGTTAATCTGTAGTCTTGAGATAATAGCCAAGCACTTAGGCTTGTTATCTGCACCAAAAGTGTCTTTTGTGGGGTCCTATCTATCACAATAGATGGGTATCTATCACAGAGTCCTATTTGTCATGATAGATGATGTTTGTTGTGGATTTCAGTCTATCGCGATAGACGGTGTCTATCACAATAGACCTATTTGTCATGATAGATGGTGTTGGTCATGGATTTCGATATATGTGGTCTCATCTACAAGTGTAACAACTCTTAATTGGGACTACTCTAGGAGCTTGTCTATTTTGAACTCCTAAACTTTGAGCCAGTTGTTCTTCTAATTTGTTTATTAAGGTAGTGGGTTTTATGTGAAGCTTGTAGAACAATCTAAACCCTTATAGAGTTTATAGAGTTAAAGATCATCACCCAAGTTATCCTAAATATCAATGCACATTCTTCCACATTGATCTATGGTTTGGGGTTCATTAACATAGATGTAGTACTGTAGGCCATAGAAACTTGCTTTTCTTGACTAGGTAGCCCTAGAACTTGAGAATTTCAATGTATTGTCTAACCATATGTTGTGCTAGCCTAGTAGTTTCATGTGGTGTCTCCTTAAAGCTATGGATCAAGGTTGAGGTATTGTTTCTAATTCTACTCTTGGAGAACTCTATAATGAATATCTAATAGATGATGTCTATTGTGATAGATGGTGTCTATCTTGGTTTTGGTATGTTGCAATAGATGGTGTATGTCACGATAGACTGGTGTCTATCATGGTTTTGGTCTATCATGATAGGCACTGTCTATTGTGATAGACTGGTGTCTATCGTGGTTTTGGTATGTTGAGATAGACAGTGTTTGTCACGATAGATTGGTGTCTATCGTGGTTTTGATATGTCATGATAGACCAAAAAATGCAAATTTATAGGAGCTTTCTAGTGACTTGGGATGCTCTAGTGGTGTGGTTTATGGTGCCATGCATGAACACAAAAAATACCAACTTTCTTGTATGTCGTGGTCATTGTCTCAAGAACTGTGTAGAGGTCTGTCGTACCTACATAAGCTTTTGGAGATGATGATATAGCTGAAACCTACAAGAAATGCTCAAAAACAACAGGAAAATAGAATACACAATAGTTCTCTTGCTCTCTCTCTCTCTCACAAATCGAATGAGGAGAATGAGAAAGGGAAGGGCACATGTCCAAAAAACTGAAAATTCTGCAAAGAAAGAGGTGAAGGTGGGAGATGATGAGGATGACGATGATGATGGTGATGAAGGAAGTAAGAAAAAATAATGAAAATTGAGGAAATTACCTATGACGCCAATGTCACACTCTATGGCTTACCATCACACACCCGCGTGAAGCTCGCTCCCTGGCAAAAACGCCAAATTTGGTGTCACTTCAAGATGGTGAGTACCAATGTGAGGAGATCCACCTCATAAATGTCAATCCATGATGGTGAGTACCAATGTGAGGAGATCCACCTCATAAATGTCAATCCATGGAGACACAAGAACTAGTACGACGACCATGAGCAAGTGAAGGCACAAGTACATGAGTGAGAATCACACAAGCATGCACACACATACAGACACGTGCACACAATGCAAGAATAAAGAGAGGAATAATGGAGTGCTTTCAATTACAAAAGATCTCTATTACAAAAGCTTCAATCTCTCACAAGCCACATAAAAAATGAGCTGTTTAGGTATTTTTATAGTTTTTCACTAGCTTTGGCCTTGTCCAGACCTAGTGTCTAGCCTAATTAAACATTAGGTTCCCCTTTGAGGACTCAAACAGAGTCTAAAAATTATGAAAATTGGTATGTGGCTACTTCTAGTACTCCTCAAGCTCAAAGACTCAGCCAACTTGAAGAAAATGGAGCTAAAGCTATCAAAAACAATATTTACAATGTTGGTGTAGTGATGAAAATCACTCTTGGTTGAAAATAGTTTATGAAAAATTGATTAAGCCTATTTTTTTGTTGATCTGCATGATGGTTACATCTCCTTGCTCCTTCTAATCCTTTTCTTTGGCCTTCTTATTTGTTGATGCTTCTAATAGGTGGGTTTTAAATGTTTTGACCACTACTTCAAAATCATAATCCATCAATAAAAATAACCATTTTACTAATCTACTTGTATTGCAAGGTTTGTTCACCAAATATAATAAGGCATGATGGTCTATAAAGAACTTGAACGTATCTGCAAGCAAATAGTGTCTAAATTTCTTGAGCACATAGACCATGCCTAAGCGGTCTATTTCTGCAGTCGTGTAATTCCTTTCTATGATGTTCAATTGCGTACCAGCATATGCTATGGGAAGATCTATGTTGCCTTCACCTGTTAGTTGTGCTAGCACACATCCAATAGAAAAATTGGAGGCATCCACGTGGACATGAAATGACTTGCTCCAATTTAGCATGGGTAAAAGTTACTTCAAGAGTACACATAAATGCCACACACATGGTACAATAATGCATGTCATGTAGATTGGGTTGATTGCCCATATCTTGCACATTTGTAGGGACCTCCAAGAATAGCATACGTAATCATGAACGTACACCATTGGATGTGAAGACTGAAAACCATGTTGGATGCCACACAAATGCTCATAAAGATCTTCGACCTCATGCTAGTGGTGTTCAAAACTTTTTAGAACATCCGAGCACCCCATGTGTCCACACCAGGATTCAAGAGTGGAAATTTAGATTTTTTCTATGACTTGAGCATTGTGCCATCCATAAAGGTCATATATGCTTGGCACAACATGGTGAAGTACCTCCTAGACTATTATAAGCAAAATTTTGAAGATATTTTCACAATAGGTTTCTTGGAGTATCACTCTGAGATATTAAATGGACTCACCTTCTACAGCTCTTTGCACGTAAATAGGCCATATATTCCACACATTACAGACAACCCCATCAAGACATCCCAAGCATTGCATATTGGCAATAACTTGAAGTTGATCTCGCAAGGGGACTCCACCTCAAGGAGTAGGAACTTGCCATCGATATTGTTCAGTATTATTTTAATCACCCTGCACCACAAGGCTCTGTTAGGGATGATAGACTTGAGAGGGGGGAGTATTAGTGGCAAAAGAGGCCAAGGAAGCTTGAGTAGATAAGGAAGCTTGAGCGAAGAAAGCCAAAGAGAAGGACAAGGCTTGGACACAGGCCTAGGTAGATAGGGAATTCAGAGGAGAATAGGTGGACAATAAGCAACCAAAATTTTCAAACCTTTACATTTATAAAAAGTGATTTTTCATCACTATACACCATTGTCAATAATTACTTTTTATATTTCTGTCTCCATTTGTGCAAGTCAAAGAGTCTTAGTCAAGCTTGAGGAGTACTAGTAAAACCTACATTTCAATTTTCATACATTTTGGAGCTCATTTGAGACCTCAAAATAGCTTAGGGACTTATCTTTTAACTAGGTCGAACACTAGGTCTGAAACATGCCAAAAGCTAATCAAAAACTATAAAAAGAGCTAGATAGCTCATGTTTGGGCATTGGTAGAGATGGATAGCAGCAGTGAAGGAGAATTTGAAAAGATAGAAACTCAACGTGTTATGAATTATGGAATGTGTTGAACAAGGAATTGTTGGAGTGTTAATTTATTAATGTATTAATGTGTTTTGGTGTTTTTGATATAGCAATTGAAGGTTTGTGAGGGCATCAAAGGCGTGGAAGGGCGGACATCAATAATCCATTTTATAATTTATATAGTTTGTAAATAAACCTGCATAGAGTGTTCTATGCGGGTTTATTTATAGTTAGTAAAGTAGTGGTTAGAATAAGGGTCACTGTAGACTGCAATTTCTGATATTAAAAGCAAAGGCTTTCTACAAAAGTTACCAACTTTTACTTTCGTGCATGTTTTTTGAAGCTGCTCTTGTGTAACCACTATTTTGACATGATAAAAAATTCCTATAAATACATGCACTCTGTGGACTGTTGAAACAGAGTGCATGGGGGGAGATTGCACACAATACTACGTTATATCTTGTCTACTAGCATGTGTTGATATATTTAGGTAGTTATGTATGTGAACACTCTAGGACCATTCGGGCACTTTTTTCCCTCTTTAGGAGGTTTTTTCCACCTGCTTGTATATACGCCTATTGCCCTAATGGGCTACTTACCTTTGTACATTCTAGTGATAATACATTCAATATTGTGTGTTGTGCTCCAAGCTTCTTCTTCTTCTTCCTTGTGTTGTTTGCGTGCTTCCGCAGATGTCTAACTCCAACAATTGGTATCAAAGCTACCAACCATGAAGCAAAAACCACTTGTGGGCACATGAGTGTCATAGCAACTGGCCCAATCACTGTTAGAAAAAGCATGCAAATCTGGCGGTAGTGATCCCCCCTTGGGATAAAACAACCCAAGCAGTCGGGTACCACTCAAGTAGTGAAAGATGCGCTTAACTGCCTGCCAATGCTTGACACCTAGGCAATGCATAAACCTACTCCTCTGTGAGATAGCAAACTGAATATCTGGTCGAGTAACGCATAAGTAAATCAAGCATCCAACAGCTTGTTGATAGAGAACAACATCAAATGCATCTTCAGCACCATGAAGATGCAATCGTAAACCTGTCTCCATAGGAGTGGCAATAGGCTTATAGTCTTCAAGGCCAAAATGCTACAATAATGTGTCAATATATTTCGTTTGACACAAAGCCATTCCACCATCAACTTGCATAAATTGAATGCCCAAATAGTGATGCAAATGCCCCAAATTAGACATCTCAAATGAGGCATGCAAATTAGCCTTAAAATCAGCAATATGCGTGTCATGAGGACCAGTGAGCAGCATGTCATCAACATGCACCACAATGATCAGAAGCACATCATTAGCACGCTTAAGATATAAGGTGCTTTCAGTTGGATTGTTCTCAAAACCATGTGCAATGAGATAGGCATGTATCTTTTCATACCAAGCACATGGTGCTTGTTTTAAACCATATAATGCCTTCTTTAACCTGCACACCTGATTTTCATGCCCTTTCTACACAAAGCCACGGGGCTGAAAAGCATACACTTCTTCATGCAAGTCACCATTCAGAAATGTTGTTTTAATGTCCAACTGATGTACATTCCAATCATGATGAGTTGCAAGTGCACAGATGCTATGAACAGTAGTCATTCGGCAAGTAGGAGCAAAGTTTTCACCAAAATCAATGCCTCTTTCCTGTGCATAACCCTTTGCAACAAGCCTAGCCTTATACCTGTCAACTATTCCATCAGGTTTACGCTTCAGCTTGTGTACCCACTTAGTGCCAATGGCCTTCTTGCCAAAAGGCAACTCACATAAAGACCAGATACCATTTTTCATGATAGCATCATATTCAGATTGCATTGCAGCCATCCAAAGTTCATAATTTTGTGCTTCATCAAACAAAACAGGTTCAGTCTCATCACAAAGAATAGAGGCAGCCATAGCATAGCAATCTGATGCAAAAGAGGCACTATGAGATCCTGGTCGAGTACGATATGATAGAGTTGCATCTAATTTGCTATCATGCAAAGTCTGCACTAGCCATTTTGGCATAGTTTTTTCTTGCTCAATATCAGCTCTCTCATCAACAAGTGCATCATGTAAATGTGCATCAAAGGTGGAATGATCTACATCATCACATGGAACCTGCAAAGGCTGAGAAGTTGCCTCATTAGCAACAGCACTATGATGTGCACCTGTAAAAAGAGGTAGCAAGGTATCATACATGTCTTTGGATCTAACAGATGTCTCCTTGGTACATGAAAGTAATGGCTGAATAACATCTTCCACAAAAACAACATCATGGCTAACCAAAATGCATTTAGTTTATGGATGATACGGACAATAGCCTTTACTTTCAAAACTATACCCAACAAAAATAAATTTTATTGTTTTATCATCTAATTTTTTGCGATGTTGTTTAGGCACTAATGCATATGCCTAACAACCAAAAACATGCAGATGAGCAATAGATGGCTTGCGACCATGCCAAACCTCATGTGGAGTAATAGACTATAGCACTTTAGTGGGACACTTGTTAAGTACATATGCTGCACACATGACAGCCTCAAGCCAGAAACTATATGGTAAAGTCTGACTCTTGACCATACACCTCCCCATCTCCATGAGGGACCTGTTCGTCCATTCAGCAACTCCATTCTGTTGACATGTATATGGCACTATACACTGATGTTTTATCCCACGTTCAGCCAGAAAATGCATTAAAGTCAGAAGACATATATTCCCCCCTCGATCAGAATGGAGGGTGCCCATTTTACATGCTAACAGATTTTCAACCAAAACCAAAAACTGTTTGAAGCACATAAACACTTCGGACTTTTCCTTCAATGGATATACCCATGCATGCCTGGAAAAATCATTGATGAAATTCACAAAGTAAAGATAGTTCCCAAAAGAAGGTGTCTACATAGGACCACAGACATCACTATGTACAAACTGTAATTTATGAGTAGCTCAAATTGAACCATCTTTTGGAAAGGAAGAACGTTGCATTTTTCCCAAAATACAGCCTTCACAAACATGTTTTCTAGGGGCCTCAAGTTTGGGCAAAGAGGACACAATTTCAAATTTCTGTAGGCATAGCAAACTAGCAAAATTTAGATGACCAAAGCATGCATGCCGAAGCTTTGCATCTGACATAGCCTGAGAATCATGTACTACACATGCCGAATCATTTACAAATCTTTCATAGTCTATGAGCTTATTGAAGTATTTCAATGTCGATGCACCACAGTGCGCTCTCCTTCTCAAGAGCTCCACGACGATATGCTCAGAGTACTTTCATGGCAAGAAGGCTTATCTAAGAAGAAAAATTTGAAGATGGGATGAGTTTTGTTTTCAACCAATTTTGTGTTGTAAGTTGGTTGGATATCCAGGTACAGAATTTGATCTAGGTGCACTAGAGAGATAATTCAGCATTTAGCCAAAAGTTTGGTGAATTCAATCATTTCAGTCACATTTGAAGCAGAGTTTTGATTCAAGGATATGAGGAGATGGTAAAACATGATTCTATATTCACTTCCATTTGTATACCATGTTTGTTTTGTCTCTTACTCTTAGCACTAGAGAAAGAGAAAAATTCATTTGAAGAAGTTAAGAGTGCTTGATAACTTCAAGATAAAGAGAACAAAAGGTATGGAAGAGAAGTTTGAAGATGTTGACATCATCAAGTGGAAGAAAGATGCAAAAAAAGAAATTCCAACACTTCCAAATGGAAAGTAAGACTTCCTTTTCTCTTATATTTTCCATATAACTTTCCTACTTTATCCTCTACATCCAAAGACAAGTCTACGAAAACATCTTGTGTGAAGAAGAAGCAGTTTCTTGTTTTGCATTATACTTGGTCATGTTTTAGTAGAATTTGACAAAGAATTGCATTGAGTGAAAGAAAAACAGCAGATACCTAAGGCAGCTTATATGTTTTGACTCATATGTGTATGAGTTATGTATAAGTTGAAGATCTTGAGCAGGCAGCTATATGTTCCCTCAAAGAATTCTTGGAGTACCAATTCAAAGCTACTTGGTATATGACAATTCGCAGAGAAGTTTATTTCTTCTTTATCTAACTCTTGAGGTAAAAGAGTATTTGTAGCAGATGTTGGGGACTTAGAGAGAGGTTTTATGTTTGGAAAAGTTACCTCATATTCAGTATTTTTAGAAAACTTCAAAAAAATCAGATTTATTGATGTACAAGTCAAATGGAGAATCTACTTTCTTTGTTTGTCTTGATTTTTGGATACATGCTTGTATTCAAAAAGGTGTTCCATCACATCCTATCACTTGATTGAGTAGTGGAGTTAGCCAAAGAAAGTCAAGCAGATACTTTCACATTTCACCCGGGAAGAATATGAAGATACGAAGTATCAACTTGCAGCTTTTGGAGTTCTCAAGGTGAGAAGTTTGTCCACTTATGTTTCAAGTAGGAGTTACAGATTCTTATGAAAGATTTGTTTGAAGAAAAGTTTTACACCTTTGTGAGAAGCATGGACACTTGGAGACATTCAGGTAGCAAACCAAACATTCAATCATGAAGGTTTGATGAGAGCACATTCTACACAGGTATTTTGTTGGAAAGATCTTAATAAGATCTAGATAGATCTTGAAGATCTTGAGTATTTATGATTCAGATGTCTATTCTTTGTTTGAAAAGTTCTTAGCATTGGAAGAAGTAAGTCAAAGATTCAAATTCTTTCATAATTGTGTTGCAAAAAAATAGAAGAAGATACTTGTTATGTTGCAGAAGATTATGGGTCCTAAAATGCTTTCAATAAGGTTTTTTGTTATCATGTAATGGATCAGTTAACCTTATTCTATAATATGGGAAGCTGAGGAAGTAACAGTGAAAGCTATTGGCAACTACAATGCTAATAAAAAGGGTTCAGAGATTTTGTTTCAGATATAGGTATTGATCATTGAAGATCGGATTCATTGAAAGAAGGAAGACGTTCCAAATTTCATAAAGTCTGATATAATTTGAAGAATTCTAGATACTAGTGTTAAATCATCCAAGGGGGTGATGAAACATGAAGACTTATTTTCAACCATATGTAAAGGAATGCAGATTCATACCTACAAGTATTCCAATACCAAGTATTCCTACAATTCCTTTGTCAGTTTCTCTTTATGTTCCAACCTTGAAAGAAGAAGTAAGAAGGAGAATGTTTGGAGAAAGTTCCTATTAGGTGTTCCTGTTCAGGAGAAAGTTCCAGAGTTCTATTGAAGAGAAATTTGATATTTCAGAGAGGTATGTTTCAGAAGTGCGCACATTTATGTTTATACCAGATTTTGAACATTGCAAGGGGGATTGTTTGAAACAATGTCATATAAGTACATTGTCCATTGGTCAAATTTGCTCACAGTATACACAGTATGTGTAGCTATCTTTTATAGGTTCTGTACAACACAACAGCGCCAGCACAGTGGATAGTTCAGTCGTCTCCCAAAGACCCCATGCGGGTTCGAGTCCCACTGTCGACAATGCAGCAACGCGGAGATGTTTTTTAAATCATGGTTTTCAAAATAAAGCAAAACGGTGGACGACAACAAATCTGGCGAAGTGATTTTGTTTTTCGTAGATCGTGATTGATTTTGGAGCGATAACCTTTTTGGATGGTGCTTTTGGAGGGTACTCAATACTATATAAGAACATGTTTGGCTCATTGTCTATCATCCTACACCAAGTTCAACACCAACTTTGGAGCTTTGGTACCTCAATAGAGGTGGTGCTTCTAGCACATGGGGCAGCCATGTTGCACACTTGGAGCATGTTGAGGAGCAGCTATGGAGTTCTTCTTGGAGAAGAAGAGTGTGCTCACACTCTTGCTTATGGAGAGGATTTACCCCGCAGTAGCTTGGTGGTGTGGATCAGCCATCCACATGATGTATTTGAAGATTGTCTTCTACATGAAGATTTCAGGTTACTTCAAAGACATTGGATGGTGGTTAACATAAGATTTACATCTTATGTTAAGAATTCAAGTACATATTCTCTTTATGCACACAGGTACTACTTGGATCTTATGGAGGTAGTGGCATCCATATCAGGAGGAGTCCTATTCGGCATAGGTACAAGAGAATTAGTACATGTATGCTTTATGCATATTTGGATGAGGTGTTCAAGAATGTATGTTCATATGAGTTTGAGAATTTTTGGCAGCAAACTTGTTAGCATTCTTTGTTACTTTTGTAAGTATGTGATCTTTTCACACACATATTTGATTTAGGGTCTTCCATGGCCTAAGTTCAAATGAGGGTTTGCTGATTATCAGTTTTAGACTGATCCTTCTTCTTTCTGTCACTCATATTCACTCTTCTACAACCTATTAGGTCACACATCTCATATATATTCAGATTTCTGTCCCTACATCTCAATCTTCTTGTAAATTTTGTACATTCACTCATCCATCTATTTCTATTCACATAGAGTGGTTGAGATTTTGACTCCCACATTATAAATTGACATTTATATGTATGATAGTGTGAGTAAGTAGTGGATCAACATGATTTTCAGCCATTTCCATTGATTAATCATACTCAAGTAAAATGTGCATTTAGGAAAAAATTCAATTCATGCATTGTTTTTGTCAATGTCATAAATGATCATACTCATACACTTCTCGCTGCACATAAACCTTTCATGACTACTTATAAGGATTGTTTTATGTCTGATTATCCCTCTGAACTACCACCAACGCGAGGATCTTTTGACCATAGCATAGACTTAATTCTTGGTAGTTCTCGTCCTCATAAAGCACCTTATTGGCATGGCCCACTACATCTTGGTGAAAGACTTACTCCACAAAGGACTTATAAGGCCTAATTCTTCCCCATTTGGAGCACCAGTTCTTTTAGTAGAGAAGAAGAATAAAATTATAGAATGTGCATTGATTATAGAGCCCTTAACAAGATCCTAATAAAGCATAGATACCCTATTCCTCGAATAGATGATCTTCTAGATAAATTATGAGGAGCTTGTGTCTTTAGTAAAATTGATCTAAAATCAGGTTACCATCAAATTTGTATGACACAAAGTGATATTTTTAAGACTTCATTTAGAACTCAAACTGGCCATTATGAATTTATGGTAATGCCCCTTTGGATTTTCTAATGCCCCTGCTACATTTGCACGAATGATGAGCAACATTTTTCTTGATTACCAAGCTTTTGTTCTTGTATTCTTCGGCGATATACTTGTTTACAGTAAGAATGATAGTGAGCATGAGAAGCATCTTAAAACAGTTTTTCATTTGCTACGAGAGAACAGACTTTACGCTAATCCTAAAAAGAGTTACTTCTTTCAACGTAAGCTAGAATATCTAGGACATACTATTTCAATTGAAGGCGTGCATGTGGATCCAAAAAAGTCTAAAGTGATAGAAGAATGGCCTACACCGCAATCAATCAATGATGTTTGTTCCGTTCTTGGATTGGCTAGTTTCTCTAGGAAGTTTGTTCAATTTTTTTCTTATTCATCATTGCCCCTTACCTTGTTATTGAAAAAGAAAATAAAATTTGCATGGGGACTTAACCAACAACAATCCTTTGAAAAACTACAACTACCGGATTTTCTACAACCATGTCATGTAATTACTAATGCTAGTGGTTCAGGAATGGGTGTTGTTTTAATGCAAAATGATCATCCTATTGAATTATAGAGTAGAAAGCTTAAGCCCTCTGAAAAGAATTATAGTACATATGATAAAGAATTGTTAGTAGTTGTGCATGCTTTGCAAATTTGGAAACATTATCTTATGGGATCTGAGGTCTTAATCAAAACTGATCAACAAGCTATTAAACATTTATTAAATCAGCCCTTAATCTCTTATCGACATCTTAAATGGGCTTCATTCATTCAAAATTTCCAGCCCATGATCCAATATCAATTTGGTAAAGCTAATGTCGTAGCACATGCTCTTAGACATTTTCCTTCACATTCTATTGTTTTGCATAATATTTTTGCAATCCAAATTCATTCTTTTCAAGAAACGATTTCCACTTATGCATCCAATTTGTATATCTCACATGTATGTCATGAATTCAACAATGGTGCAACTTTATCTGATGAACATTATACATTTCATCATGGTTTACTTTATTTTCAACATACATTATGCATAACCCAAGATTTTAAAGATTTTTTCATCAAAGAAATGCATGAACCATCTTACATGGGTCATAGAGGCATACATTTTGGAGTTAGAAGTCTATGGGAGCATGTAAACAACACAAGGAAGAAGAAGAAGCTTGGAGAACTTCACACAATACTAAATTTATTACCACTAGAATATACAAAGATAAGTAACCCATTAGGGCAATATGCATGTATACAAGCCGGGGGAAAAAACCTCCTAAAGAGGCAAAAAAGTGCCCTAGTAGTCCTAGTGTGTTCACACACATCACTACCTAAATATATCAACGAATCCCCTCGGGGAGTGATGCGGTGAACAAGGAGTTGGCACTCATGTATAAGGAACTGGTAGCTATGTGGAATCAATCCACAAAAGGAAGTAAGCCCAAATCTTTGTGGTAAGCTTCAAGCTTCTCTCTATGCAGAGCCTTTGTGAAAAGGTCTACAATGTTCTCTTGTGTGGGCACATATGCCAAGCTGATCTCTCCAGCAGAGAACCTCTCTCTGACATAATGATAATGCACCTCAATGTGCTTAGTGTGAGCATGGAACACATGGTTCCTAGCAACTCCCAATTCACTCTGACTGTCAGTGAAGATGGTGGTGGCAGTTGACTGACCAACACCCAAATCACCCATAAGGTGTATGAGCCACACACACTCAACAGTCATTGTGAAAGCTACCCTATACTTAGCCTCACAACTAGAAGTGACCACACTAAGTTTCTTCTTGCTCAGCCAAGATATGCATGAGCTACCAAGCATGAAGCAAAAACCACTAGTGGACACATGAGTGTCATAGCAACCAATTCGGTAGAGTCAGAATAAGCATGCAAATCTGACGGTAGTGATCCCCCTTGGGATAAAACAACCCAGTAGCCGGGTACCACTCAAGTAGTGAAGGATGCGCTTAATCGCTTTCCAATGCTTGACACCTGGGCAATGCATAAACTTGCTCATCTATGAGATAGAAAATTGAATATCTGGTCAATTAATGCATAAGTAAATCAAGCATCCAACAGCCTGATGATAGAGAACAACATCAAATGCATCTCCAGCATCATGAACACTCAATCGTAAACCAGTCTCCACAAGAGTGGCAATAGGTTTACAGTCATCAAGGCCAAAACGCTACAATAATGTATCAATATATTTCATTTGACACAAAGCTATTCTGCCATCAACTTGCATGAATTGAATGCCCAAATAATGATGCAAATGCCCCAAATCAAACATCTCAAATGAGGCATGCAAATCAGCCTTGAAATCAGCAATATGCTTCTCATGAGGACTAGCAATCAACATGCATCAACTCCACAACAATGATTAGAAGCACATCATTAGCATGCTTAACATATAAGGTGCTTTTAGTTAGACTGTTCTCAAAACCATGTGCAATCAAATAGGCATGTACCTTTTCATACCAAGCATGTGGTGCTTGCTTTAAACCATATAATGATTTCTTTAACCTCCACACCTGGTTTTCATGCCCTTTCTGCACAAAACCACGGGGCTAAAAAACATACACTTCTTCGTGCAAGTCACCATTCAGAAATGTTGTTTTAATTTCCAACTGATGTACATTCCAACAACGATGAGTTTTAAGTGCAGATGCTATGAACAGTAGTCAGTAGGCAAGTAGGAGCAAAGGTTTCATCAAAATCAATGCCTCTCTCCTAAGCATAACCCTTTGCGACAAGCCTAGCCTTATACCTATCAACTGTTCCATTAGGTTTATGCTTCAGCTTGTATACCCACTTAGTGCCAATGGCCTTCTTGCCAGGAGGAAAGTCACATAAAGATCAAGTACCATTTTTCATGATAGCATCATATTCAGATTGCATTGCAACCATCCAATGTTCAAAATTTTGTGCTTCATCAAACGAAATAGGCTCAGTCTCATCACAGAGACTAGAGGCAGCCATAGCATAGCAGACTGATGCAAAAGAGGCACTATGACAACCTGAATGAGTACAATATGACAGAGGTGCATCTAATTTTTTGTCACACAAAGTGTGCACTAGCCATTTTGGCTTAGTTTTTGCCTCTTCAATATCAGCTCTCTCATTAACAAGTGCATCATGCAAATCTGCATCAGAAATCGAATGATGTGCATCATCACATGAAACCTATAAAGGCTAAGAAGTTGCCTCAATAGGACTAGCACTAGACTGTCCAATTGTAAAAAGAGATAGCAAAGTATCATACATGTCTTTGGAGCTAACAAATGTCTCATTCGTACATGAAAGTAAAGGTTGAATAGCATCCTCCATAAAAATAACATCACGGCTAACCAAAATGCATTTAGTCTGTGGATGATACAGACGATAGCCTTTGCTTTCAGAACTGTATCCAACAAAAATACATCTTACTACTTTATCATCCAATTTTCTGTGATGTTGTTCAGGCACTAATTCATATGCCAGTGAATCAAAAACATGTAGATGAGCAATAGATGGCATGCAACCATGCCAAGCCTCATATGGAGTGATAGACTACAATGCTTTAGTGGGACACCTGTTAAGTACATATGTTGCACACATGACAACCTCAAGCGAGAAACTATGTGATAAAGCCTCACTCTTGACCATACACCTCGCCATCTCCATGAGTGACCTATTGTTTCGTTCAGCAACTCCATTCAATTGAGGCATATATGGCCTTGTACACTGATGTCTTATCCCACATTTATCTAGAAATGCATTAAATTAAGAAGACATATATCCCCCCCTGATCAGAATGGAAGGTGCCCATTTTACATGCTGACATATTTTCAGCCAAAACCAAAAACTGTTTGAAGCACATGAACACTTCAGACTTTGCTTTCAATGGATATACCCATGCATGCCTAGAAAAATCATCAATGAAAGTCACGAAGTAAAGATAGTTTCCAAAAGAGGATGTTTGCATAGGACCACAGACATCACTGTGAACAAGCTGCAATTTTGCAATAGCTCAAGCTGAACCATCTTTTGGGAAAGAGGAATGCTGCATTTTGCCCAAAATATAGCATTCACAAACATGTTTTCTGGGTGCCTCAAGGTTGGGAAAAGAGAACACCATTTTAGATTTCTATAGGTGTAGCAAACTAGCAAAATTCAGATGACCAAAGCATGCATGCCAAAGCTTCACACATGACATAGCTTGAGAATCATGTGCCAAATCATTCACATATTTTTCATAGTTTGTGAGTTTATACAACCCAAGACATAAATGCTAGAAGCAATAATCATGTCGCCATTTGACAAATCGTGAATTGTACATCTATCATAAAAAACTTTCACAACCAAGCCAATCTTCGCTAAAGTTGAAATTGATGATAGATTTTCCTTGATCCCTGGCACAAATAAAGCATCCGACAAAGTGAAAGAACTACCGTCAGTAGTAGTCAGAATGATCTTACCAACTCCCATGACAGGATAAGACGAGTTGTTGGTGCATGTGACAATATTCCCTGTAGGGGCAGGCTCAAGTGAAGTGAAGAAATTGTGCTGCGAGGTAATATGTTTGGTTGCCCCACTATCAAAATACCAAACATCTGAGTCTACTACAAACATACATTGCCCATGAGAAGATGGGTCAAAACCACAAATAGTAGTAAATGCCCATTCTTCATTTTGCACAAGATTAGCAAACTCTGTTTTTGGTGTAGAGGCCTCCGCAACAACCATTCCAACCTCTTTTTTCTTTGGCTCTTTTGCAGCCAGTTTTGGATAGTTCTTTATGACATGATCGTTTCCTTTTTAGTACTTACAAAAGAATTTATACTTTTCTTATTTCTTCTCATCTTTTTGAATGTGCAACATTTGCAGATTTCTACTTACTAGTAGATGAGCTCCATTTACCTTTGCCCTTCTGACTAGCTAGGAAAACTTGATTTGCAACACACATAATGGACTTGTTCTACCTGGAGTGATCTTCCTACAATAGAACAGAGACTAACTCTTCAAATGAAAAGGCACTTGATTTCCTTTCATTATCAAACAAAGAGTAGAAGCAAAACTCTGGTCTGAATCAGGAAGACCATTCAGAATGGTCTACACAAGTGAGCTATCTGGTATAACTTCATCATCAGAAATCAGTTGTTCCTTCAAGTCTTTGATCTTTGTTAGAAAATTGTCCATAGAATCACCTTCATTCATATGCTCACTCTCCAACTGTGTTCGGAGGTAAGCAACATGAGCCTCATTCCTAGCCTGGTATAATGTGGTACGTATATCTCAAGCATCCTTAACTCATTTGCAAGAGCGAATGTGAGGAATAATGGCACATTTGATAGACAAGGCTATCAATGCATGTGCCTGAGCATCTCTGCCATCCCAATGACTTTGCTTTACAGTAGGTGTAGCAAAAATCGCACCATGAATAGGAATCTGAAGAATATCAGCATCTTCAATGCCATCTGCATTAGCTTCAATACCTGTATTTGTAGGTGTAATAGGATGTTTTTCAACACCCTACACCATGTTCCATAGTCCTTTTGCAACCAATACATGTTGCATCATATAAGCCCACAATGGGTAATTGGTACTGTCCAACTTGATCTCAACAGCCAACATACAAAATACATCACTGCTCCCAGCCATGGACACTTACTAAAATATCATGATGTAGAAAAATGATTGTATCTAAAAAGTTGAACAGAACTACCCTGACAAGTTCTGCTAGACCTATAGCAGACTTCGAGATGCTTATATTGGCAAACCAAAACCTGTATATATCTTCGACACAAAAAGACAAAATAGCCTACAAAAGCATTGTGATAATGCATTTGAAGGCCAAGACGAGCTCAGATCGCAATTTCAACATGACACAACAAAGTTGTTTTGATCTCCTAATTGCCTTGAGTATGCTCACCAAATTTTGTGCAATTCTAAGACTATGATCGGAGGGGTGTCGACGATGCCCTAGATGAAGCGGCGACGTGATCTGATACCAATTGTTGGAGTTAGACATTTGTGGAAGCACACAAACAACACAAGGAAGAAGAAAAAGCTTGGCGCACAGCACACTATACTGAATGTATTACCACTAGAATGTACAAAGATAAGTAACCCAGTAGGGCAATAGGCATATATACAAGCCAAGGAAAAAAACCTCCTAAAGAGGGCAAAAAGTGCCCCAGTGGTCCTAGTGTGTTCACACACATCACTACCTAAATATATAAACAATACAAAGCAACATTTCTACTTGCAAAGATTTCTTCTTTTAGCCCCACATGGAGAAAAATATTGCACATTATGTTTCTCAATGCATTATATGTCAGTGTGTAAAATGTCATCATGGTAAACCATTTGGGTTAATAATGCCACTTTCCATTCCGAACAAACCATGGGAACAAATCTCTTTGGATTTTATCACAGGTCTTCCTATCACTTCATCACATAATGATGTGATTTGGAAAATAGTTGATAGGTTTAGTAAATATGCATATTTCATTCCTTGTAGAAAAACTTTGTCTACACCTCAGGCTGCAAAATTATTCATTAAATGCATTTTCCCACATCATGGATTTCCTAAAGTAATGTTATCTGATTGTGATGTTAGATTTTGCAATCTTTTTTGGGTTGCTTTATTTCAACATTTTGGTTCTAAAATAGATTTTAGCTCTGCATTTCATCCTGAAAGCAATGGACAAAGTGAGGCTACAAACAGTACTATTCTTGATTTATTGTGTTGTTATTCATTAGATAATCCCACTAACTCAGATGAAAAGTTGCCATTCCTTCAATTTGCTTACAATAACACCACACCCACCACTACTGGACATGCACCTTTTGAAATTGTTTATGGTAAAAAGCTTCCCACTCCCATGTGGTCATTTGATCCCAAACTGGAGACCCTATAGGTGTTTAGAGTCCCTCTATGCCCCACTTGGAGATCCTATTGGCATATCCCAAAATGATATTGGCCTATCCTTGATATCTTGTTTTGTGAAAAGCTTACTTCTTGATACCTTGAGCTTGGTGAGAATGTGTTTGAAAGATTACTCTGACATCCCATAGGATTTATAAAATAACACCTACAAAATTTTTGAATTTTCTTTGGTTATATAATTGGCTTTTCCTACTTATGTGTTCGGTGTAATTTCCCTCCCAAGATTGCCAAGAAAAATCCTCTTGGTGAGATCCTATATGAGATTGTTGAGATTCTATTGACAAGGTCTTGGACTAGATTTATTTAGAATTATACACCATCCCTCATCTAGTGGGCCAAGGAGTATTGCCATATAGAGAGTACCTTCTAGTGTCCCTCCCACTTGAGATCCCATTAGGATGCGTTCAAGTTTAGAGTGCATGGTAAGGGAATCATCAAATTTAAAGGAAAGGTTCATAATGAGTTGATTGATTTTGGGTTCAAGGAACTCAATCAAAATTGATGTCCTCATGGTATTTGCACACAATTTAAGGGATCCGTTTTTATAAAATAGAATCCATCACAATAAATTACATATGGTCAGGAGGAAGGATTCAAGCGGGATTCTTTTACCTCACTCTTACATGGAAAAAGTGTTTTGGTCATCAAATTTAAACTAGATAACATCTTGTATAGCTATCCCATTTGAGATCCTATCGAGATTCCTTGTTGTGTGAGATCATGTTAAAAAGTTGTTTGGACAAGGGAGACGCTCTAGACACCAATCGCATAAGATGTAGAGTCTCTTTGAAAGGTTATCGAAACTCAAGACCTCATAAGATATTACTTGAGATCCCATTAGGATCCCTTCTCTAATAGAGATCATGTTTTGGGATCCTATCCTCTGAGATCCTATTTTAGGATCTTGCTTTTTGAGATGCTATTTTGGGATCCTAACTTTTGAGATCTACATTGGGAGCTTTCCCATTTCAGATCTTATTTTGGGATCCTACCCTTTGAGATCCTATTTTAAAGAGCTTATACTCTAAGATCCTGAGTTTACTAAGATCATGAATTCATAATTTGTGGTAAGACCCTATCAAAAATTTGAGGAAATATTTTCTTGCACCTTAGCTCTTGGTCAAACTTGGGTTGAAGCTCTATCCTAAGTGAGATTGTGCCTTGTGAGGTGTTTGGGATCATGTCTGCTTGGGATCCTACTAGCCTTATTGAGATCCCAACCTTGAAGGAAGTTAGGCACCCTATTCAGTTGTTTGTAGAGGTGAGGTCCTACTTATCGGGAAAAATCTAGAACCTTCCTAATTGGAGGTCCTACATGAGATCTAAATTTGGACCTTATTCTTCTCTTTTTTTAGATAATTCAAGTCTTGCTTGATTCTTGGTTAAGATCTTGATCTAGAGCTTTAACAAGATCCTATCCAAGGTTTGTACTTACCAAGATCTTGGGATCCAAATTTGCCATACCAAATGGGCCCAAGAATGAATCCCGATGTTCATAGAGAAGACAAAGATAGAAATGGTGACTACTATAGTACAAGTCTCAAGAGATATGCAAAAGCCTAAATTTGAGTTTGACCATATGAGCCATGTGAAGGTAAACTACTCGATCATGTTAACATACTTACACACCAATTCTTTTGCTTCCCATCTCTTGGTGGATGATTGGGGCCAACATGTTATAAGTTTGAATGTGCCTAATTTAGGCCAATCTCCTCTTCACACTCTAGTTGTAAAGAAAGAAGGTGGGTATATGTCAACAATGTTGGAAGCTTCTATCTAGTGATAGGTATGCTTGAAAGAAATACTTTGTAAGAAGTGGAAACGTGGAAGAAAATAAAAAAATACCAAGAGAAAGTGATGATCATGAAGATCCACATGAAAAGCAAAGAGGATTTGTCATACCTAACTAGGTCCTTGCATGTGATCAAAGTCTTACATGAGCAGACAAAAGAATATTTTTGGGTCCTTCCACTTCCTATTGGCAAAAGATCGTCCCATGTGGATATACATGAATTGAGAAATTAGATCTCAATAGCCATAGAGAAATATGTGGATGATGATGAGGGATGAGAGTACATTTTGCTATTAGAGGTCTATTATGATTGATATTTCCACAAACAAATCCAGTATTTGAGAATGATATGCCATATATGCTAGAAATACCAAAAGAAGAATCTAGGGTTCAATCAAATCACCCAAAAGCAACCACTCAAGCATCCAAAGACTTTTCACCTAGTCCCAAAACATGATTTAGGAACATGTCTCTATCCTTCACAAGTCATGAGATATGGCACATTCTTTATGATCGATATAGCAATCCTAAACAAAACGATGCAAGACTCGTCCAAGTAATTATAGTTGAATAGATGGATTATATTTTCATGAAATACCATGGACTTGGGTTGATACTATGAGGAACAATGTTAGAATGTCTCCAATTGTAGAACATAGAAGATTTTCAAGACATTGATCACCTTTTTGGGATGTTTTTCAATAAATTTGTGCAAACTAGTGTTGCTCATGCTTTGCAGGACAAGTATAAGCTGAAAGAGGATGGCTTTTTTGAGCTTTAGCCTAAACTAATATTAGATAGGAGAGAAGGATTAGATAGAAATTAATCTATAGTAGAGATTTTTGTACAATGGCACACATACTGAGTTGAAGATTCAAAATGGATGAATTTCGATGATTTTCTGACACATTATCATTCTTTCCATTTTTGAGGATAGAGTTGTTCAAAGAGGGAAGAATTGTAATAAACCTTTTGATAATGAAAGAGTTCATTTTCAACTTTCTGTTGTATATTGTGTGGATAATGTTTAGAACGAGTGTTTAAGTCATTTTATGCATGTAAGCAAAATTTAGGGATGATAATTTTTATATTCTCTCTCTAAACCTTATTTGCCTCATGTTTTCTAGTTCAAAATTGAACATGAAGATGAAAGAACGAGGAACAATCTTGAATGAAAGAAAGGTCGAGTAAACATAGTAGAATAAAGGTTTCTCTTTGAAATTTTATGAATCATCCCTTAAATACCTCATTTCAGGCTCTAGAAATAATTCACTATAAAATAATGGGTTGATTTATTCTCTCTAGAATTTTTGAACTTGCAAGTCTGAAAATTGATATGCGGAGGCCAATTCGGACCTGGGGCATGAGTAACATTATTTTGCAAATTGAAGAGTTGCATATTTTTGCCTCTCAACAAACATTTTGGAATTCTTCGTTGTCTTTTAGTTACAAGGCCGAGAAAAGTGTTGATTTTTCCAACACTTAAAAAAAATAAAACAAAAGTGGGTTTTTCTATAATTATTTGAGTCCGTGGATTTGGTGCATAAGTACTCTCATGCATGTTTTGGTTGTCAAACGTATATGTCTTTTGGTTCAGAATTGTATGTTCGAATTTCTTCTAATGTAGCTTCTTTGAAACTTATATCCGTTTGATTCTTGCTTTAAAAGATTCAAACTATAGTTGTTGAGAATTTTGATTGATATTGAGAATAATTATCTTCTATTGATTGAAGTTTTTGAGAAATGGATGCGAATATGAACTCAAGTAAAAAAAAAAACTAGGCTTAAAGTGTTTTCTTTCAATCAAGCTCAACCAAATATTCATATTCCTTTACCTCAAGAAAATGATGCCAATTTGAAACTTATTCCCCAAGTGCACACCACTATCTTGCCTCTTAAACGTAAATGCTATAATTAAGCACCACCCTTTAGCTGCATTCACCTATATTGTGAGCACCTGATGTATAGGCTTGGATCTGCATGACATCATTTGAAACCCTACGTGAAATGGCTTATTTGTGTGTGTGCTTTTGCTACTAAGGTTGTGCAAGTTGTTTGTAAGCTTTGACAAGATCTTGCAGATTTCTTGGAGTTAGTGCCAAGGCTCATCATGAAACCATCAAGTGGAGAAAGATCAATTGAAGGTTTTCTCTTTGACCTATTCCTATGCATATTAATTCTTTCGACTAGCATAGAGCTACGATGTTCAATTTTGAGGAACACCGTGTATGGAAAATAATCGATTTCATTAAATCCAATAGGGGGTAATTCAATGGGCTTAATGATACATCATATTTCAATTAGAAGATCAATATGGGTTGCTTGTGACTAGTAAAAGGAGACATTCATGAGGATCCCAAGTGGATTTAAACGTGAAAGAATTAGACTTAGAGTGGTGGATAACCTTTCATGGGATGATTTTAAGAATCAAATCTTAGTTGAATTCTCTTATGAAGACAATAAGAAGAATAGGGCTTCATTTCTATGATGGATTGAGTCCTATAAATCGTACATGCACATCACACAATGCTTGATGGAATTTGAAGTGAATATAGTCAAGTTCCTTAAGCAGATAGGACAGCCTTAGTGTTGATATATTTTGGTATTGATGTGTATAAACACACTTAGGAAGGCCAGGGCACTTTTTTCCCTCTTTAGAATGTTCTTTTCCTCGAGCTTGTATATATGAACTATAACCCTAATGGGTCACTTATCTTTGTACCTTCACTTGATAATACATTCAGTATTGTGTTGTGCTCCAAGCTTCTTCTTTTTCATTGTGTTGTTTGTGTGCTTTTGCATACCTCAAATTCCAACAATTGGTATCAGAGCAAGTCCCCGCTTCATTGAAGGCATCATCAACACCCCTCCAGTCACAGTGTTAGATTTGCATGAAAATTGGTGAGCATACTCAGAGCATTTAGGAGTTCAAAATGGCTTTGCTACGTGGCATTGAAATTTTAACTTGAGCTTGTTTACACCTCTGAACGCACTATCACAACAATTGTGTAGGCAATTTTGTCCTTTTGTGCCAGACATATATATAGGTTTTGGTTTGCCAGTATAAGTGCCTCAAAGTCAGCTATAGGTTTAGTAGAGCTTGAGAGGGTGGTTCTATTCAACTTTACAAGATACAATCATTTTTTTGAATCGGGGTATTTAGCCACTACACAGTTGAAAGAAATGATGTATTCTGTATAATGGATGTTGAGAATAGGTTGGATGGTACAAATTACCCATTCTGGGCATATATGATGCATCATGTATTGGTAGTAAAAGGGTTGTGGAATATTGTGAAGGGTGTTGAAAAATGTCATGCTACACCTGCAAATACAATTATTGAAGGTGATGCAGATGGCATTGAAGATATGATCTTCAAATTCCTATTCATGTTGCAACTGCTACTGCACCTACTGTAGAGAACCTTTGTTAGGATGGCATAGATGCTCAAGCACCTACATTGATAGCTTTGTCTATCAAACATGCCATTATCCCTCACATTCCCTCTTGCAAAACAACAAAGGATGCTTGGGATACACTTAGCACTTTATACCAGGCAAGAAATGAGCCTCATGTTGCTAACCTTTGAAATAAGTTTGAGAGTGAGCATATGAATGAAGGAAATTCTATGGATAATTTTTTGATAAAGATCAAAGATTTAAAGAAGTAGTTGATTTCTACTGATGAAGACTTGCGGACTATTTTTAATAGTCCGTTCTTAACATTGTTACAGCTTCATATCAAAGTTTTTCTTCTACTCTTGGATTGATGATGAAAGGAAATCCAAATGCCTTAACATTTCAGGAGTTATTCTTCACTTATATAGTTTGTTCTTAATAGTCTTCCATATTCATATTGAAGTTGTTCTTCTACTCTTGGATTGATGAGGAAAGGCAATCCAAATGCCTTAACATTTGAGGAGTTATTCTTTGTTTTGTTGCAGGAAGATCAATCCAAGTAGAATAGGTCCATTATGCATGTTGCGAATCAAGCTTTCCTAGCTAGTCAAAAGGGCAAAGGTAAATGAAGCCCACATACTAGTAAGTAGAAATTTGCTAATGCTACACAATCGAAGAAGGGAGACAAAGATGAGAAATATACAATAAAGCAAACTCAACCATCTTTTGGAAAGGACGAACGCTGCATTTTGCCCAAAATACAACCTTCACAAACATGTTTTCCAGGTGCCTCAAGTTTGGGCGAAGAGGACACCATTTCATATTTCTGCAGGCGTAGCAAACTAGCAAAATTCAGATGACCAAACCGTGCATGCCAAAGCTTTGCATCTAACATAGCCTGACAATCATTTACTGCACATGCCAAGTCATTTATAGATCTTTCATAGTCTATGAGCTTATACAGCCCACGACATAAAATGCCAGAAGCAATAATCACATCGCCATTTGATAGATCATGAACTGTACACCTGTCATCAACAAATTGATGGAGAGTGTTAATCTCCAAAAGAACAAGTTGACCTTGAATTTAGATCACCTCTATATCAAGATCAACTTTAGACTCCACCTAATTTAGATAATCTTCACCAAATTATCAGAAAAATTGAAAGTTCTGAAAAATCAACTTCTCAGAAAAGTCTGCTGCAGATTAGTCACTCATTGACTAATCAATCCTGTAAAGTTTTTGATAAAACTTTGCACAACACTTCGCCTTAAGGTTGTGCAACTTTGCCAAGTTAAATCTCTCAAAAAGATTAACCATACACTGAGAAATGTGTGAAACACTTTACCTATGTCTGAAAGTACTTCTCTGCAATGGCGACTTTGACACCTGCAACTTCTTAACACTGGTTCTCCCAACTCTGAACCCGTTTCATCAAGATCTTCTAGCCATAGATGGCTTACCTTCCAACTTAGATTTTGAGCCCTCACTTGTGTAAAACTTTACACTGTAGACTGAGCAATGATCATTTCATTGAAGATGAAATGTGCGCCAGATTTCTCGACTGTTAAAACATTCTTACATATGAATGTTCCTAAACGAAATTCTCACAGCCTGATTACAATTAACCTCTCAAATTCTAGCCATAGATAGATTAGCTATGGACTTAGATACGTGCAAAAGGATTTCTTAAAAGATTAAGCACAGAAGGAGCAGACAGCAAAATATCGGGCGCAAAAATTCTCGATTTCTCAGAAAATTTACATCTAAGTGAGGATGGACAATTCACTCACTCTTCATGTGTCTAATGACACTAATTTCTCTCTCCCTATTCTCAAATCTTCTTCTGCTCTACTTGCCCGACATTTTCCAACATATTTATAGATGAATATATACAAGTGTATGACTAAACAAAGATATAAGTCAGCTAATGTACATATGTGTACATGTCTTTGAGTTTTCTGAAAATGTCCTTCCTTCAACCATCTGACTTTGTTTCCTTCTTGACTCCTTGACTTCATTTCTCCATAATTCTTCAATTGATGATTGTCATGTACCAACAGCTCCCCCTCAATCATTAATTGAGGTTCTTCTCTATCTTCTTTACTCCAGCCATATCCTTGAATCTTTGTAGTTTTGGTCCATCTAGACTTTTAGTCATCATATCTGCAACTTGATCTTTTGTGGGAGTGTGTATGACTTCAATCTCTTTCTCAATGACCTTCTCTCTCAGGAAATGATACTGTATTTCAATATGCTTAGTTCTAGCATGAAATACAGGATTAGCTGCCAAGTATAATGAACTCATATTGTCTCCACAAATAATAGGAGTACTCTGAATCATATCAAAAACTTTCAAAAGTGTCTTTAGCCATATTACCTCTTTTGCAGCTTCCACCATACCTTTATATTCTGCTTCTGTAGATGACAAAGCAACTGTATGTTGCTTCTTGGAACACCATGAAATCAATTTGTCTCCTACATAGCACAAGTATCCATGTGTTGATCTTCTATCATCCACATTACCTGCCCAATCTGCATCACTATATATCTTGATTCTTGTATCTGAAGTAAACCCAAAGTACAACCCTTCTCTGAGTGTACCCTTGATGTACCTAAGTACTCTTTGTCCTGCAATCCAATGTTCCTTTCTAGGACAATGCATGAATTGTGAAAGCACACCAACTGCATATGATAGGTCAGGCCTTGTCAATGTAGCATAAATCAAGCTACCAACCAATCTTTGATAGAGTTTCATATCTCTGAACTCTTCTCCTCCAAACCTAGACAACTTATGGTTCACTTCCAAAGGTGTAGGTGCAACCTTGCAATCTTCCATTTTAAATTTGGTTAGCAAATTTTTAAGATACCTTTCTTGGGTCACATATACTCCATGTTGAGTATAAGAGATCTCCATTCCCAAGAAGAATGATAGGTTCCCCAAATCACTGATTTTGAACTCTTTCTCCATCTGCTTCTTGATCATTTGTATTCCCTTATCATCTGTTCCTGTAAGTATTATGTCATCAACATAAATACACACATAAATGAACCCATCTTTACTTGCTTTGACTAGCAAGCTACTATCTGCCTTTGATGCTTGAAATCCAAGATCATTCAAGAATTTTACAAGCCTATAATTCCAAGCCCTTGGGGCTTGCTTCAACCCATACAAAGCTCTCTTGAGCTTACACACACAATTTGGACTCACTTGATCTTTGAACCCATCTGGTTGCTCCATGTAGACTTCATCTGAAATGTAACCATTCAAGAAAGCATTTTTAACATCTAATTGAGATAACTTCCAACCTTTACAAGCAGCAATTGCAATAAGTGTCCTGATGGTTGTCATCTTTGCCACAGGACTATAAGTCTCATCATAGTCCACTCCATATGTCTGTGCATACCCTTTTACAACAAGTCTGGCTTTGTACCTTGACACACTTCCATCTGCAAATCTTTTAGTCTTGTAAACCCACTTACAACCAATGATTTTCTGGCTATTAGGTTTAGGAACCAAATCCCATGTTTGATTCTCTATCAATGCATCATACTCCTCTTGCATAGCATCTTCCCAATTCTTCTTTCCTTTGGCTTCTTCATATGTAGAAGGATCTTCATCTGCTTTTACCAAATAAGCATAATCTTTAGTAGTTAAGAATGAAGTGTCATAGCTATACCTTGTAGGTTGCCATTTGTGCCTAGATGATCTCCTAACTTCTGCACTTCTTGAGGTCTCTGGTTCATCACATTCTGGATCAAACCTTGGCCTCTCTTCAACTTCAATCTGCACTTCATTACTCTCACTTTCATCAAGTAATTGAACCTTTGCTTTACCTTTCCTTTGTTCCACTACTTCTTCATCATCTGCATGTACATTATATTTACCTGCATACCAAGTACCTTGCTCATCAAATGTAACATCCTCGGATACAATAAATTGCTTTGTGGATGGACTCCACAACCTGTATCCCATTTGCTTATCATCATAACCAATGAATACATACTTCTCTGCCTTAGGCTCCAACTTATGCCTCAATTGAGATGGCACATATGCATATGCCAAGCATCCAAATATTCTGCAATGATCCAAGGTAGGTTTCTTACCCCACCAAGCTTCATATGGTGTTATACCCTGCAAAGCTTTACAAGGCAATCTATTAACCAAATATGTAGCTGTATTAACAGCCTCAGCCTACAAATAATTTGGGCAATTCTTCTCTTTCATCATGGACCTTGCAAACTCAACAAGAGTCCTATTTCTTCTTTCTGCTACCCCATTTTGTTGAGGAGAGTACCTGCAAGTAACTTCTCTCTTTATACCTGCATTCCACAAATAATCATTGAACTCATTTGAAAAATACTCTCCCCCTCCATCTGACCTTAGTCTCCTCAATTTTTGACCTGTAATCCTTTCTGCATATGCATGATAGTGTTTAAATGTATTAAACACTTCTAACTTTTCCTTAATCACATAAATTGTGATCCACCTGGTAGCATCATCAACATATATGACATAATATCTTGAACCATTTATACTAAAGTCCTTTGAAGGACCCCACACATCTGTATGCACCAATTCAAGTCTTTCTGAATACATAAATCCATGCTTAGAATAGGATTGCTTATGAGCCTTACCTAATTGACATGCCTCACATCTGTATGTCATGTGTTGACCTGCAATGTTAGGCATTCCAAGCACTGAATCATTGTTAATCATTTCTTTGATACCTCTTTCATTAAAGTGTCCAAGTCTTTTGTGCCAAAGATCCAATTCTGACACCTTCTGCTCTCCATATGTGAACATAGCATGTCCAACATTTCCTTGTACCTTCAATGTGAAAAGCCTTCCTTCTTTCTTTCCTGCAATAACTTGTTTATACCCTTGACTAGGGTCTTCCACAAAAACTCCATCATTTGTGAACCTTACCTCATAACCTTTTTCCACAATTTGACCTACACTGATCAAATTCTTTGGAATTGTGGGAACATAAAGTACCTTACTCAGAAGAGTGCTCCCATCCTTAGCCTTGACTGAACCAATTGACTTTACCTTATGCTTTGTATTATCACCTGTCTGTACTGTATGATTAATTGCATTATGATCTAGGTCAGTCATCAAAGCAATATTTCCACTCAAATGATTACTACATCCTGAATCAATATAAAACACTCTCATGTCCTCATGTGAAGTTTCACATGTATTCATAATGAGAGTTGAGTCCTCCTTTTGATCTGATGCATAGTTGTAATAGGTGTTATTATAGGATTGACTTTGGAAGTTTCTTCCACCACCTCTTCCAAAAGAATTCCTACCACCTCTACCTCTGAAGTTTCCTCTCTGAAATCTACCACCTCTTGCTCTTTGATTAAAGTTCTGATAATTACCATTGTTTTGATTATTGTGCCAACAATCATGAGATAGATGATTGGTCTTACCACATATCCAACAAGCTCTTGCATTCTCTTTGTTGTTTCTGCCTCTTCCTCTACTCCTGCCATTTCCTCTTCCTCTTATGAAGTTTGCTTGGTTTGATGTACCTTCTTCTTCACCTGATTGTTGCTTCCCTTTGTTGACTTTCTTCTTGTCTTTAGAATACATTGCATGACCTGCACTCTTATCAACATCTCCTTTGATATCATTCTCAAAAGTTAGCATATGACCTAACAATTGATTCAAATCAGGAGTAAAGTGATCTAATGAAAGTTCTGTAGATAAAATGAAAGGCTTCCATTTCTCATCTCCTCTTAGCCCTGTGAGTATTTGTCTTACCAATTTGTCTTCTTCAATATCTTCATCCACTGCACCTAGAGAATCTGCAATGTCCTTCATCTTTGTCACATAATCAGAAATTGATTGTGAGGCCTTCTTCTTGAAGGTAGTAAACTCTGCCCATAGTGAAGCCTTCCTTGATTTGGTTGTATTTTGGAAATGCTCTTCCAAAGCATTCCAAATGTCACAAGCACTTTCAAGTCCTCTAATGTGAGGAAGCAAATAGTCATTGACTGCCATGTAGATGATGCTTCTTGCTTGAGCATCCTTCTTCATCCAATTCTTCAAATCTGCAAGCTCCTCCCTAGTTGGAACACTAGGATCTCTGAATTCTGGCTTTTCTTCATCTCCTGTGATATATCCTATCAAATCTTTGCTCATAAGGTGAGCTTCCATCCTCATAGACCAAGCAGGATAGTTCTCTCTATCCAACTTTTCAATTTGGAGACTATCTCCCATCTTTACTTCACCTGTAGCTTCAAATCTTTAACCTTTACAGATAATAAGTGTACCTTTACTTCGAATGTTGCTCCTCCTGATCCTTTTGATGTTCTTTGTATGTCTTCCTTTGATCTTTCTTCACACTTTGACCTTTTGCACCTTCAAAATGTAAAGTTTTGTACTTCTGCAATAGTCGGAGTCTTCTTCACTTCAATTTTGACACAACCTGCTCTGATACCACTGATGGAGAGTGTTAATCTCCAAAAGAACAAGTTGACCTTGAATTTAGATCACCTCTATATCAAGATCAACTTTAGACTCCACCTAATTTAGATAATCTTCACCAAATTATCAAAAAAATTGAAAGTTCTGAAAAATCAACTTCTCAGAAAAGTCTGCTGCAGATTAGTCACTCATTGACTAATCAATCCTGTAAAGTTTTTGATAAAACTTTGCACAACACTTCGCCTTAAGGTTGCGCAACTTTGCCAAGTTAAATCTCTCAAAAAGATTAACCATACACTGAGAAATGTGTGAAACACTTTACCTATGTCTGAAAGTACTTCTCTGCAATGGCGACTTTGACACCTGCAACTTCTTAACACTGGTTCTCCCAACTCTGAACCCGTTTCATCAAGATCTTCTAGCCATAGATGGCTTACCTTCCAACTTAGATTTTGAGCCCTCACTTGTGTAAAACTTTACACTGTAGACTGAGCAATGATCATTTCATTGAAGATGAAATGTGCGCCAGATTTCTCGACTGTTAAAACATTCTTACATATGAATGTTCCTAAACGAAATTCTCACAGCCTGATTACAGTTAACCTCTCAAATTCTAGCCATAGATAGATTAGCTATGGACTTAGATACGTGCAAAAGGATTTCTCAAAAGATTAAGCACAGAAGGAGCAGACAGCAAAATATCGGGCGCAAAAATTCTCGATTTCTCAGAAAATTTACATCTAAGTGAGGATGGACAATTCACTCACTCTTCATGTGTCTAATGACACTAATTTCTCTCTCCCTATTCTCAAATCTTCTTCTGCTCTACTTGCCCGACATTTTCCAACATATTTATAGATGAATATATACAAGTGTATGACTAAACAAAGATATAAGTCAGCTAATGTACATATGTGTACATGTCTTTGAGTTTTCTGAAAATGTCCTTCCTTCAACCATCTGACTTTGTTTCCTTCTTGACTCCTTGACTTCATTTCTCCATAATTCTTCAATTGATGATTGTCATGTACCAACACAAATTTCACAACCAAGCTAATCTTGGCTAATGCAGAAACTGATAATAGGTTCTTCTTGATCCCTGGCACAAATAAAGCATCTGACAAAGTGAAAGAACTACCATCAACAGTAGTCAAAATGATCTTACCAACTCCCATAACAAGATAAGAGGAGTTGTTGGTGCATATAATAGTTTTCCCTATAGGGGCAGGCTCGAGTGAAGAGAAGAAAATGCGCTGCGAGGTAATATGTTTGGTCACCCCACTATCAAAATACCAAACATCTTAGTCTACTGCAGACATGCACTGCTCATGAGAAGATGGGTCAAAACTGCAGACAGTAGTAAACACCCATTCTTCTTCTTGCACAAGATTGGCAGACTCTGTTTTTGGTGTAGAGGCCTCTGCAACAACCATTGGAGCCTCTTTCTTCTTTGCCTCTTTAGTTGCTAGTTTTGGACAGTCCTTTATGATATGATCATTCCCTTTACAGTGCTTACAAAACAATTTCTGCTTTTCTGATTTCTTCTCATCTTTATCTTCCTTCTTCAAATATGCAGAATTAGCAGATTTCTGCTTACTACTTGAAGAGCTCCATTTTCCTTTGCCCTTCTGACTAGCCAAGAAAGCTTGATCTACAACTCGCATAATGGACTTGTTGTGCCTAGGCTGATCTTCCTGCAATAGAACAGAGACTAACTCCTCAAATGATAAGGCATTTGGATTGCCTTTCATCATCAACCGAAGAATAGAAGCAAAACTTTGATATGAATTAGGAAGACCATTCAGAACGGTCTGCACAAGTGAGCTATCTGGTATAACCTCATCAGCAGAAACCAACTATTCCTTCAAGTCTTTGATCTTCGTTAGGAAACTGTCCATAGAATCACCTTCATTCATGTGCTCACTCTCCAACTGTTTTCGGAGGTAAGCAACACGAGCCTCATTCCTAGCTTGGTACAATGTGGTAAGTGTATCCCAAGCATCCTTAGCTGTTATGCAAGAGTGAATGTGAGGAATAATGGCACGTTTGACAAACAAAGCTATCAATGCATGTGCCTGGGCATCTCTGCCATCCCAACTAATCTGCTCTGTAGTAGGTGCAGCAGAAACCGCAACACGAACAGGAATATGTAGAATATCATCATCTTCGACACCTTCTACATCAGCTTCAGTACCTGGAGTTGTAATAGTTGCAGGTGTGATAGGATGTTTTTTGACACCCTGCATAATGTTCCACAGTCCTTTTGCAACTAACACATGTCACATCATATAAGCCCATAACGAGTAGTTGGTACCATCCAACTTATCCTTAACAGCCAACATAAAGAATACATCACTTCTTTCAGCCATGGTCGGTGACTAAAATACCTTGATGCAAAAAATTGACTGTATCTCAAAAAGTTGAACAGGACTGCCCAGATGAATTCTGCTAGACCTGTAGCAGACTTCAAGATGCTTATATCAGATAACAGAAAGTGGTATATACCTTTGGCACAAAAAGACGAAGTAGTCTGCACAAGCGTTGCAATAGTGCGTTCGGAGGCCAAAATGAGCTCAGATCGCGATTTTGGCACCACATAGCAAAGCTGTTTTGATCTCGAAAACACGCTGAGTATGCTCACCAAAATTCGTGCGATTCTGAGACTGCAACCAGAGGAGTGTCGATGGCGCCCTAGATGAAGCGACGACCTACTCTAATACCAATTGTTGGAGTTAGACGTCTGCGGAAGCACGTGAACAGCACAAGGAAGAAGAAGAAGCTTGGAGCACAACACACAATACTGAATGTATTACTTGAGAATGTACAAAGATAAGTAGCCCATTAGGGCAATAGGCGTATATACAAGCCGGGGGAAAAAACCTCCTAAAGCGGGGAAAAAGTGCCTCGGCAGTCTTAGTGTGTTCACACACATCACTACCTAAATATATCAACAAAAAAATTTCCATTCCACTATGAGATATATGGCCCAAATGACCATGCCAAATACAAGCCATAGGTTGTTTAGTAATAGCTAACAAGTGTTTCTATGATACAAATAAAGGATAAAGTGAGCCAACTTTGCTTCCTTTTGCACTAACCATATTGCCCGTTGATATACGAAAGGACCGAGCATAGAAGACCACCTTGTAACCAAGGTCATCAAGTTGACCAACTGACATCAAACTGTGTGGTAACTAAGGTACATGGCATACATTATACATAGTAAATTTTGAACCATCAATGAATTGCACAACCACATCTTCGATCCCCACAATGTCAGACTAGTAAGAGTCACAAAGTCCCACAGTACCAAGAGATTTTGCTGCATAATTATAGAACCATTCTCTGTGTAGTGTCACATGGAAAGAAGCAGCAGAATCTAGCAGCCACGTGTGGAAGGAGAATCATCCATACGAGTCTCATTTGGTAGACTACTATCAAGTGTTAACACATCAACATCATCAGAAATAGCATTAATTTCTTCAATCTTCACAGTCGAAGTAGATGGTGCAGGTAACTGTTTAACATGCCCATCAACATTTTGTCCTTTACCTTTAGCACTCTTTAATGCATAAAAATCTTTCTTCATGTGTCCTTTCTTATGAAAATAATGGCATTTGATATCCCTCTTCCTTGATTTACTTCTATTCTTATTCAGTTGACAATTCTTTTCCTTGTTCTTGCTCCTGCCATGTTGTTGATTCTTTCCTTGGTAAGAATCACGAACATTATATGCATCTCCACTCTAAGTGCCAACCATAGATTTTATATGAATCTCCTCACTCAAGAGTGCTCTACATACATCATCATAGACGAGTTTACCACCAAGTGCACTATTGTTAATAGCTGTGCAAAACTTATCCCATGATGATGGCAAGGTGCATAACAACAATACTGCTTTCATTTCATTATCCATATCCATTTTTAGAGCCTGTAACTGGGAGAATATATAATCAAAATCATTTAGATGAACAACAACACTATCTGTGTCCTTCATGCGAAGGTCATATAATTTTCTCATCAGATACACTTTATTTGATGCCATCTCTTTTTCATAGGTATTGTGTAACTTCTTCCAAATCTCCTCTACACTTTCACATTCTAATATTGTAAAGTAAACATTATCTACTAGGTGCAAGCGAATGGTAAACCTGGCCATTTCATCTAACTCATTCCAATCATCTTTATCCATGTCAGCAGGCTTCTTTGAAATTCCGTTTACTGGCTTCCATTGGCTCCTTTGAATCAACACATCTTTAATCTGATTCTTCCATAGAGCAAAGTTTGTACCATCAAATTTTTGGATCTCAAAATGGTCTCCTCCTTGGAACACTAGCACTAGACCCTGATCCACCAGATGTACCTGAGATCTCTGATGCCATGATGGTAGAGAACTAAATAGAATGATAATGCAGCTAGAACAGTCTAAACAAAACCAACAAATAAGCATATCAAGGAGTAAATCGACCACTGTATAGTTGACGAAACCAAAAATCTAGAAAAAATTTGCCAGATTATCCTCTGTAAAATGAGCATATGATCAATGTCAAAATATCATAAAACTACAAGTACTGACATGTTTACCTGCATATTGTATCACTAACTCCACTGCATATAATCAGTTACCCAATAACAACCAACTAGGCTTATTGAGCACCTATGAACAACTATCATACATCTCCTACGTCGAGGCTAGGTAAAAAAACATAAAAGGCTTTATGCAAAAAACGTAACCGCTATATCAATGACAACATGGATGTACATAAGCGGTATCCATAGAAGCGTACATGGTGTGTATGTGCTCAATATGTGCAGTAAAATGACACTAAAAGGTTGAATGCACATCCCAAAAACTAGCCAACAACACCTGCAAGTGTCTGTCAACTCTGATGTTTTAGGCTCAAAAAACCTGCATAAATTTGCAGCAGCTGCTCCCACCAAAACTGAAAACCTTTCGAGAAACCTGTAGTTTTACGAATGTGGCTGAAAACGCCGCCCCAAAGGTTGATATTTATTATCCAAGAACTACAAAGAACACTCTTCTTGATGTTCTTAGACCTGTGTGAAGAGAACTATGTGCAAAAGTACTCCAAAATGGCTCCAAAAGACACCCCAAAAAGTAGCTTAGTGGCAAGAGATTGCCACAATTAAGCAAGCCTCGAGGGGAACAATAGTGGGATGGGTGACCTCTTGGGAAGTACCGGGAACCTCTATCTTCCTTGATCATTGAGGTCATCCCTCACGTGCAACCCACATCACCAACAGTGACTTTGGTGACTCGGATGACAAGGTATGCCAAGGTCCATGCCAAGGTCGCTGCCTTAGTCGCAAGCCTTGGAGAAAGCCTTGGGTGGGTGGGAAGGTGCTTGCTTTGCTCACACAAAAGGAACAAATCTTTTGCATCGAAATGCTTTGATATCAGTGAAGTAGCTCAATGGCGATGCACCATCGAACTACTTCACTGATGGAGAAAGCCTTGGGTGGGTGGGAAGGTGCTTGCTTTGGTCGCACAAAGGGAACAAATATTTTGCGTTGAAATGCTTTGATATCAGTGAAGTAGTTCATGGCACTCTCCTTCTCGAGAGCTCCACAAAGATATCCTCCGAGTAGAAAAACCAAGCTCCTAGGGGTGCACACTGTACTCCACACTGAGGTTGTAGAATACACAAAAAAACATAGTAGACAGGGAGCACAAACACAGAATTCTTAGGTGTTACAAATGTGGTCAAACTTACAGTCTATGATTGACCAGACCACTATATGTTTTATTAAATAACATATACAAAGAAGTGTCTGGTGGCCATTTGGCCTTTCACATGGACACTAACGGTAACATGGTAGTCATCCTTCTATTAGAGGTAGTCACCTAGATGATGAGGAATGCCTTAGAGTGGAGGGTGCCCAAGTATAGAGTCATGTATCAATATTGATAGATGCTCAAATTGAGTTGTTCTTGGTAGACGCCCAAGTGTGATCAAAGAGGAATAGTAATCGCCCAATACCTTGTTATAGGTAGTTGCCATTATTTGGGATTCGCCCACTCTTGATGAAGGAGAAAATTAAGTAGTCACCCCAATAGCACAAGTAAGAGGTCTAAGAGGTCGTCCAAGTGATGTGTTGAAGAATTGGTAGGCACCCAAAACAAAGTGATGAGGATGATAATTGGTAGGCACCCAATTTACAAGGTGAAGGTGAAGAATTGACAGACACCCAAAAGGGATGAGATGAGAAAAATGGTGCTCGCCCTAAGATGAGTGGCCCATCATGGGTGATGGCCTCACCCAAGTACTTTTCATGCCCAAAAATAGGAATTTGCCCCATATATGGAGTTGGCCAAAGAAAAGTAGTCGCCCAAGTGGGACTTTCCCATAAAAAGGGAGTCAGCCAAATCATTCATGCCCCAAAAATGGTGGTCGCCCAACATCATCTCATGCATAAATTGGTAGATGCCAGAATAAGTGGTGATGAGGTTGCCCCATATCTTGGTGTGTTGAGGAATTGGTAGGCACCCAAACTCTTATATGGGATGAAGATGGAGGTATGGTAGTTGCTCAAAATGTGGTGAAATGATGAGGATGGTAGTCTGCCAAATAAATCATGCATCAACTAGGTGGTCCATTTAAGTGATGCTCCACTATGGTGGTTTCTCCATTAAGTAGTATTGTGGTTGCCCAAGGATGAAGCACCATATTGGTGGTCGCCTAATCTCCAGCATAGGGGTCACCCAAGCTTGATGAAGGAAGGAAAATGTAATCACCCCAATAGAAGCCATGCATAGCAATAGGTGTCCACATGGTGATAGAAGAGGCCAAATGGAGGTCACCCAACCATTTCCAAACATTGAAAAGGAGGTCGCCCAAATGATGCTAAAAGAAATAGTCACCTTATGCACAAAAAAGGTAGTCGTCCTAGTGATGAGAAGGGCAAGACCCAATTTGCTTTGGTGGAGAGAAGAGGGCGAGGTCCAATGACATTTTGCCTAAGTGGGTGTTTAAGAGGGCAAGGCCATTCTGCCTTGAGGAGAGAAAATAACTTGTTCTCCAAATGATCATGCTTCAAAAGCCCATCCATCAAATGTTGAAGCCACAACAAAAATTGAAGCCAATGGAGAAGTCAATGGAGAATGTCTACCAGATCATCTGCTCTACAATAGCCAAGGTAAGAATCCTGTTCATATGGAAACTTAAAAGAGGCATCAACCCATTCATTGGTAGTAGGACCATGATATTATTGAATGAGCTGAAAGAATCGATTTTTGGTTTCACTATGGAGAACAAGGACATCAGACATATGAATGCCATAACAAGGCAATCTTTTGGCCTACATAAGCAAATATAACATGTATAATGATTGACAAAAGAGATGATGGAGGTAAGTGCCCTAATTAGACTTTACATTGCATGGTGACTAGTTCTTTCCCAAGGGCTTCTGTAATGACAATTTTGTGTATCAATTGTATGCATAAAGTTAGATTTTTTATCAATTCAGGTAGTATGCATTGTTTTATATATTTCAGATTGGTGCAAATTTTAGTGATACCATTAAATATGTAGATATCAAGACCTGTAAAGATGGCCATTGGATGATTACACTACATGAAAGGATACATTGAAAACCTTGCATTCACATTTTCTTTATAGGTGTTTTTATAGGAGTTTTGATGTGATTGAAATGAAATAGTGTGATGCAATTATAGGCATGGATTGATTAGTTCAAACTTTTGCAATAATTGACTATGAACAAAGAACAGTCACTTTAAGGAAAGATGGCAACTCTATCCACATCCTAGGTGATGAGCATAATCCTAAGACTTATATCATTTCTCCCATGTAGATAATTAGAGGTATAAGTGATGGCTACAAAACGTTTGTAGTGTATCCAAATAATGTGCACGGGGAAGATAATGAGGAAAAATTTACAAATTATGTAGAAAATCTTTTGAAAGACATATTAAGGAATTCTCTAAGATAGATGAAGGAATTCTCTAAGATAGATGATCCCATCACATAGTTGACTAGAAAGAATGTAGGATTTGTGTGGAGTGATGCATGATGAAAACCATTTGAATTGAAACAAAAATTCATTGAGAATTTTGTTTTGAAAACAAAAGAGATGGGAAAACCTTTTGTGGTCGCATGCGATGCAAGTGGCAATCAAATAGGATATGTTTTTCCATAGGATAGTAGGGTGGTCGCATATGAATCTAGGAAATTAAGAAAAAATGATCTCAGTTATCCTACTCATAATTCAAAAATGCTTGTTGTTGTACATGCACTTAAGCATTCAAGACATCTACTATTAGGGGGTGTATCGCGGCATTTCCCTCCCTCTCTCTTTTTCTCTCTCTCTTCCCTCCTTTCTTCCCCCACCACCCCCGCGTCCCCCACCATCACCTCGACCCCCTCCAACCCCAACCCCACCGTCCCCTCATTTCTTCCCCCACCACCCCCGCGGCCCCCACCATCACCTCGACCCCCTCCAACCCCATTGTCCCCTCCTTTTTTCCCCACCACCCCCCGCGGCCGCCACCATCACCTCGATCTCCTCCAACCCCACCGTCCCCTCCTTTTTTCCCCCACCACCCCCGCGGCCCCCACCATCACCTCGACCCCCTCCAACCCCATCATCCCCTCCTTTTTTCCCCACCACCCCCCGCGGCCCCCACCATCACCTCGACCCCCTCCAACCCCACCGTCCCCTCTTTTTTTCCCCCACCACCCCCGCGGCCCCCACCATCACCTCGACCCCCTCCAACCCCATTGTCCCCTCCTTTTTTCCCCCACCGCCCCCGTGGCCCCCACCATCACCTCGACCCCCTCCAACCCCATCGTCCCCTCCTTTTTTCCCCCACCACCCCCCGTGGCCCCCACCATCACCTCGACCCCCTTCAACTCCACCGTCCCTTCCTTTTTCCCCCACCACCCCCCGCGGCCCCCACCATCACCTCGACCTCCTCCAACTCCACCGTCCCCTCCTTTTTCCCCCACCACCCCCGCCACCCCCACCATCACCTCAACCCCCTCCAACCCCATCGTCCCCTCCTTTTTCCCCCACCACCCCCACAGCCCTCCACCACTCCACACCACCACCACTCCACACCACCACCACCCCACAGCCCTCCACCACTCCACACCACCATCACCACCACTCCACACCACCACCACCCCACAACCCTCCACCACTCCACACCACCACCACCACCACTCCACACCACCACCACCCCACAGCCCTCCACCACTCCACATCACTACCACCACCACTCCACACCACCACCACCTCACAACCCTCAACCACTCCACACCACCACCACCACCACTCCACACCACGACCACCCCACAGTCCTCCACCACTCCACACCACCACCACCACTCCACACCACCACCACCACCACTCCACACCACCACCACCCCACAGCCCTCCAGCACTCCACACCACCACCACCACCCCACAACCCTCCACCACTCCACACCACCACCACCACTCCACACCACCACCACCACCACCCCACAGCCCTCCACCACTCCACACCACCACCACCACTCCACACCACCACCACCACCACCACCACTCCACACCACCACCACCACTCCACACCACCACCCCACAACCCTCCACCACTCCACAACACCACCACCACCACTCCACACCACCACCACCACTCCACACCACCACCACCCCACAGCCCTCCACCACTCCACACCACCACCGCCACCACTCCACACCACCACCACCCCCACTCCACACCACCACCACCCCACAGCCCTCCACCACTCCACACCACCACCACCACCACCACCACCACTCCACACCACCACCACCCCACAACCCTCCACCACTCCACACCACCACCACCCCACAACCCTCCACCACTCCACACCACCACCACCACTCCACACCACCACCACCCCACAGCCCTCCACCACTCCACACCACCACCACCACCACTCCACACCACCACCACCACTCCACACCACCACCACCACCACCACCACTCCACACCACCACCACCCCACAGCCCTCCACCACTCCACACCACCACCACCACCACCACCACTCCACACCACCACCACCACCACCCCACAGCCCTCCACCACTCCACACCACCACCACCACCACCACCACCACCACCACCACCACCACCACCACCACCACTCCACACCACCACCACCCCACAGCCCTCCACCACTCCACACCACCACCACCACCACCACCACTCCACACCACCACCACCACCACTCCACACCACCACCACCACTCCACACCACCACCCCACAGCCCTCCACCACTCCACACCACCACCACCACCACTCCACACCACCACCACCACTCCACACCACCACCATCCCACAAGCCCCCCACAAACCCCTCAATTCTCACAATTTCCCACGACCTCCCACAAAGTTTTCATGTAATTTTAGATGCATATTTGGAGGATCATTTCTTAACCAAACCCTACAGTGTTATATATCGTTGGAAAGCTCTCGACAAGTACTTTCCAATGGTGTAATAATAACTTTGAAATCTTGTATCAATTTTTGACCACACTCCAAAAACCCCCACAAATCCCCATAACTTACCCCCTATTCCCACCCAACCCACAAACCCCACAAACGCCACACAAATCCACACCCCTCCACAACCCTCCACAAACCCATAATCTCTCTCAACTCCCCACAACTCACCTCCCACACCGCCCACTTAATATGAAGGATCAAAAGCTACTACAAAAATTAGGTGAAGGATGTGCTTCTCATGGATCATTCAGATATCACGGGCGGCACAAAATGAGGATCTCAGTTTGCATTCAAAAGTGACAGTAAAGGTGTAAGAGGTAAAAGTAAAAGTGGAGAAATGAGTGTTGCCGCTAACCTTTCATGACGACTGCCTATTTTTGAGGATCCAATTCAAATCAAGTGGAATATTTTATCTACCCCTCCAATCTTGGGCAATCAACCGACGCGTGATCAGTGGATGTGAGGAATCGGCAAGGCCCTCTTGGCCTATTGGAGCCTATAAAAGCAATGGATTTGTGTTGATTGGGGATACATTCATACATTCATATATACACATTTACATTCGTACGTACAGAGGTCCTCTCTTTGCACTTTGTGGCTTCAAGCCTACTGTAGGAAGTCACTCTATAGTGAGGATACAGAGCGTGGGCTTCCCAGTGGAGGGCTAATAACACAATAGTGTGAAGAGAGTGGCTTGGTTTTGTCATTCAGTGTGAGTCATTGGTATTTCGTGCTCTTTCCCTTAGAGCAAGCTTTCATACTTGTATTGATCAGTGTTAGTCTGCATCTAGTTGTGTTAATCATACGGATTGGATGAGTCTCTTGTATTGAGGTTGTTTAGTTCTGGAGTGGCATATTAGCCCAGAGCATCAGCATTTGTAGCAGTTCCTTGGCTTACATTGTAATCATCTGTTCGAACTAAGGAATGGTTTGGGTCTCCCAGTATTGTCATTTGTTCTTAATCTTTTCTCTGAGAAGCTACAATTCTATGCAACCATTGTTATATGCCTGCTCACAGAAGTGTTAAAGGGTATACTTCCCTAAGGAAAACCTCCCTTAAGTAGGTGACGTACTGGAAGTTCTTATTCTCTGCTCTTGTTAAAAGTGGATACCCCAGTACCTCCTCTACAGTTTGGCACGCCCGGTGAGACCCTTGCATTTGTGTGAGAGGCCCTGAGGATAGTAAATAGTCCTCCTTTTCAATATTTTTGCCCTATTGCATTTGCAAGTAGGTACATGACCCATATGCAAGCAGATAAGGAGCCTCTTCGTATACGAAGGAGCCTTAAGAAGTCAGCTATATCTTCAACTAGTGAACCTACCTCCCCTCTACCCTCTTTGAATTTATCTATTGATTTCGGTGCGACACCACTATCAACGGAGAAGCATAGGAGAACATTAGACTTTTCCTCAGATACGTCAGAAGAAACACCAGTGCAAATGGAGGATCTCTCTCATTTACTCTCCAGACTCAATATTAAGTTCCCTACCTTCAAGGGACAAGCTTATGAGGATGCTGATGATCATGTGAGGAGGTTCATCTCCTTATGCCGTGGACGAGGTCTGCAAAACGGCATTCTCACAGACATTTCGACCTAGTGACTCCTCGGAAAGAGCTCTAGACCAACTTGAGAATCTAAGGCTAAGATCAGGTGAATCCTTTCATGAACTTCACACTAGAACAAAAGCACTTGTTGCACGTCTACCACATGCTCCAGGTGACTTCTTGGTTAAAAAATGGATAGAAAAAGCTTTGCCTAGGTCATCTCAGCAGAAGCTATGTGAGTCTCTTAGATTGGATGCAACCCTCAATGATTTTGTTGCAGCAGCATCACGCATTGAAGAAGCAAGGCAACATTTTGAAGGGGATACACAATCGGATTATGTTGCAGAACTAGACCCTATTGGGCAACTGAGGAAGGAACTGGAGGCATTGAAAATGCAACAAAATCAACAAGAAGAGAAGGTCTTGCCACCATTGCGTCGCACTGATGATGAAGTAGCCCAACTTCGCCGTGAGTTAGAAGATTTGCGGACCACTCAGGATATAAGAAGGCAGATTTGGTGTACAATATGTAACAACAATGGACATTCCAATGCTAATTGCCCTAACAAGGTAAGCTGTCAATTTTGTGGAAAGGATGGTCATGAAGCTAGAGACTGTTACTACCTCAAGGGTACACAGCAACGAGGTAACCCTCAAGCTTTGGATTCGTATTATGCTAGTACTTCAAATGCACCTAATAGGGAGGAGAATCCGTCTACAAAGCCTAGTTATAATAGGCCCTTGATGTGTTATCGACGTGGTGAGTATGGCCATATGCAAAACAGGTGTTCCCTTCCAGAAGATACAACTCCGTGTCAACATTGTCCAGAGGCTAAGGATCACTATACCAAAGACTGCCCAAGAAGCCGTCCTGCTCCAATCCACATGATTGCAGTCTCTCCACAAGAAGAAGGTATGACCACTCAGTCTTATGTTGTTTCATCTTCTTCAATGCCCATGATGACTAGAGCCAGACAAGCAGCAACAAACCATAGAGAGGAACAAGAGGGAGTCCAGGATAAAGAAGAGGAAAAGAAGTCTGGGTGGAAGGGCCAAGCAGAAATTGAAGGAGCTTATGAAAGGATGGCTACTTCTCTAAGGGACCAACCAACAACTCTGCAAGAAGACACTCATGAGGTAAACATTGAACAAATCTTGAAAGGTATTCATCACAAGGTTAGTCTATACGAACTTATAAGGATGGATTCAAAAATAAGAAGTGACTTATTGAAGATTATACACTCTGCTCACTTGGTCCAATCACCCAGTATAGATGGTTTCATGGTTGATTTCCCCCTTGCACCCTTGGCAGACTACCAAAGCTCAAGATTATTTGTTTGTATAAAGGATGAAGCTCTCACAGGTGTGATCATAGGTGGAGGCTCTGGTATCAATTTGATGCCAGATTTCACAATGAAGAAACTGAATTTGAACCCCACCAAGATGGCACCATTTACAGTTACACTAGCAGATCAACATCGGGTTGCGCCTCTTGGCATTATTGAAAAGGTACTGATGATAGTACAGGGTTGCCACTTTGTGTTGGATTTTGTTGTTATTGCAATTCCACAGGAGACTTCCTACCCTTTACTTCTAGGAAGACCTTGGCTGAGGCAAGCAAAAGCTTTGCAAGATTGGGGGAAAAACAAACTATGGATTTCCACAAGCACCAATAGCCAACTGCAACTACATTTGGAAGAAGGATTTGACTCAGGGAAAACTTTTGGGTATACTGTGGATACTCAGGTAATGCCCTCTCTACCCCAAGAACAAGATACATTATTGAATTGGATGATGGAAAGTGCAGAATGTTGCACGGTGGAAATCAATGAAATAGAGGAAGAAGTTGCAGATGAAGGAGTTGCAGGAAAAGGCCATGAGGTTCACAAGGAGTTGAAGAATGAGAGCTTGCAGGAGATTACGAATGTTGAAGGGGCAATAACTATAGAGGTTTCAGAACAGGAAAGTTATGAGCCTGAATGTAGAGAGGATCTCCCCTTTTCGGATATACCTCAAGGATGGACCAGAGAACATATTGCAGAATATAAGTTAAAGTCCACACCTGCATACAGTGGAGATGATTTCTCAAACAAGACTAGTCCTGAAACACTAGTTCAAGAAGTAAATCTAGGGGATGAAGAGAACCCTCAAGTAGTCCACTTAGCCTCTTGGCTATGGCATTATCCTCCTTTACTGCAGAAGGTAACTTCTTTACTTTTTGCCTACAAAAATGTCTTCGCATGGTCCTACGTCAAAGATCTAACAGGGATACCAGAGGAGCTTGTACACAGAATACCCTTAGTTGAGGGAGCCGCACCTACAAGAAGTAGGCCGTATCGACTCAATCCAAAATATGCAGAGGCGGTAAAGTTGGAAGTTACAAAACTAGAAGAAGCAGGTATAATTGTTCAGTAGAACATTTCAGGTGGCTTTCTTCTATGGTTATTGTACCCAAGAAAAATAGTGGAAAAATAAGAGTTTGCATTGATTTTCGTGCCTTAAATAAAGTGACTGTTCAAGATGGATTTCCTCAGCCCTTTTCAGAGCAAGTACTTGAGGAAGTAGCCGGTCACACTTTGTATAGCTTCTTGGATGGTTTTAGTGGCTACAATCAGATAGTGATCCATCCTGATGATAGGGACAAAACAGCCTTTGTTACTCCATGGGGCACTTATGTCTATACCCGCATGGCTTTTGGTTTGAAGATTGCACCAGCTTCATTTAATAGAACAATGTATCTGATATTGGGCAAATGGTTGACAACCTTTCTACGCATTTTCATGGATGACTTTTCAGTATTTTCAGGCACAGATAGAAGAGCAGCAGTTCAAGATTTCCATGATCATTTGGAAAATCTAAAGGAAATCTTTGAGCAATGTCTCAAAACAGGTTTGAAGTTAAATCCTGCTAAATGTCATTTTTTGGTCACCAAGGGCACTCTTCTCAGTCACATAGTATCTGCTGAAGGGATAACGGTTGACCCCGCAAAGGTTACTGCTATTCTATCAATGCCTATTCCACAAAGCCCAAAGGAAGTGCAAAGTTTTTTGGGCCATGCAAGATATCATAGAAGATTCATACGAATGTATTCAGAAATAGCTAAGCCCTTATCAAGGCTTACCAGTAAAAAGGTCCCTTTCTCATGGAGTGCTGAAGCTGAGAAAGCATTTTGTGAACTAAAATTGAGGTTATGTACTGCTCCACTTTTAAGTGTTCCTAACTGATCACTGGAGTTTCATGTGCATACAGATTCCAGCCTTCATGCTGTTAGTGCAGTTCTAGCTCAACCATCATCACACAAGGTTGATAGACCTATCTCCTACGCCAGCAGACTACTCACCCAAGCAGAAAGGAACTACAGTACGATCGAAAGGGAAGGCTTGGCTATTGTATTTGCTCTTCAGAAGTTTCGGCATTACCTTCTTGGTGTACATTTTATAGTCATATCTGACCATCAGCCCTTAAAGTACTTGATAAACAAGCCTAGAGTGGCTGGATGGGTTTGGAGATGGTTACTCTTGTTTCAAGAATTTAACTTTGATATTCATATTAAGCCAGGAAGAGAGCACTACATGGCAGATCAAGTGTCCAGGACTGCAATGAGCGAGAAGGCAACAGGTATTAATGATGAACTGGTGGATATAAATCTCTTCCTAGTGGCAATTCAGACTGATTGGTATGATGGAATTCTCCATTTTCTCACTACTGGAAAACTCCCAGAACACTTGACACCTATAGAAAAGAGAAGATTGCTCCTGAAAACCAAAGCATATTCACTCATAAATGGGAATTTGTATAGATATTGTCAATATGATATCCTGAGAAAATGTGTTTATCCAGAGGAGGTAACCCCTTTGCTTGAGGCAGCACACAGTGAAGGGCATCTAAAGGGGGAAGAATTGGCTCACAGAATCATCCACAATGGTCTATGGTGGCCTCATATTTACAAGGATACGATCAAGTTTGCTAAAGAATGCCACATCTGCCAGAGGTGTGCTCCTACGCCAACCAGATTGAATTTCCAACCATTAGTCATATCTACAGGATGGCTCCCATTTGAACGCTGGGGTCTTGATTTCATAGGACCAATTAGTCCAACTTGCCAACCTGGAGGTAAGAAGTATATTTTGATGGCCACATGTTATGCAACTAAATGGATAGAGGCTAAAGCTATTGTGGACTGCACGGCGTTAACAGTAGCTAAGTTCTTGTATAAACGTATTTTCTCAAGATTTGGTTGCCCACTGGAAATCACTAGTGATAGGGGAACACATTTTGTAAATCAGCTGCTCCAATTTGTATTTGACAAGTACAAGGTCTTCCATAAAAAATATTGTGCCTACTATCCAAGGGCAAATGGGCAAGCTGAGAGCTCCAATAAGATTTTGATCGGGTTGCTGCGCAAATTATCTTTTGATCATCAAAGCTTTTGGCCACAAGCATTGATCGGTGCAATTTGGGCTTTCAGAACTACAAGAAGGGGAACCACTGGTGAGAGTCCATTTCGCTTAGTATATGGAAAAGAGGCATTGGCCCCATTTGAATTCATTATCAAAAAGGAAATGGGAACCAAAACCATTGGAATTGAACCTCCCATTGAGAGATTGGTGGCATTAGAAGAATACAGAGAAGGAGCAATGCAAAAACTTCAGGTAACACAAGAGCGCAAAAGACTGCATGACAGATATCTGAGGTCTAATGAAGTTCAGGAAAGATCCATGGTTTTAGTGCATCAGGTCCCAGCAATTCCAACCAAACTGGCACCCAAATGGATAGGACCTTACACAGTGTTAAAGGTATTACCTCATGGAGCAGTACATCTGGAGGATTTGCAAGGTAAGAGGATACCCCTGGTCAATATTTCCAAGGTGAAGAAGTACCTGAATTAAGGTAAATTGGAAGCATTTCATTCACCGTACCTACTGTATTTCATTTAGTGATTGCAGTTTATTATTAAAAAAAAAGTGTGAAAAAAAATAAAAAATAAAATTAAAAAAATTAAGAAAAAAATTTATTTTTTTGTTTTTTATTTTAATTTTTATTTCTCCAGGGTGAAGGATTATCTGAGTTAAGTCAAGGAGGAAGAACTTCCTTCACTATCTTGTTTTCAGCTTTGGGAATTGCACCGGGACGGTGCAAAGACTTGATGTGGGGGTCTGTATCGCGGCATTTCCCTCCCTCTCTCTTTTTCTCTCTCTCTTCCCTCCTTTTTTCCCCCACCACCCCCGCGTCCCCCACCATCACCTCGACCCCCTCCAACCCCAACCCCACTGTCCCCTCCTTTCTTCCCCCACCACCCCCGCGGCCCCCACCATCACCTCGACCCCCTCCCACCCCATCGTTCCCTCCTTTTTTCCCCACCACCCCCCGCCGCCCCCACCATCACCTCGACCCCCTCCGACCCCATCGTCCCCTCCTTTTTTCCCCCACCACCCCCGCGGCCCCCACCATCACCTCGACCCCCTCCAACCCCATCGTCCCCTCCTTTTTTCCCCACCACCCCCCGCGGCCCCCACCATCACCTCGACCCCCTCCAACCCCATCGTCCCCTCCTTTTTTCCCCCATCATCCCCTCTTTTTTTGCCCCACCACCCCCGCGGCCCCCACCATCACCTCGACCCCCTCCAACCCCATCGTCCCCTCCTTTTTTCCCCCATCGTCCCCTCCTTTTTTCCCCCATCGTCCCCTCCTTTTTTCCACCACTGCCCCCGCGGCCCCCACCATCACCTTGACACCCTCCAACCCCATCGTCCCCTCCTTTTTTCCCCCACCACCCCCCGCGACCCCCACCATCACCTCGACCCCCTCCAACTCCACCGTTCCCTCCTTTTTCCCCCACCACCCCTGCGGCCCCCACCATCACCTTGACCTCCTCCAACTCCACCATCCCCTCCTTTTTCCCCCACCACCCCCGCGGCCCCCACCATCACCTCGACCCCCTCCAACCCCATCGTCCCCTCCTTTTTCCCCCACCACCCCCACAGCCCTCCACCACTCCACACCACCACCGCCACCACTCCACACCACCACCACCACCACTCCACACCACCACCACCCCACAACCCTCCACCACTCCACATCACTACCACCACCACTCCACACCACCACCACCCCACAACCCTCCACCACTCCACACCACCACCACCACCACTCAACACCACCACTACCCCACAGCCCTCCACCACTCCACACCACCACCACCACCACCACTCCACACCACCACCACCACCACCACCACCACCACCACTCCACACCACCACCCCACAGCCCTCCACCACTCCACACCACCACCACCACCACTCCACACCACCACCACCACTCCACACCACCACCACCACCACTCCACACCACCACCACCCCACAACCCTCCACCACTCCACACCACCACCATCACTACCAGTCCACACCACCACCACCCCACAACCCTCCACCACTCCACACCACCACCACTACTCCACACCACCACCACCCCACAGCCCTCCACCACTCCACAGCACCACCACCACCACTCCACACCACCACCCCATAGCCCTCCACCACTCCACACCACCACCACCACTCCACACCACCACCACCACTCCACACCACCACCACCACTCCACACCACCACCACCCCACAGCCCTCCACCACTCCACACCACCACCACCATCACTCCCCACCACCACCACCACCACTCCACACCACCACCACCACCCCACAACCCTCCACCACTCCACACCACCACCACTCCACACCACCACCACCCCACAGCCCTCCACCACTCCACACCACCACCACACTCCACACCACCACCACCACCACTCCACACCACCACCACCCCACAGCCCTCCACCACTCCACACCACCACCACCACCACCACCACCACTCCACACCACCACCACCCCACAGCCCTCCACCACTCCACACCACCACCACCCCACAAGCCCCCCACAAACCCCTCAATTCTCACAATTTCCCACGACCTCCCACAAAGTTTTAATGTAATTTTGGATGGATATTTGGAGGATCATTTCTTAACCAAACCCTACAGTGTTATATATCGTTGGAAAGCTCTCGACAAGTACTTTCCAATGGTGTAATAATAACTTTGAAATCTTGTATCAATTTTTGACCACACCCCAAAAACCCCCACAACTCCCCATAACTCACCCCCTATTCCCACCCAACCCACAAACCCCACAAACCCCACACAACTCCACACCCCTCCACAACCCTCCACAAACCCATAATCTCTCTCAACTCCCCACAACTTACCTCCCACACTGCCCACTTAATATGAAGGATCAAAAGCTACTACAAAAATTAGGTGAAGGATGTGCTTCTCATGGATCATTCAGATAGCACAAAATGAGGATCTTAGTTTGCATTCAAAAGTGACAGTAAAGGTGTAAGAGGTAAAAGTAAAAGTGGAGAAATGAGTGTTGCCGCCAACCATTCATGACAACTGCCTATTTTTGAGGATCCAATTCAAATCAAGTGGAATATTTGATCTACTCCTCCAATCTTGGGCAATCAACCGACGCGTGATCAGTGGACGTGAGGAATCGGCAAGGCCCTCTTGGCCTATTGGAGCCTATAAAAGCAATGGATTTGTGTTGATTGGGGATACATTCATACATTCATATATACACATTTACATTCGTACGTACAGAGGTCCTCTCTTTGCACTTTGTGGCTTCAAGCCTACTGTAGGAAGTCACTCTGTAGTGAGGATAGAGTGTGTGGGCTTCCCAATGGAGGGCTAATAGCACAATAGTGTGAAGAGAGTGGCTTGGTTTTGTCATTGAGTGTGAGTCATTGGTATTTCGTGCTCTTTCCCTTAGAGCAAGTTTTCATACTTGTATTGATCAGTGTTAGTCTGTATCTAGTTGTGTTCATCATACGGATTGGATGAGTCTCTTGTATTGAGGTTGTTTAGTTCTGGAGTGGCATATTAGCCCAGAACATCAGCATTTGTAGTAGTTCCTTGGCTTACATTGTAATCATCTGTTCGAACTAAGGAATGGTTTGGGTCTCCTAGTATTGTCATTTGTTCTTAATCTTTTCTCTAAGAAGCTACAATTCTGTGCAACCATTGTTATTTGCCTGCTCACAAAAGTGTTAAAGGGTATACTTCCCTAAGGAGAACGTCCCTTAAGTAGGTGACGTACTGGAAGTTCTTATTCTCTGCTCTTGTTAAAAGTGGATACCCCAGTACCTCCTCTACAGGGGGTTAAGTTTGAGTTGAAAACATATCATTGTAGTCTAAAATACATTCTCACACAATCATTTCTTAACAATCGGCAAAAGCATTGGATTGAACTATTATGTGAGTATGAATTTGACATTGAGTTTTAGTTGGTAAGAAAAATAAGGTCGTTGATGCATTGTGTTGGAAACCTTTTGTAATTTCCTTTTTATAAGCGATTTGTATTTTTCTAATCAATTTTAATGAGAATTGGAGCATGATGATTTTTATGCACCTCCTTTGAATTTTTTGCATGCAAACAAGGGATCCATGTATCTTGGACAAATTTCATTTGTAGAATGGATCTTATATTGTAACAATTGATATGCATATCTTATGAACCTCCATTGAATTTCTTGTATTTCACGTTAGCTAACTTAAAAGATATGTACCTAATGCTTCTCATGTTTTGCAGGACAATTATAAACTAAAAGATGATGTCTCTTTTGGGCTTCAACATAAAGTAATATTAGATAAGAGGAAAAGATTAGATAGAAACTAATCTCTCATAGGGATTTTGGTAAAATGACATACATACCCAGTTGAAGATTCAACGTGGATGAATTTAGATGATTTTCTTGCACATTATGATTCTTTCCAACTTTGAGGATATATTTCTTCAAAGGGAAGAAGAATTGTTATAATCCTTTGCATAATGAAACCATTCAGTTTGAACTTTGTCCATTATGTAGATAATGTTTCAAATGAATGTCTAAGTTATTTTATGCATATAGATAAGATTTAGGGATCAACATTTTATATTCTCTCTCTAGATCTTATCTCCCTCATGTTTTCTAGTTAAAAATTGAGCGTGAAGATGAAAGAATCAAGGACAACGTTGTATGAGAGAAAGGTAGAGTATTCCCAGTAGAATAAAAGTGCCTCTCTAAAAATTTTGTGAATCTCTCACTAGGTAACATTTTTAGGCTCCAAAATTAGATAATCTAAAATAATGGCTTGATTTTATTCTCTTTATAAATTTTTGAACTTGTAAGGCTGAAAACTGATATTTGGAGGTCGACTTGGACCTAGGGCATCTCTAATATTATTGTGCAGATTGAGGAGCTGAATATTTTTTCTTATCATAAGGAATTTGGAATTTCACATTGTTGCTAAGTTATAAGGCCCCAAAAAGTGTCGTTTTTTCCAACGCTCAAAATAAAATTAAAAAAAGAGAGCTTTTCTATTACTATTTGAATTCATGATTCTACTGCATACATGTTCTCATGCATATTTTGCTTGCTGATGTATATGTCTTTCATTACTTTCTTCTACTTATGATAGTTGATGTTAAAAAAAGCCACTACACTTCTTTCATTGATGACGATGAACTCTGTTTTGAGAGATCATAGCGTCGTGCAAGAGGAGGCAACGAATCAAAGATTTTCCTTGTGATTGTGATTGAGAGTGAGATTATGAGTGAGAGTGTGATTGAGAGTGTGATTGAGAGTGTATGTGTATGAGATTGAGATAGCTCAAGGATGGTTGAGAGGTCAAAGCTTCATCATGAAGCTATTTTACATAAGCTATTGTACCTGATTCAAATACATGATAAAATATTCTCTCTTTATGAGTCAGATATTGTCTACTTTGTTGTGTCAAATTTTAATCTTATCCTGTGCGAGCTTTTTCCCTCTTCTAATATTCTTGAGTGATTGGAAGCTCATGATTGTGGATAGATCGTGATTGTGGAATTGCTATAAGTGGTTTGAGAGTACAAACTATCCTCTAAAACTATGGAAGGTTTGATAGAAAAGATTCATGAGCAAAAGGAGCTTATTGAGAAGGTTCTTGGAGAATTACGACGAGGTGGAAAGCAAATAGAGCACACCACAAATTTGTTTGTGGAGCTTAATGGTGAAGTTGATGGAGGTAAATAAACATCTAGCATGCCTAGAGCAAGTTAGAAATGCAACTATGAAGATATGGAGGCCGGGCTTTGCCCCCAATGAAGTCTTCAATAAGGCAAAATTGAATGATTTTGATGATGAGAAGAAGAGTGCTGAAGAAATGGAGGCATGGATACATTGAAAACCTTGCATTTACTTTTTTTGATAGGTGTTTCCCTTGGAGTTTTCATGTGATTGAAATGAAACAATGTGATGCAATCATAGGCATGGACTAGTAAGCTCAAAAATTCTACAACAATTGATTGTGAACAAAGAATAGCCCCTTTAAGGCAAGATGGTCAATCTATCCACACCCTAGGTGATGAACATAATCATAATCCTACTCTCATTTGTGCCATGCAGATATTTAGATCTATGTGTGATGGCTTCCAAACATTTGTAGTGTATGTGAATAATTTGCATGGGAAAGAGAATGAAGAAAAACTTCCAAAATATTTTGAAATAATATATAGAGGTATTTATTGAAGAGCTACTTAGTATAACTCCACCTAAGCAGATTGAGCACACTATTGACAAGTGTCCATGGACTCAACGATATTCGAGAATATACGAGTTAGAATCAAGATAGCTTTTCTTAAGGGTGATCTTCATGAAGATGTTTATATTCTTCACGAAGATGTTTATGTTCAACAACGAGAAGGTTTTGAAGAACCAAGTAAAGAACATTTACTTTGCAAGCTTATAAAAGTAGAGGAAGCACTAAGGCATAGTCAAATTTTGGTCAAAGATGGTAAAAGTTTTGGACAATATTCTTTGAGAGCTTTCTATTGGTATATAACATTCCACCATTTGGCATAAAAAAGTCAACCAAAAGTCAAGCCCTAATTTTTTGCTTTTCATGTGCATTTCATCAATTTCAAATCGATGGTTGAGATTGAATCTTAAAAGGCAAGTCAATCAATGGCTATAATCCAATCAACAAAAAAACAATAGCTTAAACCTAAAAAAAAATGCACATATAGCGTTTAGTAAAATTTAGTGCCAAAAATCAATGAAGGTTGTCTTTCTTGCTTTCACGAGTAATTTTTTGCCATGCTTTTGAAGAGTTGTTCAAGTCTATATAAAGAGAGTTATTCTACACACACTTTAAGCATCAATTTGTGAAGTTAATCACACACAAGCTCTAGGCTCTTGAGCTAGGAGGACTCTTGGAGGAACTAACGTAGATTTGGAGGAGTTTTTGGTAGCCTTCCCTTTATCTTCCTCACATTACTATACTGTGCACGCTGATTTTGTGCATATTATCTTCTTAAACTAGGGCTTCTTCAAGTGTTGCTATTGAAATAAGTATTTTCCTATTACTTCAATGCGAGAAGGTTCCATAACTGTTGTTCAACATCAAAGAAGACCTATTTTCATATTAGAGATTACTATAATAATTGTTTTTGACAAATTGAAAACTTCATATTGCACATATTCTCTCACATAATACCTCTTAGACACTTTCTCTCTACATTTTGTACATAAAGCCTTTTTTAATATATTGAGTAATATTAAAAGTCATAGAATCATGTCTAAAATTAGACTACATGATTATATAGATAATGGTTCATAGAAACAAGAAAAGGTAGGAAACTACATGATTATATAGATAATGGTTCATAGAAACAAGAAAAGGTAGGAAACTACATGATTATATAGATAATGGTTCATAGAAACAAGAAGAGGTAGGAACATTAGAAATTATTAAAGAGCTATACAAAGATGAATGTCAATAGCAAGTTATAAGTGATCCAAGTTTCCACGAAAAATGGACCTTACACAAGTTAAGAATGGGTAGAAGATAAAGTCGAAAAGCCCTATACATCCATTTGAAGAGAATTAGAATATGAAGATGTTACGGTTACTTAAAAGAAAAGAAAAAAAAAAACTTTTGAGAAGCTTTTGGTGTTGAAGATGTAAGCAAAGGGAGAAAGATATATATCAACCCTTTTGTCCATCATTGACAATGATTTGGAGGGAGATAAAGCACTCAAATTTCAATTATTGGCCATAGTTTTCTTAGGCTCAATGAAACGTTGGGATGCCTTCCCATACTCCATAGCTCCATAGGAGAAGAAGCACCATGGAAAGTTGTGTCTTCAAAGAATATTCGAGAACATGGTTGAAAGCAACAAATCATCATATTGCACAAAAACCAATGCTAGGACAATGAAGGGACTTGCTGCATGAATATAATAAGTCACGCTAAGTATATTTTCATTAAAAGCATGAGAAATTGGGAACTATTTGGTTGCCTCCATCCTCCAATCTCGTTGAGAAAGAAACTTTAGTCATTGTTTTTTTTTATGGCGCATGCTATGCCAATCTTTAGAATTCTCATTGTTTAACATCGACATTAGATTGATAAGGATGTAACTAGTAGATTGCTAGCTTCATTTAAGTACCTAAGTAACTTGATTTCACACATGTAAAATGGTTTAGTATGAATAATTGTTATACTAAAGCATTGGAGCAAAGGAAAAAAAACTATCTTCATGATTTCAATGGACGTCAAGAAGGGATGCTAATACTTGAAATCATATAAGTCCAACATAAAAAAGCATGAAATCTAATTGTTCTACTATTATACTCCCCTAATACAAGGGCTTGTACCATATATATACTTCTCCAAACTAAATGGTGCTAAAAAGTCAGGTTGCTTAGGTTGAGTCATGGATCAAACTTTCTACCTATTTAAGCAGAAAGCGTTCTCAAAGGATTTTCTTTAGGGTTTTCGTCATTGCAAGCGGCATACAGTGGTAAGCGAAGGGACCTTAGTGTACACCCATCGCATACAGCAGTAAGTGAAAGCAGCTCAGTGTACACGATGGGTCACGCAGCAGTGTGGAACTCTCATCCTAAGAAGTACGGCGCTGGGTCTAGGGCCTGGTAATGCTTGTTTCACTTTCCGTCCTCTCTAATCATCTGTCTTCTTTTGAGGTTCTTCTCATGCGTTTCTTATGATTTGCTTATCCTTGCAGCCGTGTTTGTGGTAATGGGCAAGGTCTTGTGCGCAAATACAATATCATGTGTTGTCGCCAGTGTTTTCGGACATATGCCAAGGATATTGGTTTTGTGAAGGTATGGGCTTGATACACTGGAATGCATCTGTAATATTTTCCTATATGTATGCATATGCAATCGTTCGAACGAATGCATAGTAGCCTCTCTCTCTCAGAGAGAGAGAGAGAGAGAGAGAGAGAGAGAGAGAGAGAGAGAGAGAGAGAGAGAGAGAGAGAGAGAGAGAGAGAGAGAGAGAGAGAGAGAGAGAGAGAGAGAGAGAGAGAGAGAGAAGAGAGAGAGAGAGAGAGAGAGAGAGAGAGAGAGAGAGAGAGAGAGAGAGAGAGAGAGAGAGAGAGAGAGAGAGAGAGAGAGAGAGAGAGAGAGAGAGAGGGAGGGGGAGGGGGAGGGGGAGGGGGAGGGGGAGGGGGAGGGGGAGGGGGAGGGGGAGGGGGAGGGGGAGGGGGAGGGGGAGGGAGAGAGAGAGAGAGAGAGAGAGAGAGAGAGAGAGAGAGATTTCTTTTGCAGTATCGGTGAATTCCTGTTCAACCGACCGAGATGCTGTTATATCAGAAGTCTTGGACACTGCTGGTACTTGTAATTTAGGATCAGAACACACTGACTTAACTATTGTTACGGGTCAATTTAGTTTGGCCAATGAGTGTCGAGGGAATACAGTTGTCGGGATGAAAGTTTCAGAGGAACTCTGCAGTGTTAATGTACATGTTTTTTGAGATGAGATCAATGTAGAAGTTTAATGAATGTGAATTTCTTTCCCGGTTTTGGGCGTAAGTGTTTGCGTTAAGATTTGTAAATTGGCTTTTTGTGGGAATCTCTCAACCAGCCGCATTTTAACTAGTTTTTTTTTTTGGTTTCACGGTGATCCCCTTGACTGAGTTAATGTAAGGGTAAAAGTGTGACCTTAATATTTGGATGTATAAGTGACAAGTCTCCTTTTTAAGAATGATAATTTATCTGTATGCTGTCGCCCTGATGCCTGGGACCCTGGCAACTAAATTATTGTCTCATGTGGAAGTGTTAAAGCCTCTTCATTTACTGGATTTCTGGACGTTTTGATATTTTTCTTTATTTCAGATTGGATGGACTAATGATTATTAACACACATTGTGGGGTCTTACAGCGAAAACCTTTATATCTGATGAATGATATGGACTGGAAGTTCAACATTTTTTCGTGGATATTCATTTGGTTTTTTTCTCTGGTTCTGAATCTGATAATTAATACAGAGCTTAACAGTCTTGGCATAAAAGACATTGATTTTACGGCAGATTACTTGGGATTCTGTAATCTGCCGTCCTGAATGTACTGTTTCTGTTGCAACAGAAATATCTCTGATCTGGTGTGCTATCTTTATACTGTGTAAGCTCTTTATAGGTAAGATAATTGAGTGGAAGTTGTTATTTCCTGAGTATGCTAGCATACTTCTCTGCCACTTATGCCAGTACAGTAGCATGCCATTTTGCTGGTATCTTGATGTAGGTTAAGGGGTTTAAAGAGTGCCCTGAATATCCAAGTCTGCCTGTATGCTAGTTTCTCTTATTCATCTCAGTTGTCATTATACCCATCTCTCTCAAATGCTGCAATGTAAGAACAACTCTGTCTTGACAACAGCCTTTTTTTGGTGTATTTCAAAGGATTGATCATCGTAAAATACTCTTCTGTTTATGCTTGAATTATATGGTAAGTACAATGAAAGCCTGTCATAGCTCCTACTGAACCCCTAGAATCCCACAAAGCATGGGCTAGCCTAGCAATTACTAGGATATGGAGGCTAGAGCCTGATGGCTTGTCAAGCTAGGCATTTGGAAAGGATGACCTAACTCTGGGCAAGATAACCTGTTTGAACTGTGTAGCCTGAAGGTCTTGTTTTGGACTTGGTAGCCTGAAGGCCTAATGGTGCCTCACAGGCTTGGTTACCATCTCACCACTTGGGGTGAGAAGTGTCCAGTTGCAGCCTGCAGGGATTGGAATCCCTTACCCTGCCTTGAGAGATTGAAGTGCTCAATCATTTTCAATCATTGGGTTGCCATTTAATATTCCTGGTATCGTAATTAGGTGTCTGCAGTGATCCCTATTGCAATTGCATTCTACTTCTACCTTGTGTTGCTAGACATGCAGACTTGTAGATGGTTGAAAACAAAACCTCAACACTTATATCTTTCAATTTCAGGACTGTCCATAGTGACAAACAAGCACAATGAAAGCTCTGAGCTGCAGATACTTTTTTTTTTAAAAAGGAACTTTGGCCTTAGCCTATTCTCCCAGATTTTAATTAAAATAAAGAAAAGTTACAAGTGGATGGGACTAATGCCCATGGGACTCCTCGAATCCCACAATGCAGGGGAGGAGTAAGGCAAGCTAGAGGGCATTACAAATGAGGCTGATAAATCTAATGAGGCGGATAAATCTATTATCTCCCTCATGGGACCCATTTGGGTTTCAACTTGTTTTTGAGGAGATAAATACACTGATGTCCAAACGGAGGAGATCTCTTATCTCGGGAGATTCCTTTACCTAGAAAAAACAAGTATTTCTTGATTGACCATTTCTTAGGAGTATGGCCAAGATTGACAGCACATCGCTCCCATCTAATCTGCCAAAGAGTCTCACCCCTGATGGCATTCCACAGCGTCGATGAGGAGCCTACCGCCTCACCCAACAGTGCCTGTTGCCAATTGAGTTGGTTAGTGAGTCTCAATACCTGCGTCAGGTGATGCTAGATAACAGGGGCAATCAAAGAACATGTGAGCTAAATCTTTGATGCATCAATGGCAACGCTTGCACCATGGCGGCACATCACAGATTTTGTTAGCCTTTGCATTGGACCATATTCCCTTATGCAAGATCTGCCACATGAGAAATGACTTTTTGGTCTCAATCAAGGGGTGCCAAATAGACATGAACTTTAGTTCCCATGGAAGTTTGGTCCAAGAAAGGCACCATCTCTTGTTGAGGGTGTGATGACCATCGAAGTTCTCTTTGAAGTTGGAGATTCTGGATATTTCCTTACCATTTCTCCATTTGAGATGTTCTAGGCAAGGAAGGTCTTGACCACAAAGAAGGCGGGTAGTTGAGTAGTCCCACGCTGAACACCTACCTTGAAGAAGAGTCCATTCCTCGATCGAGTGTAACTCTATAGTCTCGGGTCTATGTCTTTGAACCTAATCCACTGGTTGGTCTCTTGTTTTCGGAGCTGTTTCCATTGTTTACATCACTAATTTTGATGAATTGTTTTGCCTTGTTCCAACTCTTCCATAAAGAACACAAGAGGCTAGAGCCTTTAGGTGACACCGGGTGGGGGGAGAACAAAAGTGTTAGAATCTTTGTCTTTCCAACCAGGAAGGCCAACTAAGGTAAGGTCTTCCATGTTTTTGAAGATCAATTTAGCCCATGAGGACTCACTAATGCTCCAAGCCTTGATAAGCCACTTTGCTGCTAGCTTGTTAGCCAACCCTACGATATCCAAAATACCCAAGCCCCTTGAGTCTTTCGAGCTAATGCAAGTTTTCCATTTGATTTTGAGAACCTCTTCTTGTTGGGTCCCCGGTCCATGCAAATTCTTTCCACTTTGGCCAGCTCTCTCTCCTCATGTCTCCAACACGAGATAAAGTAAATAGTCATAGCAAGCATAAATGTGTTAACAAACATAGCACGCCTTGTCAAGTTGACTTGCATACCTCTCCAATGATTTAGTTTGCTATCCAGCTTTGCTAGCACCCAGCACCATCGTTGGTCCATTGTGATGTCAAAGCCCATCGGAATGTCGAGGAGACGGAAGACTTGACCTCTAGGGATAACTTGACATCCCTGATAATAACAATTGGGGTGGAGGTCTGCAGATTGCTCTGAAAGCAGTTTTAGCATGGTTGATTTTTGAACTTGATGCCACACAAAAGGTGTCGAGGCAACTCCAGAACACCTCAATATTGTTCATATCGTTATGTACAAAGGAATTCTTGTCACCGGCAAAGAGTCTAGCAATCATTTGGCCGTGATTTGGAGGTAGGGAAAGACCCTTAAGATTGCCAGAGTCCATGTGATGCTTTAATAGGCGATTGAGGCCGTTCAAGGCGATAAAGAAAGAGCAGTGGAGCCAGAGGGCAGCCTTGCTTGATAGATCTTTTTTAAACGTATGGGCTCAAAGCTTATCGTTGATATTTATTCTAGTTGAAGCATTTCAGAGAAGAGTGGAAACCATCTTCGTGAACTTTTGGTTGCATCCAAGGTCTTTCAGTGATTGAAGAATAAAGTCCCATTCCAATCTGTCATCCGCTTTGTTGAAGTCGATCTTAATGAATACCAGATCTTGTGCGGACTCCTCAACAAACGTAAGGCCTTCCCAAATATCGACAATTGCTTCAAGTATAGATCTACCTTGGATAAAACCTTTCTGGTGCTCACAAAGCAATGACTTTAAATGACAAGAGATTTTATTGGCGATAACTTTGGCAATTATCTTGTATCCAGTTTGGAGCATGGTAATCGGCCGCCAGTTTTCTATTTTGTTCTTTTCTCCCCTTTTGTGAATTAACTTGATGATACCATTATTAAGACACTCAGGGAGGACGCCGAAGGAGAGAGCCTCTTGCCATACCAGACGTAGTGGGGTGGCCACCTCATGCTTGAAGGACTTGAAAAACTCATTGGTGAGGCCATCAGGACCTAGACTTTTCCAATTGGGAAGAGCATCAATAACCTCGATAATTTGGTTCTCAAAAATGTTCGCATCCAGTAGAGAAATCATGTTCTGTGGGATTCTAGATTGAGCAACCCTTGAGATGGTTGCCATGGAGTCACGCCTGTGAAGGGAAAGGGGAGTCGAGAGCCCGAGAAATTGGGTAAAGTGCTCAACGATGATAAATCTGTTCTCAACTTTTGTGCTACATTCGATCCCATTGTTATCAACCAAGAAGGGTATAGATTCCCTAGCTTGTTTCCTTTTGAGGATGTTACACGTCTC
>CM035438.1:95647204-95857204 GCA_020310875.1 Ceratopteris richardii | reverse complement strand
CATGGAAAAGACTCTTCAATGCCTGTACACCCTATGAGATACCCTTTCCTCACAATATCCACTTCAAATGAGCAAGAATCAAGAAGAAAAATGGAGGAGAATAGAAGCTTATGAAACTCACTTTTTTCAATGGTAAAAAGTCTACAAAATTGAGTTTCCATTGAGGTTTATACAAAAATGGATGGCTTTATTCATAGCAAAATGGATGGCCTAGTTTAAAATAGTCGAACATTAATTGTAGAGCTATGCCAATCATGCTACTCACCTAGCTAACTATATTGAATAGATTCTATACATGTGATGGCTTTCCCATGCTCTAAGGAATCACAAAATTAATCACATCCAAAAATAAAAAGTAAAATATGTCTATCCTAATGGGGTAATTTACAAAAGATGATGGTGATTCGCTCTCTTGCTTGTCTTTATCTTCTTCACCTCTCTTTTAATCTCCTCTTGGTCTCGTAATGATTCCTTTTTTTAAAAAACTTATTCTTCTATGTCTAACATGTTTCTCTTCTCAAATGTTGTGACCCTCGAAAATGCTAAAGCTTTGTTAAGTGTGCTTCATTTTCCTCTTGTAGTTGAGTGTTGGGTTGTGTTAGTTCTTTGTAAGAAGCTTCTTCTTGAGGCTACAACTCTAAAACTACAAGTGGATTTGAGGTAAGGCATATGAATAAGTTATTATCTTCTCAGGGTCTGTTATTTTCATGCATCTAATTTGTATGGACTTCTTAAATTACTCCATATGACGATTGATGATTGAATGTTGGATCTTGAGCTGAATTAGTTCTAGTTGTAATTTCTTTATTGTCTCATCTTTTTGTATGTCAACTTGATGCATTTTTTGCACATCACACATAAGCAAACTCTGAGATGACTTGAGCATGTGTACTTGATGTTGCAAGCCCTCAATTTTCTTTAGATCTCTCTCTGCTATTAGTTGCATCCAACATTGCCTCATTCATGTGAGCTAATATGTGTGTGGCTTCTCTGATATCTGGATGTAAGCCTACAAACAAGTTCCAATTTGGGAAACTATATAGTGCAACTCTGATTGAGTCATTGAGTTCTTGTCTCTTTTTGTGTTGTAGCTTGTCTGTGTAATCATGGCAATGGACATAGATGTCGATGATATCTCTGTTAACTATGGGGGAGGTTTGTTGAGTATTACCACCAATAGCACCTTCAAATGGAATGACAAGTAAGTGAGTGAAACTTATGCCGCATAGATGGAGTTGTTGTGGTTATGGTTGAGTATAGACATCTAAAGTAGTAATATCTATGAATTATGGAGTGGGGAGTTTGATTGGTATTTCCAAGCAAGATTGTGTCCCTAACCCTTCCTCTATGGTAGTGAATTGTTTGGTGATTCCACCATGTTTTGGTAAGTTTCTTTTAGATCTATAGGTCTGTTCCTTCTCAACCACTTGAGATGTGGTTGGTGCTACTTCTGACAATTGGCTTGTTAGTTGATTCTTGGGAGAAGTAATATGAGGGGCTCCGTTGTCAAACACTTTTGATATTGGGCTGAACAATAGTCTTGCAAAAGTGGATTGGGATCTTTTAATAGGTTTAGTCTACTTTTCCTTCATTGTAACTAATTGTGTGAAAGTAGTTGATAACATTTGTGCCTGAGCGTGCCACATGGTTTCTTCTTGCGCTCCACATATGGGTTCCATGGAATCTTTAAAACATTAATTCTTGGTCTTTTTCGTACAATTCTCATGGATTTCATTCGTATGGCTTGTCTTATCAAGGTAGGGTAACTTGTGGTTCTGGTCATTCTACCTCTTATGCCGAGATCGCATCGTTTATGAAACTCATAGATGAAGTTGTAGGGGTGTCAAAAGGAGTAGATTTAGAGGATGATGTTCAAAAGTGAAGTTCTTGAAATACTTCTTCTACAGACAACTATGAGGCTCTTTTATGGGTATGCTCAAGTTCTTCATCTTCCAATGGTGCTCTTATTCTTCATCAAAGCGATGCAATTTTCTCTTGAATTCATGATCAAAAGAACCTCATGAACCTTGAGATTCCTCCTAGTTCTCTCATTTTCTTGTGTTGCTCTTGTTTAGTCATGGTAGTTGCTGAGCTATGTCTACTTGGATGGGCTCATAGTGCTTGACATTTTTTGGTGATCAAGGACAACATGAAGTTTCAACCCTTGATGAGAGCTGTATGAATTTTTGGGTGAGAGCAGGTGTTCCAAAGAATATCTTCTTCTTTGTCCATCTTGTGTTTGCTAACTTGGTTTGCTAAAAAATCTAGGTTGCAATTTTCACAGTCTTATTAAATCTTATGGCATGCATAAGTGCATGCCATATGCACTTATGAGGAATAGTGTATATTTCTTGACTAGGTGAACATAAATTTTGGTGATCTAGCCTTAAAGTTGTTGGAGAATTCCTCTCCTATGCGCAACGGAAAGTGTAGAAGACCTTCTCAGGATCAAGACCTTCACCTACAAATCTTAAAATGAAAACTAGTATCAATTGGAAAAGACAATGAACTTGAGACTTTGGTCACTCAAATTAAACACTAATAGCTTTCAAATGAGCTATCAAACATGCAATTTGGAGTAGTTTTGGTTTGGAAACTCTTTGCCTCAAAATAGGCTGCCTATCCACCCAGTTAGGCTAAAAATTAGACTTCACTAAAAACTGAATAACTCATTGAGCGTGGTGAATTCCAAAAAATTGGTTTAGATAGAGAAGATACACAAGATAAGCGTTCCAACGAGTATTTAAAATCTAAAAATGGATACATACATGGAGAGATATAACTCTAGCAATCAGGCTACCCAAAAAATGGTAATGGTATGCGGCTGGACATAGTCTATGAGACTGAAGAAAACAAAATGACTGAAACTAAATGAATTACTTACAAGGGTACATCAACGCCTTCTTCCTCTATTTTGGAGTGTCCTCCTTCGGCTCTTTTGTAGCCAAATGACAACGAGCTCTCATGATGAGTTTGAGAGCTCTTCTCCATAAATCGTCCACTACTTTGAGCAGCCACTCTTCTCTTCCGGTTCAGTTTTTGGATTTGATTTTCATTTGATTGATTCTCTTTTGGCTTCCACTACTTGCCAAAATAAATGCTTCCATTTTTCATTTTCTTTATTTTCCTTCTATTTGAGGAAAATCCTTTTTGTAAAATATATACGACCTTGCTTCTTTATTCTTTAACACTCCCCCTCAAGCTCACATGTGAGCTTGCACCTTCAGCCATATCCTACAAGTTGATTTCATCCTTGAACCTCTTGAGCTTAGAAGCATCTAAGGACTTTGTAAACATGTCTGCAATGTGGCCATTAGTTCTAATGAAATTTATATGCACATCGTTGGTCAAAACTTTTTCTCCAACAAAATGATAATGCACTTCTATGTGCTTACTTCGTGCATGAAACATTGGATTTTTTGTCAAGTGAATGATTGACATGTTATCACCATAAATTGGAATGGTCTCTACCTACACATCAAGATTAGCCAAGAGCTTCTTAATTCACATAGCTTCACAAGTTGCACAGGTTAATCCTCTATATTCAACCTCTGTAGATGATAGTGCAATAGTAGGTTGCTTCTTCGGGCTCCATGTGATAGGTTTGCTGCCTATCATGAATACATAACTTGAAGTGGATCTTCTGTCATTCTTTGAACAAGCCCAATCAACATCACTAAAGCCCTTCACTTGCAATTCTTCATCATATCTATAAAACAAGGCATGATTGATTATGTGCTTCACATATCTTAGCACTCCTTTGGGTAAATTTAAATGTTCACTTGTTGGAGTTTGCATAAATTTAGAAAGAACTCCAATGATATAGCACAAATCTGGTCTTGTGATCGTAGCATAGATCAATGAACCTACAATACTCTTGTATGTAGTTATATCATGTAACTTCTCTCCATCATTTGAGCATAGTTTCACATTTGTGTCCATAGGTTGAGTGGTTTGCATTCACTCATTCCAAATCTGAAAAGAACATCCAATAGGTACTTTCTTTGCATCAAGTAGATGGCATCTTTCCCATAGACTACCTCAATGCCTAAAAAATATTTCAGCTCACCAAGATCTGAAATTTTAAACTCCTTACCAAGTTTTCTTTTTATCTCTTGTATTCCTGCAACATTACTTCCTGTTATGATGAGATCATCAACATATATATAGATGTATACATGCGTTCTTTCTTCCTTCTTCATGTAGAGAGAAGGATCTGCACTACTTGGACTATACCCACACCTTGTGAGGTACTCAACCAATCTTTGATTCCAAGCACATGGTGCTTGCTTCAACCCATACAAAATCTGGATGCTTTTTATCTTCAAATCCAATCGGTTGACTCATATACCTCTTGTTGAAGTTCTCCATTGAGAAAAGCATTTTTTATGTCAAGTTGGTACAATGGCCATCTCCTTGCTGCACTCATTGCAATCAAGGTTCTAATCATTCCCATCTTTGCAACTGGGCTGAAAGTCTCTTCATAGTCGATGCCATGAGTTTGCTTGAATCCTTTTGCTACTAGTCTAGGTTTATGCATAGCTAGAGAACCATCAACATTTCTCTTTATTTTGAACACCCATTTATTTGGAACAATCTTCATACCTTCAACCTTTGGAATTAGCTCCCATGTGTAATTATCCTTGAGAGCTTTTATCTCTTCTTGCATAGCTTGTTGCCATTCTTTTTGTGCACATGCTTCTTCATATGCATCGGGTTCTTTGTCTTTGACCACCTATGTCATATATGCAAAATGCTTCGCAATAGCTCAACCTTTGAATTGGATACCTCGCTCTCAAAGACCTCCTTTCATTTCCTTTTGAATGTTGATTCTTCAACCGATTCAACTTTACCTTTGGCATAATCACCTCTTCATACTCTTCTTCACTTGCATTTGAATCACTATTTTGGGCAACACTTTTAGCTTCAAATCTTTCATTACCTGATGTTGGTGAGGAGGAATGAATCCTTACTCTCCCCTTCCATGTTGAGCTTTCTCCATGCGATGTAGAAGCTTTTGGAATTGACATTTGAGTGCTTGTTTGCTGAAATTCTTCTTGGACAGCACCTCCATCATCTCCATAATCTTCTTCAAGAATCTCCTCTTTCCCTTTGACTCCAAACCATGGTCTTAGCTTATCAAATACCACATCTCATGAGACTCATAGCTCTTTTGTCATCGGATTGTAGCACCTATATCCCTTTTGCTCCGATGAATATCCAATGAAAATACATTTTTCTGACTTTGGCTCCATCTTTGTCCTTAGTTCTTGAGGAATGTGAACATAACATACACATTAAAAAACTTTGAGATGTAAGGTCAGGTTTGAATATACCTCCTCGAGAGTTAAATTATGCACTCTAACTGTTGTGCACTTGTTCATCAAATAAACAGCCGTACTAGCTACTTTAGCCCAATAGTTTAGTAGCACCTTCATCTCGTTGAGCATGCATCTTGCAACTTCTGTGATATGTCTATTTTTCCTTTCAACAATTCCATTTTGTTGAGACGTGGACCTACATGTAAATTGTCGTTTGATGCCATTTTCATAAAGAAAATCTGAAAATTCTTTGGAGAAATATTCTCCTCCTCCATCAAACCTCAAGGTCTTTCTGTTTCCTTTTATACATGTGCTTTAAATCTCTTGAACATAGAGACCACATCTGATTTTTTTTTAATGTAGAGCATCCATACTTTTCTTGAATGATCATCAATAAAAGTGACAAAATATCTATTGCCAGCCATCGATGGTTGCTGTGATGGTCCCCATACATCCATGTGTATGAAGTCGAGGACATTCCTTGCCATATTGTTGCTCTTCTTGAATGGTTGTCGAGTTTGCTTTCCTAGTTGGCATGCTAACAAAACTCATGTAGTCTAGCATCATTGAATCTTGGAAGACCTCTTACCACTTCATGGTTGCTCATGTCCTTGAGCTTGGGAATGTTGATATGTCCAAACCTTTTGTGCCACAAATCGATTTGAGCAATCCTCTTGTTTCCAAACTGAATATACATCACCTTTCCATGTGGTTCTTGAATGTCCAAAGTGAACATCCTACCTTCTTTCCTTCCTTAAGCAATGACCTTGAATCCTTCTTTTGGATTCTTTATAAAGTAGCCTTTTTCATTGAAGATAACATGATATCCTTTCTCTACCATTTGTCATACTGAAATCAAATTCTTTGCAATAGTAGGAACATGAAGAACATCAGTCAATACCTTCTTATCTCCAAGCATGCTCAATTGTGTGTTGAGTTTCATCACTGGTCTTCACACATCTTTTTCCACTAGGAGCTTGTAATTTGTGAATAAATCTCCTTTGCATGTCATATGGTTGTTGCAACGTGAATCTATAAATCATTTTTGATCATCACTTCTCGAACTGTTGTGCTTCATGGCAAGCATGGTTTGCTTGTTTCCTTCACTTGATGTACTCGCATAATTATTTTGGCTCCTTTGGTTGCCTCCATTCAACCTTCCATTCTTTTGCCAACAATAATTTGCATAATGTCCTACTTTACCACAATGGTTTGGCATTTGAGTTGTCCTTGTTATCCTCTAAGTTGTGTTAGCGGGAATTTGTGTTGTTGTAGCTTCTTCCTCTTCCTCTCGAGCCTCCTCTTGAGTTCCTTCCTCTACCTCGACCTGGATATAACATTTGGCTATGGTTGTCCTTACCTTTGTTGCCTTGTCCTTGTTGAGTAGCCTCTTCAGCCACAAGATTTGGTATAATCTCATCGAATGTTGGTAGAGGGTCTTGTTGGGTGTGTGTAGAAGTGTGAGAGATAGACGAGAAGCACACACAAGGAGCACAAACGCATCAAGACACACGGAGAAGAAGATGGCTGGAATAGCTCTCTCTATTGACGATGAACTGAACTGAAATAAGAGCTGAAAAATATCCCTAAGTACAAAGTACCACCACATATGAGTGAATCATGTATGTGGTAACATGGGGAAAAAACCTCTAGCCAACACTAGAGTAAAAAGTGCCCATCTATAGGGAAAAGGTTCACATCAAAGCTACTCGAGGAACACATAAGTGTAACAAATCCCCCTGGAGCGAATTGGGAGTGACAGATCAGCCCCCACAAGGTAATAAGCCTAAAGGTTTGCAAAAAGCTTCAAACTTTTCTCGTGGAAGAGCTTTGGTGAATATGTCTGCCACATTATCTTGTATAGGCACATATACCAAATCAATATCTCCTGCATGAAGGCGCTCTCTCAAATAGTGATAATGCATCTCAATATGTTTGATTCGTGCATGAAACACTGGGTTTTGTGCAACAACCAAAGCACTCTGACTACCAGTGAGAATATGCATAGCAACATCAATCTCCATGCAAAGATCCATCAATAGGCGTCTCAGCCTTATACACTCCACTGTAGTTGTGAAAACTGCCATGTACTCAGCTTCACAACTCGATGTCACCATTGTAGGTTGCTTCTTACTCAACCACGATATGCATGAGTCTCCAAGAAAAAAAGCAATTACCACTAGTGGACACACGAGTATCATAACAACAAGCCCAATCACTATCTCTAAAAGCATGCAAGCATGGCTGAATATCTCTTCCATAAAAGAGACCTAAGCTCAAAGTGCCTCGGAGATATCTAAACACACGTTTCACCGCTTGCCAATGCTTAGTGCGAGGGCTATGCATGAATCGACTCAACTGGGAAACCACATACTGTATATCCAACCTCGTATTGCATGCATATATAAGACATCCCACAGCTTGTTGATAAAGAGAAGTGTCAAATGCATCACTGGAATCCTCAAGTAAGAACCTGAATCCTATCTCAACTGGTGTGGAAACTGACTTGCAATCCTCAAAGTCAAAATGTTGAAGTAGTTTTTCAACATACTTTGCTTGACGCATAACAATTCCCCCCTCAACAGATACAAACTGGATGCCAAGATAGTAGCTCAAAAGACCAAGATAAGTGACATCAAAAGGATGCTGCAAATCAGCCATAAGAATGTCAAGTTTTGCATCACATGACCCAGTCAAGAGTATGTCATCGACATAAAAAACAAGCACTATAAGATCAGCCCCATTTTTGCATACATAGAGTGTGCTTTCAATTGGACTACATGTGAAGCCAAGAGCAATCAAGTGCTAATGGATTTTGTCATACCATGCACGTGGAGCTTGCTTGAGACCATACAAGGCTTTATGCAAGCGACATACCATATGCTCTTTCCCTTTCATAGAAAATCTAGGAGGTTGCTTCACATAAACCTCTTCATGCAAATCACCATTCAAGAAGGCTGTTTTTATGTCCAATTGATGCACTTTCCAACCTCGATGGGCAGTCAATGCAACCACGGTATGAATGGTAGTCATGCGTGAAGTAGGTGCAAAAGTTTCCTCATAGTCAATGCCATATTGTTGCGCATATCCTTTGGCAACCAATCTAGCTTTGTAGCGATCAATGCTACCATCAAATTTTCTCTTAATCTTATAAACCCACTTTGTACCAATGACATTCTTTCCTTTTGGCAATTCACATAACTCCCAAGTAGCATTCCTATGTATGGAATCCATTTCTGATTGCATAGCACTCATCCATTGTGGATCGTCACATGCATCTTCAAAAGAAAGTGTCTCTTCATTACATGCTATTGCAATATGAGAATAATCCACAAAATTACTCGATGCATGGTGAGAGATTAATCTTGTTCTACCAAGTGAAGGTGCACTCAATTTCCAGCGCTGCAAAGTTTGTTTCAACCACTTTGGCATAGTTTGTGCACTCTTGATAGACATGTGTTGATTATGTAATACATCATCAACATTTATATCTTTTGACATAAATGTTCAGCCATATGTGGCTGGAAATTTCCAACAGTAAGAAATCCCCCCCCTTCAGGCACCATCAAGTCCTCCTTTCGATCAACAACAAGCTCAAACCCAAGTGGGTCCCGCATGAGGGCGACGAGAGGGTGATCAGCCTTCTTTGTAAAGCAACCTAGGAATCAATCTTGCTTCCCCTGCTTTGTGGGATTTGGGGGGTCCCGTGGGCACTAGTCCCCTTCTATTGTACCTTTGTTTCTTAATTTAATTCAAGTCCGGGAGAGTAGGCTATTGCCGAACTTCCTTTATATTAAAAAAAAAAAATTTCCAGTAGTTTGGACATTTTTTGGATGAAAAATTTCAGCCATGTTTGGCTGGAAATTCTCTGCATTTTCAGCTCTATTTTGTTGGAGTTTTCCAGCCCTTTGAGCCTCAGTTGGCTGGTTTACATGGCCATAGTCAAGTGCACCATTTTGGAATAAAGGCATGAGTGTATCAAACACATCTTGTGAGCTAATTGTTGGCAGTTTTTTGCATTCAAGTAGAGGGAAAACTGAATTTTCAGAAAATGCCACATCTCGACTCACAATAAATGTGTTCGTCAATGGATGGTACAAACAATATCCCTTACTTTCAGCACTATAACTAGCAAATATACATTTATTTGCCTTGTCATAAAGTTTGTGATGTTGTGATGGCACAAGAGCATATGCCAAACAACCAAACACTCGCATATGACTAACCATAGGCTTATGACCATTCCAAGCCTCATAAGGAGTGATGACTCTCAATGCTTTTGTAGGGCAGCGATTTTTTCAAACTTCATCATTTTCAGCCATACACAGTGGAAAAATACACTTTAACCCATACACATACAAGAAAACACATTTTTTGAGCAAAACATATGCTTTAGAGTCCTTTCCAACCAGTTTTCCATCTTTGTTTTTGATATTGTTGGTCATTAGCAAATGGTGTGTTGACATGTATCAAAAACTTCATAGTAGAACATCTTCATTCCCCTGCATCAACAAGATCCATGTTCATGTGCCTAGAGAGTTTGCTCCAAATATGCAATGCAACAATGATGCCAATTCTCAAAATCAATGTCGTGCAGCCGGAGAAAAAAGTATTGGTCTTTTGACTCATGGTTCACTATATCCTTTTGATCCAATATCTTCTTACCATCCAACAGTCCATACAACAAGATGAGTGTTTGTTTTACTTTTATATGTTTTAGTGAAGATTTGTAATGGAATCTTTCATTGTGTAGGTCATTTATTCAAGACATAATTGCTTCATCAACAACACAAGACCAATTCAAGTTGATGAATAGTTGTATAAATAGCAAGGAAATCACTTCTGCTATAGACACACCCATAGGAAAGTGTATTAGAGTTGTTGTTGAAGCTTAGTTTTCAGAGAAGTTAAAAAACCTTATCAAAGTGCAAGATGTGCATGCAATATGTGATGAAGCGGGCATCAGTAGAAATGGGTATACTGCAATGTAGACCCTTCTAAGGCAAGCCTTACAAGCACAAGGTATTTCTCAAAGTATATTTCAATGCCCATATAAAGTGTCTATAAGAAAAAAAACTTCAAATGAGGATATGACTCATACTATTGGACAATATTTATTCATAGAAGACACTACACCTGCCTCTGTTTATCATCCAAATATTCCCAAGAAGCAATCAAAGATCCTATCTACACAAGGATTTACTTACACTAAATTCAACAATAGATTTGTGGATCTTCAGAAGCTTCAACAATCAATGGTTCACTTTTATAGTTCAACAATCAAAGGTATCCCTACTACATTTTATTTGGTGTTGACGTTTTATTGCATTCAAGTGTCATATTAAGATAATGTTTTCTCTTTTGTGTAGACTGTAATGTTAAGTTAAAGTTCATACTAAAGCTTGATGAGTGCCAAATCATAAAGGGTCGGCGACTGGAAAGGTTGAGTGTGACACTAATGAATGAAGTTATGGACCATGCAATGAGTGATGACAAGGAGCGTCTTCTCTCTATCCTTGCCCATATTGTACACAAGGTTGCAAAGGATCTAAGAGATAGTCTAAACCTGCAAGGGCATTGATGAGAGTTGATGTGTCTAAAGAAATTGATGAAACAGACTCATCGAATTGCAAGGAATGGGAGATATCACTTTTGAGGTATCCAATGTTACAAGAACCAACTCGTGATAAAATAAGCAATGATTGGAACCCCATTATTCCATTTCCATTAGTCAATGTTCACTTTTGTACTTTGCATGCATTCATGAGGATCTTTGATAGGCCTTTAAAGCTCCATGTTGAATATGCATTTGCAATGAAACCACTACAGAGATCTACAATAGCAATCCAAAAAATAGAAGATCTTTTAAAATCTATTGGTTGTCATGGTGGCCATGTATCTTTAGTTGTTAAGAAGTATGGTGAGTCTCAAGAGATTTTACAACAAGTTTCAATGATTGGGAAGAAGGTAAGATGTTTCTTTAAAAGAGATGTGAATAGTCAAGATGATGGGAAATGGGAGCTTTCGAAGGACCTCTGTTCGATTACGACAAACAATGATAGTCAGGTTGATCTCATTAATAAGCGAAAGAAGGTTTGGTCATTGTTTGATCAATTATTACATTTGATGGTTTTGGTTTCCACTAATGCTTCACAACAAGAATTATTCCAAGTGACTTTGAACGAGTTTACATTGTCATTCATCTTATCTTGTGGAGAAAGCAACATTACACATTACATAGTAAGTTTTTGCTTACATTTTTTTATTTAGTCTTGAGTTTACATTGTCATTCATCTTATCTTGTGGAGAAAGCAACATTACACATTACATAGTAAGTTTTGCTTACATTTTTTTATTTATTCTTAAATACCATGTGTTATCTTATCTTATTGGCCAGATCATAGCATATTCTTTGTGCACATGGAGCATATTTTATGAATCGATATGGATCACTGGACATTTTTAGTACACAAGGAATGAAGAAGTCACATTATAAGGCTAGAGGTGTTTACTTTAAAAACACTCATCATGGGGGTGGTCTACTACAATCAAACTATTTAGAAGAAATGTTCAACTGGTTTTTTCGTGCGACATTCGCTAGAAAATATGTAATGGAACAAGCATGTGAGTCACAAATAGCAAAGATTGCAAGAAAGATACAACATGATATTGCAAGAGAGAAGTGGATGTCATCATCAGGACCGCTACATCATGCCCAATGGCGTGCACAAAGAGTCTGCGAGGGTTTTGCTTGGAAATAGTTTCCCAACTCTTAAAATGCATTATTTTTTCAAGGTTTTTATAACTCCTTTCACTTCAAATAAACTTTTAATGTTTTTGTAAATATAACTTTTAATGTTTTAAAACTAATTTTTATCCATTTAAATGTGAATAGGACAATTCTTAAGTGAAACGCTATAAATAAAGGTGTCCTTCCTCATTTTACCACTTTACATCCTAAGAGAATGGCATGCACAAAGTAGACTGCTAGAAAGGATCATGTTGTCTACCCTAACCATGTGCAAGGTACTCAGCACCCAACTTGGATGACACCCCACAAGAAGCGTCGAACCACAAGCCATTCTTCTAGATGAAACTCGGGTGTAGGGACACACTCTGGTAGCATTCCATCGTGGGGGGATGAAGCTTGACAAGAGAGAGATGTAACACAAGAAATGCAATATTCTCCTTCTATATTTGATGATGAGCCCTCACAGAGGACACCACTCAAGGCAAGGCCCAAACAATGAGGACGGATACAAGTTGTATTGGAGACAACATCAAATCTAGAGAGTTCCTCAGATGAAGAAAGTTTTAACAAGCCACCATGGACCCATGATCATATCCCTGTGAACCATCGAGTAACACAAGGAGGCAAGACACTCCCCGTAGGACAAGGATAAAGACCAACCAATGAAGAAAGAGACCAAAGTCGAGCAGAACAAGTAAATGATGAGGTAGGACCATCTAGGCATGCTCCAAGAAGAAAGAAGAACTATTGACCGCATCGTAGACCACAACGAACAAAACCCAACATCCCCCCAAATGCAAGAGCACTACAAAGGCATAGAAAGCAAACCAGAGCCTTTGCAGAGATTCGACATTATCAAAAGTATGTGGAGATTCTTATTCCACGAAGTTCATTTGCAAGAGTTGTAAAGGAAGAGATCCAAAGCTATTGCGTTGGACTTCGTATCCAAGGGATAGTCACTGAAGCCCTCCAAGAAGTTGCAAAGGTGTATCTTATCTCAATGCTGGAGGACTCTAACCTGTGTGCCATCCATGCAAAGAGAGTGACAATACAACCTAAAGATATGCAGCTAGCTAGAAGAATTAGAGGGAATAACCCTTAACATTTGTACTCTCTTGTTGAGAGAACTTTTTATATATCCCAAATGATTAATATAATCTTTTTATTATTATATTTGCTCTCCCAAGTGTTTGTCTCTTAGTGTACATGTTTTGAAGTCTATTTCTCCTATGTATCTAAAAGTATCTTTTTGCAGTAGTTCTTTAAAGTTTTTTGCATAGTTTAATCAATCTTTTTGCAGTATTTCTTGTAATTGTTGTTGCCCAAAATGCATGCAATAGCCTACGAATGCAAAAAAAAGGCCTGTCATAGAAACACGGGGATGGGCCCTGCAAAAGTTTTGTAGGGCCCATCCCCACGTCTTTGTGGCATGCCTTTTTTTTTGCATTTTTAAGCCATGAAACCATATGCCATGCACATTGGAGCATATGATTGGCCTTAGATAGGGTGCAATTCATGCAAACCCTCTGACCAATAGATAAACAATGTTGATGAACATTCAAGTGTAGTTATTAATTGCTACATGCTTATATGCACCCAGAGGAGTCTATATATTCTCTAATCATTGCACATAAGAATAGTCTTCCACACTTCCCCAAGTTTAGGTTGTAATTGAGGGACATAGACTTCCAATATAGGGCAAGTAGTGCATGCAATGGTCTAGGAATGCAAAAAAAAGGCTTGCCACAAAAACACGAGGATGGGCCCTGCAAAACTTTTGCAGGGCCCATCCTCGCGTTTCTATGGCATGCCTTTTTGCATTTCTAGGCCATTGCATGCATTTTGGGCAACAAAACTTACAAGAAATAGTGGAAAAAGACTAATTTAAATGTGCAAAAGTTATGAGATTGTCCAAAACATATAGACACAATAGATTTAATGCACATGGAAATTGAAAAAACAATAATTGGTATTATAAAATTTTTACAATTGGCTCTTGGCCTTGAGCCTCTCCACTACGTTCTTTCTTCTTTGAAAAGACAGTGGCAATTGGTAAGTCAAAACTGATTGGGATAGTAACTGAGGGTTTGTCAATCCAAGAACTAAAGCTATTCCTATTTGACCTAATATTTTTCCTCTAAAGTTAACTCCTAGGGTAGTAAGGGAAAAGGACTTCCTAACCAGAATTATACAATTGGTCCCTTGCATTATTGTAGATAGGCACAAAAGTTTTCTCAAGGCCTTCAGATACCAAGTCATGAAGTGTCCTTGAGGGGAAAAGCCTTGTGGATTATGTCAAAATATTCCTTTGGCAATTTCCCAATGTAATGTGCCATGGAAGAGCCACTGCCATGGGCAACACAGTCACCACCACTCTTTGCTATGAATTTATCCACTTCAATTGCTTCCTACACATAGAGAATCATCAAATTCATTAGATACATCTTGTATGAATATGAGACAATCATAAATGTCATTAGATACTTACATCTTGAAGCCTATCTTCATCCTCTCCTCTTCCCATTGCATCTAGTGGAATTGAAGAGTGAGCCATGCCACTTTGATCCACAATAAGGGATGTTGGAATCTTCTTCTCCAAAATTCTTTCCCTTGCTGCGGCTAGATCTTCTTCAGTGGCATTTTGATTGGCATCACTAAAAATCTCTTCACACACAATTGCAATGGTGTCTGCAACTGAGTCACCAAGTGGAATTGTTGTCTTTTCAATTATATCAGAAGTGTTGTCCATGGCAACATTCGAGGTTGAGCAAAAAATACTTAGGCATTCGTCGAGGGACCGAATGCCTTCTCATTATCGTGCAGGAATAAAAATTCTTCTCCATCGACAAATACAATTGAAAGCATTTCCATCTCTACCCCTGGTAGAGTGGGTTCCATGGCTCTAAGTTGGAGGGTGGACTATTCTGTGTACTGGCTTCCTTTAATTTATCCACTACCCCTTGTGGAAATTCTCGACAAATTTTTTGACTCTCTTCTAATAAGTTGAGACCTTATGTCTGGGGTTCCTTTTTGTCACCTACAAAACCCCCAGTGACAAGATGGGCTAGGTCCATGGATGTAGGTTTGGGCTCCTCATTGAAAAAAAAGATTGATGTTGCAACATAGGAAAGATATTTTCTTCCCATCTTCCTCTTCTTATTTAATTGTTTAATTAAGGGCACTATGTCATCTAACAAGTGCCCTGCATCCTCAACAATAGCCATGAAATGCTTTAAGTGCTTTGCAAATGCCTCATCTCCTTTATGAATGTACAAAAGTAGGTCACAGGGGACCCATTTACACTCATATGCTGGAATATCTATAGCGTATCTTCATAAATAGAATTCCAGAAAATCTATAATCTCCTCTATCACATCGGAGTTCATGGATATTTTCCCTTCAAGACTAGGGACTCTACAGACTAGGTCATACAAATCCATACAGCCATTGTTATCCAAAAACTCCATGAATAGATCTCGAGGAGATTTCATGGGAGTGGAAATGCTAGCAGCCATTGCTTGCACACGAGAATTCTATTGATTGGTCTGTGCTTTCTAGATCTTTCTGAGTGCAAATGTGAGAAATGAGCACATAGAATCCATTTTTATAGCAGTTTCAAGTTTTTAAAGTGACTGTGCCCACTGTTAAAAGTACATAATAAGGTAGTGAAAGTTCAAAAAATGTGTTTCTGATGACAAAATAATGCACAAAACCCCAAAGGATATGATTTTTTTTTGCTTCAAAGCAAATGTCTAAAGATAACACAACAAAAAACATGAGCAACCACATTTCAAAGTAGTGAACATAGACTTTTTGACATTCCAAAAGTTTTGAAATTACCATTGCAAATACGAAGGTATAAACAATATCTAACATGAATTGTTTGTCCTACCTTTTACAAGGTTCTTCAAAGTGCAAAAACCATGAGATACAATGAATAGGACCCAAAAAGTGACATTATCAGGTTGCAAAAGAACTATGACAATCAGAGTTCTGTTCCATCTTTGCTCCAATCTATAGGGACTTTCATTTTGTATTCCAATCTTCTGCCCACCTGTAATCAATTTGCAAGAAATTGAAGTTATAAAAGTAAAATAAGCAATAATGAAAAGATTACTTATGTCCTTGTATTTTGAATAGAGTTAGTGCTTCAAACCCCATAAACAAAAGCACAAAACATTTTTCACCTTATGTCCTTGTATTTTGAATAGAGTGAGTGCTTCAAACCCCATAATCACCAAGTGTTCTCTCAGATTAGCCAAGATCTAATGATTATTCACTAAAATAGTTTCTGTTTCATTGTTGGGCATTCTAAGCTTTATTTCAAATGAATGTAAAGATCCCTCTAAACTTTGAAATGGTATCCATTTGCCAAGTTTGCATATCCAACAATCATAGTAGAATCTAATGTATAATGAAGTACATTGTTTCAAATATCGAAATCCTATACCTATTCCACCTATTTTACAAAGGTATTTATCACCTTTTGCAATTCCTTCTATCAAACCCCAATTTTCACTAAGAAGACTTTCGACTCGGTCATATGTGATAGCTTTACACATGAACATGGTGGAAGTCTCTTGGAATGAGAATCCTTGGAATAAATATACAAAACAATGGATGGGAAAAGACCAGTGCAAACCTATAGACCTAGACACTTTTGTGAATTTCAAAGAGTTATGTATATCCATTACCATCTTGTGCTTCAAAGATGATACATACCATGTATTAGGTTTTGGCCACTCCAAGCTAAGAAGAGAATGTACTACAATTCTCTCTAACCTTCCAAAGCCATTCATTGTAGAGGGTACAACATATCTATGTGTGTAAAAGAAAAATCTATCATGGAGAAATTGAGCAAGAGATATTTCTGGAAAGACTAGTGCACCAACATCTACATGCAATGCCTGGAAAGTACCTGTAAGACTATGAAGTGATTGCTCTTCCACCAAAGTAGAAGGTAATATATCTGAAACACACAGAAACATATCTAAATAGTTCAAAAATAATATCAACACTAGAAACATACAATATTGTAGAGTAATACTTACAATTCACAGGATATCTCATTCTATTAGAGTTTTCAAGTTTCATAGTTGTCATTGTAAAAATATGTTGTACAATAGCAACCATCCCATTGTCTCTGTGCTTCTTGAAGCCAAGTAACTTTCCCTTCCAATGAAGATCCAAGTTTCCATGATCTCTAATTCGATGAGGCCCAATTCTAGAGGGTTGCATGTACACCCATGCACTTTTGGAGTACTCATGTGGTAGCCATTGTCCATTTGTGGCTTTGATATTGTGACATCTTAATGTGAGGATTTCATCTTTCGATCGCTTAGAAGCTTTAGATGTTGCCATTGAAGCTAAAGGTCTTCAAGCTACAATAGTAATTCGAGATAGGAGATGCAGGTAGGTTGGAATGTAGAAATAGGAGCTTCAATGGTGTGCTACAGAGTGAAAGTAGTGGGAAAAGATGACTTTTTGGGACCTGGGTATGAAAATGTGAGGTTTAGGAGGGAAATAATTCTTTTTTGAATATTTTTGAAAAAATCCATTTTTTTCAGCTCAAAACATGCATAGATTTTGAATTTAGGGTCAAAAAAGAGCACATTTGACCCTAAAAAGTAATGGGGGTCCATTCTCAGGTGTTATGATGAGTTTTTTAACTTTTTAGAAATTTTGAATTTTTGGGCCCAACTAAGTTACGAGATTCCTTCTCTCTCTAGAGGTAGCTCATTAAATAAGGGAGAAATATGTCCCCTCTCCCCCCTTCAACCTAGTATTTTATAGGGCATAGATTATGGCCACCACCCTCTTCTTATTGGTCCATCACTAATCACTTTTTAATCTAAAAGGCCCATGCAAGGTTTAGTTCATTTTTTCCCCAATGGTTAGCGAGGATGCTCCAAAGAGTAAGTTAATCAAAGGGATTTTGGAGGAACTCCATTAACACAAAAAGGCATATAGATGTCTCTTTTACTTGTATGTTGTTGCGATGGCCAAAAATTTTGAGAAGATGGAGTTCAATTTGGAGAAGGTGAGTAGAACTAAATTCCTCATGATGAGACATAAGCCACAAAGACCTACTATAGCAAGCATGAACAACTCAAACAAGACTCTAGCTTTTACTAACCAAGGTAAGAATCTTGTTCAAAGGCAAACTCAAAAGAGACATCAACCCATTCATTGATAATAGGACCTTGATTTTATTGAGCAGTAAAAAGAATCAGTTTGTGTTTTCATCATGGAGAACAAGGACATCGGACATATGAGTGCCCAAACAAGGCAATCTTTTGGCCTGCATAAGAAAAGTTGATAAAAATCATTGAGGAAGGTACAACAATTGACAAAGCAAATGATGGAGGTAAGTGCCCTAATTCTACTTTACATTGCATGGTGACTAGTTTTTCCCAAGAGCTTCTATAATTATGATCTCATGTATGATTTCTATGCATAAAGTTAGCTTTCTAATGGATTCATGTAGCACACATTGTTTTCTATCTTTCAAATTGGTGGAGACTTTAGTGATACCCTCAAATACATAGATATCAAGATCTATAGAAATGAACAATGGATGTGTACACTATACATTCTAGATGATGAGCATAACCCTAAGTCTATTATCATTTTTTTCATGCAAATAATTAGAGGTATATGTAATGGCTGTAAAACATTTTTAGTGTATGTGTATCACATGCAAAGGGAAGATAATGAGGAAAAGCTTCCAAACTATGTAGAAAATATTTTGAAAGAATATGTTGATGTACTTCTTGAATACCTACCTAGTATACCTCCAATGAGTGAACCACATTCCAAGGCACTCTATTGAAATGTATCCAAGGAGTGAACCATATTCTAGAGCACCCTATACATTTAACATAGATAGATTAAAGGAGCTCAAGATTCAATTAGAAGGACTTCTAAAGAAATGTTTTTTAAGATACCATGTTTCACTTTGGGGAGAGCATTTCAAAAGAAAAAAGGTGGCTCTTATAGATTATGAATTGGATTTAGGGGATTGAATAAAAGACCAAAAAAAAAAAATCATCCACTCCCACATCTATATAAATTGTTGAGTCAAATTAAGTGGAGTGATTGTTGAGTCAAATCAAGTGGAGTGACTGTATCCCCCAAAATTGACTTAATATTTGGATATCACCATATTGTAATCAAACCAAAGAACATACCCAAGACTAATTTTTGAAGCATGTTATGGCCATTATGAGTTTACAGTTTTACCTTTTGGATTAACAAATGTTTCTCCCACATTCACATGCCTAATTAACAATATTTTTCATGATTACTTGGATAAATTCATGATTTATTTGTATGATCTAAACGTGATGATAAGCATGTTGTACATCTCAAGAAAACTTTGCAAACATTTAGAGAACACAAATTGTATAGGAAGAAGAGTAGGTGTTTCTTTGCCAACTAGAAGCTTTTGTAGTTGGGAAGATTCATGTCTAAAAAGGGAATTCATATAGACTAGGATAAAGTGAAAACAATTCTTGATTGGCCAGTTCCTAAAATTATGAGGTATGTTAGAATCTTTTTAGGATTATCACAATATGAGAAAGAAAATACGAATGATTTCTGTAAGATAGGTGATCCCCTCATAGAGTTGACAAAAAAGAATGCAAGATTTATGTGGAGTGATGTGTGTCAAAAATCATTTGAATCATTGAAACAAAAATTCATTGAGAATTATGTTTTGAAAATGTGAAAGATGGGAAAGTTGCATGTGATGCAAGTGGTTGCCAAATAAGGTATGTTCTTTCATAAGATGGTCAGATGCTCGCATATGAATCCAAAAAACTAGAATCCAAAAAACTAAGAAAAGATGAACTTAATTATCCTACTCATGATCTAGAAATGCTTGTTGTTGTACATGCACTTAAGCAGTGGAGGCATCTACTATTAAGGGTCAAGTTTGAATTGAAAACACATATTCATAGTCTAAAATAAATTTTCACACAACCATTGCTTAGCAATAGGCAAAAAAGTTGGATTGAACTATTAAGTGAGTATGATTTTGACATTAGGTATTTTGATGGTACGAAAAATAAGCTCGTTGATACACTGAGTTGGAATCCTTTTTGTAATCTTCTTTTTGCCTTAAATGGTGTCAAGACTTCATATAACTATTGCAATCCATATATACCCCCTCTCCTTCAATATTATAAGCCATACATGTTCATCTCTTTAATTTCAACACGCATGTTTTGATTTCAAATAAATGTGAGAAACCATATCCCTTTCTTTTGCTCTCGCTTTCTCAAAAAGAGAAATCTTTGTTGAAGATGTTGACCAAAGGAACTCTGAAAATGAAGGCCAAAAGAAAAGGGTTGAAGGTGTCATGGAGTAGTCATCCAACGACACTTCAATTGTCCAACGACACCTGTTCTATTTCAGTTAGGTTAAATGAAAATACACGTTTCATATATTGAATGGAAGAAAGTAAGAAATGAAAGGCTTTGGCATAGCAGTGGATTTTCTTAATCAAAGTAAAGAAGGTGAGTCGAGGTTATGACTACATCAAGTAAACCATAATGTTATGGTCTTTTCTATGGGTAATAAGACTTCAATACCTCTTCTCACGTTAGATCAAGGAATATGGACTATTCTCTTAGTTCTAAAAATGTTCAACGTGGGATCTTCATGGTGTTGAAGGTGCGAATTGAGTAGAGAACCATGTACTTTTTATCAGACTTAGTCAATGGATGGATGTGCATATGAAGGATCTAAGTAAGCATTTATATGGATTTTATGACAAGACGAAACTTTCATGGAGACAAGTCTTTCTACAAGTAGTTTGATGCTCAAGGAAGCTCCAAAACATGAGAATAGGAAATATGTGTGACATAGCCCACATCTAGCTTAAAGGAGTCTTATAAATTTGATGTGTACAATGAGTGAGGTCGCCTTTGGACATTCATTTAGTTAATTTGGACTATTTTATAACTTAAAAAAAAAAGATACTACAACTATGATGTTCAAACCATATGAAGCACGGGTAAAGAGCGGACCTCATGTGGAAGCACATCATCAAAGCTTCTCTAATGCTCATTTTTGGGTAAAGAGAGGCTCAACATGTGCAACAAACTCATACAATTGTATCAAAATGTCCTCGAAGGAGTTAGCCTACTCAGGGCATGCACATCAATGGCTATAGTTCAAAAACCGGTCCTCAATTATGTGAGGGATCATGAAATACAAATCCCTAGATCATAACCTAGCAACAAGTATGCATCTTCCAAAAACCCCTTAGAGACTTGAATTGTGCCCGATTCAATCAAATCTTGGCCCAACATCCCATTCATAAAGTGGCTAATGATAGTGTAGATGAAAACTTAGAAATAAACTTAGTAGTACTTGAGGTTGAAGAAGGATAGCTAGAAGGTTTGTGGAACCAAGTACAAGAGGTTCAATGGAGAAAAGAGTGTAAAGATAATCAAAAGCCACCCCTAGACAAATTACAAGAAAATCATGAGTTCTAGTATTTAGACGAACACATAAATGAACCCATAGATGAAAGCGCCCCATGGATAGATCTCTGAGCAAAAGGAGAGGAAGACAAAGAACTAATTGAATTGCCACAATACATGGGTGAGTATGAAACAAAATCCATTGTCAAAAATGTAACTTCCATTAGATTTCCCATTGCTAGCACAAAAACACCAAGCATGAAATGCTTAAAGAATACTCAGGTGGTATGCACCTTGATAATAGAGGAACTATTGCATGTAACACCACCCTTGTGGAAAATAAAGGTCAATTATGTGGATCACAAGACTACTCAAACTAAAATTCTACAGTCTAAACCTGTTAAGAAAAGTTTGGGTGTCAAACAAGTGCTAGTTTACAAGGTAGGAGAACATAGCAAGGGAAACTAAGGCAATACTTGCCTACCTATCTCATCCAATGGGCACACAATGAAAGGTATTTTGGATAGTGGATCAAGTGTAGTAATTGCCACTAAATCCCTCTTGGAAAATTAGGGAAAACCTACACTATGAGACACTTGCCTAAAGTTTCAATTCGCTAAAGGACATATCGAGAAGCCCACGGGTTTTCTAGACAACCTAAAATTGAACACATGTGGAGTGGACTTTGATCACACTCTAGTGATTGCAACTTTATCCAAGCTAATGGTTATGAAATGATTTAACATAGACTATTTATGCATCTATTGAAAGCGGTACAAGATCGGGGTAGCAATGCCCTATATGTGCAATGCTTAGGAGTTACCACTAGAGTTGATCTCTATACGTTCGAGCATCAAGACATCCCTTCAATCTAGTGGAACAACATGCATAAAGATGTAGATGAATTCCTCTCCAAGTCATCAGACTAAGAGCCATGGATGGATGATGATGTTAACTTGTAGGTATCTAGAAAATCTCACAAAGAAGAGTGAAGGTTATTTTGCAGAGATCTTACCAATCTTGTCATTCAAGATAGATCTACTGAAGAACAAGCATACACTTCAATGATAAAGAGTTTCAACCTCATGGTTGGATGCAAATATTGGTTGCCATGGACATATATGTCAATAAGAGTACCTTTAAAAAGAAATTGTAATGCTCAAGGGTATGATATGAATGGCTTGATCATGATGTGTGTTACAAATGAAGTGTCCACAAAAAGCCCAAGGCTACATGCCATGTTGGGACCAAACTTTAAAATAAAGACACATTGATTCAAGTCTATTGATTTAAGTCATCAAAAAGTGTTAATATTAGTATGTACCTAGCTTTGGCTCTCCATTTTTCAAATGGATGCTGTCATAACCAAAGTAAAAGGCAAAGATCTAGCTTATGTAGGACAAACCTCCATCCATTTGAATATTGAAGGGCTTGTACCTTTGGAGGAATTAAATTCTTGGTAATTGATGAGACACCGATGGAAGAGCAACTAGTTCCAGGATTTGGCTACACAATCATTGGATATGTGATTATAGACAATGGACACATGAGGGTAACATTATCATTCTTTGATCCAAAACAATTCCGATCTAGACTTGAATGCTTGATAGCAACTCAAGAATTGCATTCCAATGAGCCTTTATATGTAGAATCATTGGAGGACACTCCAAATGAAGGTGAATGCAAGGATCAATCTCAACGATCTGAGGTAGAAGAATCTATTGAGTTGTAACAACCTTTAGAGGAGATTCTAGAGATCCCCATCATGGAAAAGGGAAAAGAGGTTGCACTCATTGTTCCTCCAAAGAAGCAAAAATAGGAGCAATAGGTTCGATTTCATGTTTGATCAAACTCCAAATGTGAGAAAGTCTATGTCCCTAGGGCTTTAATTCACGATCAATATGGTAAATCACCTGTATGGATTCCTAGAAAGGCATCATGTGAGAAGCAAACTATGATTTCACCTCCCAATATCAACACCATATGGAAGACCACGAAATAGACGAAAGCCTAAATTCAAAACTTTGACAAGCAAAACCAAAGATGGCAACCCCATCAACGACATGGGTTTGGAAACCGAAAAGATCTTCCAATCTAATGAGTGTAACTAGTAAGGTATTCTAGAAAACCATAAAAGCATATGCTAAGTGGGTACTTAAAATTACCTCCATCCCTAAAAAAACCACAATCACACATATTAAAGGATCAATAAAATTTCAAAACTAAAGTCAACACAACAAAATCTATCCCCAAACAAAAGATGACCATATTCCTTGGATAGACTGATAGTCAAATTTCTAGATTCACTTGACATACCCATATAATTACACATATTTCTTCAAGTAATGGAAGGTATAGAGGCTCTAAGTGTCGTCTTACCTGCACTGAAGGTATGTATCATGCACCACATTGTATTATTTTTTTTCTTATTTTTTATCATTAATCATATCCCTAATCCACCAAATAAACTAAATAACCATGTGAAGATTTATGCTAATCCTTTTGCTATAGAAATTATTTTATTTGTTTTTATTTTCATCTTTGTTCTTATTTTTTATCACTAATCATATCCCTAACCCACCAATTGACATAATTAACTATGTGAAGAGTTATGCTAAATCCTTTTGCTATAGACCCATGGACATAATGAAAGCTACATCAATGAGAAGACTAGGAAAGGAGCCAGTATTAGAGACATTATGAGTAATCCTATGAGAGAATAGTTTCACTCTACTATACCTTCGTTTTGGTTTATCAAGAAAGATAAAAATCCAATACATCTTGCTACAGGGGACATCTATGTGTATCATCATGATATACTACAAGATTTTTTCAGGATAATTTACTTCATCTCTAAGTTTCAAGAGATTAATTAGGATCCACAAGTAGAAGTTGCTTGGAAGAACCTACACAGAGATACACTTCTCTCACTTCCCCCTAGTATATATAGTTGTAGAGAGACATTTGGAGTTTCTCTCCACATTTGAGGCTCACAAGAAGCTACAAGGGACTACTATTGTTACTAATTTCTCAAACTAGAGACAAGAAATCACCATAGACAGAAAGGCCATAGCTTGTGCACTAAAATTTCCAATAGCATATGTAAACGCCACTATCATTAGGCCTAAAAAGACTTATTTTAAGACCTTTGAGGAAATGAATTGTGATGACTTAGGGTTGGAGATTAGACCTTTTCACACCTGTTTCTCTATGAACCAATATATACGACTATTTCACACATATTTCTATATGAACCAATAATACGGGTAGACATAACTTATCAAGAGCATAGCCAATGTTATTTTGCATGCAACTATCAGGGGAGCACTAGATTGTGCCCATTGACTAGACTTGAATAAGATTTTGGAAATATTCTTCTAATTATAGGATCACCCATGTAAGCAAAATAATATAAGAATATAGAATTATTACAAAAATTCCCACAAATTGGGAATAATAGGCATAGACAACTACACTAGAAAGGATACAAGAGATCCCACAAATCGAGATCATAGGTATGAAACAAGGTATCTAAATTACAAGAACTTCCTTTAGGTAGATTTACTAGAAATAATTGGATAGGATCTTGTACTACAAGATTACAACAAGACAAAACAAGACATCCATAATACTAAATTAGACAAGAGTAGAACAAGGAAGAAGACCTAAATTGGGACTAGAACTTGGAAAGCACTTAATTGGAGATTGTGTCTCCTTGAGCTCCCAAGATTGGCATTGGCAAGGCTGATTATGTATCTGCCCAAGACCTCCTTATAGTGTTCAAGGGAAATTACAAACTGATGATGTCATCAATGATGTTAACAATGAAAAGCAAGACCTCTAGATGTTACAATTTGGCACGTAGATAGTCGATCTTATGGTTTGTCTACATTCTAGACATGATATTAGCATTAAATCTTAACCAAAAATGGGATATAGAAATGTCAGAAAAGAAGGAGCAAGCTTAAAGCATTATTTGGATATTCAAAAAGTGAATCAAGACTTGGATAATGCAAAGTTCTTGAGTCCTTATCCATTAGAAGAGAAATGAAGCAATACATCAAGAAGAGGTGCCTTTTTGGGCTAAATGTGGGCTATGTTATGATAGATAATCAAAGGATTTCTGAACTTGAACTTGGGTGAAAAAGAATAGGGCATGTCAACGTTCCTAAGCTAAGCAATATGATCAAGCAAGACCTTGTGAGAGGGCTTCCTAAGTTTGAGAACAAATAACTCCATGAGTTTTGTGATGCTTGTGAACTAGGGAAGCAAGGTAGACAACCATTCCAAAGGACCACACGGGGCTCGAAATATCTTGGATCTCATTGTTGGCATCATATGGGAAGAAGCCAAGTATGGGCATGCATGCGGATCTAGCACTAAGGCAACCTATTAAAATTTTTTCCAAACCTTACATCATGTTAAAAGTGATTCTCATCACTAAAAACCCTTTTAAATATCGTTTCACCTTTTTGTAGCTCCATTTTGTACAATCCGAGGAGTCCTCGAGCTTGAGGAGCCTTAGAAGTAAGTGCCTATCAATTTTCATATTTTTTAGACCTTGTTTGAGCCCTCAAATAAGCCCTGGAACCTAATTTCTAACTAGGCCGGACACTAGGTCTGGACAGGGCCAAAGCTAGTCAAAAACTATAAATAGAGCTAGAGAGCTCATTTTTGGGCTAGCTTCTTGTAGTTTTGAGCTTGTATGAGAACTTGTTTGTAATAGAAGTAATTCCATTGTCTTACTCTCTTTGTTCTTGCCGTGTGTGCGCGCGTGTGTGTATGTGTGTGCATGTTTGTGTGCTTCTCACTCACACATTTGTGCCTTCACTTGCTCGAGGTCTTCATACCATCTCATGTCTTCCCAGATTGACATTAAAGGAGGTGCTACTCATCACTGAGCTACACTCATCCACACTGATGTATGGGGACCTTCCAAAGAGATCCATATGAAGATCTATGTATTTTTTCACATTTGTTGATGATTACTCTAAGAAAGTGTGGATATATATCATTAGAGGAAAATCAGATGTGTTCTCTATGTTCAAGAGTTTTAAGCAAGAGGTAAGCATGTGAAAGCCCTAAGGTTTGATGGAGGGGGAGAGTATTTCTCTAAATAATTCAGTTCTTATTTGTATAAAAATGGTATTAAAAGGCAATTTACATGTAGGTATACCCCCAACAAAATGGGGTGGCAAAAAGAAAGAATAGGCACATAGTGGAGATCACAAGGTGTATGATTAATGGAGCACACATGCTTCTCTTTTATTGGGATGAGGTTATTAACACTTCAATTTATTTTATGAATAGGGTACCTACAAGTGGTGTGTGTGAATGGACTCCAAATGAGGCCTACTATGGCAAGAAACCAAGTGTGGAGCATCTCAACGAGGTTGGGTGTACATGCTATGTGCACATTCCACAGAGGTAAGAACTAAAATTGAAGCTAAATCTGAAAAATGTGTCTTCATAGGTTATTCTACTAAGAAAAAGGGTTACAAGTACTATAAAACTCAAATCAAGAAGTTGTATGTATCAAGATATGTGATTTTTAATGAATTGAAACCTTGCTATGTAGGCAAGGGAAAAGAAAAGGTAATAGATGATGACTTGGATGATATAATAGGTTGTGGTGAGGGTGATATGCAGGTTGAATCAACCCAAATGAGTGGGCCTGAGGCTTCCGCATCAAGATGAGCTACTCAAGGACACATGGGAGAAAGGAGAAGCCTATCAAAATCACAAACATCGAGGTACAAGTCTCTTAGTGACTCTCATGATGATCATGAAGGTAATAGTGACTCACTGAATGAAGAAGAGTATGAAGTTCTAGTCACACCACATGTAAAACTATCAAAGGTTGAGGAAAAAATTCTCTAAAGGGAGTGAAAGGAGATCCTCATGGCTCAAGAATTCAATACAAAGGTCAAACTATGAATCTTTCATTGCCAAGCACTATGGCTATACAATGCAGGTTCTAGGAGACAATGATCCAGAAACGTATGAGGAAGCATTAAGGGAGGAAGGGAAGAGAGATATGGATGAAGAGATCAAAGCACTTAGGGACAATGAGACTTGGTAACTAGTGCCCAAGACCCTAGGTATGAAAGTGGTTCAAAACAAATGGGTGTACAAGACTAAAAGGAATGCAAATGGTACACTTGTTAGACACAAAGATAGGTTGGTGGCTAAGGGGTTCACACAAACTTTTGGAGTGGACAATGAAGAGACCTTCAACCATATGGTTAACAAAACAAAAATAATGACTTTATTATCTGTATGTGCAAGTAGAATATGGCCTATATATCAGCTTGATATAAAGAATGCATTCTTGAATGGTGAGTTAAAGGAAGAGGTAAACATGACACAACCAACATGTTATGAGAATGTAGAATCCTGATTTTGTTTGTAGGTTGAATAAGGCCTTGTTATGGGCTTAAGCATTGGCACCAAGGGCCTAGAATCAAAGATTTGTTGACCACCTTAAGAATTGTGGGTAGACACAAAGAAAATCAGATCCCTTACTCTATGTGAAGAAGGAAGTGAGTAAGGTAGTATTCATATGTATCTATTTGGATAATCTAATCATAAATAGTGGTAATGAGACAAGAATTAAAGAAATCAGGAGGAAACTTGGAAAGGAATTCAAGGTATCAGATTTGGGTGAGTTGAAGTAATTTTTAGGTATTGAAATTGTATATGCGATGGATGGCATATAAATTTTGCAATGGAGATATCTACTAATACTATACAAGTATGGCATGGTAGCATATAAGGTACTCACTCAACATATAGATGCAAATGAAAAGATAATTATGATGGATGTTAAAAGGCTTGAAGAATTAACATTGTATAGAAGCTTGATTGGTTCTTTGATCTATGCAACAATGACTTGACCTGACCCATCTTATGTGGTAGGGGTACTTGCTCAATTTATGCATGTAGCCACTTAAGACAATCAATCAAGGATTTTTTTATAGATGTGGAGAAGATCTAACACTTAGAGGTTGGAGTGATTTTGATTGAGAAGGTTCTATTGATGATAGAAGATCAGCGTCAAGGTATGTATTCATGCTAGGAACAAATACTATCTCATGGATGTCAAAGAAAAAACTCAAAATTGCATTGTATTCAACAAAGGTTGAATATAGAGCATTGGCTCTAACCACGTGTGAAGTTTTGTGCCTTAAGAAGATACTAATTGACTTGGATGTGTAGGTTGGAACAATCTCCCTTTATGGAGATAACATGTCATCTATACACTTGGCCAATAACCCAATGTATCATGCTAGGAGTAAGCACATTGAGGTGCATCACCATTTTGTAAGAGAAAAATTTGTTAATCATGATGTCGATGTTCATTTTGTGACTACAAAAGAGAAGGTTGCATACGTATTCACCAAAGAATTGCATGCATCAAAGTTAAGTACAAGAATATTATGAGCTTGAAGGACATAGACAATTCCTACCTAAGCTTGAGGGGGATTGTTCAAAAAGAAGGAAAAAGGTTAGAGGATTATTTGGATATTACAAAGTGATCCAAGGCTTGGATGATAATGCAAAAGTCATGCCTCTTTATACATTAGAAGAGAAAGAAAACACCAAAGGACTCAAAAGGGATCTAGAAGATGGTAGTGCAAAGAAGATATCACAACTTTAGGCCTTGTTTGAGGAACAAAGAGATTCTTTGGAACTTTACAAGGATCATAATAAAGCTCTAGAGAATCAAGTGGAAGACCCACAAAGAGTAGAGGCTCTTCAAAATTCAACTGTCCCTTGCAACAAAGATGTTCAATCACGTACACCACCTCCATCTCCTTAGAATGAGCATGCTTCACCCATTCTATTAGATCTCAAGGAATCATTAAGGGAGGATGACCCCATATTTCTTGGAGAGTGGGAGATCATAGATTTTTCACCCTTTGAGAATCTGTAGTAAGGAACTATGTATACAAGGTATGGATGAAATTTTTAATGAATTTGAGAAAGAAATCTTGTCTAGTAGATTGGCAAAGGTACTTGTAGCGAAGAAATCAGTACACCTTCTTTACATGATGCTAGCACCTTTCATCCTCATGAAAGTGCAAGAGAGATAATACCTCACACATAGAGTTAGCAAGGAAACAAATGATAAATTGTTGTATGATGAAGAAGACCTTGCACACCTTGTAGACAATGTGTATGGTGCATTCTAGAAGAAGGTGTTTTTGGAAAATAACCCCAATTATTATGATCATTTCACATTATTCCCACTCTTCCTATATAAGAATCCTAGTTATTGTCCAAACCCTTAATGCAAAAGTGTTTATGATTTCCTTCAACAAAAATGAGATCATACAATGGGGAAGCATTGGCTAAATTATCTTCAAATCACAACACCAATGAAAAATGATTTCAATTATGACTACAAGCTCAATGTCAATAGGTATACTTACAAGATGGAGCATGTACCCGACATCATACTCTGCATGAAACACAAGATTATCAACATGCTAGAGGTGTGGCTCATTGCATTTGAGCACCTAAGGTTAGTCAGCATTGAGGCCATTGGATTTTAGAGAAAATATTTTCTAATATTTGATTTATTTGTGGCACCCAGTAAGGAATTCTTGTGGGTGTATTACTCGTGAATCATGTTGCTTCCATCCTGCTAACTGCAAAGCTTTGAAGATGCCTTTATCACTAGGCTTTTTTAGCATAGCACTTACGTATTTTTGCCATGACCTATGGTAATAAGTGCAAGATTAGTAGGATATATAGTACAAACGGAGACAGAGTGCAAGTACATCCTACAAGATAAGCTATGATAGTGGGATAGTATTTTCATCTCTTGGAAAAATACCATTCAAGGTATAATGTGCATCCTACAAATCATAAAGATACTCCAACATTATGGGGACAAACCAAAAACATTTTTACTCTCTTCAACTAATTCATTTACTTCTGTAATCATTTAATATTTTGAAATTTTTGTCTCTTACTGTTCTCACACCTTAAAATCAAATCATTTTTTAGGACTATTTCTTGTCTTTCCTCATGCATGAACATGTATTGGAGATAAAGACTCTTTTCTCTCCCCTTCTATTACCTATATATCCTACTATGTTATCATTATTGCTCCTCACTTATCTCTACCTTCTCTTTCATGAACCACTTACAATTATGTCCACTTCAACTATAATTGCAATTCATAAACTTATATGATCTATGGGACATTTTAGCTCAAGAGGGATCCCAAAATAATCTATTGGAGTGATGAACCTAAAGCTTTGATGGAGGAAGGCACAAAATTTTTATACAATCTTTGATTGATATCTGTAAAATAATGGAACAATATATATACTATAAGGATTCAATCATGGAAACAACAACCATCTCACATTTCGCCTCTTTTGACATAAACCCCATTTTTTTAGGTGTATTAAATTTTGAAATCTCAATCATCAAAGAGAGTAATTTTTCCAAGTAGGATACCTTTTCTAGCTATAGAAACCTAGAAAAATAGCTCAAAGTAGAGAAAATTGTTTTCTATTGCTATTGCTTTACTATGCAAACCATTTGTATATGAACATGGACATTTTAATTTGTATAAAGATCAACAAGGGCTCATTTTTGCACAAAATTGATGATAATTCAAGGAGCGAGATCTTGAAACTCATGCATCTTTCTTATTTCCATCTTCTCTCTTCTCCTTGACCCCTTTCTAGAATCCTTAAGAAGGTGTGTCTCAATGGTTGTTCCAACCATGTCAAATTCTTTCATAGCCCCAAACAGCCACAATTGATCACCACAAGTCAATTTGCAATGTGACTTCACTCTTGTAGGTGCATAGAGGTGGATTCCTGTTTTTCTTATTTCTTTGGGTATGTCCTTTTGTACTAGTTGTAACAATATAGTATTTGGAGAGGGGTAATTCTCCTTAGGCTAAAAAAATGTAGGCATTTTTTTATACATTATACATTCAAAATTATCACATATTATTTAGTTAGGATAGGCTTCCTACACTTTCCTAATCTTCATGTATACAACTAGGTAAATGCTCAAATTCAAACTAGCAATGATACTTAATCTTACCCATTTGATGTCAATGTTAGACCTTTTTTACAACACTACATTTCTTGGAAAAATTATCAAGGATGAGGGCTTTTTTGCTTAGAGAGTCCAAGTAAGAAAGTGATTAGTTGAAGAAATGCAATTGGGGAGTAGGATTAATGATTGCGTTTCACACGAAGCCCAAAATTCAATGAAGTCACTTCCTTTGTCCATTTTTAGATTATATTTCCACATCAAGAAGTTTGTATGCATTGTTGGAGAAAGGGATTTGATTCATTGTACTCTGGAAATTTCATCCAAGGACTGACATATAGCATCAAAAGGCTCAATTTTTGTCATTTCCACATAATTGAGACGATGCAACAATGTCAAAATTTGAGAGGAGAGAGTAAAAATTTTTGAGGCTCATAATACATAGATCAGAGCACTAAATAAAAAAAAAATGGAGTTGCCATGAGCAAGTAAAAGATCCCTCGTAATTTTTCATAGCCATTGGAATACTATTCATGGAGAATTGAAGCTCGAAAAACCATGACTACTTGTTTGGTAAAAAAATTGCTAAAGTCTTTTACAATTTCTATGTGAAATAAGATGATATGGAGCTCACAAACACATATTTAAAGTAAAAAATTCAAAATGAATTTCCTAACAAAATTTATAGATCCATCACAAATTCCAACCTATTAATGAAATCATAGATGAGCCATTGTGATTTGTGAGAGCAATTGTGGTCTCCTAGATGGGCCAAGGCATTTGATTTCCCAACCATGTGGTAGTAAGCCATTAAAGTCTCCCACTTTAAGGATCATCCTTGAGACATCATGATTTCACTACCACGTGATCTAGACATTATGATTTCTCATATTTGGGACATCTGGTATTAAGCCATTGTGATAAAGAAATGTGTTATAGAAATTATACTATGTCATCATACTAGAGGCCTTGTGAGAGGAGCTGTTGGTGCAATACATAATTGATCACCTCACATAAGCTTGATGTATTGACATTACACTTGGAAGGCTTCATATGTACAACCTCTTGTAACTTTACTTCACAATTACCCATTGTAACAGGAATAAACCCACAAGGATTTAGGAAGCATATAATCTCCTATCACTTGGTAGTTAAGTCAAGAGAGAATCAATCCTATACTTTAGGATTCACTTTTAGGTAGATATTTGAATGTAATTTCATTGAGAACAGAAGCTCACCTCATATTTCACTCATTTCTCACTCATTGAGAAATGATTTATTGCCAATGACATTGTACTTTTACATGATTTCATACATACATGATCATTACTTCTTACTCTCATATCTCTGTCATACTCCATCAGAATAGTAAATTTGTTAGAGCTTGTTCTCACCATATAGTTGATCATTTCCTATGATTCAAAGCATGATAGATTCATCATACTGTCTATTTTAATCCTACAAAGTCTCATAAGTAATGGTTCTCGTGATCATCAGATATTAATCAATCTCTGCTCAGTGGTCTATGACTGTCAACGCTCATAAATGTTGGGATGCATGATCAATTTGCTAAACATATTTCTCTGCATATAGTCCATCATTTTAAATGATATCACTCATGATTGGTAGCTTGTTAAGCGAATTGAAGTTCCCCAAAAGTAATTTTATCAATTGCTGTTGTACTTAGAGAATGCTTCAAAACTCTGAATAGGTGTATCAACCAAAATAGCAAGTTTTGGACCTTGGATCATATGTATTTGTTTTGATCCTATCATTAGTGGATCATCTTCCAAGCAACATATGTGATTATTTATGCTTATTAGCTAGCTAAAGAGGCCCACAACACTCTCTAACCATCAGTTATAGCAGGTGTGAAGCAAGTTTTAGCTGCACCAATTCATCTCTTGTGATTATCCACCATCTCCTCCAACAATGGTATCAAAGCAAGCACAATCAAGATGGGAGATGGATTTCCATCCTTCATTGACAAATTGGATAGGAATAACTACTCAGCATGGTCCCTAAGGATGCAAGCATACCTTCAAGGGAGAAGCTTATATGGATACATCTCAGGAGATGAAGACATGCCAATCTTGAGGAGCAAGCATCAACCAACAAAGGAAGAGCAAGAGAGGCTAACCACATGGTGTGCAAGAATGCTCTTGCTAGGTCATATCTACTAAACTCAATCTCTGATTTCTTCTTACCACATGTTAGGAATTGCAAGACCTCCCAAGAGACTTGGGAAGTACTTTCATCATATTTATCCTCAAAGACAAGAGCAAGGAAGAATCAGTTGTGGATGGAATTCACAACTCTCAAGAAACAACCAAACCAAGGAGTGGCTAATTATGTAACCAAAATGAAAGATGTAGTAGACCAGCTTGCAAGCATTGGACAAGAGATAGAGGAAGAGCACATTGTGAGGGAGATCATCAATGGAATAAAGGCTAATGACAAGTGGGAGTCCTTCACCACATCAATGGATCTCTACATGGATATGCAAATACCTGATCTGAACACCTTGATGGGACAACTCTTCACCCATGAGACAAAGCTCAATAGAAATGGTGACAACTCAAGAGGTAACCAATCTTGTGCCCTTTATACAGATAAGAATAAAGCTAAGGATAAGGGTAAAAGTAAGAAACAGGATGAAGAGGCTAGTACCTCTCAAGCTAATTATGCAGGAAGAGGAAGAGGTGCTAGAGGAAGGGGCAGAGGAGGAAAGCAAGGTAGGGGGAGACCCTACAACAATTCACCATGCAACATATGTGCTCTCAACAACCACAGAACAAAAGAATGCTACAGAAATACAAGGAACCAAAAGGGAAGAGGCTTCCATAGAGGAAGCTATGGACAAACTAGAAGTAGGTACAACAATGGTGGAGGAAACTACAACCATAACTACAATCAAGGCTACAACAACAACAATTATCAAGGAGGCTCTAGAGGAAGAAGGGACTTCAACAACTATACTGAAGATCAAGAAGACTCTTTACTCATCATGAACATGACATCCAAGCAAGGTAAAGATAATGATCATCTTTTCTACATTGACTCAGGTTGTTCCAATCATGTGGCAGGAAATATAGCTCTATTATCTAATCTTGAAGAACCCAAGTGGAAGCATGAAGTACAAATAGGTGATGAGACTAAACACTCAGTCAAGCAAGTTGAAAATGTCAAAACATTTGATGGTAGTATGAACCTTTTGAGCAAAGTTCTATATGTGCCTACTATAACCAAAAACGTAATTAGTGTTGGACAGATTGTAGAGAAAGATCTACATGTCAGATTTACTAAGCATGGAGCATATGTGGAAGACTCCCAACAAGGCTTCAAAAGGATTTACAAAGGTGAAAAGTCAGGTAGATTGTTTACTTTTGAAATTGAAGACACAAGGAATATAGCATTATTCAGTTATAGAGATCAAACCTTATCTGAGTTGGAAATATGGCACAAAAGGCTAGGGCACATAGGAGAGAGAACTCTGACGCAAATTTGTAGGGATCAAAGTGTGCTTGACATTCCCAATGTGACCAAGCAACACATGATATAAAAATGTGGAGGTTGCCAATTTGGCAAAGCTCACAGGCAACCATTCAATAGGAAGGGATACATCCATGAAGACTATTTGGAGCTTGTACACACTAATGTATGGGGTCCTAGAAAAGATCCATCCATCTCAGGCTCAAGGTACTATGTGTAATTTATTGATGACTACAGTAGGTGGAAAATCCTTTATTTCATGAAGCATAAGGATGAGGTATTTACGTGTTTTAAGAAGTATTTGACACTAGTTGAAAATCAAATAGGAAGGAGCTTGAAGAGAATCAGGTTTGATGGAGGTGGTGAGTACTTTTCACATGAGTTTGATCTTTTTCTACAGGACAGAGGCATAAAGAGAGAAGTAACAACCAAGTATACTCCTGAGTTGAATGGAGTGGCAGAGAGAAGGAACTAGTCAATTGTTGAGGCAGATAGGTCTATGTTGAATGAGAAAAATTACCTGATTATTTATGGTAGAGGCTATCTCCACATCCACCTACTTAGTCAATAGGATTCCATCCAAATCATTGGATGGTATGACACCATATGAAGCATGGAATAGTAGGAGACCCTTATTGGATCATTGCAAAATATTTGGGTGCATTGCCTATGCACACATCCCATCACAAATCAGAGGAAAGCTTCACCCTAAGGCTGAGAAATGTATATTTATTGGGTATGATCAGAATCAAAAGGGATATATACTATGCAATCCCACTAAGGCATTCATAGTTAGTAGGGATGTAGTATTTGATGAGAATAATTCATGGTTTGAAGATGATTGCACGAAAGTCAGGTTACCATATGATTCGGAAAATGATTTTCCAACCCTCACTAAAGAAGATCAACACCAAGCAGAGGACATCAACTCAGAGGACGAGGAGCAGATTGACTTCAAAGCTTGGAAGTCAAGAGGAAAGTTCAAATACAAGCAATTAGAGGATCTACCCGAGTCTTCCAATCAAGCTTTAAGGAGATTACAAAGAGAAAGTAAGAAGCCCATAAGGTATGGATATGATACATCCTTAGTCACAAAGCACTCTTTGTACATCACTAAAGATTATATCAGAAGAGCCTTCTTCATTTGAAGAGTCTAGGAAGAAGAAACATTGGAGAGAAGCCATGCAGGAAGAAGTGGAAGCATTGCTGGACCACACATGGGATCTAGTTCCCAAGAAGCCAAATATGAAGGTAATTGGTTCAAGGTGGATCTAAAAAATTAAAAAGAACTCTGATGGTTCTATAAATAGGTACAAGGCAAGGTTAGTGGCAAAGGGATTTTCCCAAACACATGGAGTAGACTATGAAGAAACTTTTTCACTTGTGGCAAAGATGCCAGCAATCAGGGTATTGGTAAGTCTTACTGCATCAAAAAATTGGAATTTAGATAAGTTAGATATCAAGAATGCATTCTTAAATGGTTGGATATCAGAGGAAGTGTATATGGCACAACCACTATGTTTTGAAGATGAAGAAAAAGAAGGGTATGTATGCAAGATTAGAAAAGCACTCTATGGTCTCAAGCAAGCTCCTAGAGCCTCGAACCATAGGCTTGTTACCTATTTGCAAGATCAAGGCTTTGTGGCAAGCAAGGTAGACTCTTCTTTATTTGTGTTTATTTGTTAAGAAGAATAAATCAGAGGTCATCTACTTATGTGTCTATGTGGATGATATCATTATTATAGGGAATGATTCTGATGGTATCAAGCAAGTAAAGGCTCAATTAATGAAGGAATTCAAAATCAGTGATCTAGGGTTATTGACCTACTTCCTTGGCTTAGAACTTGTGTATACAAATTCAGGTATATTCATCACACAAAGAAAGTACATACATGATATGTTGGTAAAGTTTAAGATGGAGAATGAAAAAATTGAAGGTATTCCTATGGAGCTCAACCATAAGCTAAGTTCACATGAAGGTGAACTAATTGAAGATGTTACAGGTTATCAACAACTTGTGGGTAGTCGTAATTATGCTACTTGACAAGAGTAGATATTGCATATGTAGTAATTACATTGAGTCAGTTCATGCATGTACCAAGGAAGCCTCATATGGAAGCTACAAAGAGGGTGCTTAAGTATCTAAAGGGTGAAATGAATGAGGGATTGTTCTATCCCTTCACTTCTGACATAGATATAAAGATGTATCTTGATGCAGATTGGACTCGCTTGAAGGATGAAAGGAGCACTTCAGGGTACCTATCTTTTACAGGTTCAAAACTCATATCTTGGTCATCCAATAAGCAACCAAATGTTGCCTTATCTTCCACAGAAGCAGAATTATAGAGGTCTGGAAATGCAACTCAGGAAGCTATGTGGCTTAAGCAATTGTATGTGGATTTTGAGATACATTCCTACACTCCAATTATCTTTGGAGATAACACTAGTTCACTTTATTTGGCTACTAATCTTGTATACCATGCAAGGACTAAGCACATTGAAGTGCACTATCATTATGTAAGGGAGAAATTGCTTAGCAAGGAAATCCAATTATCCTATGTATCAACTCATTTACAATGTGTAGATATACTTACCAAAGCATTGGATGGAACAAAGATGAACACGTTCAAATTGATGATTGGCTTGTAGGAAATCAAGGAGAAATGAAGATCAAGCATGTTAGGCTTGAGGGGGAGCTATTGGTGCAATTAAGCACAAGCCTACATACTTGATCACCTCACATAAGCTTGATGTATTGACATTACACTTGGAAGGCTTCATATGTACAACCTCTTGTAACTTTGCTTCACAATTACCCATTGTAAAAGTGGAATAAACCCATGAAGAGTTAGGAATCATATAATCTCATATCACTTGGTAGTTACATCAAGAGAGAATCAATCCTATACTTTAGGATTCACTTTTAGGTAGAGATTTGAATTTGAATTCAAATCTTTGGCTCCAACAAAGACTATAAAAAGAGGATATGAAAGGCCCGCATGTATCTCAAGTTTTAGAGATCATATTCATGTACTTTCATTGAGAAGAGGATCTCACCTCATAGCTCACTCATTTCTCTCTCATTGAGCAATGATTTATTGCCAATGACATTGTACTTTTACATGATTTAATACATACATGATCATTACTTCTTACTCTCATATCTCTGTCATACTCCATCAGAATAGTGAACTTGTCAGAGCTTGTTCTCACTATATATTTGATCATTTCCTATGATTCAAAGCATGATAGCTTCAGCATACCATCTATTTTAATCCTACAAATTTTCATAATTAATGGTTCTTGTCATCGTCGGATATTAAGCAATCTCTGCTCACTGGTCTGTGACTGTCAAGGCCCGTAAATGTCGGGATGTATGATCAATTTGCTAAACATATTTCTCTACATATAGTCCATCATTTTAAATTATATCACTCATGATTGGTAACTTTTTAAGCTATTTTAAGTTCCCCAAAAGGAATTTTATCAATTGCTGCTGTACTCAGAGAATGGTTCAAAGCTCTGAATAGGTGTATCAACCAAAATAGAAAGTTTTGGACCTTGGATCATATGCCTATCTATCTGTTTTGATCCTATCATTAGTGGATCATCTTCCGAGCAACATATGTGATTATTTATTCTTATTAGCTAGCTAAAGAGGCTCACAACACTCTCCAACCATCACTTATAGGAGATGTGAAGCAAGTTTTAGCTGTACCAATTCATCTCTTGTGATTATCCACCATCTCCTCCAACAGGAACCATCATGCTTTTTGGTTGTGTGTAGAAGTGAGAGACACACCCAAGAAGCACACAAAAGGAGGAAAAATGCAACAAAACATACATAGAAGATGGATGGCAAGAATAACCTAAGTATGAAGTACCACCACATATGAGTGTATCATGTATGTGATAAAATGTGGAAAAAACCTCTAGCTAGCACTATAGTAAAAAGTGCCTAGGTATAGGGAAAAGGTTCACATAAAAGCTACTGCATGAACACATAAGTGTAACAAACCTCCCAAGAGTGAATGATATGATAGATCAAGGAGTGATAGATCAGCCCTCACTAAGCGATAAACCTAAAGCTTTGCAAAAAGCTTCAAACTTTTCTTGTGGAGGAGCTTTGGTGAATATTTCTACCACATTATCTTTTATAGGCACATATACCAAATCAATATCTCTTACATGAAGTCATTCTCTCACATAGTTATAATGCACCTCAATATGTTTGGTTCTTGCACGAAACATTGGATTTCATGCAACAACCAATGCGCTCTAACTATAGTGAGAATATGCGTAGCAACATTGATCTCCATGCAAAGATCCCTGAATAGGCGTATTAACCATTTATATTCCACTATAGCTATGAAAATTTCCCTGTGCTCACCTTCACAACTCGATGTCAGCACTATCCATTGCTTCTTACTCAACAAGGTATGCATGAGTCTCCAAGGAAAAAGAAATTACCACTAGTGGACACATCAGTATCATAACAACCAGCCCAAACTATCTGTAAAATCATGCAAGCATGGCTAAATATCTCTGTCATCAAAGAGACCTGAACTCAAAGTGCCTTTGAGATATCTAAACACACTTTTCATTGCTTGCCAATGCTTAATGCCAGGGCTATGCATTAATTGACTCAATTGGGAGACTACATATTGTGTATCTGGCCTTGCATTGCATGTATATATGAGACATCCCACCTGTTCTAATAAAGAGGTGTCAAATTCATCAATGAAATCCTCAATTAAGGACCTAAATCCTATATCCACTGGTGTGGAAAATGGCCTGCAATCATCAGAGTCAAAACATTGAAGTAGCTTTTCAACATACTTTGCTTGATGCATAACAATCCCCCCCCCTCAACGAATACGAATTGGATGTCAACATAGTAGCTCAAAATTCCAAGATAAGTGGCATCAAAAACATGTTGCAAATCAGCCATAAGGATGTCAAGTTTTGCATCACATGAACCAGTCAAGAGTATCTCATCAACATAAAGAACAAGCACTGTAAGATCAACTCCATCTATGTGTATATAGAGTGTGCTTTCAATGGGGCTACATGTGAAGCCAAGATCAATCAAGGTCTCATTGATTTTTTCATACGATGCACATGGAGCTTGCTTGATACCATAAAAGGCTTTATGCAAGTGATAGACCATATATTCTTGAACTTTCATGGTAAATCTAGGAGGTTTCTTGGAGAGTGAGCACATGAATGAAGGAGATTCCATGAATAGTTTTCTGACAAAGATCAAAGATTTGAAGGAATAGTTGATTTCTGCTGATGGAGTCTTGCCTGATAGTTCTGAATGGTCTTCCCAATTCATATAAGAGTTTTGCTTCTACTCTTCATTTGATGATAAAAGGCAATCCAAATGCCTTAACATTTGAGGAGTTAGTATTTGTTCTATTGCAAAAAGATCAATCTACATAGAACAAGTCCATAATGCATGTTGCAGATCAAGCTTTCTGAGCTAGTAAGAAGGGCAAAGGTAAATGAAGCTCTTCTACTAGTAAGCAAAAATATCCTATTTTTGCACAATCAAAGGAGGATTACATAGACTAGAAGAAAACCAAAAAGCAAAAATATTTTTGCAAATATTGTAAACGAAATGATCATGTCATAAACAGTTGTCCAAAACTCGATGCTAAAGAGGCAAGGAAAAAAGAGGCTGGATTGGTTGTTGCAGAGGACTCTACACACAAAAGAGAGTATGCTAATTTTGTGCAGAATGAAGAATGGGCATTTACCACTGTTTGCAGTTATGATCCATCTTCTCATGAATAGTGTATGTCTGTTGTAGACCCAAACATTTGGCACTTTGATAGTGGGGCAACCAAACATATTACCTTGCTGTGTAGTTTATTCACTTCACTCGAGCCTGCCCCTACCGAGAATACTATCACATGCACCAACTGTTGAAATGGAAAAGGACTACTCCTACTCTACTCACATGCACACATCAAACATGCTAAGGAGGAAGGAACAAAAGATAATAAAACATTATAAATGAATTAAAATGGAAATGGAATAACTTACATGAAATGCTCTATGAGCATGGAGAATCCATGAGGAGTGGAAGTGCACTCTTGGCAATGAGCTAGAGTGAAAATGACTTATGTGGAGTGAAGGGAGGCCTTGCTTATATGGAGTTTGGGAGAACTCCCTTGCATGTGGGATAAATGAGCTTGCATGAGAATGAATCTAGGTTTGGACAAAAGGATGGAGCATGGAACTCTCAACACCCCCCCTCCATGTGATGACCCTTTTGTTTTTAATATGGGAGACTAGTGACATATGGGATCACTTAGTCCATTGGGTTTTTAGGATCTAAGGACATATGGGATCCTTAAACATAACTTGGACATATGGCATCCAAGTGTGGGACATATGGCATCCCTAGGATCTTGGGAATATGGGATCCCAAGATATATACTTGGACATTCGGGATCCAAGTGGTTTTTAATGGGATCTAGGGACATATGGGATCCCTAGACATGTACAAGGGTTTACATCATGGGGTAGGTAGTGCTTATGGAACCATTTGCCCCCTTTTGAGCATTGTTCTTTGTAGGGTCCTCTTCTTGTTGTTGTAGATTCCTCTTGGTGCTTTTGTTGTTGGTGTAGAAGCTTTGGTCCTTTGCTTCCTAGGTCTTCATCTTGATCTTGAAGGTAGCTTTGTGTGCCATATCCATGGTGGAGCTCTTATCTTTCTTTGATTTTACTATCATCCAAATGAGAGAGAATGTATGTCTCGAGGGAAGGTCTTACCACTTTCTTGTGGCAGTGTCTAGTCCCTTACAAATGTTCGTTGATGTGTTTGAGCATCATTTACAATGATGAAATGTATAGCTCATAGGGAAGGTCCTATCATGATAGTCCTCCATGATGGTGTCTAATCCCTTTACAAGAAAGCCAATCACATATGCTTTATGGCATGCATATTTATACAAGTATTTATCGTAAGACTTCATGGCTAAAGAATACATAGGATGCATCTCTTGATAAATTGTTGCTTCAAAGAAGACACTCGTGGAGAAACAAATGCTTGAGAGTATGTGTGATCTCTAAAAGGTATAACCTCTATTTTCCATGCATAGAGATCATGTTGGCACACATTACTTTGGCTTTACAGACTTGTTCTTTTGTATTCTTCATTGCAAGCATGGGCCCAACTGCTCATCAAACTATGCTTTAAATAGCATCTCACTTATTCGCTTCCCGATTGGCCTTTGCTAACTGGCTATATCTAGAAACTGTATAAGCCAATGACATAAGTGCTGATGTTTGCTTCACATTAGAAATTTGTTGTTTGAATTTTGCAGTTCACGTAGTACATGCATGAGACAAACTTCATTCAATGTCTCTCTTTCACAGGGGGAAGTTGCAAGTTGCGCATGATGTGGAGCCTATTTGGTGGGGAAGAACTATGCACATGAGAGCGGATCTTCTCATCATTGCGGATTTAGAGCACCTCCTATCTCCTTTGGCCAGGCCAGATGATGAACGCATGGAAGCCATCTTCTCTCATTTTTCAAGGTGTAATGCAGAGTTGTGCAGCACGGCTAATATACATTGCATGCAGGTATTAAAACCATCAGCTGTTTACCCATCTGTTGTGTATCACTGAGTAGCGAGTGTATTTCTCTCTGTCTGTGTATCACCGAATAGCAAGTGTATTTCTGTCTCATTCTGTGTGTATAGTGTTGACAGTTTGAGCTCCTTGGTGGCTTGATACAGGTGAAGTCCATGAGATAGACAACTCGAGTCCAAAAAATAACAAGTTGCAACAAATATGATAGCGCAAGCAAAAATAATGTTGAAAAGATCAAACCTTCCATAGTTCACAGAAATCATGTTTGCTTAAACAATGCCTCTTGCTCCACGCTAACACCCACTAGTGGTACAGTTAATAGGTATAGAGCATGTCAAATAAGATAATGTTTCTATCATTCTATGCGCACAGTTCTTCTTCTTACAGATTGAGCGCGGCTGTTTATTTGTCATTGGCAGACCGTGATATCCAAACTCTCTAATGTTGACATGTCCTTAAGTTTGATTAGTAGATGCATGATCGGCACGCTCTCTTGCATTTTCTCATTCTCTTCCTCTTCTTATTTGGCATAGTAGATGGTGACGCTATTTCCTATGTGTAGGGGCTCTATCACTTTGGCAGGCAAGGTTAAGCGTAAAAATTAAGAATCTCTCTCTCATTGGCTAACCTTTGACTATCTATCATAGCCACTCCATCATCCTCTGCTCTTTCTTGATTTTGTGATAGTCCAAACACGACATGAACTATTATCGATTGGGAGTGCTTATAAGCACTTGTTATTATGATGAAGACAACACAAAAAAAAGGGAAAGATATGAACTATGGTGTTTGCAAAACCTTTATTAGAGATTGTAATGAAACAAAATTATTATGGTAAGTACAAGAAGGGTGATATTAGGCATGCTAGATGAATAAATGGAATAGTGCTTAGAACCACTCTTATTATGAAGGGAGGGAGGGAGGGAAAAGAAATGCATCTATGCTAATGATGATGAAGAAAAGAAGAATATGAACTCAAAAGGAGAAAACAATTAACCTATGCTCTGATACCATGTTGAAATGAAAAAGGACTACTCCTACTCTACTCACATGCACACATCAAACATGCTAAGGAGGAAGGAACAAAAGATAAAAAAACATTATGAATGAATTAAAATGGAAATGGAAATGACTTACATGAAATGCTCTATGATCATGGAGACTCCATGAGGAGTGGAAGTGCACTCTTGGCAATGAGCTAGAGTGAAAATGACTTATGTGGAGTGAAGGGAGGCCTTGCTTATATGGAGTTTGGGAGAATTCCCTTGCATGTGGGATAAATGAGCTTGCATGAGAATGAATCTAGGTTTGGACAAAAGGGTGGAGCATGGAACTCTCAACACCAACAACTCCTCTTATCCTATCATGGGAGATGGTAAGATCATTCTGACTACTACTGATGGTAGTTCTTTTATATTTTCAGATGCTTTATTTGTGCTAGGGATCAAGAAAAATCTACTATCAGTTTCAGCATTAGCCAAGATTGGCTTGATCATGAAATTTGTTGATGACAGATGTATAGTTCAATTTGTCAAATGGCAGCATCATTATTGCTTTTGGCATTTTATGTCATGGGCTCCTCTGCCTCTTCATCTTGAGCCTCTACCTCTTCCTGCAAAGTTTGCTTGAGAGGTGCTGTCATGGACAAAGGAAACCATCCTAAACTTTAGATTCCATGTGACTTTCCATATCTCATGATTGACTCAATTTTTGGAGAAACTAATGCTTCCATTGCGTTTGAAACGTGCAAAACCCCAAGATCGACTGTCTATTTGCTGAATTTTGACACCTAGAGGTCTTGTTTCTAGTTGATGACATCATCAATGACATCATCAACTCGTAACTACCCTTGAGCTACCCTTGGAAAACCTATATAAAGAGAAGTTGGCCACATTCATTCCCATTCTCGCCAATGCAAGTCTTGGGAGCTCAAGGGGTCGTGATCACCAAGTAAGTACTTTCAAGTTCCAGTTCAAGTTCTGGTCTTGTCTCTTGCTCCAATATTGTCTAGTCTTGTATCATGGACATCTTTTCTTGCCCCATCGTAATCTCATAGTATGAGATCCTTTCGAGTTATTTCTTGTATCTAGATCATCTCCTTGAAGGGAATTCTTGTAATTGAGATATCTGGTTCCATACATACGGTCCCAAGTTGTGGGATCTCCTATATCATCTCTAGTTCAATTTTCCATACCTATCGATCCCAAGTTGTGGGACATCTTGTATCGATTAGGTATTCTTGTATCATTTTCCTTGTGTGGGTGTTCTTGTAATCATAAGTGTGTTTCGAAAATCTTGTCTATTGTAGTCAAACAACACAATCTAGTGCTCCCTTGACATTTTGGCAAGACTCCCTTCATCAAGACCAAGCACCATGGAGATTATTCGAGAAGAAATTTTTTCTGCACTTAAAGCCATTCAACAATAAGTCCAAGAGATACGAGAAAAACAAGAAAGGATTCAACAAAAAAATATTGAAGATGTAATCACAGAGCTTCAAAGGCAAATTCAGGAGTTGCAGATCATTGTAAATCAATCTTCTTCATGTAGCCCCATGGCAATTGTTATGAAGAAAAGTCCAAAAGTGAGCATGCTTGAGAAATTTGATGGGACAAGATCTAAGTTTTGAGGATTTCTGCAACAAGTGAAGCTCTTCATAAGACAGATCATTGTAAATCAATCTTCTTCATGTAGCCCCATGGCAGTTGTTATGAAGAAAAGTCCAAAAGTGAGCATGCCTGAGAAATTTGATGGGACAAGATCTAAGTTTTGAGGATTTCTGCAACAAGTGAAGCTCTTCATAAGAATGCAACTCGACAGGTACCTAGATGATGCTTCTCAAGTGGGACTCATAGAAACTTTGTTATGTGGGCCTGCTCTTTCATGGTTTGCAACTATCCTAGAGAAGAACATGGATATTGTGTATGATTTCAAGGCCTTTGTTCATGAGTTCACATATTCATTTGGAGATACCAATTGTTCACGTGTTTTTGAGACAAAGCTAAGGAAGTTACATCAAGGAAATAGGCCTGCATCTAACTATGCATCCGAATTCAGACAAATCATTTGTGACCTCACATGGCATCAGGATTATTTTATCAACCAATTTTGATGGGCTTACGTGATGATGTTAAGGACCTCATGTTAACCATGCCCATGGTAAATACTTTGAATGAATTCATGAACCAAGCAATTGAGTGTGATAATAGGTTGTTTGAGAGAAAGCAAGAGAAAAGATTTCTACTCAAGATCGAGAATACAAATTTATTTAAGTCCCTCAACAACGTGTGTTGGAAGAATCTCAACCAGAACCCATGTCGTTGGATAACATCAGGGTCAATCGACTTACACTAGAGGAAAGAAAACATCGAAAAGACAACGGATTATGTTTTTATTATGGAGATCATGATCAAATGCTATTCAAATGTCCTAAGAACAAGAAGCAAGTTGGAATAAGGACTTCTACAATCAACATCCCACATCAAAAGGATCATCATCAGAAGCAAAAGTTGAGTACTTCCCATCATGAGAATCATGCCCTTGATTCTATACCTAGATATACTACAAACCCTTTGCAGTTTCCTCATGGATATCCATCATCATCATGTTCAAGTAGAACATATCAAGAACTCTACGAAGACCAAGAGCTATGAAGATTCAAGTCCAAGAAGATCTCAGAGTCACATAACCGCTCCTCATGGAACTCATCGCTTGAGGGGGAGGTGATGTCATGGACAAAGGAAACCATCCTAAACCTTAGATTCCAAATGACTTTCCATATCTCATGATTGTCTTAGATTTTGGAGAAACTAATGCACCCATTGCCTCCGAAACATGCCAAAACTCCAAGATCAACTGTTTATTTGCTGAATTTTGACACCCAGAGGTGTTGTTTCCAGTTGATGACATCATCAACTCGTAACCGCCCTTGACCTACCCTTGGAAGACCTATATAAAGAGGAGTTGGCCACATTCATTCTGTATTGTCAATGCCAGCCTTGGGAGCTCAAGGGGTCGTGATCACCAAGTAAGTACTTTCAAGTTCTAGTTCAAGTTCTAGTCTTGTCTCTTGCTCCAATCTTCTCTAGTCTTGTATCATGGACATCTTTTCTTGTCCCATTGTAATATTGTAGTAGGAGATCCTTTTGAATTATTTCTTGTATCTAGATCATCTCCTTGAAGGTAATTCTTGCAATTGAGATATCTTGTTCCATACTTATGGTCCGGGGTTGTGGGATCTCCTATATCATCTCTAGTTCAGTTTTCCATACCTATTGATCCCCAGTTGTGGGACACCTTGTATCAGTTACATATTCTTGTATCCTTGTGTGGGTGTTCTTGTAATCATAAGTATGTTTCCGAAATCTTGTCTATTGTAGTCAAAGAGCACAATCTAGTGCTCCCCTGATAGGTGCTCCCTTCATCATTAGACTTCTTACCTTTACCTTTGCTATCTTTGTTCTTGTTTTTATATGTATAGAGAGTAGAGGATTGATTATCTTTCGAGTTATCTCCATTCTTCATAAGCTTTTCCTCATGTGTGAACAATTGTCCCATGAGGGTGTTGAAAACAGCAACTTGGATGCCCATGTAGAGGTCCATGGCTGTGGTGAAAGCTTCCCATTTTTCATCTGCCTTTATTCCATTGATCACTTGCCTTACTATTTGCTCTTCATCAATGATTTCTCCAATGCTTCCAAGTTGGTTTGCTGTGTCCATTTTGGTAACAAAACCAGTCAAACTTTGCTTGGGCATCTTCTTTAGTGTGGTGAATTCCATCCATGGTTGATTCTTCCTTGCCTTGGTGCTTGATGAGAAGAATGCTTCATGAGAACTCCAAGTCTCTTGTGAAGTCTTGCAACTCCTAATGTGTGGAAGTAAAAAATCAGAGATTAAGTTTAGAATATATGACCTTGCTAGAGCATCCTTTGAATACAATGTGTTTAACCTCTCTTGTTCTTCTTGTGTTGGTTGAGCCTTGCTTCTGAGGATTGGCATCATCTCATCTCCAGATATGTAACCATAAAGATTTCTCCCTTGAAGATAAGCTTCCATTCTAAGTGGCCAGACTGAGTAGTTACCTCGATCCAATTTGTCTATGCATGAAGGAAATCCATTGCCCATGTTGATGAGTTGCTCTGATACCACTATGAGGAGATAGTATGATTATGTCCACAGATGAGTTGGTGCTACAAAATCCTGCTCTACACCTACCAATCTAGCTTCAGAGATGCTTAGTAGAAATCTTTAACTTCACAGTGATGCATTTAGAACCACCAAGTCCTGTGGAGTATCACTCTCAAATGTTTGCATCAAAAAGGATAACTTGTATATGCAAAAAGTGAGAAGAACCTTTTATTTTGGGCATAGAAGGTATCAATATTATGCTCAAAGCTCACAACCTCATATGAATTGACCAAAGAACTTCTACACACATCTAATTGAAGTGATAGCTAACTAAAGCAAGTTATTTCATGAATGTAACTACACCATACAATGAGAAATGAATCTAACAAGTCAGGGGGGTCATCCTGACTTTTCAGAATCTAGAAGGTATGCAGACATAGTCAACTTCTTCTTCACAAATATGCATTGGAGGTTAGCAGGGATACTCTGAAGTAAAATTTCATCGAAGGGCTTTTGGAGGAACTCCATTAACACATGAAGGGATCTAGATGTCTCTTTTACTTGGATGTTGTTGTGGTGGCCAAAAGTTTTGAGAAGATGGAGAAGTTCAATTCTAGAGCATGCTATTAAAATGTATCCAAGGAGTGAGCCATATTCCAGAGCACCCTATACATTTAACATAGATAGATTAAAGGAGCTCAAGTTTTAATTAGAAGGCCTTCTAAAGAAATGTTTTGTTTAGGATACCATGTTTCACTTTGGGGAGAGCATTTTTTATTTCAAAAGAAGAAAGATGGCTCTTATAGATTATACATTGAATTTAGGGGATTGAATGAAAGAACAATTAAAAATAAGCATCCACTCCCACATATATAAAACTTGTTGAGTAAAATTAAGTGGGGTGACTATATCCACCAAAATTGACTTAATATTTGGATATCACCATATTATAATCAAACCAAATGGCATGCCAAAGAATACTTTTTGAAGCATGTTATGGCCATTATGAATTTACAGTTTTACCTTTTGGATTAACGAATACTCCTCGCACATTCACATGCTTGATTAACAATATTTTTCATGATTACCTGGATAAATTCATGATTTATTTGTATGCTCTAAATGTGGTGATAAGCATGTTGTACATTTCAAAAAACTTTACAGACATTTAGAGAACACAAATTGTATAGAAAGAAGAGTAGGTGTTTCTTTGCCAACTACAAGCTTTTGTACTTGGGAAGAGTCATGTCTAAAAAAGGAATTCCTATAGACTAGGATAAAGTGAAAACAATTCTTGATTGGCCAATTCCTAAAATTATGAGGGATGGTAGAAGTTTTTTAGGATTATCACAATATGTGAGAGAAAATATTAATGATTTGTGTAAGATATGTGATCCACTCATAGAGTTGACTAAAAAGAATGCAAGATTTATATGGAGTGATGAGTGTCAAAAATCATTTGAATCATTGAAACAAAAATTCATTGAGAATTATGTTTTGAAAATGTAGAGATGGGAAAGCTACATGTGATGCAGGTGGTTTTCAAATAGGATATATTCTCTCATAGGATGGTCAGATGCTTGCATATGAATTCAAACTAGAATCCAGAAAACTAAGAAAAGATGAACTTAAGTATCCTACTCATGATCTAGAAATGCTTGTTGTTGTACATGTAGTTAAGCATTGGAGACACCTACTATAAGGGGTCAAGTTTGAATTGAAAACAGATATTCAGAGTCTAAAATACATTTTCACACAACCATTGCTTAGCAATAGGCAAAAAAGTTGGATTGACCTATTAAGTAAGTATGATTTTGACATTAGGTATTTTGATGGTGTGAAAAATAAGCTCGTTAATAAATTGAGTTGGGATCACTTTTGTAATCTTCTTTTTGCCCTAAATAGTGTCAAGATTTCATATAACTATTGCAATCCATATATACCCCCTCTCCTTCAATATTGTAAGCCATACATGTTCATCTCTTTAATTTCAACACGCATGTTTTGATTTCAAATAAATGTCAGCAACCATATCATTTTCTTTTGCTCGATTTCTCCAAAAGAGAAATCTGCATTGATGATGTTGACCAAAGGAATTTTGAAAAGGAAGGCCAAAAGAAAAGGGTTCAATGTGTCTTGGAGTAGTCGTCCAATGACACTTCAACTGTCTAAGGACACGTGTTCTACTTCAGTTAGGTTAAATGAAAATACATGTTTCATATATTGAATAGACAAAAGTAAGAAATAAAAGTATGAAATGAAAGGCTTTGGCATAACAAGTGATAGGGGAAGTATAGAAGTGGATTTTCTTAATCAAAGTAAAGAAGGTGAGTTGAGGTTATGACTAGATCAAGTAAACCATAATGTTATGGTCTTTTGTATGGGAAATAGGACTTCAATACCTCTTCTCATGTTAGATCAAGGAATATGGACTAGTCTCTTAGTTCTAAAAATCTTCAACATGGCATCTTCATGGTGTTGAAGGTTTTAATTGAGTAGAGAGCCATCTACTTTTTATCAGACTTAGTCAATGGAAGGATGTGCATATGAAGGATCTAAGTAAGCATTTATATGGATTTTATGACAAGATGAAACTTTCATGGAGACAAGTCTTTTTATAAGTAGTTTGATGCTCAACGAAGCTCCAAAACATGAGAATAGGAAAGCCCACACCTAGCTTAAAGGAGTCTTATAACTTTGATGTGTACAATGAGTGAGGTCTCCTTTGGCATATTTTATAACTCAAAAAAAAGATACTACAAGTATGATGTTCAAACCATATGAAGCACAGGTAAAGAGAAGACCTCATGTGGAAGCACATCATCAAAGCTTCCCTAATGCTCATTTTTGGGTAAAGAGAGGCTCAACATGTGCAACGAACTCATACAATTGTCTCAAAATGTCCTCGAAGAAGCTAGCCTACTCAAGACATGTACATAAATGGATATAGTTAAAAAACTAGTCCTCACTTATGTGAGGGATCATGAAATACGAATCCCTAGATCAGAAACTAGCAACAAGTATGCATCTTCCAAAAACCTCTTAGAGACTTGAATTGTTTGTATTTATACACATGTCTTGAGTTTGAATTTTAATTTCCCTCACCTAAAAGTGATCCTACACTTTAGGGATGGCTTTAATTGATTCCTCCTACCAAATGGGTCATGGGTTTAGTTTCCTAACTTCATGATATTCCTTCTTCTTTTCTACATTTCCTTTTATCCAAGATAAATACAATGAGATTGACTAGCATAGGTTCACATGTGAGAGGATAAGTAATGTGTGTAGTCCTTATGCTTTAGCAATGCACTTAGGCTTGCTAAATGTACCAATACATTGAAGTCTTCAAGAAGGAAAAATTGAATGATTATGATGGTGAGAATAAGAGCAACAAAGATATGGAGGTGTGGACTGAGGAGCTCGATGATTTCTTTGAGCTTCGATAGTTCAATGAAGAGTCCAAGGCAAAGGTTAGGATCCTACACCCACATGGCATCACAAAGCTATTGTGAAAGTCCTTTATGCAGACTCAGATGTGTCTTGGTCCGCTTCTATGGAAGAAATTTAGGAAGCAAGCAAAAAATACATTATTGTTCTCCACATTGTCATATGGAGAGGAAGATGGAGTTCTATAATTTTCAACAATATGACAGTGATGAACATAGCTTCTTTGTGGATGAGAAAAAAGAGAAGTTTTTACACCTTCACAAATATGCACTGACGGCATTAGGGGAAGAAATGAACCCTGCATGGGCCTTGTAAGGATCCCTAATTTTTAGGGATTAAGCTTAATTTTGTTCTTGTTTAAGGGGACAAAGTGCATCTAATAAGGCACTGTTGCAGAGGAAAGAGGCACAAAAGAGGAGCCCCAAAATTTTCAAATTAATCGCATAAAAATTCTTCTTCAAAATCCTAGGAAATTCCCTCAAAGCTATGTAAATGCACTAGAGGAGTCCTCTAGATGCATAAGCCCCAAATCCTTGTAACATGATTCTTGTGAAATAGTAGGACATTAGAGATTAGTCAATAAAGTGCCAGTCTCTTGTGTGAAAGGACCATTTTTAGGGCACATGTATATAAGTCACTTTGTGACTCTTTGTAAAGACTTTTTGCCATTGTGAAGAAGGAGAGCTGAAAATTCGAATTTGCTTCTTCCTTGCTGATTTCCATCTTCTCTACGATCTTTTGTATGTGTGTAATGATTGAAATGTGTGTGTAGGACTGTTGTTTATCCCTTCGCATCACTTTTGAACTACTGTAGTGTGTGTGTGAACCATTACAAGTTGTGGAGCTAGCATACGTGTTTCCCGCCATTCACTTATTTGGCCATAACTTGAAGAGTGGTTGTCAGATTCGAGTGAAAATACCACAACATCTCATCGATAGCTTCAAAATGAACCCACTATTGGCCATATTCAGAGTTCGGAGCTAGGAGAAACATTCGAATTTGTGATTACTATTGTAAGTGGTATCACGACAGGCATTTCTAGAGATTTAGTGAGTTGGAGAGGTAGTTTAGTCTTTTCACATGCATTGTAGCATAGCCACTTCACTTTCCATCATGTGTGCACAAGTCCTCATACACTTGATTCATGTGGTTCTTCGGATTGATAATTAAACGTGTATCGATCCACCACTATATGCACTTGTGGGGCGATTGAGATTTAGTCTCTTTGACACAAGTCCCTAAGACTTCACGACTTAGGTACACATGTTTTTTGCATTGTTGCTGGGGAACAAACTTAACCAAGGTGCCTTCGTGATGATTATAGCTCTAGAGTGAAGGAATCGTACTTGTAGAGGTGAATTCATTCAGTGGCAAGTAGTCAGGCACTTCAAAACTTGTTACTTCACATCCTTGAGGTGTGTGTAATGAGTTTTTAGGTTTAGGGTTAGGAGTGAGGAAGAGAGGGAAGAGTTAGGGTTAGGTTAGAGAGAGGAGTGGAGTAGGAGGAAATTGGAAACATCAAGAAAAATCCCAAAAAAGTTTTTTGCCAAAATTAGTGTAGAATAGGTCTCAGACATCACAAAACTATAAAAACCAAAAAAAAAAACTTCATTTGACACTAGTGCAGGAACTAGTATCGTGTGCAGATAGCGATCGGTATTGCCTGAGTGGTATCACACCCTACGAGCTAAAAGGTGACTTTGAGAGCTCAAAACTTAGGCAAGGCACCTTTGAAGGTAAGCTACAACAAGCTTTCAATATCAAAATTACTTCAGAAATACATTCACACGTGATTAGAGACGTTTTTGGTATCACAGGATAGAATAGAGACTTTTTGGAGAGTCTTTAAGTGAGACAGAGGGTCAAGAGTGAGGAGGGGTGAGAACTAAACACATTTGCAAAAATGTTTTTGAGTTTAGAGCGATTTTGGCTGAAGTATTGCGATCGGGGCATTTTTGGTATCGTGATACCAAAATTCCCTAGTATCGTGATGCTCGCCTGGTATCATATTGCTGCATACCACTTGAAGTATCGCGATACCATTCTGGTATCATATCGTCAAGTTGGTATCGTGATCGCGATCAGATGGTGGTATCGTATCGCCCCAATCACGGTATCGTATTGTCTGTGATTCTAGTATCGTATTGTGCAGAGTTTCGGTATCGTATCATCACTTGCACTAGTATTGTATCGTCGGAAGTTCTGGTATCCTATCACGAGAACTTCAGTATCGTATTGTGTGACTTGTTGGTATCGTATCGTGCAGAGTTTCGGTATCGTATCGCCACTTGCACTAGTATCATATTGTCGGAAGTTTTGGTATCGTATCGTGAGAACTTCACTATCGTATCATGTGACTTGTTGCTATCGTATCGTGCAGTGTACAAGTATCATATCGTGTAAGGTTTTAGTATCGTATCACGAAAATTTTGGTATCGTATCATCCGAAGTGCTGGTATCGTATCGCGAGGAATTTGGTATCGTATCCTGTATTATTCCAGTATCGTGTCATCCAGTAATATAGTATCGTATCATCACATGCAGAGGTATTGTATTGTGTTAATTCGTGGTATCGTATCGTCGAAAGTTTTTGGTATCGTATCGTGCTAAGACCAGTATTGTATCGTCTGAGTGCTATCGCCCTGAGTGGTATCGTTTAGAACCTATCAAGCCATTTGAAAACAAAATTAGAGGTAATTGAGGAGCCAATTGTGGGAAAGTGGGAAACCAACATAGGCCCAGAAGGGTGGATGAACTTGAGATCAGGGCATGTGCTAAGTAGCCGGAGGAGTGTCATTTCATCAGTAGGAAGTGCAACCCAAGCAAGTCATCACTCTATCTATACTGACACCTCTAGTGATTTAGAGGAGGAGATACCTATGGCTTCAGAAGACATGCAAGGTTCTGGCCCAAGGGAGAACTTCATGTCAATAGTAGAGGAAGAATATTGCACCTCTTTGCAATATGTGTCCACTAATCCCCAAGGGATCCCCATCTACCTGGATGGCTTAAATAGGTCAGTAGCTAGGATGGTGAATTCCACTGAATCAACAATAGTGCCCATACCTGTAGTCAAGTATGAAGGAGGTGTGTACATGAACAAATTAGGTCACATCTACATGGTAACAGAACACCTAGATCGAATCAATGAGAGAGGAGGATTGGAAGGACAAGGAAACTCGGGAAGAATGGACCCTGAAGAGTTAATAACTACACCAAGAGGCAAATCAGTGGTGACTCGAGTCTTGAGAGGGGATTTGATACCTCAAGATGATTACCTATTAGAGGTCTACTTGATCCATGGATCAGACTTATTGTTACAAACTAATTCACGCACACACAGACAAGAAGAAAGCCCAATGACTTTCTATGAGTTAAAAGATCCTGAAGAGGAGTCTAGAGTCACATACCTAGACAAGAACCAAAGAAGGTATTGGCCGGTAGATGCAATGGATAGGGCACAATTGAAATATACGGGGTTGCATGTATTCCCTCTGCGAGAGCAGGCAACTACCTCCCATAATCCCTTTGGGATGCATCAAGAGCCAAAGAATACAATGTCGGGACAGACGAGTCAACAGAGTATTCCTAACCAAACCCATGTGCAATTTCACAATGCAAGGGTTGGAATCACACAATCAAATCCACCCTGGACTAGGAAACCAACATCGGCCACCAGTGAGGCCAAGACCACCACTAGGAATGCAACCTGGAATGTGTCCAGTTAGACCAGCAATTCTTGTAATACCTAGACCACCGGAACCCATAAGAAGATTAAGACCAATTCAAGTGGCTAAGTGTATGAGAAATCATTATGACGGAATGGGAGAACCTTACGATCACATAGCTGAATTTAAACAAGTTCTACGGGCAGAGCAAGTGGATGATTTCTTGGTGCAGTATGAGTCCTTCAGATTTACTCTCACACAGACGACTTTGACTTGGTTCCAACCATTGGATAGGGGCAATGTGGATAACCCTAGCCAGTATTAGGACAACAACCACCACTTCCACATAACGTAGTGTCAGTTAAATATGCTCAACCAGAGGAAAACATGGAGAGAGCCATAGTACCAACATCACCATTAGCTAGTACAGAATCAACAAATCCAAGATACGAGTAGACCCGAGAATACTATCCCTATGACACCAGTGTGGTGGAGTATGACCAAATTTATGATACGCAATACTATGGTTGTGAGGGATATGACAAAATCTATGGATCAGAGTGGGCAACCCTAATGTACACTGCACCCAAGGCACCAACACCCATAAGACCACCCATCAGATCACCTATGCCAAAAGGACCTTGCTATAGATGTGGAGGAGACCACTTTATAAGAGAATGCACTAGGCCATACAACCCACCACCCCCCAAGACTTGGGAAGGGTATTACAATGAATGTGGAAAGGAACATCTATTTAGAGACTGTCCAAAGAATCCCAATAAGACTCATGACACCGCACCTATAAACGTGATCGAAGTAATTGAATCATCAGGAAGTGACAAGGAATACACACTACCATTAAAAGCCATCACACGAGCACAAGCTAAAGGACAAGAAAGAAAACGAGTAGACTCGGAGCAAGAAAAGAGTAAAAACCTAGAACCTAGTGTGCAAGTAGCGGAAGACTCTGAAGACCCACTTGAGAATATTCAAACAAAGAAAAACCAAAAGTGGAAGGATAGAAGGGAAAAACTCAGAGACAAATGGATGAGAAACAAAAATAAGGAAGACAAGAAGGGCATAAGAGACGGTAAGAAACCTAAGGAGCCTAAAATTTGGGAAAAAACCCCCGTTACACCACAGACTCTAGAACCAAACAAGTTAGGATAAATTTTAGTAGATTCAAGACTAGACAATTTGGATATGTGGTTAAAAGCTTACCAATCTAGAATCACGAATGGACCAAACATAGAACAACATGAGAAACTCTATCCACAAGGGGATTTAGAAAAGGAGAGACTTGCTATATGTAGAAAACTCATAGAGGTAGCCCATACCACTCTAGAAAAGGCTATTCTTATCCTCCTAGAGACAAGAATACCTGACAATCAATACAATGATTGTTTTAGAGGAAATGACGAGAAACCAAAAGAGAAGGATAATAAGAAAGAACTATTGAATACCCAAGACAAATCAATATCCATAGTGCCTGATTTAGAGGCTGATTGGCCAAGAGAGTTGTGGACTAGGATTCGAGAAGATCAATGGAAAAAGAATGGAAATGCAAAACCTCCTTTTGAGGAATTAGATGTGGAAGACTATCAGCCAATGCCACTTCCTAACTACGTAAGTGGTTGTCAAGTAAAGTGATATATGAACCATTGACAGATCAAATGTTGGCACAACTCGTAGGTGCTCAAAATCGGAAAAAAGAAGAAGAGAGAATTAGGGAAGAAGCAAGGAAAGAAGCCTTAGAGCATATCAAGAGAAGAAAAGAGTGGATAAAGCAAAGGGATGAACGATATTTACAAGGAGAAGAATCAATTTCCATGGCCAACTACCAAGTTCACCAAGCCAACACCAATAACCATAGCATATCCCAACCATATTTAAACCTAGGGATTGGAACTACTGAATATTAGTTGATAGATGCATTGATAGACTCAGGAGCAGCACTCAGCTGCATACGACTAACGGTTATTACGCATCTTCAGATGACCCCAAAACCGACTAAAGCTCACATGATAGGCATTGGGGGCCATGTCATAGGATGTATTGGAGAAGCCTTAATACCCCTTCACCTAGGAAATTCCACCATGGAGCAACGAGTTTTGGTAGGTAAAGATGAGGATTTAATAGAAAGCCTGATCCTAGGGCAAGATTGGATTATTGAGAATGAAGTGAGCATTCATCTAGCCCAAGGATACATCTCAACCAAAATAGGGCATAAGGAAATCTTCAGCCTGTTAGAAGAAAGATCCCTCACATGCATGAAGCCATCAAGCATAAGAAAGAAACCCTAGAAGAGGAGTTAGAAAACAAATCAATCGAGAGTTTACCCAAAGAGTACCCTAACGTGGAAGTCTACTACTCAATTACCGCAACCAAGAAATGCTAATCTACACTGGGTTCGCAAGGATCGAATGAGGGGATCAAAAAAGCAAACACCGATATAGGTGATCCACCCTATGAAGGCAAGGGGAAACAAAAAGTTTTCTTTTGAAAGTATGGCTTCCAAAGTCATTGGTAGAAGCCCAGAAAACACGACAACATATGTGGATTCTGAAGAAGGTAAGACAGACTACAAGTCAAGAGCTAAACAAGCAAGAGGGAATATTACGCCGACAAAGCAAGACCATGAAGCCCAACAAGACCCACCAAAGGTATAGAGGAACACGACATCAACCAATCAGACTTCAAGAACGAAAGAGGAAAAACCTGGAATACGGCAAAACCAAGAGAAGGTGAAGCCTCAAACATCAGCTACAAAATGGATATGGAGACCCAAGAGACTGCATGGACAGGAACAATCGACTCAACAGAATTCCGTTTGCACTCATGAAGAGTCCAATGCACCTCAAGTATGCATGTCAGGGCCACACTACGAGGCCATGCATTCGGCACATGATATGTTCAATGAAACTAGTGGTGCACATTTCCCACTTGGGAATAGATCCTAGATTCTACTTCCATAGGAATGAACCTACTGTGTAAATAAATATACGCTTCGGCTAAACTAACTCTTGTTTTCTTTTTGGAATATAAATGAAAAGATGTGTGGTAAGAGATCTTACTTACTTGAGTAAGGGGAAATGGAGTGACGAAATAAGCAACATGTCACTGAGACACACATAACTCATGACATGCCTTCTATAAAAAGCTGATGTTCTCCTTATTACAAGTGCAGATGGCTTCTGAGGACTCTGAAGTGACTATTCAAGAAGAGATGCTAGAATTTCCCTTACAAAGTGTGACTAAAGCAAAAGCTCATTGGTTTCGTGAGGACCAACGTGTTGGGGACTATATGTTCTTGGTAACAATTAAGATTATGGACATGGACCACCAATTCCCAGTGATGTCTCAAGATTTCAAAGTAGTGCATGAACTTCCATCGACTGTAGAAATTATGAAGAAAGCTAGTATTCAGAAGTACTTTGAACTCCCAATCTAGAAACCGGACTTCCAACGATGCACACAAGTAATGAATACCCTACAACTAGCTTTGCATGATCCATTAGTCCGAAGCAATAGTCCTAGATGTAGCAGGCGAGTGGGTCATCATACAATTCACCCACGACTTAATCAAAGAAGCTTTAAGATGGGAAAAAGACAAAAATACAATTTTGAAAGAGGAAAGTCAGGGGGCTAAGACCCGAACGTTTACAGATATCAATCGTATTGATATAGAAGAGGAAGTCCGACTCATTCACCAACATTTTTGCTTTCAAAACATGCATCGATATACTGCTCCATAGAAGATCATAGTGCAAATGTTGTCCCATGCCATCAAACAGATAGGGAATCAAGTTAACATGACTTCATATATTCAAGAACGACTTTTCGAAGCAAAGAAACATTGGAACCATAAGAAGTTCTTGAACGGACGTGTTGCCTTAATAGTACGGATCTATCATGCCTTAGGCATTCGGGAACATTTGAAAGAGATGCCCTCATCTGAAGAAATGGCTAAGTATGCGAAGATTGCCATGGTTCCAAGGAAACATAAAGGAGTGAAAATAGTAGAAGAAGCTGAAACCAGCTCTCAACCGTGAATGAGAGGTACCAAAAGACTATGAAAGATGATGTAGGCAGAAGAAGCCATTCCAAATTCAAAAAGAATACATGTACTCCCAAGAACAAGGCTCGAAGACAATCCACCCATCACGGAAGAGGAATTGACAAAGGCAATTGTAGCTCAGTGATGAGTAGCACCTCCTTTAATGTCAATCCGGGAAGACGTGAGGATGGTATGAAGACCTCGAGCAAGTGGAGGCACAAGTGCGTGAGTGAGAAGCACACAAACATGCACACACATACACACACACGCGCACACACGGCAAGACAAAGAGTGAGAAGCAATGGAGTTCTTAGATTACTTTCAAAAAGCTCTTACAAGTTCAATTCAATTACAATCTAACCCCAAAAATGAGCTCTCTAGCTCCTTTTATAGTTTTTGACTAGCTTTGGCCCTGTCCAGACCTAGTGTCCGGCCTAGTTAAAAAATTAGGTTCCAGGGCTTATTTGAGGGCTCAAATGAGATCTAAAAAATAAGAAAATTGGTAAGCAACTACTTCTAAGGCTCCTCAAGCTCGAGGACTCCTCGGCTTGCACAAAATGGAGCCACAAAAAGGTGAACATGGTATTTACAGGGGTTGTTAGTGATGAGAATCACTTTTAATTGGTGTAAGGGTTTTGAAAAATTAAAGGTTGCCTTAGTGCTAGATCTGCGTGAATGCTCGTACTTGCTTCTTCATGAAGAAAATTATTGGCCTACTTGCCAGATCGTCGTTGACTCCCTTGTCTGCTTGTGCCTTCTCTTCTCTCTGACTCCCTTCTTAAGCTTCCTTGCCTAGTGAGTCCTTCAGTTCCAACACCCCCCCCTCTCTCGCGTCTGTCGTCCCTGACAGACCCGTGTTGTGTGGGTTTTTGGATGTAGTACTCAACGACATATTGTGCTAAGTGATGTTCTGCAATCCGCAACCCCTTTGCCAAGTCCGTGAGTAAAGCATCCCAATCTACTGGCCCGGGAACCTCTGGATGTGGCATTCGTAACTTTTCTGAATGGAGAGCTTTTTCTACTGCAAACAATTGTAATAAATGTGAGGGCCTGGGAATGAAGATCTCTGAGTGATATTCCCAGAACCCTGTGATAAACATCTCTTCAAATGTCTGTTTGAAGCAGGCCGGTAGGTATTTGATGCGGGCATGCCATGCATAAACAACATTAATAGAGGGCGTTGTGCTCATGTCATAAACAAGATCCTGATTGCCTTCATTGAATCCGAGCGCAGAGAGGTGAGGTTCCTTAACATTCTTGAAGGTCCGGAAGCTGACTATCATGAGTTCAAAAATTTTAAGGCACATCTGTGTCATGACATCTGGTACGTTTTTGAACCTGACACCCCAATGCCGAATTGTCGATATCATATACCCTACGGTAGGTTGACCTTTAGGTGGTGCTAAGTAGACATAGTTGAGCCATTTCTCACATCCTTTGGTTGTCAACACCATCTTTGTGTATTCCGGCCACGACCTTCTTTGGAAAACAGGACAGTAGCAGGGATTGTACTTGATATACAGGGGCATGTTATTCCATGTGCGATTCATTTCCGGGTAGGTTTCAAGCAGCCGAATTCTCCAAGTCGGTTGGCGAATATTTCCCTGCTTGGCACTTTCTGGGATGTCGTCTGGTGCAAACTGTGTGGCAGAGGTTGGTTCCCGTGAGGTGTGGTGCTTGATTTCAGAATTATAATCCGCCATTAAGACACAAAAAGGAACATACAAGTCGTCGGAGGTGCCGATCCACCTGTGATGTGAGAGGTTTCTAAAGTACTCGGATTTTATGATTACCTCTTCCAATCGTGACATGGATGCTATTTGAACTGTACCCTGTCATCATGGGTTGTGGCCACTTTCTCTAATCTCTGCATCCATTCAGGGGCCTCTATCTCAATGGTGTCCATGCCCTCTACTGTCTGCTTGCCTCCAGGTGCTGGCATCGGAACGTACGGGTCCTCAAAAGTTTCCTCTACTTCGATTGGTACTAGGTCTTCAGGTTCTGGTTCTACCAAGGGGGAGGGTTGGCGTTCATACTCAAGCACTTTCTTTTGTAATTCTTCGAGTTGTGCTTTGAGCGCTGCTACTTCGTCAGTTGTGTCAGCTGTGGTTGGGACTTCTTTGGGTGGTTCTGGTTGAGCTTCCAATTGCCTTAGTAGTTCTTCTCTTTCCTTTTCTAAGGCTGCATGGGCTTCGAGGAGATCAGCATGGGTTTCCAATATGATTTGCATATTGTCCGAGGGAATGGCCTTAAACTTCTCCGGGTCAATTTCTTGTGGGGAACCTTCCATGGCTACTTCCAAGTTCTCTTCGTTTTGTGTCTGAAGCCGTCTATTTTCTTCCAGGGCTGCAGACATATGCTTCCGTAATAGAGCCATGTTGCGATGGAGCTTGAGGTTCTCTATGATTTGGGAGTGTAGCAGATCATCCATTTGTTGTCTTTCTTCTGCATCTGGCTGCGGTGGATTTGCCACTAATTGCTCATGTTGTTCTTGCAATGCACTAAACTGCTGTTGTAATTGTTTCTTCTCTTTCTCTAAGTCAATGAATCTTCCTTGTAATGCTTCATGACTCCTGAACAAACTTGTATGCTGAGCATCGAGGTGCTGATAGTGTTGTTGTAACTGAGACATGCACTGATACATGTTATTAAATACATTATTAATGGGGGTGGATGCAGGAAGGGTGTTAAGTGTAGAGGGAAAGGGAGAGGGGAAGGGAAGTGTGAATGCGGTGCTGGAAAATGGTGAAGTGGGTGGTGGGGGAATGGGAGATTGTGGCCGTCTGGGGGGAGGGAGAGGTGCAGTGGAGGGTGATATGTCCATCAAATCCACGGTGGACGCAGTAGTGGGAGTGATTGTGAATAGTGGAATTGTGGGTGCAGTGATTGTGGTGAATGTGTACAGTGGTGTGTGCAGTTGTGAATATGAACTGCTCGGAAGTGTGAGAGGGGGAATGGGGATGTCGGTAGCTGCCGTTAGGATTACAGTGTTAGTGGAGGTGTTGAGAGGGTGTGTGGGTTGATTGGCGGTTTGTGCTTCAGTCATGGCAGTTGACTCGGAGGCGGTAACGGTGGTTGTTACATTGGTAATGGGAGGTGAATGTGGTGGAGTGGGAGGCGGGGATGGCAAGGGGGGTGATGGGGGTGCACTGGACACATGGGTCTCTTTAGTATCGTGCACAGTATGTGCTGTGCCCGTGGTCATGGCTGTCCCTTGTGTTTCGGATACTATGACATTCATCTGTTTCCCTGCTCGTGGGGGACGTCTTCCGTATCTTCTTTCCATTCTGCGTGATTGTGCCAGGGCAGTATGCACTGTCTCAGGTACTCCTAAAGCATCAGAGATCATATCCAGTGTGGCACGATATTGTTCGTCGACTCCTTCCTCCTCAAGGATTTGGTGCATGATAGCCTTTCCTGCTGCAAGGGATAACTTATGTTGTTGTTGGACCCTGTTGATGGTATCGTAGAGCTTTTTCAACTCCTTTGTATATGCTGGGGCACCCTCTAGCTCCTGTATAACTTCTTGCTCATAGTCATGCGCCTCCTCATCAGAAAATCCTTCCTGTTCATCCTCTTGTTCTTCTTCTTCTTCATCCTCCACTTCCACCACTTCTGGTTGTCTTGGCTGGGGTTGTTTTGTAGCCGTTTGTTGTCCACTACCCTGTTCTGCTTCGACTTCCGCATTAACAACTTCAATGATTCTGGCAACTTCTTCATCCGTTAGATCTTCCAAAGTGAATCCGTGAGGAAATTCCAGATCAGTAGGTACTGGTGGAAACACAAGGTTAGGGCCATCTGTGCTGTGCCTGGGTAACCTGATAGTAAATGGTTGCACTCGTCTGGGAAGCCTTGGAGTTGTTTCAGGTGTTAGGGTTGCACCGCGGGCTTGTGCACAAGGGATCTGGACAGCGCCTCTCATCTTCTTTGAGGGAGGCCCTGCAGCTGACAGTCTACGTTGAAACTCCTGCACTCTGGTCCAAATGAGAGCCCTTTGCACTGGTACATCATATGCGAGACATCTATACACAATTCTGGTAAGCGCACAGCATCCATACAGTACAGATTTTTGTTTCTTATACCACCTTTGATGAGCCAAATGGATTTGGTCGATAATCCAGTGGGGCATATTGATTGTCAAATCAAAGGCATCTGCTAAGTAGAGGCTAAACCAGATCTTTTTGGGAGGCATTGTGAACCTTTCCTGCGCGGGGAATGCGAAATGTTGCATGACCATGCGTAAATGAATGGCGATCGTAGGTGTCATCGCGACCATGTCCTTTAATTTCGTCAAATTTCTGTTCTTCATATTGTCTGGAACCATAGTCTCTTTCTCCGTAGGAATGTGCATACCTTTCATGTCCAAAGCTTCCCTTACCAAGTTGATAGTTAATCTGAAGCGCTTGAGCTCATTGCCCCTTGTGAGAGACGGGAGGACAAAGGAGCTGTATCCCTTTTTGTCTTTGCTCGGAGTAAGGGTGCTAATCAGATACGAGCACCTTAGAAAATCCGGCTTTGGCAATTGGAATTTGAAATACTCGTAGAGTCCTGCCTTCTTCCATATGGGTTTCAATCCTTCATTATTCTGCAATCTTTCAAATTCCCTGGTAAAAAAGTGATACCTGCCCCAGCGCCCATTGAATTCTATCTCTGCCTCCCACATATAAGTGCCTTCACCTAGGGGTCCTGCCACATCACTGAACCAATGAGAGTTTTTGCTGACTGGCATTGTGTGCCCCTGTGGAGGGTTCTGAACTGGTATGGCATGTAATGCCCTCAATGCCGCTGGTTGTTCCTTTAATTCCTCCTCAACCGGAAGGCTTTCAATGTCCACAACTTGGGGGCTGGTGCCTGCCTGGGAGCTAGTTCCTACCGTATCTGCCATGTTACTTCTTGCTTCCTGTCTCTGTGAGAATATAGAAACATGTGTTAAGATTGTACAGGACAAGAGAGAACCGTTGTTGTTCCCATTACAACATTAACATGAGGGTCGGGAGAGATTAATGGGTTAGTAAGTGCTCGGTGCGAGTGTGTGTGTGGTTAGGAGTTCGGTAGACCTAAGAGCTAAGTGGAATGATGTAGTGTGATAGTGATGTGGTTAGTAGGTTGTCATGGATTTACAAATGGGGTCCGGGGGTTTGTTACAAGTCTTAGGCTGCCAAATGCAGTGGATGGGTTTTGCTCTTGGTTTCGTAGAGACTCTCGAGAGCTTTATAGGTGTGTCGGCTTGAAAATGAGGCCTTTTAGGGACCCATTTACAAGTGATTCTGTTCGTGCTCATGGGCCTTGGTGTGTTCCTGAGTGCTGAAAACGAGTGGATGCCGGCTGTGCGAGTGAATGGATCATGCTGTATAGGGTGTGGTCTTGGTGTAGCTATTTGAGCCCGCAAACAAGCCTTAGGCACCCAAATTTGTCTTGATTGTGGGCTAGCCTTCATCGACTTCTTGGGCACCCAAATAGACTTCATGTTAGCAGAAGAACTTCTGAAAGACTTCTTATTGGTGTCGTGTTGTTGGTTACTAATAAGAGGCTTTGCCCGTGTGGTTGGCTTGAGTGCAACCGGGTGTTCGCCTTTCCGCACCCACACTTGTTTCACTAGCTGAGACATTTTGCTGCGCAGGTACTTTTGATCTCCGACATAGGTAGTACTCTGCTTCTTCTGCCTTTGATCCACCTTTGGTTGCTGCCTCCCTCTGGCCTTTGGAAAAGAAGGGAGTTCTGTTGCATCCCTGACTCCTTTTTTGCCAACATCATTCCTCTGCAACACATAGTTTTGGACAAGAACAGCATGGTCATCTTCATGTGTACTCCTGGAAGGACCAGGAGTGTGTGCCTTTCCTAGCTCCTTGAGTGCTCCATTATCTAACTCTACTGTAATTCGACTATGATTGACCCATACCTGAAGAAGTCCACTTCTTAGGTTTAGGTTGACTGCATGATCATAGATCCAGTCCTGACCCAAGACAAGAGGCTCCGTGAGATCTTCGTCTTCGCACACTAGTACCTTAACTGTCATTAACATGTCCTGAATGTAGAGGGGAAGCTCCACCTCGCCCATGCAAGGGGTTTCCACACCTCCTAATCCTATGAGATAAGCTTCTATAGGATTGACCTTTAATTTCAATTCTTGACAGTAAGAGAGTCTCACCGCACTAGTGGCTGCACCTGAGTCAATCAATGCTCGCACAGACTGTGCACTAGTTCCTTGTCCTACCTCTATGGTCACAAAAGGTCGTCGATCAATTATTCTATGGGAACTTGTTCCTGCGACTTCACACATTGCCATATGATATCCTTGATCTGCATAGTCATTTGTTCTAGGCTGATCTCTACCTTGTCTTCGCAACTTCATCCTTCTGATGCGTTCTAAAGCTTCTGCTTGAGCTTCTTCTCGAATCCACTTTTCTTCTTCCTTGCGTTTCTTGGCAATATTGAGTCGACTTAGCATTTCCTCTGTGAGAGGTTCCTGATATAACTTGACTCTGCATCCGCTTATATAGCTTGGGAGAACGTCACCTTCCAATGTGGCTAGTTGCACTGCTCCACTTGTGGAGATCCTATTTATGATCATAGGTCCATAGCCACGCTTCTCTAATTTTCTCGCATGTTGTTTCAAAGTGTATACTAGTACTAGGTCGCCTGCCTTCAAACCTTTATCCTTAACGTGGGCATCAAAATATGCCTTCTGTCGTTTCTTAGCTGCATATATCCCTGCAGCTGCCCTTAGTCTTGTTTCTCCTAATCGTTCAAGGTCAAAAAGTCTAGAGGAGAGTTCATGACCCGTCCATTCGTGCTCTTGTGCTACCTTCAATGTAGGTATCAAGAAGTCCAATGGTAGCACTGCATTTTGACCAAATACCATCTGAAAGGGGGTGGCTTGGAGTACCGTTTTGTAGGCAACTCGGTATGCCCAAACAACATGGTGTAGCTGTTTGTCCCAATCAGAGCGTTTATTATTCACGAGCTTGGTCAACACATTGCACAGAATCTTGTTTGTGCTTTCGGCTTGCCCATTAGCTTGTGGGTGGTAGGGGGCAGACTTCTTATGAACTACCAAGAATTCTTGGAGCAGATTTTCAATTACTTCATTCAAGAAGTGAGTGCCTCTATCACTTACTAACTCTATAGGTAGCCCGTATCTTGTGAATACATTCTCAAACAAGAATTTAGCAGTTGTTTGAGCATCGTTCTTCGTTGTGGCTTTTACCTCTACCCACTTTGTTAGATAGTCTGTGGCAACAATGATATATTCCGCATGGGAACCCTTAGCTGGGGGATTAATAGGACCTACGAAGTCTATTCCCCACTTAGAGAATGCACGTCCACCCATCATAGGTTTCAGTGGCATCTCATCTTTACGTATAGGATACTGAGTTCTCTGGCAAACATCACACCGTTTCACATAGGTATGTGCATCCATGTGAAGGGTCGGCCACCAAAAGCCCGCAAATAGTATTGCCTTGATCACCCGATCTGGTCCAAAGTGTCCTCCTGCTACTCCTTGGTGAGCAGTTTCCAAGATCTTGAGATATTCACTTTCATGGACACATAGTCTCAGGTAACCATCTTTACCACGCTTGTATAGATTATCACCAATGAGTGAGTAATCCTGGGCTTCTTGTTCTAAACTCCTTTTCCTAGCAAGCGTCATGTCTTGAGGGAATGTTTTCATCCTCAGAAAGGATACTAGTGGTTCACTCCAATCTGGCACTATGGAAACTTGATAAAGAGTGGCATGTTCCACAGGTGGTTTAGTGCGACAGATTGGGCATTCCTTGCACAACTTTTGGACATCAGCTTCGATAGTTGGCCAATGCGCTCCGAGTCTCCTTAGTGTCTGTAAGGTTCGTTGCTTTGAGTAGTGTTGCTCTAACGCACCTACATGTGCTAATTGCAACCATTTAGCGTACTCATCCTCTTCCACACAACAAGCCAAGATCCCTTGATCTGTGTGCTTGTACATACTTCCTGCCATGATGTGATACTTTTGGGCTTTTACTACCTCTCTATCTTGTGTGTTTATTACTGGGTGGTTAGGTCCGTATGTCAACACTGGTACCAATGGCTTAGCCCACTGTGGCACCACCTCCAAATAAACAAGTAAGCATCAGGAAGGTCATCTGACACTCCTTGTGGGTCTTCTCCCGATGTGAGCCTAGAAAGGTGGTCTGCTCTCAAATGAGTCTTCCCTTTCCTTACCACAACCTCAAAATCATATTCCATTAGCAAGAGAAACCATCTTACTAATCTTCTTGTATTGCATGTCTTGTTTACGAGGTATAGCAATGCCTGATGATCAGTAAAAAATTTAAACTTATTTGCAAGCAAATAGTGTCTAAATTTCTTAACTGCATATACCATGCCTAAGCCTTCTCTCTCAGTAGTGGTATAATTTCGTTCAGTTGCATTCAATTGTCTACTAGCATAGGCAATAGGAAGATCCATATTACCTTCACCAGTAGGTTGAGCAAGCACACATCCAATGGCATAATTGGATGCATCCACATGAACGTGGAAAGGCTTATTCCAATCCGGTGTGGTTAAGATTGGTGCTGAACATAATCGCCGTTTGAGCTCATTGAAGGAATTCTCACATTCATCAGTCCACTCAAAGTTAGTCAGAAGTCCATACATGGGCTTTGCAATGACAGCGTACATATGAATGAACCGTCGGTAGTAACCACAATGCCCCATGAAGGCCTGTACTTCCTTGACGTTCTTTGGCCTAGGTAACTCGGCTATGGCTCTTACTTTCTCTTCATCGGTGGATATGCCATTCTTTGACACTATGTGTCCTAAAATCTTACCTTGCCTGACCATGAAAACACATTTTTCTGGGTTCAGGCAGACTTGATATTCTCTACATTTGTCAAAGATTTGTCTGAGTTCAGGAATATGGGTTTGTCTGATGTTGGAATGAGAACAAAGATCATCAACATAGACTTCTAAGTTCTTCCTCAGGAACTCTTTAAACACGTGACACATCAATCGTTGAAAGGTAGCAGGTGCATTAGTAAGCCCGAATGGCATTACCCGAAAGGCAAATATGCCCCACTCCGTGGCAAAAGCCGTCTTATGTTGATCCTCTGGAGCAATGGCTACTTGATTGTAGCCAGAGAATCCATCCAGGAAGCTGTACACTTCCTTGCCTGCTACTCTTTCTAAGAGATGCTCTGTGATAGGAAGCGGATAGTTATCTCGGATTGTGGCAGCATTAACCTTCTTTAAGTTAATGCATACATGCAATTTACCATTCTTTTTGGGCACCACAACAATGGGGGATACCCACTCAGTGTGCTCAATTTCGTAGATGAATCCAGCTTCAACCAGTCTATCTATCTCCTCCTTGATCTTAGCAGCGTAATTATCGTTATATGTATAAGGCTTTTGCTTAGAGGGTTTGGCATCTGAAGTCATGGGGATGGTGTGTGAGCATATGTCTGGGTCAACACCCTTCAAATCCTTGTAACTCCAAGCAAATTCATCTCTGTATTCTCTTAGCAAGGCTATTAATGCATGCTCTTCTTCCTCTGTTAGGTCATGGCCTATGTAAGTGCATCTCTCCTCTCCTTCTTCTAGGGCCACTACTATTTTCTTGGTGGTTTCTTTGTTATCATAGGCCTCTCCTGATTGTGCATCTCGTTTAGGAATTCTTATCATGACTCTCCTCTCGTCTATCTCATACTTCTTAAAATTTTCCGGAACCTCAAACAAAGATTCTTCCTCTTCTGGTGTGACTTCTCTCTTCTTTCTTTTCTTTCCTTCTTCCTTTGGGGTCACATGTGTGGCAAGCCTTACATCATTTGTAAGCTCTCCGTGCCTTTGGGGTTGAAATTCTACTTCATAGAAATATTCTTCATCTGATGCAAAAGGTGGATCCATAATGATTGACTCTAGATCGGAGTCGCTCGCATCTTCAAATGCATCAGGGCTAGGTTCGCATTTTTCTAGAACTGCCTCTCCCATGATTGGCTCTATGGAGAAGACTGAAATGTCATAGCCATCTTCATCACAGTGAGGTGTCCATTGTTCTTCATTGATGGCTACATCCATTGTTGCTAGGATTTCTGCCCAGCCGTGGGGTTCAAATTCTTCGTCAGGAAAAACTACAAGCGCATAGGCTGGGTCTTGAATTGATCTATGTGTTTCTTTTGCACCTATCTCTCTGGCTTCTTCTCTCTTCTCTTCTTCTACTGCTACTTTGCACATCCATAAGTGGGTGTCTTCATGCATCCATGAAGATCCTGACCCTATGGAATGCACCGAGTCCGTATCATCTTTGGCTCTATGGATGGGGTTCCATTGGATAGGAGGGACATCTCTATGAGAGTAATCCTTGAGATTGACTTTGGTCGTAACACCTAAGTGCTGCAGGTACAAAGAATTGGTTCCCCAATCCTGTACCACTTGCAACTGTTGCATAAAGGGTCGTCCCAAGATCATTTCATAGGCATGGTTCTTGCTAAAATCACATATGGCAAATGTATGCTGAAACTCGACACCACAAGTGGTGAGAGTTATTCCTTCTAGCAATCCTAAGGGTCTCTCTATGTGACCATCGGCCATTTGTAATTTCATCCTCGTGGGCCTGAGTGCTGGCTTGCCCCAATGCTTCCATAGGGAAGTGGTGGCAATTGCAACACCTGCGCCTGAGTCTAGAATGGCCTTGGTGGTGTATCCTTGATGGGTGATAGGAAGATATGTGTTTCCCTCTTCGCCCTCGCTCATGTCTCCTATCTTGTCCAATGGTATTTCTGGCACTGTTCTCTGGGATCCTACCTGGGAACGAGGTTTTACTATCTCTGGTACTTGTTTGGCTACATGTTTCCATAGCTCTGGCCTTACTTTGAGTAGCTCTTCTAAGGTGAGGTTGCATTGTACTTTAGTGTTTTTCACTACCTCTGTGTTCCTAGGTATGATCAAGTCTTCAGTTCTTACCATGACCGTGGGTGCTCTCATACAAGTAGACTTAGCTTCCCATGGGCCTGTGAAGTGGGGTAATTCTTGCAAAGAATTAGACTCAAAGTCTAGTCTTTCCTGAGAGTGGGTGCTCTCCTGCTCCTCATAAATGGATGGGATGTCTTGTGGGAATTGGTCATGTGCGTCATCCACAAGTTCAATGGGAGGAGGGACTTCACTTTCTTTAGCCCATTTGTCTTCTTGAATCTCTCGTAGGAATTCTGGTGTGAATCGATTCATAGAAGATGATGTGTCTGGCTCCGTAGAGTTAGACACATAGGCTTCAGGCACATAGGCTTCCTGGGCAGGAATGCTTACTCTTTCACTTGCCCTGTCCTTCTGTTGAGAGGCGGGTTCCTTTTCTGATTGTGCAATCAGCTTCTCTATTCTTTCTAACAGTCCATCAAAGTGCAACTGTGTCTTCACCGAACTAGAGATGTTAAATAGGCGACTGGCTTCAAACATGGTTTGAGCCAATTCCACCATTTTAGCACAAATTTTGGTTCGTTCTAGCTCTAGTTCTGCTCTAGGGTAACACTTTTCATGATCAGTTACGTTTCGCCCTTCTTGGATTCTGGCCTGATATGCTTTAAGCATCATGTTTAGGTCCTCGGGAGTGGGATCTGCTAAGACTGATCCTACTCTTGGGGGTGGTGGGTTTAGGTGAGGCGGGTTGGAAGGTGGCAGTTCGGATGGAGTTGGGAATGGTGGAGGTGATGGAGGTGGGGTAGTGTGAGAGGGAGTTTGAGCTGTGAGTTCAGTTATCCTAGCCTTTGTTTCTCTCAAGCTTTCCTCGAGTTCACTCATCTTTTTTGCCCATTGTCTTTTCATTCTTTCACGACTATCTCTCCAAGCTCTAGTCCTCTTCTTTGTCATGCTCTCCGTTTCACTAACTTCTGGGCTCTTTTCCTGGCCTACGCTTTGGTTCTGTTGCAAGGCTTGGGCTCTAGTGATTACTTGTACTGGTGCAGTGGAAGTCACACTCCCTGTGGGGTCTACAACTAACCCAATAACGTTGATAGGAGTGATTTTTGGCATATTATTGGGGTTCTTTGGGCAATCTCGTAAGAGATGCTCCTTTCCACACTCCTGGCAATAGCCCTGGATTGTCACTGATTGGGTTTGGGTAGGTGCAGGCATGGGGCAATCACGAATGAGGTGATCTCCCTGACATCTGTAGCATGGTCCTCTAGGGAATGGAGGTCTTACCTGCCTAGGTTGAGGCCTAGGATTGGGGTTTGTATACATGAGGTTTGTGTGATCTGACTCCCAACTAGGTTCACTCGGTTCCTCACTGTAGTAGGACTCACCATGTTCAGGAGATTGCATGTAGTAAGCATGGGGACTATCGACATGTGTAGAATCAAAGCTATGGTCACTGGGGTCATTTTCAGAAAGCAGTGGTGTTACAGGGACTATAGCTCTATTCAGGTTTTCTTCTGCTGCTGCATATTTTACTGGGATCACATTAGTTGGGGCAGGGGGTTGTTGTGCTAACACAGGCTGAGGCCTTTGTTGGTTTTGGTATGGTTGCTGATAAGGTTGTTGTGGCCTGCTGTTAGCAGCGGACAAGGAACTGAAGGACTAACGAGGCATGGCAGTCAGAGAAGAGAGTCAGAAGGGAGAGAAGGCACAAGCAGACAAGGGAGTCAACGAAGATCTGGCAAATAGGCCAATAATTTTCTTCAGGAAGAAGCACGTAAAGCACGTATGAGCATTCACGCAGATCTAGCACTAAGGCAACCCTTTAGTTTTTCAAAACCCTTACACCAATTAAAAGTGATTCTCATCACTAAACACCATTGTAAATACCATTTCATATTTTTGTAGCTCCATTTTGTGCAAGCCAAGGAGTCCTTGAGCTTGAGGAGCTTTAGAGTATCTACCTGCCAATTTTCGTATTTTTTAGATCTCGTTTGAGCCTTCAAATAAGCCCTGGAACCTAATTTTTAACTAGGCCGGACACTAGGTCTGAACAGGGCCAAAGCTAGTCAAAAACTATAAAAAGAGCTAGAGAGCTCATTTTTGGGGTTACATTGTAATTGAAACAAACTTGTAAGAGCTTCTTGAAAAGTAATCTAAGAACTCCATTGATTCTCACTCATTGTCTTGCCGTGTGTGCGCGTGTGTGTGTATGTGTGTGCATGTTTGTGTGCTTCTCACTCACGCACTTGTGCCGCCACTTGCTCGAGGTCTTCATACCATCCTCACGTCTTCCCGGATTGACATTAAAGGAGGTGCTACTCATCACTGAGCTACACCAAATTTTGGCGCCGTTGCCGGGGATCGAATTTTGAGGACGAGCATGTGATGGTAAGACGTAGAGTCGACGCATTGGAGTTGTAGGTATTTTCTTCACCTTCACCTATTTTCTTGCTTTTCCTTCACCATCTTCATCTCCATCATCATCATCACCATCTCCCACCTCATTTCCCTCATTTCAATTGTGAGAGAGAGCGAGAGAGCGATATTGCGTGTGTGTTTTCTTGCATGTTGCTTGAGCTTTTTGCAGGATCTTGCTGAATCACCATCCCCAGCTCCCTGCGCAGGTACGAAACTCGTTGAATCTGTCTCACAGTCGCCAGCCTCTATCGATCGCGATCGACAGAAAATTCGATCATTTGGTAAAACAAAGTTCACCACTAGCACAAGCATGATGAGCACTTCCCAAATCACATAAAACAGTAGAAAAATTCCGTGATTTTCTGTCAATCGCGAACGACAGCCTCTGTCAATCGCGACCGATAGACCTTGTCAATCGCGACCGACAGACCCTGTCGATCGCGACCGACAGACCTCACGACCAACAGACTGCCACGTAGGACCCTGTCAATCGCGATTGATACCGTCGATCGCGATCGACAGCCACGACCGACACTTCTGTCAGTCGCGATTGACACCGTCGATCGCGACCGACTGAAATTCAACGACTGATTGACTTTTACGCGTAGCCACGTGTCCATCGCGACTGATAGGCCTCCGATTGACTGAAATTTCGGCGAAAAATCCGGAAGACGTGTCGATCGCGATTGATACCGTCGATCGCGATTGACAGCCACGATCGACTCTGTCGATCGCGATTGACACTGTCGATCGCGACTGACAGGCCCGACGGACACCTCTGTCAATCGCGATTGACAGACCTATCGATCGCGATTGACAGGCTTTTCGGCCAAAAATTAGGGTTTGTTTTTGTTCAAAATTGGGGATAATTTTGGGGCAAAATAGTCAATCCATTAGCATTTCTGGAGGTTCCTACACTTGAGATTTGGGAGAAAATCCTAGGATCTGTCAGCCAGATTGAATCCTGTCTTAACCCCCTAAACCCTGAACAGTCATAACTTTTTCATACGAAATCCGTTTTTTGAGCTCTTGGGCTTGTTGGAAAGCTCGTGGCGCCCTCAACTGTTTTTTATAAAGATAATGCGTTGATTTTCAGATAGGGTATTTTGAAGTTGACCATACCCAGGGGGATCAAAGTCAGGGGTCTTTAGAATTATTTTCTTAAAAATCACTATGCAAGTTAGTGTTTGTGCTACAGGAATGAAAATCATTGGCTCTGTCTTTAGAATTTAAATCTTAAAGCTAGCTTTGGAACTCTTACAGATCTATTGAGAGCATCAAAAGGCGTTCTAAGCAAGTGTAAGTGCAAGCTTGGGAACACACTTCCTGGGCACTCAAGGGCAACCAAGCAGGAAACAAAAGGTTGGAAACTTTTAACCCCCTTTGTCAATTCATAGTTTAGGCTAAGAACGACGAGAGGTAGGAGTAAGTCGGGGCGACGATAGGCAGGTATCAAGTTGAAGACTACCTAAAAACTCAAGTTCAAGCTAAAACCTAATCTTTGTACTGTCGATAACATAAAGGAAAAGAACCTAACGTGGAACGATCAACCTGAAAGCATGAAGAACATTCAAGTATTCCTGACGACGTAAAATCAGACAAGACCTTAAACACGAGAAATAACTAAAAAGAACCAAGCGATTAATATAAAGTAACCAGCAACGAGGTTGTACTCTGGGCAAAGAATTGGGCTACTTAGATAGGCATATGAACCTTAGATCAGGACGACATCTAGTAAGGGAGAGACAAAGCCTTAGGTCTTCAGAGGCTAGTGTTAACCACACTGCTAGGTCTTGGGCCCAGCAGTTGAGCCACCACTCGTACTACCCTAGCTCTGAGACCAGTGAGTCAGAGATGTCTCAAGGCATGGACAGACCTACGGGAAGTTCAGGAGTGCCTTACTTGTACAGGGTAGAAGGCCCTTACAAAACACAGTTGGAATACCTTAGGACCAACCGATTAGGTGCCAGCATCTATGAGGACGGCCTAGGAAGATCTGTGGTACAGATTAAGAATCCTGATCAGTCCATTGGACTAGAGCACCCAGCAGTCAAGTTTGAAAACGGTGCATACCTGGACAAGGAAGGAACCATATACGTAGTCACCAGTCACCCAGACAGGACATATGAATTCGGGAATGTAATCTCAGAGGCGGACTTAGGTGACTTGGAACAAGGAAACATGGGTGTAGAACCTAGAACCCCCCGAGGCAAATCGGTTCTCACTAGGATTATAACACCAGAGTGGATTCCCCAGGATAATAAGAGCATAGAGTTTCTCCTCAATCGAGAAACTGACGAAGCCTTTTGGAGGTATAAATCTAATCAGCCAACTGATATAGGAACTATCATGATCTATGAGTTTAAGGATCCTGATAGCCCAGACAGAGTGACCTATTTAGATCACGCTTCAGAACGGATCTTTGTGGTTACGGAAAATGATAGGCATGCTTACACTTGGAAGGGTGAATTCATTTTCCCCCAACCGAGATCGAATGTATCCTATGGTCACCCTGAAGCTGGAAAATCCCAAGCCCATGGAATGCAAAGAGACAGAAGTAGAGATAGACCAGAAGTCAGCTTTGCTAACCTAGTGGGCAGAGAAAGAACGAGGACGGAAACGAATAGAGTAGAACCTGAGATACTCAGAGCTCACAGGAATCAAAGAAATGTGGATGAGTTCCCTCTACCACGACCTAGAGAGCACACAAGGACTTTGAGACCGACTCAGCTAGTTAAGTCCATGAAGAACTACTTCGATGGCATGGGAGATCCATACGATCATGTGGCTGAGTTTAGGCAAGTCTTGAGAGCTGAACAAGTGGAGGATCTATTCACGCAGTACAATGCCTTTGGTCTGACCCTTAGGAACACTGCCCTGACATGGTTTCAGCCACTAAATGAGAGGCAGTTCAGGAGCATAGACCAACTCCTAGAAGCTTTCATTATTGAATTCTCTAAGAGTGGCATAAGGCATAATACCTCCTCGTTGATTCACAGCTTCAAGCAAACCCCGCAAGAGACCGTGAGACTTGCAGGAAGGAGATTTAGGCAATATCTTGAAAGATGCCCTGTTTCGGAGTTACCCACACCAGCCAAGCAAGTGGCTTTATTCTTGGATGGATTGCTAAGTACCAAATTAAGATCATATGTGTACTTGAAGGACCCTAGGACCATAGAAGAGTGTGTACGCATGTGTATTGACATTGAGGATAACCTAGGGGAGGAGTTAGAGCTTTCCAAGATATACAAAGATTCAGATAGTGCCTCTAGTCTCTCTTCCACGCAATCCACATCAATTGAGGAACTTGCAGAGAAAGTAGCTCAGAAATTAGGTGTAACTAGCAAACAAATCCCAAGGTTTGCCCCTGTGAAAATGTGCTATACTTGTGGCGGCGACCACATGGCGAATGTATGTCCCATTATGGCTCAACCCCAAGTTAATCCTAGTAGCCAGTACTGCACTATAGAACGAAGGTACACCAATCACACCGCCCAAGATTGCCCCTACAATAAGCAAACAGTTAGGCAAACTTACCCGCAACCCTATCCACCACAGGGAAGATACCAGAACCAGTACCCTCCACAGCCATATGGTAGGCCACAGCAACCTTATCAGCAACCATATCAAGCTCAACAAAGGCCTCAACCTGTGTTAGCACAGCAACCCCCTGCCCCAACCAATGTGATTCCGGTAAAGTATACTGCTGCAGAAGAGAACCTGAATAGAGCTATAGTCCCTGTAACACCCTTGATTTCTGAAAGTGACCCGAGTGACCATAGCTTTGATTCTACACATGTTGATAGTCCCCAGGCGTACTACATGCAGTCTCCAGAACATGGTGAGTCCTATTACAGCGAAGAGCCAAATGAACCTAGTTGGGAGTCAGATTATACAAACGTCATGTATGCAAATCCCAACCCTAGGCCTCAACCTAGGCAGGTAAGACCTCCATTCCCAAGAGGACCGTGCTACAGATGCCAAGGAGATCACCTCATTCGTGATTGTCCCTTACCTCCACCTACACAAACTCAGTCCGTGACGATCCAAGGCTTTTGCCAAGATTGTGGAAAAGAGCATCTCTTACGAGATTGCCCGAAGAACCCCAATAATATGCCAAAAATCACTCCTATCAACGTTATTGGGTTAGTGGTAGACTCCACAGGGAGCGTGACTTCCACTGCACCAGTACAAGTAATCACTAGAGCCCAAGTACTGCAGCAAAACCAGGGTGTAGGTCAGGAAAAAAGCCCAGAAGTTAGTGAAACAGAGAGTACGACAAAGAAGAGGACTAGAGCGTGGAAAGATAGTAGGGAAAGAATGAAAAGACAATGGGCTAAAAAGATGAGTGAACTTGAGGAAAGCATAAGAGAAACCAAAGCCAGGATAACTGAACTCACATCTCAAACTCCCTCTCACACTACCCCACCACCACCATTCCCATCGCCATCCGACCAACCACCTTCCAACCCGCCTCACCTAAACCCACCACCCCCTAGAGTAGGATCAGTCCTAGCAGATCCCACTCCCGAAGACCTTAATATGATGCTTAAAGCATATCAGGCTAGAATCCAAGAAGGGCCAACCATAACCGATCATGAAAAGTGCTACCCTAGAGCCGAGCTAGAGCTTGAACGAACTAAAATTTGTGCTAAGATGGTGGAATTGGCTCAAGCCATGTTCGAAGCTAGCCGCCTCTTTAACATCTCTAGCTCAGCTAAGACGCAGTTACACTTTGATGGACTGCTAGAAAGAATAGAGAGGTTAATTGCACAATCAGAAAAGGAACCTGCCCCTCAAAGAAAGGAAAGGGCAAGAGAACGGATAAGCCAGCCTCTTTAGGAAGCCCATTTGCCTCCTCAAGAAGCTTATCTTCCCCCCCAAAAGGCAGATGAGCCCCCCTCGAAAGCTTACGTACCTCCACAGGTTGCCTACATTCCTTCTCAGGGAGCGTATGAGCCTGTTCGGAAAAGTAATAGAATAAGTAATCCTCCCCAGGAAGCTTGTGCTCCAGCCATCTATGAGAACGAGGAGAGAGCCAACGATAGAATAAGCCCTCCTTCCCAGGTGGCTTATGTGCCTAATTCTACGGAGCCAGACACTTCTTCTTCTATGAATCGGTTTGCACCACACTTCCTACGAGAGATTCAAGAAGCCAAATGGGATAACGAAAGTAAAGTCGCCCCTCCCTTTGAACTTGTGGATGATGCACACGACCAATTCCCACAAGACATCCCATCTATTTACGGGGAACATGAGAGTACTCAGTCTCACGAGAGATTGGACTTTGAGTCTAATTCCATACAAGAGCTACCCCACTTCACAGGCCCATGGGAACCAAAGTCCACGTGTATGAGAACACCTACAATCATGGTAAGAAACGAAGATTCAGTCATACCTAGGAACACAGAGGTAGTGAAGAACACTAACGTGTAGTGCAATCTCAAGTTAGAAGAGCTACTCAAGGTTAGACCTGAATTATGGAAACATGTCGCCAAACAAGTACCAGAAATAGCCAAACCTCGTTCCCAGGTAGGATCCCATAGGACAGTGCCAGAAATTCCCTTGGATAAGATAGGAGATATGTGTAAAGGCGAAGAAGGGAACACCTATCTTCCCATCACCTACCAGGAGTACACCACCAAGGCAATCTTGGACTCAGGTGCAGGAGTTGCAATTGCCACCACTTCCCTATGGAGGCGTTGGGGCAAGCCGGCACTCAGGCCCACGAGGATGAAATTGCAAATGGGCGATGGTCACATAGAGAGACCCTTAGGATTGCTAGAAGGAATAACTCTCACCACTTGTGGTGTCGAGTTTGAGCATACATTTGCCATATGTGACTTCAGCAAAAATCATGCCTATGAGATGATTTTGGGAAGACCATTTATGCGACAGTTGCAAGTGGTACAGGATTGGGGAACCAATTCTTTGTACCTGCAGCACTTAGGTGTTACGACCAAAGTGAATCTCAAAGATTACTCTCATAGAGATGTCCCTCCCATCCAATGGAATCCCATCCATAGAGCCAAAGATGATACGGAATCCGTGCATTCCATAGGCTCAGGATCCTCATGGATGCATGAAGACACCCACTTATGGATGTGCAAAGTAGCAGTAGAGGAAGAGAAGGGAGAAAAGTCCAGAGAGATAGGTGCAAAAGAAACCCATAGATCAATCCAAGACCTAGCCTATGCACCTGTAGTTTTTTTTTATGAGGAATTTGAACCCCATGGCTGGGCAAAAATTTTAGCAACCATGGACGTAGCCGTCAATGAAGAACAATGGACACCTCACTATGATGAGGATGGCTATGACATTTCAATCTTCTCCATAGAGCCAATCATGGGAGAGGCAGTTCTAGAAGAATGCGACCCAAGCCCTGATGCATTTGAGGATGCAAGTGACTCCGATCTAGAGTCAATCATCATGGACCCACCATTTGCATCAGATGAAGAATACTTCCATGAAGTAGAATTTCAACCCCAGAGGCATGGAGAGCTTACAAACGATGTAAGATTAGCCACACATGTGACCCCGAAGGAAGAAGTAAAGAAACGAAAGAAGAGAGAAGTCTCACCAGAAGAGGAAGAATCTTTGTTTGAGGTCCCAGAAAATTTTAAGAAGTACGAGATAGACGACAGGAGAGTCATGATAAGAATGCCTAAACGAGAGGCGCAATCAGGAGAGGCCTATGATAACAAAGAAACCACCAAGAAAATAGTAGTGGCCCTAGAAGAAGGAGAGGAGAGATGCACATACATAGGCCATGACCTAACAGAGGAAGAAGAGCATGCGTTAATTACCTTGCTAAGAGAATACAGAGATGTATTCGCTTGGAGTTACAAGGATTTGAAAGGTGTTGACCCGGACATATGCTCACACACCATCCCCATGACCTCAGATGCTAAACCCTCTAAGCAAAAGCCCTATACATATAACGATAATTACACTGCTAAGATCAAAGAAGAGATAGATAGACTGGTTGAAGCTGGATTTATCTATGAAATTGAGCACACTGAATGGGTATCCCCCATCGTAGTGGTGCCCAAGAAGAGTGGAAAGCTGCGTGTGTGCATTAACTTGAAAAAGGTTAATGCGGCCACAATTCGGGATAACTATCCGCTTCCTATCACAGAGCATCTCTTAGAAAGAGTAGCAGGCAAGGAAGTGTACAGCTTCCTCGATGGATTTTCGGGCTACAATCAAGTAGCCATAGCTCTAGAGGATCAACATAAGATTGCCTTTGCCACTGAATGGGGCATTTTTGCCTTTAGAGTAATGCCATTTGGGCTTACCAATGCACCAGCTACCTTCCAGAGGCTGATGTGCCATGTGTTTAAGGAGTTCTTGAGGAAGAATTTAGAGGTCTATGTTGATGATCTTTGTGCTCATTCGAACATTAGGCAAACCCATATCCCCGAACTCAGGCAAATCTTTGACAAATGTAGAGAATATCAAGTCTGCCTGAACCCAGAAAAGTGCGTTTTTATGGTAAGGCAAGGCAAGATTCTAGGACACATAGTGTCAAAGAATGGCATATCTACCGACGAAGAGAAAGTGAGAGCCATAGCAGAGCTACCTAGGCCAAAGAATGTCAAGGAAGTACAAGCTTTCATGGGGCATTGTGGTTATTACTGACGATTTATACACATGTATGCTGTCATTGCAAAGCCCATGTACGGACTTCTGACAAACTTTGAGTGGACGGATGAATGTGAGAATTCCTTCCAGGAGCTTAAACGAAGATTATGTTCAGCACCAATCTTGACCACACCAGATTGGAATAAGCCATTTCATGTTCACGTGGATGCATCCAATTATGCCATTGGATGTGTGCTTGCACAACCTACTGGTGAAGGTAATATGGATCTTCCAATTGCCTATGCCAGTAGACAATTGAATGCAGCTGAACGGAATTACACCACTACAGAGCAAGAAGGTTTAGGCATGGTATATGCAGTTAAGAAATTTAGACACTATTTGCTTGCAAATAAGTTTAAATTTTTTACTGATCATCAGGCATTGCTATACCTCGTAAACAAGCCATGCAATACAGGAAGATTAGTGAGATGGTTTCTCTTGCTCATGGAATATGACTTTGAGGTAGTGGTGAGAAAAGGGAGGACTCATTTAAGAGCAGATCATCTCTCTAGGCTCACATCTGGAGAAGCCCCACAAGGAGTATCAGATGATCTTCCTGATGCTTACTTGTTTAATTTGGAAGTGGTGCCGCAGTGGGCTAAGCCATTGGTACCAGTATTGACATACGGGCCTAACCATCCAGTAGTAAACACCCGGAACAGAGAGGTTGTGAAAGCCCAAAAGTACCACATCATGGCAGGAAGCATGTACAAGCACACAGATCAAGGAATCTTGGCTTGTTGCGTAGAAGAGGATGAGTACGCTAAATGGTTGCAATTAGCACATGTAGGTGCGTTGGAGCAACACTACTCAAAGCAACGAACTTTACAGACCCTAAAGAGACTCGGAGTACATTGGCCGACTATGGAAGCTGATGTCCAAAGGTTGTGCAAGGAATGCCCAATCTGTTGCACTAAACCACCTGTGGAACACGCCACTCTTTATCAAGTATCCATAGTGCCAGATTGGAGTGAACCACTAGTATCCTTCTTGAGGACGAAAACATTCTCTTCAGACATGACTCTGGCTAGGAAAAGGAGTCTAGAACAAGAAGCCCAGGATTACTCACTCATTGGTGATAATCTATATAAGCGTGGTAAAGATGGTTACCTGAGGCTATGTGTCCATGAAAGTGAATATCTTAAGATCTTGGAAACTGCTCACCAAGGTGTAGCAGGAGGACACTTTGGACCAGATCGGGTAATCAAGGCAATACTATTTGCGGGCTTCTGGTGGCCGACCCTTCACATGGATGCACATACCTATGTGAAACGGTGTGATGTCTGTCAGTGAACTCAGTATCCTATACGTAAAGATGAGATGCCACTGAAACCTATGATGGGTGGACGCGCATTCTCTAAGTGGGGAATAGACTTCGTAGGCCCTATTAATCCCCCAGCTAAGGGTTCCCATGCGGAATATATCATTGTTGCAACAGACTATCTAACTAAGTGGGTAGAGGTAAAAGCCACGACGAAGAACGATGCTCAAACAACTGCTAAATTCTTGTTTGAAAATATATTCACAAGATATGGGCTACCTATAGAGCTAGTAAGTGATAGAGGCACTCACTTCTTGAACGAAGTGATTGAGAATCTACTCCAAGAATTCTTGGTAATACACAAGAAGTCTGCCCCCTATCACCCTCAAGCTAATGGACAGGCTGAGAGCACCAATAAGATCTTATGCAATGTACTGACTAAATTAGTGAACACGAAACGCTCTGATTGGGACAAACAGCTACACCATGCTGTTTGGGCATACCGAGTTGCCTACAAAACGGTACTCCAAGCCACCCCCTTTCAGATGGTGTTTGGCCAAAACGCTGTGCTACCCTTGGACTTCTTGATTCCTACATTGAGAGTAGCACAAGAGCACGAATGGACAGGTCATGAGCTCTCCTCTAGGATCTTTGACCTTGAACGATTAGGAGAAACAAGACTGAGAGCAGCTGCAGGAATCTATGCAGCTAAGAAGAGGTAGAAGGCATACTTTGATGCCCATGTGAAGGATAAGGGCTTGAAAGCAGGAGATCTAGTTTTAGTCTATACACTGAAACAACACGCAAGGAAGCTAGAAAAGAGAGGCTACGGACCTATGATCATCAATAGGATCTCCACGAGTGGAGCAGTACAACTGGCCACATTAGAGGGTGATGTTCTCCCAAATTACATTAGCGGTTGCAGAGTCAAGTTGTATCAGGAACCCCTCACGGAGGAAATGCTCAGCCGACTCAACACTGCTAAGAAACGCAAAGAGGAAGAAAAGCGAATTCGAGAAGAAGCTCAAGCAGAAGCTTTAGAACGCATCAGAAGGATGAGATTACGAAGGCAAGGTAGAGATCAGCCTAGAACAAATGACTATGCAGATCAAGGATATCATATGGCAATGTGTGAAGTCGCAGGAACAAGCTCGCATAGGATAATTGATCGACGTCCTTTCATAACCCTAGATATAGGACAAGGAAAGAGTGCAAGGACCGTAAGAGCCTTGATTGACTCAGGTGTAGCCACTAGTGCTGTTAGAGTGTCTTACTGTCAAGAGTTGCAGTTAACTGTCAATCCTGTGGAAGCATATCTCATAGGATTGGGAGGCGTGGAAACCCCTTGCATGGGCGAGGCGGAACTTCCCCTCTATATTCATGATGAGGCAATGACAGTTAAAGTGCTAGTATGTCAAGACGCGGACCTCACTGAACCTCTTGTCTTGGGTCAAGACTGGATTTATGACCAAGCAGTCAACTTAAACCTAAGAAGTGGACTTCTTCAGGTATGGGTGAAGCAGACTAGAATTACTATGGAGTTAAATAATGGAGCACTCAAGGAACTAGGAAAGGCACAGACTCCTGGTCCCTCCAGGGGTGCACATGAAGTTGACCATGCTGTTCTTGTCTAAGGCTATGTGATGCAGAAGAATGAAGATCTCAAAAAAGGAGTCAGAACCACAACGGAACTCCCTTCTTTTCCAAAGGCCAGAGGGAGGCAGCAACCAAAGGTGGATCAAAGGCAGAAGAAGCAGAGTACTACCTATGTCGGAGATCAAAAGTACCTGCGCAGCAAAATGTCTCAGCTAATGAAACAAGTGTGGGTGCGGAAAGGCGAACACCCGGTTGTACTCAAGCCAACCACACGGGCAAAGCCTCTTATTAGTAACCAACAACACGACACTAATAAGAAGTCTTTCAGAAGTACTTCTGCTAACATGAAGTCTATTTGGGTGCCCAAGAAGTCGATGAAGGCCAGCCCACAATCAAGACAAATTTGGGTGCCTAAGGCTTGTTTGCGGGCGCAAATAGCCATGCCAAGGCCACATCCTATACAGCGTGACCCATTCACTCGCACAGCCGGCATCCACTCGTTTTCTACACTCAGGAACACACCAAGGCCCATGAGCACAAACATAATCACTTGTAAATGGGTCCCTAAAAGACCTCATTTTCAAGCTGATACACCTATAAAGATCTCTAGAGTCTCTACCAAACCAAGAGCAAAACCCATCCACTGCATTTGGCAGCCTAAGACTTGTAACAAACCCCCAGACCCCATTTGTAAATCCATGACAACCTACTAACCACATCACTATCACACTACATCATTCCACTTAACTCTTAGGTCTTCCGAACTCCTAACCACACACACACTCGCACCGAGCACTTACTAACCCATTAATCTCTCCCGACCCTCATGTTAATGTTGTAATGGGAACAACAACGGTTCTCCCTTGTCCTGTACAATGTTAACACATGTTTGTATATTCTCACAGAGATAGGCAGCAAGAAGTAACATGGCAGATACGGTAGGAACTAGCTCCCAGGTAGGCACCAACCCCCAAGTTGTGGACATTGAAAGCCTTCCGGTCGAGGAGGAATTAAAGGAAAGACCAGTGGCATTAAGGGCATTACATGCCATACCGATTCAGAATCCTCCACAGGGTCACACAATGCCGGTGGGCAAAACCTCACACTGGTTCAGTGACGTTGCTGGACCTCTGGGTGAAGGCACATACATGTGGGAGTCCGAGGTAGAATTCAATGGACGTTGGGGCAGATACCATTTCTTTACCAGGGAGTTTGAAAAGCTACAGAATAATGAAGGACTGAAGTCGATATGGAAGAAGGCTGGGCTTTATGATTACTTCAAGTTCCAACTACCAAAGCCAGATTTTCTAAGGTGCTCATACTTAATTAGTACCCTCACTCCAAGCAAAGACAAGAAAGGATACAGCTCCTTTGTGCTCCCATCACTCACAAGGGGCAACGAGCTGAAGCGTTTCCACTTGACTATCAACCTGGTAAGAGAAGCACTCGACATGAAGGGTATGCACATTCCAACAGAGAAAGAGACTATGATTCGAGACAATATGAAGAACAGGAATCTGACGAAGTTGAAGGACATGGTTGCGATGACACCTACGATCGCCATTCACTTACGCATGGTCATGCAACATTTCGCATTCCCCGCGCAGGAAAGGTTCACAATGCCTCCCAAAAAGATCTGGTTTAGCCTCTACCTAGCGGATGCTTTTGATTTGACCATCAATATGCCCCACTGGATTATCGACCAGATTCATATGGCTCATCAGAGATGGTACAAGAAGCAAAAGTCTATACTGTATGGTTGCTGTGCGCTTACAAGAATTGTGTACAGATGTCTCGCATATGATGTACCGGTGCAGAGGGCTCTCATTTGGACCAGAGCACAGGAGTTTCAACGCAGATTGTCAGCTGTAGGGCCTTCCTCAAAGAAGATGAGAGGCGCTGTCCAGATGCCTTGTGCACAAGCTCGCGGTGCAACCCTAACGCCTGAAACAACCCCAAGACTTCCCCGACGAGTACAACCATTTACTATCAGGTTACCCAGGCACAGCACAGATGGCCCTAACCTTGTGTTTCCACCAGTACCTACTGATCTGGAATTCCCGCATGGATTCACTTTGGAGGATCTAACGGATGAAGAAGTTGCTAGAATCATCGAAGCTGTAAATGCGGAAGTTGAAGCAGAGCAAGCTGGTGGACAGCAAACTGCCCCAGACCAAGCCCAGCCCAGCCAACCGGACGTAGTCAATGTGGACGATGAAGAAGAAGCACATGAGGAGGCACAGGGTGGACAATCAGAAGCAGAAGAACAAGAGTATGATCAGGAAGCCCTACAAGTACTGGAAGGTGCCCCAGCCTATACTAACGCATTAAAGAAGCTCTACGATACGATGAACCGAGTTCAAGAGCAACACAGACTATCATTAGCTGGACGAGCAATACCGTGCCACCTTGGAAATGATATCGGACGCTTTGGGAGTACCTGAAACGGTGCATACTGCACTAGTGCAATCACGAAGGACAGAGAAAAGATATGGCAGACGCCCCCCACGAACGGGAAAACGAATGAATGTATTAGGATCAGGACCACAAGGCACCCCCACAACCACTGGCACAACACACACTGTTCACAACACCAAGGAAGCCCACACATCAAGTGCACCTCCATCACCTCCCTTGCCACCTTCTCCCCCACATCCGCCCCATTCACCTCCCCCTACCACTGTAACCTCTACTGTCACCACCTCCGAACCCACTACACACACCGACGCACAAACCATCAGTCAACCCACATACTCTATTTCCACTGAAAACATAAGTCTAACCACAGCCACGGTAAACCCCACTACTCCGATCACACTTCCTGGGAGTTCACAATTACACACACCTCTATACACGTTCACAACTCTCACCGCAACCACAATCCCCATGTTCACAGTCACTCCCACCACGGCCTCCACTTTTGACTCCATGGAGGTGTCACCCACCTCTGCACCTCTCCCACCCCCCATTTACCCACAATCTCCCATTCCCCTACCTCCCCCCTCACCCTTCTCCGGTACTGCATCCACAATTCCCATTCCCTTTCCCTTCCCCTCTGCATTCAACACCATTTCTCCCACCATTCCTCTTAATAATGTATTTAATAATATGTATCAATGCATGTCCCAACTTCAGCAACACTACCAACACCTTGACAACCAACATACAAGGCTCTTCCGAAGCCACGCAGATCTCCAAGCATGATGTATGGATCTTGAAGAGCAGAAGCAGCTACTACAACAGCAGCACGTGACATTACAGGAACAATATGCACAATTAGTAGCCAACCCACCCCAAGCAGATGATGAAGAACGACGACACATGGACGAGCTGCTACATTCTCAGATCACGGAAAACCTGAAGCTTCGGCGGAACTTGGGCCTCCTACGCAAGCATATGTCTACAGCGCTAGAGGAGAATAAACGATTACAGAAACAGAACGAAGAAAATCTGGAGGCGGCCATGGAGGGTTCCCCACAGGAAATTGACCCAGAGCGATTCAAGGCAATTCCCTCTGAGAATATGAAAGTGGTGTTAGAAACTCATGCAGATCTAATGGAGGCCCATGCCGCCTTAGAAAAAGAGAGAGATGATTTGCTAAGGCAGTTGGCCACCCGACAGACATCACCCAGCAAGATCACAACCACAGAAGATACATCTGAAGAGGTCACTAAACTCCGGGCAAAACTTGAGGAATTACGTAGCAAGGTCATGCAATACGAGCGTCAGCCCTCCCCTCTGGTAGAGCCCGAGCCTGACGATCTTGTGCCAATTGAAGTAGAAGAAACATTCGAGGATCCCTATGTCCCGATGCCAACACCCGGGGGTAAGCAAACAGAACAGGGCATGGACACAATTGAAATTGAGGCACCTGAATGGATGCAAAAGTTAGAGAAAGTAGCCACGACACATGATGACAGGGTGACAGTCCAAATCGCATTGATGTCACAATTGGAGGAGGTTGTAATAAAATCCGATTATTTTAAGAATCTCTCACACCATAGGTGGATCGGCCCATCGGACGACCTGTATGTTCCTTTTTGCGTTCTAATGGCGGATTATAATGCGGAAATCAAGCACCACACCTCAAGGGAACCAACCTCTGCCACACAGTTTGCACCTGACGACATCCCAGAGAGTGCCAAGCAGGGACATATTCGCCAACCGACTTGGAGAATTCGGCTGCTTGAAACCTACCCGGAAATGGTAAGAACATGGAACAACATGCCATTGTACATCAAATATAACCCATGTTATTGCCCTGTATTTCGAAGGAGATCATGGCCGGAGTACACACAAACAGTGCTGACGATTAAAGGATGTGAGAAGTGGCTCAATTATGTGTACTTCGCACCCCCGAAAGGTCCACCTACTATTGGATATATGATTTCGACGATTCGACATTGGGGGGTCCGGTTCAAGAATGTACCTGATGTCATGACTCAGATGTGCCTGAAGATTTTCGAACTTATGTTGGTCACCTTCAGGACCTTCAAAAATGTCAAGGAACCACATCTCTCAGCACTAGGATTTAATGAAGGTAATCAGGACCTTGTATACGACATGAGCACAACCCCATCGATTAATGTTGTGTATGCATGGCACGCTCGCATCAAATATCTACCGGCCTGCTTCAAACAAACGTTTGAAGAGATGTTTGTCACGGAATTCTGGGAATATCACTCCGAGATATTCATTCCCAGACCATCCCATCTCTTGCAGTTGTTTGCAGTGGAACAAGCTCTCCATTCCGAAAAGCTACGTATACCACATCCAGAGGTTCCCGGGCCGGTAGATTGGGATGCTCTACTCACAGATTTGGCCAAAGGATTGAGGATTGCTGAACATCACTTAGCGCAGGATGTCGTTGAGTACTACATCCAAAAACCCACACAACAAGGGTCTGTCAGGGACGACAGACGCGAGAGTGGGGGGGGTGTTAGCAGCGGACAAGGAACTGAAGGACTAACGAGGCATGGCAGTCAGAGAAGAGAGTCAGAAGGGAGAGAAGGCACAAGCAGACAAGGGAGTCAACGAAGATCTGGCAAATAGGCCAATAATTTTCTTCAGGAAGAAGCACGTAAAGCACGTATGAGCATTCACGCAGATCTAGCACTAAGGCAACCCTTTAGTTTTTCAAAACCCTTACACCAATTAAAAGTGATTCTCATCACTAAACACCATTGTAAATACCATTTCATATTTTTGTAGCTCCATTTTGTGCAAGCCAAGGAGTCCTTGAGCTTGAGGAGCTTTAGAAGTATCTACCTGCCAATTTTCGTATTTTTTAGATCTCGTTTGAGCCTTCAAATAAGCCCTGGAACCTAATTTTTAACTAGGCCGGACACTAGGTCTGAACAGGGCCAAAGCTAGTCAAAAACTATAAAAAGAGCTAGAGAGCTCATTTTTGGGGTTACATTGTAATTGAAACAAACTTGTAAGAGTTTCTTGAAAAGTAATCTAAGAACTCCATTGATTCTCACTCATTGTCTTGCCGTGTGTGCGCGTGTGTGTGTATGTGTGTGCATGTTTGTGTGCTTCTCACTCACGCACTTGTGCCGCCACTTGCTCGAGGTCTTCATACCATCCTCACGTCTTCCCGGATTGACATTAAAGGAGGTGCTACTCATCACTGAGCTACACCTGCCATATGGCTGTGGAGGGTACGAGTTCTGGTATCTTCCCTGCTGAGGGTATGGCTAAGGGTAGGGTTGCCTAGCCGCCTGCTTGTTGTATGGGCAATCTTGCGCGGTGTGATTGGTGTACCTCCGTTCTATGGTGCAGTACTGGCTACTAGGATTTACTTGGGGTTGAGCCATAATGGGACATACATTTGCCATATGGTCACCCCCACAAGTATAGCATCTTTTCACCGGGGCAAACCTTGGGATCTGTTTGCTAGTGACACCTAATTTCTGAGCTACTTTCTCTGCAAGTTCCTCAATTGATGTGGATTGCGTGGAAGAGAGGTTAGAGGCACTATCTGAATCTTTGTATATCTTAGAAAGCTCTAACTCCTCCCCTAGGTTATCCTCGATGTCAATGCACATGCGTACACACTCTTCTATGGTCCTAGGGTCCTTCAAGTACACATAGGATCTCAATTTGGTACTTAGCAATCCATCCAGGAATAAAGCCACTTGCTTAGCTGGCGTGGGTAACTCAGGGGTAGGGCATCTCTCTAAGTATTGCCTGAATCTTCTTCCTGCAAGTCTCACGGTCTCTTGAGGGGTTTGCTTGAAGCTGTGAATCAATGAGGAGGTATTATGCCTTATGCCACTCTTAGAGAATTCAATAATGAAAGCCTCTAGGAGTTGGTCTATGCTCCTGAACCGTCTCTCATTCAATGGTTGGAACCACGTAAGGGCTGTGTTCCTAAGGGTTAGACCAAAGGCATTATACTGCGTGAATAAATCCTCCACTTGTTCAGCTCTCAAGACTTGCCTAAACTCAGCCACATGATCGTATGGATCTCCCGTGCCATCGAAGTAGTTCTTCATGGACTTAACTAGCTGGGTTGGTCTCAAAGTCCTTGTGTGCTCTCTAGGTCGTGGTAGAGGGAACTCATCGGCATTTCTTCGATGTCCTGGGGCTCTAAGTACCTCAGGCTCTACTCTATTTGTTTCCGTCCTCGTTCTTTCTCTGCCCCCTGAGTTGGCAAAGTTTACCTCAGGTCTATCTCTATGTCTGTCTCTTTGGGCTCCATGAGCTTGGGATGTTCCAGCACCAGGGTGACCATAGGAAACATTCGATCTTGGTTGGGGGAAAATAAATTCACCCTTCCAAGTGTAAGCGTGCCTATCATTTTCTGTAACCACAAAGATCCTTTCCGAAGAACGATCTAAGTAGATCACTCTACCTGGGCTATCTGGATCTTTAAACTCATAGATCATGATTGTCCCTATATCAATTGGCTTGTCTGATTTATACCTCCAAAAGGCTTCATCGGTTTCTCGGTTTAGCAGCAGATCTATACTCTTATTGTCCTGTGGGATCCACTCGGGAGTGATGATCCTTGTTAGCACTGACTTTCCACGAGGGGTCCTAGGTTCTACACCCATGTTTCCTTGCTCCAAGTCACCTAAATCCGCTTCTGAGATCACATTTCCGAATTCGTCTGTCCTATCTGGGTGACTGGTGACTACGTATATAGTTCCTTCTTTGTCTAAGTACGCTCCATTTTCGAACTTGATAGCTGGGCTCTCTAGTCCAATAGATTGGTCAGGGTTTTTAATCTGGACCACGGATCTTCCTAGACCGTCCTCATAGATGCTAGCACCTAATCGGTTGGTCCTAAGGTATTCCAACTGTGTTTTGTAAGGGCCTTCTGCTCTGTGCAAGTATGGCACTCCTGAACTTCCCGTAGGTCTGTCCATGCCTTGAGACATCTCTGATTCACTGGTATCAGAGCTAGGGTAATGCGAGTGGTGACTCAACTGCTGGGCCCAAGACCTCACAGTATGATTGACGCTAGCTTCTGAAGACCTAAGGCTTTGTCTATCCCTTACTAGATGCCGTCCTGATCTAAGGTTCATATGCCTAGTTAAGTAGCCCGATTTTGCCCAGAGTACAACCTCGTTGCCGATCAATTGGTATCAATCACTTGATTCGTTTTTAGTGTGTTATCATGTTTATGATCTTGTCTGATATTGCGTCGTCAGGAATACTTGAGTATTTTTCGTACTTTAAGTTGATCGTTCCACGTTAAATTCTTTTCCTTTAGGATTCTCAATCGTACAAATATTATGTAGTTATCTTGAACTTTGAGTATTTAGGTAGTCTTCAACTTGATAGATGCCTATCGCCGCCTTGGCTTACTCCTATCACTAGTCGTTCTTAGCCTAAGCTAGGAATTGACAAAGGGAGTTGAGAATTTCCAACCTTTTGTTTCCTTCTTGGTTGCCCTTGAGTGCCCAGGAAGCGTGTTCCCAAGCTTGCACTTACTCTTGCCTTGAATGCCCTTCGATGCTCTCAATAGATCTGTAAGAGTTCCAAAGTTAGCTCAAGACCAATTTGCACTGTGATTTTTTGGAAAACAATTCTAGAGATCCCTAAATTTTGTTCCCCCTGGGTATGGTCAACTTCAAAATACCCTATCTAATAATCCTGATCTTAATTTAACTATAACCAGTCGATGTTTTGGTTGTGCTCCCCACGAGCTTTCCAACAAAACAAGAATCACAGCAAACGGATTTCGTATGAGAGAGTTATGTCAGTTCAGGGTTCTGGTGCTAAAACAGGGTTCAAACAGGCTAACAGATCACAGGATTTTTCTCAAAAGCACATGTGTAGGGACCTCACAACTCACTAATTGCTAGACCAATATGCCCAAAAACTATCCCCAAAGCTTAGAATAAAAAACCCTAATTTTTTGGCCGAAAAGCCTGTCAATCGCGATCGACAGGTCTTTCAATCACGATTGACAGAGGTGTCCGTCGGGGCCTGTCGGTCGCGATCGACACGTCGGTCGCGATTGACAGTGTCAATCGCGATTGACAGTGTCAATCGCGATCGACAGAGTCGGTCGTGAGTCCTGTCAATCGCGATCGATGGTGTCAATCGCGATCGACACTTTTTCCGGGTTTTTCGCCGTGAATTCAGTCGATCGGGGCTGTGTCCGTCGCGATGGACACGTGGCTACGCGAAAAAGTCAATCAATCGTTGAAATTCAATCGGTCGCGATCGACGGTGTCAATCGCGATTGACAGAGGTGTCGGTCGTGGCTGTCGATCGCGATCGACGGTGTCAATCGCGATTGACAGGGTCCTACGTGGCAGTCTGTCGGTCGTGAAGTCTGTCGGTCGCGATTGACAGGGTCTGTCGGTCGCGATTGACAGGGTCTGTCGATCGTGGCTGTCGATCGCGATTGATGGTGTCGGTCGCGATTGACAGAGAAACACGGAGTTTTCCAACTATTTTTAGTGATTTAGAATGTGCTCATCATGCTTGTGCTTGTGGTGAACTTTGTTTTACCAAATGATCGAATTTTCTGTCGATCGCGATCGACAGAGGCTGGCGACTGCGAGACAGATTCTGAGTATTCCATACCTGCGCAACGTGCTGGGGATGATGATTCAGTAAGAACCTGCAAAATGCTCAAGAAACATGCAAAAACAGTGCAAGCAATATCGCTCTCTCGCTCTCTCTTACAAGTAGAATGAAGGAAATGAGGTGGAGATGGTGATATGATCAAAACTGAAAATTTTCGTGATGATGGAGATGGAGGTGGGAGATGGTGATGATGATGATGGTGATGAAGATGGTGAAGAAAAAACAAGAAAATAGATGAATGTGAAGAAAATACCTACAACTCCAACGCGTCAACTCTACGACTTACCATCACACGCTCGTCCTCAAAGCTCAATCCCCGGCAACGGCGCCAAAATTTGGTGTAGCTCAATGATGAGTAGCACCTCCTTTAATGTCAATCCGGGAAGACGTGAGGATGGTATGAAGACCTCGAGCAAGTGGAGGCACAAGTGCGTGAGTGAGAAGCACACAAACATGCACACACATACACACACACGCGCACACACGGCAAGACAAAGAGTGAGAAGCAATGGAGTTCTTAGATTACTTTCAAAAAGCTCTTACAAGTTCAATTCAATTACAATCTAACCCCAAAAATGAGCTCTCTAGCTCCTTTTATAGTTTTTGACTAGCTTTGGCCCTGTCCAGACCTAGTGTCCGGCCTAGTTAAAAAATTAGGTTCCAGGGCTTATTTGAGGGCTCAAATGAGATCTAAAAAATACGAAAATTGGTAAGCAACTACTTCTAAGGCTCCTCAAGCTCAAGGACTCCTCGGGTTGCACAAAATGGAGCCACAAAAAGGTGAACATGGTATTTACAGGGGTTGTTAGTGATGAGAATCACTTTTAATTGGTGTAAGGGTTTTGAAAAATTAAAGGTTGCCTTAGTGCTAGATCTGCGTGAATGCTCATACTTGCTTCTTCATGAAGAAAATTATTGGCCTACTTGCCAGATCGTCGTTGACTCCCTTGTCTGCTTGTGCCTTCTCTTCTCTCTGACTCCCTTCTTAAGCTTCCTTGCCTAGTGAGTCCTTCAGTTCCAACAGCAATGGAAGCAACTCATCAGTACATGGAAGGTCAAGTAAACCTACCGGTACAAGGACATCATTACCAACAGACTATTGTAGACAATGAACAAAGAAAATGGCTGACTAAAGTTCATAGACATAGAGAATTAGGATTGATCAACTCTAGCTCATCATCCGAGATGCTCGAAGAGTGAGAAGCATCAATGCTCAATGTGGACATCAAAAACGACTCAAAAGATGACGGTCAATGGGAAGAATTGAATCAAGTAACTGATGAATTTGGTGGGGAAGGCACCAAGGTAGATCAAATTATGGACACAACCAGAGAGGGCATGACAAAGCCGGAGTCACCTAAAGAAGGACTTCATGTCATCAAATTGAATGAAGCATCGAACATCCGAATCAAAGAGACTCATTTAGTGGGAGATGCCATGGTAAAGAACCCCAAGGAACAGAAAGTAGAAGACACAGTGAAGGAGCCCGAACCCTTCACACCAACAAGGGTAGTAGCGGAACCCTCTCCACTGGATGTCATGTTTCAAGGTAGTGCTACCAAATCGACCACTAATGTAGAGGAAGAAAGAGACCAAGAAGTACATCTCCAAATAAGACAATTGCACAACGAGACGATACATGTGGAACAAGGAAGAGATGTATGAACAACGGAAGAACCGAGCATCCCCAAAACATGGTTGAATGTGGATGTAGCTCAACTAAAGCCTGTAGTGCAACAAATGATACAAACTGCTATGGATACTCAACACCTAATGCTTGAAGCAGATGTGGAGTATCATAAGGCCATGAGAGAGAAAAATCAATTCCAGGTAATAAGTGAAAGCTTATCTGTAAAGTTAATTCAAGCTCTACAGGCACTATCAACCAAGGAAATAGAAATCAAAGAAGCCTAGGACAGAGGCGCCTCGCTAGAAAAGGAGAACCAATGGCTTCGAGATCAACTTAATGAGCTGCAAAGAAAATACGATGTTGGTGAAGCAAAGAAGGCCAGAATGAATGCATGAAGTAAGCTACTCGAGAGTCAAATCAAAGTATATATGGAGGAAGCAAACACTTTAAGGAATAGGAATAAAGAGCTTATGACTGCCATATTATGTAACCAACCCATCGAAGCGCATGAAACGATCGCAAACAACACAAAGACATTGGAGGATCAAATAACAAAGTATGAGGATCAGTTGAAGAAAGAGCAAGCCATCATAGCAGAATGGGAAAAAAGATATATGGACGACCCCAATGAACTTAGGAGGAAGTGGAAGATGGCAGGATCAATAATTAGGTGCAATGAAGACACTAATCAACTTGCTACCATCGGCGAGGAACTTCTGAAGAACAAGGACACAATCACATGAGCCACCACCAAAATCAAAGCAAAGGATGAACTCATTACTAAATTAAAAGCACAAATAGAAAAACAGGTAATTGTGGGGACACTAGTAGTTCCAAACTCCACAATGGCTACTGAGGAGACTGAGGTACGTCCTCTTTCTCCCGCCATGCATCATTCACCGATAAGGGAGGAAACAGAGACCCACACTGAGAGACATAATCGGGCTATTGCAGAACTAAGCAAAAATGAGCGGGCACTACTGGTGTCCCAGCTTACGGAAGAATTTGAAGAACAGGTAATCAAAGTAATGAGAGAAGCAAAGATTGAGAGCAAGAGCCTAGAACAAATTTTAAAACCTTTCAATATACCCTACAGATTACTTAAAGAAGAGACACGCCAGTATATAAAGAAGACCACCAATAAAGAACCAGATAGCAATCTACAGTTCAACATGCAAACATTTACCTATACACAAGAGGAATTTGATAAGGCAAATCCTATTTGGAGACGAAAATTTTTAGAAAAGAATCCTACATTACGGGTACACTAGGAATCGACACTGTATGTACTTCAAGTCAATCCCTCCTTTTTCCCAGTACCCAAAAGATGCTCTTGGATGCAATTTTGGGAAGCACAACACCAAGGGAGCTTAAATAATCAATGGCTAAAATACCCATTATTACCAGGTCCACCCCGTAATTACTTACCGATCGAAGAGTACATGGTAAAAACCATCGAATTTTCGATCTCCATATATGCCATAATACTGGAGTTAGCCATAAAGATGACTAACAAAATTTTGAGTATGCTACTTACTGTAATAAAGGTATTTCAACACACTTAGTATACATTTTTGAACTTCATCGGAATAAACCAAGGATCAGATGCACTAGTGTTTGATTTATCTACATTCCAGACTTATGTTTTTGCCAAGTCCATATATGCAGACATTTGAAGAGGCATTTTTTACAGGATTTTTTGAAATGGACTCAGAGATCTTTGCAAAAATTTCTTCTAACTTAAATGCACGACCGGTGGCCTATGAATTAAGCTTTTTTGCAAAGACCATAGACAGGCACCAGATGACGGGGTGAAGCCAAAGCAATGGAAGGAATTAATTATATGTCAAGCCAATTCGCTTAACCATCGAGAGTAGAAAGTCATACAATCATATGCACGTCGCCACAAAAAGCCTGTCGGGATGACAGAGTTCAGGAGGAGGGACCTGTGGAGGGGGAATCAAGAAAAAAGAGAAGAAGAAGGAGATCAAAGAATAAAACGGCTCAGTGAAGAAAAAAGCTCATAAACAAAAGAACAACCCTTTGCCCAAAGCCTTGCAGGGGCACACATCAGGCGACAACACCAAAGAACCAGGTCTTGAGGAATGGAAATAAAGAAAGATAACAACCAGTACTTTTCATGGGAGGTTGTACACAGCTTCGTGATCCAACAGGTGCATGTGATGGAAAGAAATGAAGAGGCTAAGCAACACATCAGGCAACAACACCAAAGGACTAGGGCCCGAAGAATGGAAACAAAAGAATCATAACCAGGCTTTTTCGAAGGGAGACAGTACACAAAGGATTCTTCATCGGATAAGATAACCAATTTTTTGAGAATTCTAGACGCTTCTCCCTCTACTTGATGCGTGCAATGGAAAGAAATGCATCAGGTCCCAGAGGATGACAAAAAAGATTTAAGAACAGGACCTTTAAAACTTAATGCTAACTTTGAAGAGAGCAAAGGCCTGCAAAGTAAGGTGTGCAACGGGAAAAAGTAAACAGGCTCCAAGCAATACAATGAGGTCAGATGTGTGAAGAAAAAGACATATGAGAAGATTAGAACTTAGAAAGGGGAGAGGCTGAAAAGTTGAAGAGAGTGACTAAGAATATCACATGCTTATCCACTGATGGCATGCGTGGCAGCCCAACTTAATACAACAACCTAGAATTATGAATATAAGGAATACCAAGGGGCTTATAGAAGTAAAGGACTAAGCTCCGATAATGTAACAAATTGTTTGACAATCCTTATTTCTTCTTCGACCATTGGGTGTGTGTATTCAAGAGCCATAGACAAGCTGTAGACAAAAAGCAAAGCCTGTCAAGGGACGATAGAGATAAAGAGGGGGAGAGTGCTGTAGAGGAAAGAGGCACAAAAGAGGAGCCCCAAAACCTCTTCTTGCAAATCAATATTCAAGAAGAGGCCTGATGTACTTTCCAACCTCGTTGGGCAGCCAATGCAACCATCGTATGAATGGAAGTCATGCATGAAGTAGATGCAAAAGTTTCCTAATAGCCAATGCCATATTGTTGTGCATATTCTTTGGCGACCAATCTAGCTTTGTAGCGATCAATGCTACTATTTGACTTTCCCTTATCTTGTAAACATGATCCAAGCATCATGTTGATTGAAGTCCTTCAAGAGAATATACTTACCAAGATAATTTTATCTCCATGGTCTTAATAGGATACCAAGTGGGAAGCTAAGAATTTTGGTGCATACCAAACAAATTGGAACATTAGATTAGTTCTTAAATTGATGCATTGATTTAGAAGAAAACCTCATAGATGATTTGAAACTACCTTAGACTAGCAATAAGGGCTCATGTGTAATAGGCACTACAAGGGCTAGCATAGCCTCTATGGAGGGACTACAAAATCCAATACCCAAAAATATAGGAATGAGACCTAAAGGTTATGGGTGGAAAGTAGTATTCCTACCCAATAGGCCACCTATCATGCAAAGGTTCTTGCACTATGAAGATGACCACACAACTCTATCATGCCCTAATTAAGGTTCTCCCCCTCAATTGGCTAGAAATCCACTATACTTTTAGACTATCAAACGAAAATAGGCCAAAAAATAACATGGAAAAGTGCTATTACAATAGAAAACAAGCGCAAAATCCCTTTCTTATGCACATACGATTTAGAAATACCCAATCAGTGAAGCATATAGAAATTACCCTAGAAAATTCAATATTCATGATTTAGGACTAACAAATGATCCTCATGCTTATTAACGGCCTCAGTCAACATGAGAGATACCATTTCTTTCACCATTCATATTGGATTTCTTCTAAAGTCTATCATATCTCGATATCTATCTATGGATGATCCACATGATTCATCAAGGAAAAATCTCTTAAAGTATCTTGTGGATTTTACATCTCACTTTCTATACTATTGGATTCTGATCATACATGTGATTAAAAGACAAAAAAGGAAAATTCAAGAACTTGTGGAGCTTCATCCATCTCATTTTTGGGATTTAGTCAATCCTTCTTGCTCAACCTATCAATAACTATTAAGATATTCTAATTTTTAGCAATGTTTTGGGAAATCCCATGTTAATTCCCATCAATATGATCTCCTAACCTTGAGTTGGAACTTGTTGAGGTCGTAATAAGTGTCTTTAAGAAGATTCCACTCAATGATAACTAAGAAGAGTCCACTCAATGATCCCTTTTGCAAATGCAATATCACCTAAATACTCTATTCCTAATAAACACAAAGATGTCTAATCAAGTTGAAGTATTAATTCATTATTCTAATCGAGTTGAAGTATTAATTCATTATTAATAAACACAACATATAAATAATGTTCATCTTGTTTTATATTGTTTTTGTAGGTTGAGAGGTCATGCAGAAACTTGACAACAAAGTGGCCAAGATAATGATGAAAAATATCACTCATAAGCATCATAAATGTAGAAAGAGCATATCTTATCCAAATGAGGTGACAAAATAATTAGAACAGGGTGACCAAATACTTAGAATATCACTGATAAGCATCATAAATGTGCAAAGAAAATTTGTTATCCAAATGGGGTGACCAAATACTTAGATTGTCCAAAGCTATTTTATATATATCTTTGCCTCTAGCTCAGAAGCTTTTTGGTGATGAAAACCTTTGCATCTTGGAGGTTTGGTTCTCCATAAATGAGGATCCTTCTTTTGCCATTCTTGAATTGGTGAAGGAAGAACCCAAAATTTATGGCAACATTTTTTGTTGCATGGTGTTGGTTGTTAAGCATCAGAGCATACCTATCCAACTATGTCCACACAAACTCTGATGTATGGCTAGTAGATCATTGATCCCAAATCTCTTGTCCTTTCCCATATGCTAGATAAAATCTATAAAAATTCTCTATAGGAATAGCCTTCAAATCGATTTTCTTGACCAGATGAGAATTGATCATATTATGGATCCCATTTCAAACAAAGCCTTTATCGGATGGCCCTATATTGATCTTTGCATCACTACCAACTCCATGTAAATGGGCGAACTATTACCCTTTCTACACGACAAATGAAAAACTTACATTTTGTGAAATAGAAACCTTCTTCGTCACAATCATATTTATGGTAGAATGACGCAAGGGAGGATCTTTCTCCATATTTTTATCTAAAAATTTACTAGTGAATACACTCAGATCCAACTCTAATGAAACTCCATGGCCATGGCTATTGAGATAATCTTCCTTTTCTTCAAGCATTGCTTATAAGTGTGTTTTACAAGGTAATTATAGCACAGCCCCTTCTTATTATCCTCGCTTTATCGAGGAGATGAAGATGATTAGTGTTGGCACTTTGTGCCATCTTTTAGCCCTTTACCTTTGCTCATAAAATATATGGATGGTGTATACTTTCTTTTTGCTATGGGACCTTTGAGGATGATGGTATTAAACATTTAAATAATTTTTTCCAAGAGTATTCATGAATAGTTTTAGGTACAATAGTTTTCCTCAAGAACTAATGATACTTCCATGGAATCTATGAGAGTAGAGAATCTCTTCTTTTTCATTAGAGGTCTAAGAATCTACAAACCAAAGGGAAACTTTGTGTACACATAAGAACTCAAAAGTATGATTCGAGACCCTCAAAAGGACTTCTATATATTTGTGTGCATACTCATATATGCAAGGATCCTTTTGCTAAAAGAGAAGCTCATTATATCTCTGTTGAGACTTTGAATAAGAACGCATAACCTCTCTCTCTCTCTATCTTATTATTCAATGAAAACATGAGATTGGAAATGTATAGTGATTCTCTCTCTAGCAAACAAATGGGTCTCTCTCTCCCTCTCTCTCATCATAATAACAACAAAAGAAGGGCAAAAATTGTCACATTGAGAAAACTTGGACCACAATAATAGTTTAAAGATCATAAGAATGAGAGTGTGACTCATTGATCTCAGAAATCACATTGTGCCACATGGGTTGTCTAATGTAACACAGTGGAATTGGAGTATGAAACAGGAATGAAGATTTGTTTTTTTCTCTAACCTATGCAATAATTGAAGTCATATTGTTTCTTACTTGGACAAAGAGTTCTATAGATCACCTTTCCCTACGTAATGATATATAAAAGCCTTGTTTTTCTTCACCCAATAAATTCTCTCATATCTTTTTTATCTAATTAGCGGCTTTTTTTCAATATAAAATCATTCATAATATCAAATCTCGGACAAGAACTGAAAAATCGTTGAAAGAACTGAAAAGTCGTTGAAAGTCATGACCCCATCGACTTTTTCACACCACCTTCAAAAGTCTTCTTCTCTCCACCTTCGTTTTCAAAACTTTTATGATTATGATCTCGATAATGAGGTCATCGAAGAAGAAGTGCCCACAAGGGAATTGAAAGAGTATACTAAAAATAAAAGTAAGGATATGGATATAGAAGAAAATACACTAATAATAATATTATGATGAGGTGCGCATATATACATATATATATATATATATATATATATATATATATATATATATATATATATATATATATATATATATATATATATATATATATATATATATATATAGATATATGTGGACGCACTCTCACACACATACATACTCATTCAACCGTATCATGAATAACCATGTGTTGACCTCACTCTTGAGCTCTATCTTATCTCTTTATTGACATCAGAAATACCTTCCATAGGCTTCAAAATAACCTAAGGATAAACCGAACTTCACCTTCTAAATTTGAAAAAAGAAAAGCCCAATTTTCACTTTTTATGACTTTCTTTTCTAATTTCTTCCCTTCATTTTTTACCTTTTCACACTCTAACATTTTCATTCTTTTGGTCCGCAACTTTCACTTTTCTACTTCTTTTCCAACCCTGTGAAAGGTTTGCAACATTATCCTTTGTGGGAACATAAGCCAAAATGATCTCTCTAGCAAATAGTCTCTTCCTAACACAATGATAGTGCACCTCAATGTGCTTTGTGCGATCATGGAGTATATGGTTCCTTGCAATTGCCAATGTGCTCTGGCTATCAGTAAAGATGGTGGTGGCAAAAGACTAACCAACATTCAAACCAGTTGAAATTCATATGAGCCACATACTCAATAGTATTCATGAAAAACAAGATTTCCTACTAATTCTATGCTGCTAAGATTATCACTCAATATTCATTGTTCTCGTTCTTGTCCAACTTATCACTTATAACTTAAATCATCCCATCAACATTTGCCATTTTTTCAGCAATTTACAATATTTTAAAAACACTAGAATCAATACCCCTACTTGAACACTATCACACTCTGACTTGAAAGTAAAAAAAAACACATAGTTTTTGTGTATCAGTAGTACATGGAATTGCGAAAAAATTTGCATCTAGATTACTTGGATATGTTGAATAGAGTGCAATTTATAGTTTTGCAAACTCACCTAGTTTTCTATGGGCTCCACATTGCAGGCTTCAAAACGGAGATCGAAATGGCTCCAAAACAAAAACTGAGAAAAATGAGTTCCCTTAAAGAAATATTTGGCAAAATTAGTTTGGAACCTTCTAAATGCACACTAAATTTTGTAGCAATCTGAGATCATTTTTTAAGTGCGCCTTCTCCATGCCTTCACATGAACTCTTTATTTTCAACCTTCTTCACAAGCTCTCTATATCTACACTAGCTTTGGTACCACATCAAGAGAAATGGAGATAAGGAAGAGAGCTCTCTCACACATTCTCACATACCAAGAGAGGAGCACAAACAAATTGGGGCAAGGTAGATTAATCTTCTTATTCTATTACATAAGGAGAATGTACAAGAAAACTAACACAAAAATACATCCAATAGAATATATAAAGAGAAATACATAAATAAAACCCTAATGTCTATGAATGAGTGAGTTGGCATGAACAAATGTGTCATCACTCTCGATAGTAGATAAATCTGGTGAAGCTCATTGAAAGTAACCAATATACATGTCAGAGAAATGAAAAATGATATTCTCATCATCGATCATCACATGTTGAGCTTCATATCTCAACACTTTTGTGGTATCTTCTTCTTCTTTGTGGTATCCCTCCTTTTCTCCAACCTCCACTATGGGGATGTTAATACCTCCCTTGAGGATGAATTTTTTTTTTAAAGGGGAAGGAGATGTCACATCACTGGTGGGAACACCCTTTTGGTGAGATGGCATGGATTGCCACTTGGCATATGATGGACGTATTCCCTTTCTAGGAAGGTTGGAGAAGGGTTAGAGAGACATCATTCTTGAGTATCAAGACAGATGTGCCTAGCCTCTGGTTGGGAGGAGAGTTGTTGAGAAACACTCTGTGTGCTCATCGATGGTGTTGGTTGCATGGATTCGTGGCTAAAGCCTATTGCAAAAGAGTGTTCATTCTTCAACACAAACGCTCCATCAAATCCATCATCTGATGCTAACATGGAATCATGGATGTTGTTAGAGCTTGGTCAATTAGAGATGTCATCAATTTGATTTATTTCCCTTTTCTTGCTTTCACTCATCCATCTTTTATATATTATTTAAACATGTCACCTTGTCTTGGATAAATCTAAATAGTGATTCACATATTTGAGCTTCTATTTCACTACAACATATGAGGGGCATATCGATGTTGTCCATACTGACGGTCACCCCCGATGTCAGTATGATCATTGGAAATGCATGTAAAGATCTCATTGGGCATACTGACAATCACTTGACCATCGATATGACCGTTTATAATGTATCGTTGGTATCTGTTGCTATCACAGATATAGGCACTGGTATAGATATTGGTATAAGCATTAGTAAATTACTAGAGATTACCGACGCTCATACCGATGCCTATACCAGTGCCCTGTTTTAAACATACAGGGACCTGAGAGCAAAAATTCGACATTTTGCATATCTTTTGAATTGAGTGGTGCTTCTGTCAAACTTGCATGCACGAGCTGAATTGTGACCTGCATTGCCTTGTGCACACACACACACACAGATCTCTCTCTCTCTCTATGCACACACACACTCTCTCTCTCTCTCTAGATCTCACATCTTGGTAAGTGGTGTGCGTACTCTTACCCTTTCTCTTTCTCTATGTCTTTTGTTTTATAATTTCTCTTCTTTTTGGTTTCGCAAGAGTTTTTTGGCATCGATTCTCTGGAATTCGACAAGAAACGATGTTCATTAGGCTTTGACAACAGTGATCCAAAAGAGGGACATACCTATAAGTGATTGTTTTATTCTCTATTGATAGAGAGTGAGGAAGAGAGAGAGAGAGATGAAAGAGAGAGAAAAAGAGAAAGAGAGAGATCTAGAGAGAGATAAAGAGAGAGAGAGATCTAGAGAGAGATAAAGAGAGAGATGAAAGAGAGAGAGATGAAAGAGAGAGAGATGAAAGAGAGAGAGATGAAAGAGAGAGAGATGAAAGAGAGAGAGAGATGAAAGAGAGAGAGATGAAAGAGAGAGAGATGAAAGAGAGAGAGAAAGAGAGAGAGAGATTAAAGAGAGAGAGAGAGAGAGAGAGAGAGAGAGAGAGAGAGAGAGAGAGAGAGAGAGAGAGATGAAAGAGAGGGATAAAGAGAGAGAAAGAGAGAGAAAGAGAGAGAGATAGAGATACATACACACACATACTCATGTATATGCATGCATACATACACACACACACATTCATACATAGAAACACACATATATACACACATGCATACATACACACACATATACACATGCATACACATACATATGCATACACATACATATGCATACACATACATATGCATACATACATTCACACACACACACACACATACACATATACATACACATATACATTCTATGAGAGAGAGAGAGAGAGAGAGTGAGAGAAATTAAAGAGAGAGAGAAAGAGAGAGATAGAGATACATACACACACACATATATACACACATGCATACATACACACACATATACACATGCATTCCCATACATATGCATACATACATTCACACACATACATACACATACATACACATATACATTTTGTGTGTGTGTGTGTGAGAGAGAGAGAGAGAGAGAGAGATTAAAGAGAGAGAGAGAGAGAAAGAGAGAGAGATAAGAGAGACAAAGAGAGAGATATAGAGATACATACACACACCTAGTCATGTATATGCATGCATACATACACACACATATATGCACAAGCATACATACACACACATATATACACACATGCATACATACAAACGCACATATACACATGCATACACATACATATGCTTACATACATTCACACACATACGTACACACACATACGTACACACACATAGATACATATATACATACACAAACATACGCATACATACAAATAAAGAGAGAAAAAGAGAGAGAGAGATAAAGATACATACACACACATACTCATGTATATGCATGCATGCATACATACACACACATACACATACATACACATACAATATTACATACAAACATGGAAACTACATACTCACATATATATTACATGCTCACATACACAGATTCATGCATATGCATGCATGTATACACACTCACATACATATACACACACGCACACTCACATATATACATACACAAACATATGCATACATACACAAACATATGCATACATACACATATACATGCACAAAAACATATGCGTGCATACATTCACACACATATGTACACACACATACATATTGCATACTCACATACACATATTCATGCATATGCATGCATGCATACACACATATACATACACACTCACATATATATATATATACACACACACACACACACTCACTCACATATATACATACACACTCACACCTATACACTCACACACACATACATATTACATACACACATTCATATACAAACACACAAAGATGCATACACACATGCATATGCATACATACATGCACACATATGCATACATACACACACACATGCATACACACATGCATATGCATACATACATACACACATATGCATACACACACATATGCATACACATGCATATGCATACATACATACACACATATGCATACACACATATTAAATATATAAAAAATAGTTTCACTCGATTTTTAGGTTTTTTACATCTATATAATCAAATATATATAAAAAAGGGATTAACAATTTCTTTAATTAAATTAAATATATATAAGAAAAAAATAAGAAATAAAATTAGAATACATATTTAAATATATATAAAAAATAGGATTTTAGTGTAGATAAATAAATATGAAAATAGCTAGTGTTTTAATTAAATATATAAAAATAGGATTTTAGGGTTTTTTATCAAACTAAATATATATAATTAAATATACCAAAAATAGAGTTTTAGGTTAATATGAACACACACACACACACACACACACACACACACATATATATATATATATATATATATATATATATATATATATATATATATATATATATATATATATATATATATATATATATATATATATATATATATATATATATATATATATATATATATATATATATATATATATATGCATACACACATATACATGTTTTAGGTCTAGGTTGTTATGATTAGGATTTTAGGGTTTTCACACATGCATAACATATATACACATATACACACATAATACATATACACATACATATATATATACACATGCATACACACATATACATGTTTTAGGTATAGTTCATTACGATTAGGGTTTTTACACATGCATATGTCTTTAGGATTTTTAGATTTTTTAATATATATATAATCAAATATATAAAAAATAGGGTTTTAGGGTTTTCTAATTCAATTAAATATATATAAGAAAAAAATAAAGAAAAAAATTAAGAAAAAAATTAGAATGTATAAATAAATATATATAAAAAATAGGATCATTGTATAGATAAATAAATATGAAAAGGGCTAGTGTTTTAAATATGTAAATTAAATATATAAAAATAGGATTGTAGGGTTTTTTTTTTTAGAAAGCTACTATGCGCATGAGGTGTCTAAAGACTGCCATCACATGAAACAATGATCTTGGAGGGCTCAAGTCTCATGGTTGGCACAAGATTTTACAATTTGTGCTCCTTGTAGCTTTAAAAGATTGTCTTTTGGAGGATGTACGAACAACCATTTATAAAATCAGTTCCTTGGTACGATGGATCTCTTCTAAAGAGATAAATAGAGATAGCATAGGGAGTGCGCAACTCAATGCTATAGAGGTTTTCTGTATGGTAGAGAAATACTTTCCCAAAAGTATTCTCACAATTCAACTTCATTTACTGGTTCATGTGGTAAATGAAGTTGCAATAGCAGGAACTATCCATAGTCGATCGATGTTCATCTTAGATTGCTTCATGAAGAAATTAAAAGGGTTTATTCGACAGAGAGCACATCCAGAGGGTAGCATGGCAGAGGAATGGCTTGTACAAGAGTCGCTTGTATTCATAATTGAGTACCTACACATGTCAGACCCAAAAGTGCCTATATTTTGTAGTGTTTAAGAAAAAAATAACTTGTGGATGATGAACTCTTGTGTTTAAGAAAAAAAAAACTCATGCATGATGAACTCTTGAGTTTAGATGTTCATAACAAGGTAGTAGAATCAAACACTAAGCTAAGGGTTAGACAAGATCAAGAATCATGGAAAAGAAAAATATACATGCATTCACATAAGGATGAAGTATAAATATGGAAATATATCACTCCATTTCATATCTTTACTACGTCAAATCTACATTATTGATATCCGTATACCAGCTATGCCACATTTTTTATGAGGAATGGTGATAAGTCTTTTGTTGGATCTCAAAGGCGCATTCACTGAGTTTTTCAATGATCGCATATCATTTGGTGGTAGGATGGAGATAGGGATGGTGTAGCTGCCTCGTTCGAAACCATCTTTAGATTGATTATGAAAACAATCATACACAAGTGTTACAAATTCCATTTCAATAACGATTTGGAGTATACAAATGTGCTCTCGGGAGTGGGGGAGCTCAAGATACTTTATGAAAAGCTCCATGATACATGAGAAAACCATTGAGACTATTCATTTTTTATTTCATGAGATATGATAGAATCATATACAAAATTTAGTGTTTTCCTCCCTCATGGGAACCACAAAGAGAAAAGGGGCAATAGGAAACCTTGATGGCAGGCCATTTTACTTAAAGTTTGTCTTCATTAATCCACATATTCTTGTCCTTTCGATGTCAAACATTCTTAATCAAGGGCACGTGATGTAATGGTAACATCTTGAGCTTCTTGAATGAAAACTCGAGACTTCAGAGCTTAACTTCATCACAGATGTGAGGACAAAGGAGGTCCCTTACTGTTTGCATTTGTTACTTCTATAAATGGTCAACCTATAAGAAGAGTACATCATAAGATCCGATCCCCCCCCCCCACCCAAAAAAAAAAAGGAAAACTCAAATGAAATAAGGGAAATTTCTAAACATATGGTATTTTTTATTGTTTCTTCATTGATATTATATTATAAATAATGCATCAAAGCAAATGTTTTCCTCTCGACCTTCAGGTTTCATGCCTTTACACAAGGCGGCAACAGTGAAAAATGCATAGCAATGTTCCACCTTATATGTGGTGGAACTCTCTATCTTTGGCTATTTCCAGGTGGAATTGGAACAATTCTTATGTTTGAGACCCTGCCTCTATATGAAATGGCCCAACATAAACCAATACTAAAATGTATATATATATTATACAATCACTCAATAATCTTTGTAGAGAGTCTTTGTTCATTCATATATATATATATATATATATATATATATATATATATATATATATATATATATATATATATATATATATATATATATATATATATATATATATATATAATCAGATTATACAATCACTCAACAATATTTCTAGAGAGTCTTTGTTCATACACATAATAGTTTTTTTTTAATTGTAGGTTCGGCAAACACATAATAGTTATCGTGATCCATGTTCTTGATCATGCTTGCTCTACTAATGGGTTCACCATAGCCATGCCTGAGGAACTTGTAATCCTTCCCGTCTTTAATAAATGCCTTCGTTCTCCTTCTGGAAAAGAAAACATTCAAGAATGGGTGAGTAGAAGTCCGTGATCCGCACCTCCTGTGGAGTCGAAGAAGACTGTTATAGATGTTACAGATGGATTATGGATGTTATGGATGGATGGGCATTGGGCAACGCGTATTGAAGAGGACAGCTTTTGACATGGAAGACGCAGGCGCAAAAGACGTAAAACAATCCCACGCAGATCACACTAGGCCTTTGAATTCAAGGTATGAACTGTTTGCGGGAGGCTTTATCAAATGGGGCACGGTGTCCACGCGGCTACGACTAGTGTTCGTTGAGGCCTTATCTTGGTGTATGCTCTCCTTAAAGGCGCATGAGGTGCCAGCTTCTTGGGACTGTGTGAGTGCTACTTCTTCTTCCTCATCAGGAAAATCTTGCATTCTGTAATGCCTCTTGCATCTAGCTCTGTGAAATCTGACAGGGAAAGAATCAGGGAGAATCTTGTATTCTGTAATGAAGTTTGCATCTACCTCTGTGAGATTTGACAGGGAAAGGAGCATGCGAACAACACCCTTGCCTTTAAAATCTCTGAGGCTTAAGAATTTATAGACTGCGCAGGACTGTATCAGTTGGAATTGGGGAAGGCTGTCGGAATAGTTGAGCGGAATTGGGGGAAGCGAGTGCCCGGGAGAACAAGTAGCAGCCATGGACACACAGATACAATCAGGATTATAGAAGATAGAAGGTACCCGTTAGCTGTGTAGAAAGATATACACATAGACGCGCGTAGATTATCTCAGACGGTGCAGCCATGAGTCGGATCGGAAACCCTGGTCCCCTCGGTCTCTGCGGCTTCGCTCTCACTACGTTCGTCCTCTCCTGTTATAATGCTGGCATCTTTGGCATGACTGCCTCTAGCCCCGTCAATGTAGTTGTTGGCGCTGCTGTCTTTTATGGTGGTGTTGCACAGGGCCTTGCAGGTATGTGGGAGTTTGTTTCAGGAAATACATTCGGTGCCACTGCCTTCACCTCATACGCTGCTTTCTGGCTATCTTATGCCGCCATCCTCATACCCTGGTTCGGAGTTGCTGACGCGTACAGCTCCTCACCAAATGTGTCTCAGGCCCTTGCCATCTTTCTCCTTGCCTGGACAATCTTCACAGTGATGCTTCTGGTGTCGTCATTGCGGACAACTTTTGGCCTCGTCGCGCTCTTTTTATTCCTGTCAATCACGTTTCTTCTCCTCACGATTGCGGAATACACGGAAAACTTGCGTATCAAGCGTGCAGGTGGCTTCTTTGGTGTCTTCACCGCCATCATTGCATGGTACAATGCCATGGCTGGCCTGCTGGACTCACATGATCCCCCACTCATCCGCCTGCCTGTTGGCAAGATCGGCTCCTCGTCCACTCCTGTGTCCTCTCTACACTAATATATTTGTCTTCCCCTTTCCTTTACATTTTCTGGCATAATCTCATTATTTCAGATTACAATAGTAATTAGAGATCGACAGTGAGATGTGAGCTTGCGGATTACTTGTGCGTTCAATGATCGGTTGAACATGCGCAGATTCATTGCTCCATGTGGAAAAGTCGATCTGAGTACGTAAAACATGAAGCCGAAACACTGCAATCGGCCCATGCCTAGTAATAGGATCACCTCCCTGACAAGGCGCTGCATGGATTACGCAGGTTCACATTGCAAAATTCTGTCTTCTCTCTGAATCCATAAAAGTCATTCAGAACTAGAAAAGTCCCCCTATTGCATTTGATGTAACTATCTGCACCATATTTTGTAACATGTTTCATCGTTAGAAATTGTGCGGCTCAAGTTTCATGATTTATCTGTGTAAGAAAGTTATTTGATTTATCTGTGTAAGAAAGTTATTTGATTTATCTGTGTAAGAAAGTTATTCAGATACTGAAGCTGAACGGTTTGTTAGTTTCTTTACTCTTTGGAATTAATTCAACACTTCCCATTGAACACGGGGGCAACTTTCATCTGTATTTGTCAATTTTGTTAGTTCCTTTATTCTTTGGATTTAATTCAACACTTCTCATTGAACACGGAGGCAACCTTCATCTGTATTTGTCAATTCGTTCAATGTGAGTACAACGATGAGGGTCTTCTCTGTCTTCTATGCTTTAGGGCATACATAGTTGCTTGATGACAGCAGAAGTACACTACTTTCTTTTCTTATTTTACCAAGACTCATTCTTCTTAGAATTTTTTCAACGATCTTGAAGAGATACAGTCGAATCAATAAAGAAACTACTGAAGAGTAGTCGCAGATCGCTAAACAATGCCCTATAATGCAAGCAATCTCGGGCAAGGAGGTTTACCACTTTGATGTATGCAGAAAGAACCTTGCAAGCCTCCCACCTGCGCTGGTTTTTCTTCTAAATTTTAAATTACCGGCTTTTAGCATGGAAGAGGGTGAGTCTACCTTGTATATATTCTTCCCTAGGTGAGCTTTCAAACAGGTTGGGCAAGAAAGGAAAAGTGCTGGCATATGCCAAGACGCCATTGATAGTGATTGATAGGATGCGAGTTATGCGAATTGAAGCTTGATATGGAGGCCAGGTTCATGCCTGTGTGGAAGCATATAACTGGTTGTTCCAGACGAATGTTAGTCGTAATGCTGCTAAGAGGTTCGCTGTAGAAGGCCACTTTCATGGATGTGAAAAAAGGACCTGAAAAGCCCTTTGGCATTCCCTATAGAAGTGAAAATAATGGGATTGGTGCTTGTGAAAATGTTCTCTAAAAAACGGAATAATGTAAAGTTAGCAAAGATGGTAGTGATGCAGGAAAGAGACTCATAGATTGTGTACGATTCCTCACCATTGGAAAAGATTCAAGAACGACCTCATGGCGTAAGAGATAACCACTGATGGGGGATCCCTTCAGATAAATTTGTCAGCCGATATTAAAAAACATGATATGTTTTTGGTTTTTTTCTTGTGTAACAACTCAAATCAGAAGTGGGATTACTTTGTATCAGATGTTGGGGATGCATGTCTGGATCCAGGTGGCACCAAACCTAAGAATGGAAGGCCGACCTTGATTTTCATGTGACAGGCTAAAACTTAGATTGTCCTTCAACTGCGAAACCTACTTTTGCTTTCAATCTTCTATTGCTAACAAAGAGTTCGACATAAACTTCAAAAAAAGAAAAGAAAAATCTTTGCCTTCGAATAAAGCTACTTGTTTTAAAACATTTTTTATTGTCGCAGTTCCTTTGTCGTGTAGATACATCTTAATTCTTGGCATTAACTAGAAATTGATAGTAACATTGATACCATTGATATCTATAAAATTTATTATGTCATTGGTATGTACAAAACGTATTATATCATTGGCATCTATTATTATATTTGTTGAAAGAATAGAAGTTTTCATTTGTATGGAATATGCACATTGTCTTGGACAATGTAGAGATTAACACTAGTGTTGTACTTGGACACTTTAGTGTCTTGTAAAAGAGATTGTATTTGATGAATATTTTAGATTACTAGAAGGAACTATTTATAAATGTAACTATGGAACATGTTAGCATAAGGGTTGAATATTTTGAAAATTATAGTTTTCATTAAAGGATAAAACAATAAGATTTACTCACTAATTTTATGATGTTAATTTTCAATATTGAATGCAAAAATTATAGTGATGTTAGTTAGCGTTGCTTTTTTATTAAAATCATGATATCATAGTTTTCATTGTCGTAAATGCCATATACTATCTTATTTTACATATGTAAACATGTCTCTGTCCATAATCAGAGAATTGTAATGATTTTAACTAGATTTATGGCATAATGTTAATAGCATAAGTGTCGTAATAGTGTTATCATCTATGAATTATTTTGCAAAGTGATGGTGTGAATACAACCCATTTTTTATTATCAAAATACTATTTGATAATCCTAAAGGCAAAAATATTTTTTTGACAACCTTAGGAGTCAAATTTCTATGTTCTTTCTTTAAGTTAAACAATACTAGTGTCTTTCTATGCTAAGAAAAGGTCATTTGATGAGCAAATAGTGCATATGCTACATGATTAAAGTTAATATGCTAGTTTTTTCTATATAAACTAGTTTATAATGTTTATAGAATTATTTCAATTGATATTATATTCCTTATAACATTGATTAAATCTATTTTTTTAGGATGAAATTTTATTCTCTATAGAGTGGAGTATGGCTATTAAATAAAATATTGAGATTGTTGATGGTATGTGAAACAGGTACAAAACTTATTGGTTCAAAGACATGTAGCATATTTGTATGATACTATATGATGGTTTTTGAAATAAAAAACCAGCCTCTGTAGTGTTTTAATGCATTAATATCATATAAAAGGCTCCTACAGTGTACAACTATATATTGAGCACCCTATATTGTAGTAAATTTCTTATTATAAATATTATTATTTTTAATTTGCAAGACATGTCTTAGATGATTATATGATTTTAAATTAACATTAGGAATTATTCCAATACGAGGAAATTTTTTTCTATGAAGATATTTTGTTCTTCTCATTTGTAAGTCTACAAAAATATAGCTTTTTAAAACCATATTCAATCACTACAAGGAATACAGGCGCATAGTGACAGTTAAGGTAACACAATTTCGTCACTATAAAATTGCAAAAAGCATTGCAACAAGCATCGAGCGCAGACCGTCGGTTAAACGACGAGCAAAATGACATTTTTATCAATGTGTGGTGCGATGGATGTGCCACACTTGCAGTGAGCGTTGCTAAAGCGACGATTAAAAAAAATGTTGCATAAGCAATGCTTTTTTGCATCGCTTAAGCGATGGTAAATAACATCACTTATGCAAGGTGAATTGAAGTGCTTTTTATGACGCCTTACCATAACTTACACGACAGCTTTTTGACAAAAAAAATAAAATGTTGGAGGCTCTCCAACATTCACAATTGCGCTTTGCTTACAAGCTAAAACAATCGCTTGCAGAATTGTTGTTTTGTCTAATCTCTATCTTATTGTCTCTCTTTGTCTCTGTTTCTCTCTTTCTACCTCTTTATTCAAGAAGCTAACCAAGCAAAAAATATGGCTAAGTATTGTAAGTAAAATTTCCATTCTTTGTATATCATTTGAATTGTGTTATTTTCATTAGTTAGCATACTCACACTTATTGATATGCACATATACACTTATACATGATGAAGATGCACGTTCACACATATACACATACACACATGCACATACACACACATATATACACACACATACATGTGCACATACACTTACACATACACATGCATATGCACAAACATTTCTACAACCACATAAAAAGACTTGCATGCATGCATTATTGCATATATATATATATATATATATATATATATATATATATATATATATATATATATATATATATATATATATATATATATATATATATATATATATATATATATATATATATATACATACACACATTAACATATACTTAAATACATGTATATGCACATCCACATGCATGCACATTCACATGCATGCACATGGATGCAAATGGAAATGCATCCACATGCACATGCATGTTTCATACATATACACATGGATATGCATACACTTGTATATGTTTATACACATACACATACATATGCACATATGTATATATGCATACACATACACATATATATGCACATATGTACACACACACATACACATACACAAACACATGCACATACATACATATACACATATACATGCACATACACACATATACACATACACTTACACATATACATGCACATACATATACATACACATACACATGCACATGCACATGCACATACACATATACACACATATACACTTACACATGCACATGCACATGCACATACATACATACATATACACACACTTACACATGTACATGCACACACATACATATACACACACATACACATACATACACATATACACTTACACATGCACATGCACATACATGCATATACACATATACATTTGTACATACATTCATATACACACACATATTACACACATATACATGCATATACGTACACACGTATGAATTAATTATATAATTAAAGTACTAAAACACATGCTTAATATAAACAATAATAACAATCCATAGAACAAAAATTTTCATTACTTAATACCATACACATAATTCAAAACATAACTGAAATGAACTATATATATATATATATATATATATATACAAGAATCCTAATCATCATGATGATGATGATGATGATCATCATCATCATCATCAGCATCATGATCATCCTCATCCTCATCCTCATCATCATGATCACCCTGTGACGATCGAGAGTCCCTCCTATGTCTGTCTCTCCACCTCATCCATATTTGCCTCTCCATAATACTCCTTTTATTACATATAACAAACATAAATAAGTAAAACAATTACATCCATAAAAATAAAATAATTATATAAAATTTAATAATACTCACAAAGACATCCGGATGATCTCACATATACTCGCTCAAATACCGATATCCAAAATGTGTAGCATACTCGATCTCATGTTTCATAGGATATCGACCATAATCCTTTCGCTGCATTGAAACAAATAAAAAAGATTAGTTTCTTGCATTTTAACTAAAATAAAAATTATACTCACAATAACACCTATACTTAGAAATGTATCTACAAAACCATGATGGCCCATTTGGCCTAGGTGCGATGTGTGGCCCGACTCAACTCTCTTCTTTTCAGCAGCTTGTTTATTTAAAGAAAAAAGAAACACATAAATTAAATGTAAAAAAATACTAAAATGTATGAAAATTATAAATATAAACTATTAATTTTTATACCTTATGCCGAGGAAATGACTCTTGAAGACGTAGCTATCTACAAAAAAACTGCTACGTCTCAGGTGGTATGTTAGGTGGCCTCTTATTTTTTCCACCATACAATATCTCCTATTAATTTAATCTCAAACAAAAAAAAGAATCAAAATACATACACATATATACATACACATACACATACACATACCCACATACACATACATGCAAACATATACACATACATATATGCATACATATACACATATACATACATATAACATAAACACACATATACATATCCACATATATACGTACACACATACACATGCATGCATATACACTCATTCATACAAAATACATGCATTTATCCCATAGTAATGTGTATTTGTGTATATGTGAATATGTTTGTATGTGTAAATGTGTATATGTGAATATGTGTGTATGTGTAAATATGTATATGTGAATGTTTATGTATGTAAATAATCAGATTATTAATATCAAATACCATTATTTGTACATTTCGATCAATCAGATGGAACTCTACCACCGTCTCCTAATCGTGCAAGGACTATATATCTGTAAGTATATCAAACTTTTAATTTTAAATATATTTGATAGATACATAACTGGTATATTTTTTTTGTTTCTTGTTATAATCAGATTCTGATCAATCAGAGGGCACTCCACCACCTCCTACCCATGCAACGACTTCACATGTGTTCTCCGATATGAATTATGATGAATTTTACTATCAAGAGCATATTATATGTTGGTGTAACTCTTGCTATGGCACGTATCGAAGACCATGATTGGAATGTATTGAACATGAGGCAGAGTATGGTACATTTGAACATGCACCATCACTTGGTCAACGTGATAATGCTTGGGTATGTATTTTTTCTATAAATTAATGTCATTATTTTATTGAAAAACCATATACAAAATCATATTACTGTTGATATACATGAATACTTGCTCGATGATGATGATGAAGATAATTTTTCTCATAATGTTAATATACCTCATACACGTCATGGACTTGCTGTTCATCAATTACAAGCAGAGGTTTCTAGAAATCCTCTACCTCCTGGTTTAGAGACTGAAACGGCTGGAGATTATCCATTGCTAGCTCATGATCGTTCTCTAGTACAAACATATGATAGAAGAAGAGGATGGAATAGAGGAGCACTTCCTTTAGATGGAGAGGTTTTCAACTTTTGGGGTAATCACTATATGATTGCTCCATCCACTATTACTAATGCTGGTCGTGGTCTCTTTATTGTAGAGGATTTGTATATACCTCCAAACTCTGAAGTCACTCTTATGTCATTTTGTGGTCCTATATATGGATGGGGAGATTGGCATCGACTTGCACATTATGTTCAAAGCATGAGTACTTATGGAATATGCTTGAATGCAACATCCCTTACTAGTAGAAGGATTTCACATGCAGAAAATGAAAGATTGTATATTGATGGAAGACCTTACATGCATGAAAATATAGCACGTTTAATAGATAGTAGTAGAGGGTTACATAACAGTTCAAAGACTAATTGCACATTTGAGGAGAGTGAAAATAGTCATGAATCACCATACATGAGTAGAGATGTATCAAGATACATAGTTGTCAATGCTATTACTACATTACATGCTGGTGATGAATTATTAGTGAATTATGGATGGCGTAGACCTCTAAGAGCACCTTTTAGCTAGAGAGAGAATGAAAATTTTCTATCCACATTTAATAACTTATATATTTAATTTTATGTTAAAAGCTTACTTTTTATTCATTTATGGAATACTAATGATTTTTATTCATGTGTGTAGATTCCAACGTATGATGTTGATGATATTCCTCCACACCATTCACAATTGCTAGTAAGACCTCATTTATTAGAAACTTCTACGAGGAGGCTACACAAAAGTGATCCTGTGGAATATGCAAGGTTGAAAGATCTATATTCAAAAGAAGATAAAGTACAAGATTTGTGCGACAATGATGAAGATGATGGCATGAATGATTTTATTGAGGATTGGTATCAAAATGATAGTGAGAGCGTTGATATTTCTAAAAATGAGAAATATTTTCGAGAGGAATGTCTAAAACATGTATATGAAGGAATTAGTTTGACACGAATAAGTGCGAGCTTACTTATTTTCAATCTTCAAAATCGTTTTGGATGGATTAATGTATCTGTTTTGGCACTATTAAGGTATATTTTTCAATTTTCTATCTATTTATATATATACATGCATAAATATATACATATAAATTCATGCATATATAGACATACACATAATTATACATGAATGCATAGACACATATAAACATAGAAACACATATACACACATACACATGTTATGAGAGTAAGGTCAAATTATACATACATGTATCGAATGAAGATGTTTTGTCCATCTAGCCTTCAGAATTTTCCATCGAACCTTTAGAATCTTCCTGACACATCTGTTTCTCCTATTCTAGTCGACCTAATACCTGTGTTTCTAACTTTTTTAAGAACTTTGCATACAAATATTAAGTATCAGTTAGCTATGGAGGTATTAGGTCGTTAGGAAAATGGGAGGACCAAATTTATCTTGAAGATTTCGAAGGATGGAAAAATAATTTTAAAGGATGGATGGAAAGAAAGCGTCCATTCAATGAAGGTTTTTATTCTTACTTTAGCTAAGGTTTGAACAAGAACTTGCATTGAATGGACACTTTTTGTCCACCCATCCTTTAAAACTATTCATGCATCTTTCAAAATCTTCAAGATAAATTTGGTCCTTCTATTTTCCAAATGACCTAATAGCTTCATAGATAACTGATATTTTATATTTGTAAACAAATATGTGAGCCTTAGTTAGCAAAGCAGGTAATAGATTGACTATAAAATGGGAGACATCCAGACGATTCAGTGGTCTCGATATCTATGTGAAAGTCTACAAACCACAATAAACAAAAAGAAAATTAGAAATGAAATCAAATATACACAGCTACACATGCATACATACACATATATATACACATAAACATACATATACACATGTTATGAGAGTAAAGTCAAATTATACATACCTGTATCGAATGAAGATATTGTGTCCATCTAACCTTTGGAATTGTCTACCCAACCTTTAGAATCTTCCTGACACATCAGCTTCTCTTATTCTAGTCGACCTAATACCTGCACTGTTAACTCTTTTATGAACTTTGCATACAAATATTAAGTATGAGTTAGCTATGGAGGTATTAAATCGTTTGAAAAATAGGAGAAGTAAATTCACCTCGAAGAATTTGAAGGATTGAAGAATAATTTTAAAGGATGGGAGGAGACAAAGTGTTCATTCAATGCAGGTTTTTGTTTTTACCTTAGCTACAATAAGAACAAGAACTTGCATTGAATGAACACTGCATGTATGCCCATACTTTAGAATTATTCATCCATTTTCCAAAATCATCGAGAGAAATTTGCTTGTCTTATTTTCAAACAACCTAATACCTCCATAGTTAGCTGATACTTAATCCTTGTAAACAAATATGTAAGTCTTAGTTAGCAAGGAAGGTAATAGATTGACTATAAAATGGGATATAGCCAAATGATTCAGTGGTCTAGATATAAAAGTCTGCAAACCACAATATACAAAAAAAAAAAAAAAAAAAACAAAATCAAATATACACAGCTAAACATCCATACATACATACATACATACATACATACATACATACATACATACATACATACATACATACATACATACATACATACATACATACATACATACATACATACATACTTACATACATACATACATACATACATACATACATACATACATACATACATACATACATACATACATACACACACATTCATACATACATACACATACATACACATACATACACATACATACACATACATACATACATACATACACATATATACAGACATACACACACATATATTCATACAAATACACATTCATATATATACATACATATATACCTATAAAACACATATACACACATACATACATATACACATACGCATACGTATACACATGCACATGCATATACACATCCACATACACATACACATAAGCATACACATATATAAAATTATATGCATATAAAAAAAAGAAATATTAATAAATAAATATATATATATATATATATATATATATATATATAAGAAATATTAATATATATATATATATATATATATATATATATATATATATATATATATATATATATATATATATATATATATATATATATATATATATATATATATATATATATATATATTAATGTCTTTTTTTGATGAACTTACAGGTTATTATCTGAAAAGTTTTTACCAAGTCAGAATATTCTTCCTACCTCACATGATGAAATGAAGAAGATAATCAACAATCTTGATATAGATTATCAATGTATACATGCATGTCCTAACGATTGTATTTTATATAGAGGTTAATATGCAGACTCTTTGACATGTCCCAAATGTCAATCTCCTCGATATAAGGACGAAGAAGGTAAAATCCCATAAAATGTATTGAGACATTTTCCATTGGCTCCATGGATTAGACATATGTTTCAAAGCTCAAAGCTTTTGACATGGGGACATGATCATAAAAGTACTGATGGAATAATCAAAATTCCTCATGATAGTGTTGCTTTTCAGCATATTGATTCTACATGGTCTGAATTTGCACAAAATCCACATAATCTAAAGTTAGGAGTTGCATTAGATGGGGTTAATCCATTCTCCATGAAATCTAGTAAATGGTCAACATGGCCAGTGGTAGTCATAAACTACAATCTTCGGCCATATCTTAGCATTAGAAAGGAACATTTAATGCTTTCACTTTTAATCCCAGGAAAAAGACAAGTTAAAGATATAAATATATATCTTGCTCCTCTCATTGACGATCTCCAAGAGTTATGGAGAGGTATTAATGCCACTGATGTATCGAAAAGCATCAATGAAAGACATAAATCGCTGCTACAATCGTGAGAACTCCTGCGTACCAAGGAAGGAGGAGGCCAGAGATGTCGCCGCTGTAGCTGTTGCTGCCATATCGCCCGTATCTGAGACAATCCTCTTGCACTACAGACGGTGTTTGCCGGCGACTATCTGTTGGGCTGAACTCATAATTTTCGAGAGCTAAATCTTCGGCGAAGCATCGTGCCCTGGTGTGTCCGTCGCGCCCGCTTCTTGAGTAATGGTCTCTGCTTCCCGGCAATGAAGATGATGGTCTACTCCGATACTGTCCGTCGTGCCCTGGTGTGTCCGTCGCGCCCGCTGGTCTGACCATCGTCAGTTCTCCTCATCAGTCGTGGACTCTGTGTCCGTCGTGGAATGTTGTCAACGATCGATTGACTGGAGGGCTCCATCGCGATCGACGGGGACTTCTGTCCGTCGCGTTCTGCTCGTGGAATCTGTGTCCATCGTGGACTTTAGTCAACGATCGTTTGACTGGAGGGCTCCTTCGCGATCGACGGGGACTTCTGTCCGTCGCGTTTGGTGTGGGACGATTGTGTGGCTACTATCGATCTTGGTTCGCGCCCAGCGTTCGTGTTGTGAAGTCTCCTCACAATCGTTGAAGTGGGATTTTTTGCAATCGGCTGTTTCCACGATTGACGGGCGCTCGCACCACAACCTTGCAGCCTTTTCTTCCAAGAGAGTTCTGGAAGATGAAGATTTCAGGAGCCGTCACTAATACCATTCACGCATGCTGAGCTAGAAATAAAAAAGAAAAAAAAAAAGAAAGAAGAAAAAGAAAAAGAAGAAGAAAAAAAAAAGAGAAGAAAAAAAAAAAACAACAAAACCAAAGAAAAAAGAGAAGAAAGAAGAAAAAAAAAAAAGAGAGAGAAAAAAAAAAGAGGAGAAAAAAAAAAAAAAAAAAAAAGGAAAATTCGAAACTTTCAAAAAGGGGAGTAGGGCTTCCCTTCCTTGTGGGCTTTTTGGCTTTTGGGGTGTTTGGCTTCGGTGTCTCCCTGGCCAGTGGTCAGTCTCTCCTCCATGTTGGAGGGGCCTACCTTTGGGTTTTGAAAAGTAAAAGTGGTGCAAGTTCCTTTTGGCCATGGATGTGGCTTCTGCCTCTCTCGTGAAAAGTAATCGGGCCCCTCCCCCTGGGGAGACCGATTTCCTGGCCGCTCTGCTGGAGGGGGGGTCGTGTGCCGCCCCTGGAGTATCCGAAAGTGCTGAATCCCCCGTCGTGTCCCTCAGTAGACCCGCAGTTCTGTCTGCCCAGGAGGAGCTCAAGAAAGTTTGCCTCGTCGGCCAAGTGTTTGGCCCAAGGCCCCCGCTCGAAATTGTGCGACAATGGCTTCGAAAAGAGTGGTTCCCTCGAGGTCTAATTGTCAGCAAATGTCAGTTCTTACCAGCAAACCACATGCTGCTAGTCTTTGAGAATGAAGAGATGGCGTTCCAAGCCCTAAGCGTTGGCACCTGGCAGTTTGGTCGGGCGACCCTGTGCCTATTCAGATGGTCTCCGGACTTTACTCCTGACAAATCGAAATCACTTCGGTACCCTCTTTGGGTTGAGCTCCCTAACCTCCCATACTTCTTGTACAACTTCGTGTGGGACATTGTCACTCCTATCGGCAAGCCGTTGGCTTCACGCGAAGACATAGGTGGTCTCATCTATGAAGGTGCAAGACACTCGTTCAATGCTAGGTGGCACCCACAAATCTGCGTCGAGGCCGACCTCAGTTCGCCGCTTCCATCAAGGATCAAAGTGGACATGGGCGAAGGTGATGTTTGGGAGCAGGATATCACCTACAAAAACCTCCCCAACGCGTGCTTTCATTGTGGTCAGCAAGGTCACAGGATTAAAGACTGCCCTATCAGGCAAAAAAACAAGCGTTCGCAAGAAGCCTCCAAAACTACTCAAGACAACAATGGCGATCCGACCCACTCGACCAAGGTGGGGGAAGGCAAGGGCCACCTCAATTCACAAGCTGATGCTGATGGCTTTACTGAAGTTAGAAGAAGAAGGAAAAGAAGTCCGAGGGCCAACGGAGAGAGAAACAACCTGCCACTTACCCCCAACAACAATTTGTATTGCAACCTAGGAAAGGAGATCAACGAGCTTGACTATCCAGGTGGGAAGCCACTCGAGATAGATAACTACGACAACGCCCTAGAGATACCTGACAACAAAGAAACCCCCCAGGAGGGATATACTACAAGCAAAGAAGATGGATTCACCACTAATAATGAAGACAACATGGACAGTGAAAGTTCCATCATTGGATCGACGATCCCGGAAACGCTGCCGAGCACGGGGCCCAATTCTCCACAACAAGGAGCATCCCGCAAAGGAAAACAGCCTATGGAGATACCATGGAAAAGCCCTCACAAAAACCGATTTCTAAGTCGGGATCAGATCCCAGCGAAAAAGAAAGATGAAGCCAAGAGAAGAAAGGACAAGGCTCCCTCCCGCAAAGAGGGATCAACACAAAAATGATCGTTATCTCGCTAAACGCTAGAGGGCTAACCGACCCCTCAAGAGCGACCATCATTGGCCAATGGCTCCGCGACATTAGCTTAAACCCAGACATTATATGTATTCAAGAGATTAAAACTGACGGAGAAGACCTCCAAAAACGGCTGAGACAGATCTCCTCGGCCCACGTGTGGATCCCAACGAAGCACCAGCGGGGGTCCGGAGGAACGGTTATCGGGATTAAGCAACGCTGGATCGAAAAGCTTGAGAACTACATTGAAGATGTAAGCCACCGTTGGATTGCGGTTTCTTTTGGTGCTCCTCTTTGTGCTACTTTGGTTTCTCTGTACGCCCCTAACGGGGATTTGGAGAGACTGAACACTTGGGCTTCATTAGACGCGCTCCCCCACAACGTGCTTATTTGCGGAGACTTCAACATGGTGGAGGACCCTATGGACAGATGGATGGGCAAGGGTAGGGTCATCGACAGTCGGGAGAAAGAAACGTGGGACATGACCAAACTCCACTTGGATCTGGTTGAATTCAAAGACTCGAATGGCTTTTCGTGGTCGAATCTCCAAGCGGGTGAGGATCTGAGGAAAGCTAGGCTTGATAGATGCTACATCTCTCAGAGCTTTACTCATCAGTGGGGTCACCCTACCATCACGCAACGCACTGACCTCACCATCTCCGATCACTACCCGATTGTTATCACTTTTCAACCTTCCAACAAGATCCGCAAGGCCCCGTGGTTCCATGCCAATGCTACCACTTTCTCTCTCCCCTCGGTCCACCAAGAGATTGCCGAGGTGTGGACGGTGGCGTTCGCCTCGGGCTTGGCCCCAGCCAAGTGCTGGAGAAGCGCGGTCGACAGGTCTCGTAAGATCATGATCAGAACTAAGAAGATGCTCGAAACTGTGCGGCGGGCTCGTAGGGAAGCTCTTTACCACAGACTCTGGCGGCTCGAGGAGGAAGTGAATAAAGGAAAACACCAAGCACAGAAAGGCCTCCGAAAAATCAGGGCAGGGTTGAGATACGAGGAAGAAATTCAAAGGAAAAACTTGCAAATCTTCTTCAAGGAGTGGTGGGCCGGCAAAGCCGACAAACCCACCAAAGAGATGTGTCGTATCCTTAAAAGGAAACACAACAGAGAGGCGATCCCTCTACTACTGGACCCACATGGCAATGTATGCAATTCGGAAGAAGATAACCTTGGCATCATCGAAGGACACTTCACGAGACTCCTGGGAACCTCGAATCCCCTCTCCCACCAGAGAAGGGACTGCATGGCTGCCATTTCTAGGGTTTCCCCCCGGAGAATTCCACCCAACCTCCTCCCTCTGCTTCATGCCCCTATTTCCGAATCAGAAATCATTGAGGTCATTGATGCCCTCCCCCTCGGTAAAAGCCCGGGACCCGACGGACTCACTAACGAGTTCTTTAAATCCTTTAAGCTGGTGGTTGCCACCCCTCTTCGGATGGTTTGGCAAGAAGCGCTAAAGTTTGGTGCTCTTCCTTCTTGTCTAAACAATGGAATTATCAAACTTGTACACAAGAAGGGGGAAAAGAACAGAATCGAGAACTGGCGACCTATTACGATGCTCCAAACAGGATACAAGATCATCGCCAAAGTCATTGCCAACAGACTCTCGTGCCACCTGAGATCTTGGCTGAGTGAGGACCAAAAAGGCTTCATCAAAGGCAGGTCCATCCTGGAAACCATTATGGATATTTGGGAAGGCATTCAATTTGCAAATGAGTCTAAACAAGATGTGGTTTTCCTTAAGATCGACTTTGACAAAGCCTACGATAGGCTAGAATGGGACTATATTCTGCAGTCGCTCCAAGACCTCGGATGTAGTCAGAAATTCACTAAGATGATCGTGACCCTTCTCGGCAACGCAACGACCCAAATTAACGTTAACGGCAAACTTTCGAAGGCGATCCATCTTAAAAGATCTATTAGACAAGGGTGCCCTCTTGCCCCCCTTCTCTTTGCCATCGCCACTGAGGGGCTGAGCAGACTTGTGGCTCATCATGTGGAGGCTGGCAATATCAAAGGCCTTCAGCTACCTCACGATCACAGTCAAATCATCATGAGACTTTTTGCAGACGATATGAACGCGTTCGTTCACAATGATAATACCAGCCTGGAGACCTTCTGGAGGTGTCTTGATACCTTTTGTGAGGCCTCTGGATCCAAAATCAACCACAATAAGACCGCCTTTAGGGCCATTGTGGGACATCAACCTGGCCTTCTCATTGATCATGGCTGTCAAATCATTCCGCAGGGCCAAATCTTTCGGCTGCTTGGAATCCCCTTGGGGTTTGGCGTCTCTATGGAGCAGCGATGGAACTGGGTGCTGGCCAAACTTGAAAACAAGCTCAATTACTGGAGAGGTATGCAAATCAATCTCACTGGACGGGCGATGGTTATCAACACGTTCCTCCTCTCGTCTACCATCTATTTCCTCTCTTGCTGGAGACCGAATGAGCAAGGCCTGTCCAAACTGAATAGCATCTGCAGAAACTTTCTCTGGACGGGGGATCATAACAGAAGGGGGGTGCCTAAAATCAAATGGGCCATCTGCACCAGACCTAGAGATAGCGGGGGGCTTGGCATCCTGGACATTGGGTGCATGGCTAACAAACTGGCAGCCAAATGGATGATTAAAGCTTGGTGCAATAGGGAGGCCTCGTGGGCCAAGCTGATCTTCAGAAACAAAAACGAGTTGGCCCTCACGGGGTCCCCGAACTGGAAGAACCTTGACATCATGACCCTGCTATTCTCCCCGATACCTGTCTTCCCGAAAGGCTCCACTCTCGTATGCTCTCTGTGGAAGGGCTGGAATAAAGTCAAAGGCTTCACAAGAATCAGTGAGGACTGGAAGTGGGCGGCCGGAATCAGACAAAACGACTCTATCTGGTTTCCGATACATGGCATCCGGAGTGTGGAGTCGTGGAACATTCAAAATGCCAAGAAGTTATGGAACAAAGGATTCAAAAAATGGAAACACCTCTGGAAACAAGACACCAACAGTTGGATCAACTACGAGGATATCGACCCTCGCATAAACATCTCCTACGAAGAATGGAACACCTTGCAAAGCAGATGCCTCGCTTGGGATCGTCGCAAAACCCGCCTTCTCATGGGACATGATGCTCCGAACGCGCGTGGTCTCAAATGGCACAATGGGAATAGCCTACTCAAAATCCCGAACATCAAAGAAACGACTGACCTCCAGATCAGCCTCAACAAGAAGTGGTGCCTGTCTTGGACGCGGCTTCGGTGGGACATGAAATTCATGGGTATCTGGCACCCACTTATTGAGATTAAGAAGTCGGTCCTCTTATGGCAAATTCTTCATCGCGGAATTTGGACTAACCATAAGGCAAGCAAAATTTGTGGGACCCCTCCGTGGTGCAAACGCTGCCACCGTGCAATCGAAGATGTCCCACACATCTTCCTTACATGCCCCAACTCCTACAAAATCTGGCAGAGGGTTGGACTGAAAATCAGAGTTCAGAAACAGCTTAGCTGGAAACAAGTCCTTTTGGGTGAAGCGATTGGATGCTCTGCGGCTCTCTGGAACGCAATCAGAGGGGAAGTCCTGTGGAAAATTTGGCGGGAGCGGTGTGCTCTCAACTTCGGCGACCCCCCCAGGGAGTGGTCGATTGAAAAATCTCTATTCCTCCTTGGCAAAAGAATTGTCAACAGTAAGAAATCCCCCCCCTTTAGACACCATCAAGTTTTCCTTTTGATCAACAACAAGCTCAAACCCAAGTGGGTCCCGCATGAGGGCGACGAGAGGGTGATCAACCTTCTTTGTATTGCAAACTAGGAATCAACCAAGCCTCCCCTGCTTTGTGGGATTTGGGGGGTCCCGTGGGCACTAGTCCCCTTCTATTGTACCTTTGTTTCTTAATTTAATTCAAGTCCGGGAGAGTAGGCTATTGCCGAACTTCCTTTATATCAATGAAAGACATATTACGGTGCATGGTATTGTGGTTTGGACTATTCACGATTTTCTAGGATATGGTGTTTGTTCAGGTATTGATGTAATTTTTTCATTCAATATGCATAAAAATAAATGTGATTTAATCTAACTATATTTTTATCGTTTTCATGATGTAGGAATATCTACTAAGGGTTATAAAGCTTGTCCATATTGTGGTGATTGGTTGAGATCAATCTATAGTAAGAATCTCAATAAAAATATTTAGCTTCAACATGGATGATTCTTGCATGATGATCATCCATTAAGATCTAAAAGAGAAGCGATACATTTTAATGGAAATCTTGAAACAAGTCAGTGTCCAAAACCTATGATGCTTATGGATTGGTATAAAAAATGGACAGATGGACCTCTGATAGATCCAGAATCAGAAATCTTCAATGATGATGAAGATAATGAGTATGTGAAGAGAGTTAAAGGAAAATTTGCACTCACAGAGAAGATATCAATATGGTATTCTTTGGAGTATTGGAAAGAGTTAAAAGTATGTCATCTTCTTGATCCTATGCATATATTCAAGAATATTGGTTATTCACCATGGCAACATCTTCTTGGACTAAAAGATACCATAGCATCAAGGAATGATTTGAAAGATCAAAACTCAAATCCAAAGTTATGGCCAATTTTTGATAGACATCGATAGGAAACGACTTATGCACCTGCTCCTTGGGTACTTACAACAAAAGAGGTACAGACTATCAACAATAGCATTCAATTGATTTGGACTCCTACAAGATATGGAGCAGCTTTCCAAAACATGTTTACTATGGATGATAAGAGCTTATCTGGGTTAAAGACCCATGACTGGCATAACTTTTTGAAACATATTTTACCTTTGGTTATCGATGGATGTACAACAAAAGGAGTACAAGATTTGATCTATTGTCTTGGATCGCTTATAAGGCAATTATGATACTTTTATATTTAATATATATGAATATTTGATATCTTTTATTTTTGAATTAACTTCTTCATAATTTTTTTTATGATATGTATAGGTGGATTACATCAAAAGAGATTGACAAAAACTCGATCCCACAAAAAAATCATGAATGCAAAGAGCTACTATGTTTGATGGAGAAAGAGCTTCCTACTTCATTTTTTGATATTCAGGTTCATTTATTAGTCCATCTTGTAGATGAAATAGAGATTGCAGGTGTTGTCAACACTTGATGGATGTTTTGGGTCGAGCGATTTATGGGAATATTAAAAGGTTATGTGCGACAAAGAGCGAAACTAGAAGGATCCATGGCAAAGGGTTCGATGCTTGAAGAGTGCATGTATTATATTAGTGAGTACCTTGAAAGAGTTAATGAAGAAGCTCCACGTGCATGGACCAACGAGTCTTCTTCGAAAATAATAGATGAGTTATTATCAGGTAAGGGAGTTCCATTTTTATTTACATTTCAAGAAAAAAATGATGTTTCTACTTTTGTAGCATATAATAGCAAATGTATGCAAACATTCCTTAGCGACTACGAATAGGAACTTCAAAATCTCCAAAGTAAAAGGCAAAGAAACAAAAGATATAGATGTAGTCTCGATAATAATGAGATTACAAATATATCTTCTTTCACGGATTGGCTATATAGTCGTTTGCAACGTGCCAACAAAAATAATGAAGAAATCTTAGATGAGCAGAGAGTTAATGATAGGTTGTGAATGAAAGGTAATTTTATTTTAATAATATTTTGTTTTTTTCACTAATTTATTTTCTATTTACTAATTTAATTTCTTCTGAAGGCTCGAATGTTCACTAATATTTGGGCTTTTGGACAACATATTAGAATCAAAGCCATTGGTTCTTTACATAAAACAGAGGATTCTAGTATTGTTGCTTCTTTCAAGCAACTATCACGTGCTAGCTCAAAAGACACGAAACTTGTAGATGGCGAACTTGTTTACGTGGGAACTGTTGTTGGTATCTACGAAATATCATTTCGTACATTCAAATAGGTAGAAAAAAGTTTATATTTTTTATGATAGAGTTAGTTATTTTTTTAAGCACCTCTTAATGGGTTTTTGTTTTTATATATTTTGATAGGTCATTTTGAAGGTTGACTGGTTTTGAGCCGAGTATAAAGGTAGTAATTCCACATTAAGAAAGGAATTATCTGGGTTTTGGGCAATTGATTCTTCCAAGGTAATGTGGTCTACTAAAGAACCATATATTCTTCCTAGGCATATTGAACAAGCATTTCTTTATAAAAACCCAGATCCTCACTGTGTGTATGTGTCTATGTGTGTGTATGTATCTATGTGTGTATGTGTCTATGTGTGTGTGTATGCATGTAACCATGTATCTATGCATATGCATGTGCATTATGTATGCATATGTATGCATGTGTGTGTATGTGTGTGTATGTGCGTGTATGCATGTAAGCATGTATGTATGCATATGCATATGCATTATGTATGCATATGTATGCATGTATGTGTATGTGTGTGTATGTCTCTTTACGTGTGTGTGTATGCATATATATGTGTGTATGTGTGTGTGTCTAGCTCTACGTGTGTGTGTGTATGTGTGTATATGTATGTGTGTGTATGCATGTAAGCATATATGTATGCATATGCATGTGCATTATGTATGCATATGCATGTATTTGTGTGTGTATGTGTGTGTATGTCTCTCTACGTGTGTGTGTGTATGCATATGTATGCATGTATGTGTATGTGTGTGTATGTCTCTCTACATGTGTGTGTATGTCTCTCTACATGTGTGTTTGCATGCATATATGTGTGTGTATGTGTGTGTGTGTGTCTATGTGTGTATGTGTGTGTCTATGTGTGTATATACATGTGTATCTGTATATGTGTATGTATGCATGCGTATGTGTGTGTAAATGTGTCTGGATGTGTGCGTGTGTGTAAGTGTGTGTGTCTATGAGTGTGTATGTGTTTATGTGTGTGTATGTGTCTACGTGTGTGTATGTGTCTATGTGTGTATGTGTATGCATGTATGTATGCATATGCATGTGCATTATGTATGCATATGTGTGTGTATGTATGTGTATGCATGTAAGTATGTATGTATGCATATGCATATGCATTATGTGTGTATGTGTCTATGTGTGTATGTGTGCGTGTGTCTATGTGTGTGTATGCATGTGTATGTGTGTGTAAATCTCTGTGTGTATGTGTATGCATGTATCTATGCATATGCATGTGCATTATGTATGCATATGTGTGTGTATGTGTGTGTATGCATGTAAGTATGTATGTATGCATATGCATATGCATTATGTATGCATATATATGCATGTATGTGTATGTGTGTGTATGTCTCTCTATGTGTGTGTGTATGCATATATGTGTGTGTATGTGTGTGTGTATCTATGTGTGTATGTGTATGTGTGTATGCATGTGTATGTGTGTGTATGCATGTAAACAAGCATGTATGCATATGCATATGCATTATGTATGCATATGTATGCATGTGTGTGTATGCATGTAAGTATGTATGTATGCATATGCATATGCATTATGTATGCAATTATGTGTATGTGTATGTGTGTGTGTATGTCTCTCTACGTGTTTGTGTGTATGCATATATATGTGTGTATGTGTATGTGTGTATGCATGTGTATGTGTGTATGCATGTAAGCATGTATGTATGCATATGCATGTGCATTATGTATGCATATGTGTGTGTATGTGTGTGTATGCATGTAGCTATGTATGTATGCATATGCATATGCATTATGTATGCATATGTATGCATGTATGTGTATGTGTGTGTGTGTATGTCTCTTTACGTGTGTGTGTGTATGCATATATATGTGTGTATGTGTATGCATGTGTATGTGTGTGTATGCATTTAAGCATGTATGTATGCATATGCATGTGCATTATGTATGCATGTGTGTGTATGCATGTAAGTATGTATGTATGTATGCATATGTATGCATGTATGTGTATGTGTGTGTGTATGTCTCTTTAAGTGTGTGTGTATGCATATATATATATGTGTATGTGTATGTCTGTATGTGTGTGTATGCATTTAAGCATGTATTTATGCATATGAATGTGCATTATGTATGCATGTGTGTGTATGTGTATGTATGCATGTAAGTATGTATGTATGCATATGCATATGCATTATGTATGCATGTATGTGTATGTGTGTGTGTATGTATCTCTATGTGTGTGTATGCACATATGTGTGTGTATGTGTCTATATATGTGTGTGTGTATGTGTGTGTGTATGTGTGTGTGTGTGTGTCTATGTGTGTATGTGTGTGTCTATGTGTGTATATATGTGTGTATATATGTGTGTATCTATATATATGTGTCTATATGCATGTGTATGTGTGTGGATGTGTGTGTGTGTGTAAGTGTGCATGTGTCTATGTGTCTGTGTGTGTATGTGTGTGTATGTGTATGTGTGTGTGTGTGTGTCTATGTGTGTATGTGTGTGTGTCCATGTGTGTATGCATGTGTCTATGCCAGTGTATGCATGTGTATGTGTGTATGTAAATTAGTGTGCATATGTGTGTATGTGTGTTTATGTGTCTATGTGTGTGTATCTATGTGTGTATGTGTATATATATGTGTGTATGCATATGTATGTGTGTGTGGATGTGTGTTTGTGTGTGTGTGTGTAAGTGTGTATGTGTCTAATATGTATGTGTGTGTGTATCTGTGTGTGTCTATGTGTGTATGTGTGTGTGTCTATGTGTGTATATGTGTGTGATGGTATGCATATGTATGTGTGTGTGTGTGTAAATCTGTGTGTGTATGTGTGTGTGTGGTCGTACCTTGCTTCACGGGATGTGCGTGTTGATATATCTCTCTCTCTCGTCCTAATCCCGACACAAATGTGTCGGGAGAAATCAAATTTTTTTTTTAACATTCCAGAGCGTCGCTTATGCGATGCTCAGGAAGACATCATGTATGCGACGATCCAGCATCGCAGGCAGTTTGCCAATGTTGTTAAAAGCATCACTGTTTAGCGACGCTCTTTGCAATGCATATTTTTAGCATCACATAAGCGACGCTGGCATCACTTATGCGATGACACGTCTTTTTTTTTTAAATAAAAAACAAGCTCGTGGCTTATGGCGTCGCTATGCCCCCCCATTTCTAGTAGTGAATTGAGGTTTTTTCATAATTTTATTTGATTATTTCATACATTTTTTTTTAATTTGTGAGAAAAAAGGGCACTATAGTGTCCTGTTTTGGTACAATAGTAGTGTTAAGATGTAAATAAGTTAATGTGTGTGTACATGTCTTTATATGTTTTCCCTTATGTATCTTTGTACATGTGTATTATAGGCTCTTATATTTCAAAGAATATAAGTATGATAATCTCAACGATAGAGCATCCCCACATCACGAAAAAATAAAACTTCCATGTAAACTTTAATGTACATGCTTGCACATATATAAACACACACACAAATGTATACATGCATATTTATATATCTGTTTAAGCTAGATGGGCTATTTGGTGGTCACATAGGCTTCTATATATATATATATATATATATATATATATATATATATATATATATATATATATATATATATATATATATATATATATATATATATAGAGAGAGAGAGAGAGAGAGAGAGAGAGAATGGCAGTTCTGCCAATATTTCACCTTCTAGTGACAATATAGTATATTCTCTAATCTCCATTTATGACCTCACATAGGACAAAAATAGATGAAGGGTGATGCAAATTTGCTAAAATTTCTCATACATCAATATGTGTTCCCATGGATGCTCCATGAAATGATTAGATTCATCCATCTTGAATACCCTCCATTCCTTATACATGAAATATAGTAAGATAGAGTATATTAATCATTTATCAAAAACATATAGTGAAATCTAAATAGAGGTCATGATCAAGAATGGAAGCCCCAAAAAAAACCTAAATTGAGCTAGTACAGATCATGGACAATCCAAGAAATAGATACATTTTGTGTCCATCACAAAATATGCAAATTTGGTATCCCAATGTCTTGGAACACAAAACTCAAAACCAAAATTTAACCATCCTAAAAGCTCAAATAAATCAATAACAAAATTGATTGAGGTCCCTTGGGAATATTGTGAGACCATAGGAGCAAATCACCTGGAAGCAAGCGCTTATGGGCAAGAAAATCCATTAGGATACCCTATTACGTTTCATGTGGACCACATTACCTTGCTCTATTTGGTAAAGCACTAAAATTTATTAGATTGATTAGCGTAATGGGTCTTATCTATAAGAAAATGATTATGACACTATTATTAATCTAGACTTCATGTCATAGTGTTGTAGACTAAATATCCTAACTTGATTTTGGTGAGTTGAATAATGTGTAGATTATGTCTCTCTTGATCTTGATTTGCAAACTCCAAACCACACTCACAAATTTCCTTATACTCCTAATGTCTATTCATGGTATGATAATATGATGTTGTTTTGCAACAATGTCATTCTTGGCAATCTTTTTGAGATACTTAACTAAAGCTTAGCCAATAAAAGTAAAAGATTTGTTATTACTTTACACCAATTTTATTATATAGATCGTTCTAGCATGTAGGTCCAACATGTTCTAATGGGTAAGATCCTTGGTATTTTAGAGTAGGTAGATAGTGGTCCTACTAGAGGATATTTCTAGCATATTTATTAGCTTGTGACAACCTCATCTACACAAAGATATATAGGAATTTGTGTAAAAGTGAAATTCTTTTCAAAGAGTAGGAAAACCTTTGCAATGGCATAGATTTCCCTTGTAACATATTCTTCCTTTGGATCATTTTCAAAAGTGGGGATTGGATTTTATTGGTACCATTTCTCCACCATCAACACATGCATAGAATTTTTACATACTAATCTGTACAGATTATTCTATCTACTTAGTAGAAGCATATAACAACACAAAATGACATGTCTGAGATTCACCTCCCAACTAATGTATAGCCATTGCTTAGTCACCATCTAGAGTCCTCCGTGTGGTCTCACTATTCATCTGGCCATCATGAATGTGCAAAGATCCAAAGGATCCATGGATTTCATCCTTGGCTATAACGTGAGCAAGGGACTTCTCCACCAACTATATGAGTAGAGTGTGATAGGTCTTTCAAACACTAGATACTTTAGAATAAAGTAGATGTAGTAGTCTCTCTACTTCCTATCTAGAATTTACACCAAATCATAGTATTTTTATGCCTTGGGCATACTCCAGAGATCCCTTAGAGGCTTATATAGTCCTTATGCTTGCATTGTAGGTACTCAAAAAATCCTCGGGATCCTTATGCCTAGACCTTGACTACTAACCTATGATACCTTGTCACCTATGGAGACCTTAGCATCTAGCCTATGTCTAAATAGACATACAACTAACAACTTGTGAGTTGATGATAGCTGTGAAACAAACAAATTGACTTACTCAACCATAGTAAGAAGCAAGATTGCGCTAGCTATGAGCCACTTATAGAGCTTCCACTAATGTAGTTACTAAACAAAAAATTGAGAAAATATAAAAGAAGAAAAGTATTCTAGGAAACGGGCCAAATGAACCAATAAGAATAACCGAACTCAAAAGGTGAGAGGTGTGTAAACTTTTTTTGCAAGCTATTTTAAGGAGACTCAAATAAGGGAATAAAAGTATCACAATACATCCTAGACAATATGACTATGCCCAAATCTTAGAGGGAAAGTCCCTAATCTCACACTTCAACTTACATTTTGTTAAGGATATTTCAAACCCAATGGGACAAAGTATTCCTTCAGTTAGGTTAAAATTCAATGTAAATGTTGGTTGGAAGTGAACCATAGTACAAACATCTAAGTTAACTTTTTGGGCCAATCAAACTTCTGATCTGATTTTCAAGCCAAACTCAAATGAATAGAAATTCTCAAAGTATTTTCAAGGATAGAAATCCCACCTAAAGTGGTAGATCCATGCACTTATGATACCTAGAAATCGTTATCATCTTGAATCCCCCCATTTCACATGTTAGTGTTGAGATAACACATAGTGAAAATAGTGAATTGGCTAGGAATGTTTTTTTATCCACCCTTATCATTCATTCCCTTCTTTGCACTAGGTTAATCTTGTCAAGTGCAAAGCTAGATAATGTTTTGAATCATTTGGATATGTGTTAGATAGTAGGTTCCCCTCTATTCCTTTGGATTGTGAGGTGAATCCCATCGTAGAGATGAGACATGTTCTTCTAAACTAGAACATGAACCTCGTGGGTATGCCTATAATTTTTTACGTATAACTATTTTTTATGAACAAAATGTATTCCAATGGGAAAAAATGTTATAAATTAAGGTTATGAGATAAGCATTCAACTAGTTCAGACAGATCTACAATCGAACATCATTTGGTCATTCTCGTATAGGGCCAAAGTGTCAAGACTAGAGTAAATCATAGATGCATGTGCTCTATAAACAAGTGGAAGGTGCTTGGCCTAGTGGTTAAGTCATATGAATGTGAAAGAGGAGGTCTTGGATTGAAGTCCTATGAGAGTTGTGGGAAAATGTTTTTTCCCAAGAGCTCCAAAGACTTCTATAAGCATCCACTTGAGTTAACCTCACTTAACTAGGACACTTGAGACACATGCACTTACATGGCCAATACTTGGATGGTCAGTATCCACCTACCATAGAGGGTGGTCCCATGGAAAGAGCTATATATAGAGGCATAAGGTTGGAGTGAGAGTCATCTCTCTAACTAGGGGTGGTCATAACTACATAGGTCTTCATAGATGTTCATGAATATCCATGAACCATCCATCGGTGATAGTGGATTTCACACCCAAGAAGTTAGAGTGATGATGTGATGTCCTTCTTTTCAAAGAGGAGAAGAGCATCTCTTTCATGCAAAGTGGTGCAAGTTTCTTGAGGGATACAATTGCATGCCCCCAATATCCATCATGTAAGTTACAAAGGTACGACCCATGCTCCGTGACAACAATGACCAAAATCATCAATAAGTAAAGAAGATACTTCAACATAGTTGTAGTCGACTGCATAACCAGACATGATGGATGGGCATCAAGTCAAATAGTAGAAGCACATAATCATGATAGCCTCCAAGAAGATCCACATGTGATGTAGTTCCTCAAGTCCACAAGACGAAGCCTTGAGAATCATGATCCTTCCAAGATGGATGACCTTCAATGTCCAAGGACAATAACTTGGGAGTTCATGAAGTAGAAGCCTCAACCACTCCACTAGAAATCATGATGGTCACATAGGTTGGAACTTGATCACAAGCATGATCTTCCCCGAGTCCATGAGAGCTTGTCCACAATGGTGTCAAATGCTCTCATTCACGATGATGTCAAGCCCCAAGTACCTCGGATGGAGTTGTTCAACACCTTCCCAATGGTGTCAACAAATTTATTGATGGTGTCAACATGGTATCCAACATAGCATCTTGTAATTAGTATTATCCAATTTGTTTTACATAAGCAAAAAACAAATGAGAAAAAATTATTAAAGATACTTGTAGTATCATTTTTTTGAGTTATAAAATAGTCCAACTTACCCATTGTACACATCAAAGTTATTAGACTCCTTTAAGCTAGGTGTGGGCTATGTCACACATATTCTCCATATTTCTTTGTTCTCATGGTTTGGAGCTTCGTTCAGCATCAAACTACTTATAGAAAGACTTGTATCCATGAAAGTTTCGTCTTGTCATAAAGTCCATATAAATGCTTACTTAGATCCTTCATCCATTTAATAAATTTTGGCGCTTTACCAAATAAAACAAGGTAATGTGGTTCACATGAATTGTAATATGGTATCCTAATAGATACTATTGAAAATTATTAGTATAATTAACAAGACCAAAGAATTCATGTTCTATGATAGAATACTTCTTCTCTAGTGGGGAAAAAGGAGATTGGCATAATACATGAGATGGTACTAGGTTTTTCCAACAAAATAAATTAGAAAACTACCAATAAACATGCTTACAACATCAACAAACACATGGAAAGATAGGGACCAATCAAGAGCCTATAATACTAGGCCTCTTGTTAATAACACTCTCGATTGTTGATAGGGCATTGCGCTCTTCTCAGACCATAGGAATTGCTTAGGGGGAGTATGTGACAAAGCATTGAAAGGAATGGCAATATGGGCCAACATCGAGAGATGTCATTTATGCCTCTGTATTTTTCCAAGGAACCTAAAAAGTTCCTTAAGGTTAGTCAAAGTTGGGGTTTCTAGTATGGTCTTAGTCTTACTAGAGTTAACCTACGGGGCTTCTTTACATATGACATGTCCAAAATCAAGCACACATGTAATTACTAATGCTTACTAAAATAAATTTTAAAATGGTGCACATGGTCCTCACTTGCACTAGATATTGAAAAATTTGTCCAAAAAACTCTCATAAAATCATTTAAAAATATGTAAAAAAATTTTCATGAATGCTTACTTGAAATGTACTATGGGTGATTTGAGTCCAAATCACATTGATGTTTCGGGTGATTTGAGTCCAAATCACATCAATGTTCATGCAAAGACCTTCCAATTGGTTATAAAAGTAGTCCTAGCCATATCATGCTCAACCATTTGCACTTGGCTGTACCTATAGTACACGTCTGAGAATGAATAAAATTCTTCTCCAACTACTTCATCAAGCATAATATATAGGAATGGTAATGGAAAAGGATCAGGGATTGTGGTTATATTTAGCTTCCTATAGTCAACCCAAATCCTCAAATGTTTATTCTTCTTTACTACAAATACTATTGAAGAGACCGATTCAATATACTCAATAGGCTGAAAACGAATCATAATTTAAGGAATCTATGCAATTCATCTCATCTTTCAACAACTTAGCATCATTGGCGTTCATTCTATAATGTTGCTACAAAGATTGGGAAAGTATGAGTTTAAGGATAATTTAATGTTGGTAGAACCTAGGGCCAAAAATTTTCATATTTTATAATCCACGGCTAAATCGTCAATCAATTTATCAAGAAAGACCACTAACGATTTGCGAACATGAGATGTTAATCTTGACATTCTAGGGAGCAGCACTCATGCCAAGATTTATGGCTTTGTTTCTGTCTTTTACTACTTTGTTTCTATCTTTTACTACTTTTACAATGCCAAGATAACTCTTGCATTGATGTCATAATAAGTCCTTAGGACTCTGGACCTCTGCCCCAAGAGGCTAAAGCTTTACCAAACCCTTAGGTTGGACATGTAATGGATTTGGACAGTTTAAACCAGTTGTAACCAAACCTACCAGTTGTAACCAAACCTACCAGTTGTAACCCAGTCTAACCCCTGCTTTGTGAGATACGGATGGTCCCATTGGTACTATGCCCATTCACCTGCACAATTGTACTTTCAAAGTTAAAGCTTGGAGGAGTACACACCTACCAAAACTCCTAAAGAAAAAGATTCCTTAGGACTCAACACATTTTTTAGTCCATCATTGAAGGCATTTGATGGTGAGGGAAGAACACTAACCGAACAAACCATACCTCATTTGAGATGATACAATCCAGCAATCTACTTGACGACCACTACTCCTACTTGAAGCAAATCCTTATTAGCCTAGAGAAATTGATATTCTTCCTCTTCCATTTGCCTATCGATCTTATTAAGAGCTTTGGACACTTGGGGAAGATGTCTCTTACTGCACATAGCTTATTCAATGGAGTGGCGTGCTTATGTTTTCCAATGATTTGGTAGAAAAGTCCTATAAAACTTTGTCTTGCTTTAACCAGGTTCTACCAAATAATAATTTCTAATTTGATAGAATATGAGGGATATCCAGGAGAACAAATGTCATCTAAAACATTACTTCAGCTTGTATTAACAAGGGATTGTCCCTGATAGAATAGACCGTGCACAGAAAGAAGCCATGGTAGGCTCCTAGGATCAAAGAAACTATGCTCCAAAGAGTTCATAATATATCACCACATTATCATGAGATGAACATATATGTCGAAGAATTCATAAAAATTTTGGTTTCAATAGCCCTGAAGAGTAATCTCTGAAATAGAGCATAAAAGCACAATTCCATAGACTTTAAATACAACACATAGAAGCTTGCAGATAACTCGAAACTATGCCTTAAATGGTGTGAAGACTTCACACAACTGTTGCAATCCACACACACACACACACACACACACATAAGTTATTCATTAAACAAATATCTACAAAACAAGAAACAATTGGGGGCTGGAAGACGAAGATGTTAACCGAGCAAACAGCTCAACCTGTAATTGTTCTTCTCTGTTATTGCTTTGAGAAGACATGAGTCTGATGTTTCCAACATCTTCATAACAATAAGATCGATTCCACGTGAAGGACCCCCCTCTGCTTCAACATTCTGAGCCAGACATGTTCATCTCCAAAAGAAAAGGGTTGAGGGTGTCGTGGAGTAGTCGTCCAGAGACACTTCAACTTTGTAATGACATTTGTTCTACTTTTTATATATTAAATCGAAGAAGATAATTATAAGAACGAAACGAAAGTATGAAGTGAAAGGCTTTTGGAATAGAAAGTGATACGAGAAGTATAGAAGTGGATTTTCTTAGTCAAAATAAGAAGGTGAGTTGAGGTTATGACTAGATCAAATAAACCATAGTGTTCTGCTCTTTTCTATGGATAATCGTACTCGAATACCTCTTCTCATGTTATAGGACTAGTCTTTTAATTATTAAAAATGTTCAGCGTGGAATTCCCATGGTGCTGAAGGTTCAAATTGAGTAGACAACCATCTACTTTTTGTCTCAAGATCTATCTCTGTGCATCCCTGAAAAGTAGGAGGTACCACTGCTGAGTGTCAGGTTCATTCCAAAAGCATATTTTGCTTATTTCTTGTAATCTTGTGCATTTTATACACTCAACTCCATGTGTATCGATCATCCAAAAGAATTCTTTCCAATTTTAATCATGTTGGTTGCTATGAGCATTTGAAGTTGATTGTTTTAGTATCCTACAAAGACCACATCTATGGGAGGGTGCAGGTTTTATGTCACTTTCATTGATGACCGTACACAGACAGTATGGGTTTACTTCATGAAAGAGAAGAGTGAAGTGTTTACTTACTTTCAAAATTATAAGGCTATGGTGGAAAAGTAGAGAGAAAATTATATTCAAACATTAAGATCTAATGGAGGAGGTGAATACATGTCAAATTAGTTCACTAGTTTTTCAAAAATTCATGGAATTCGATGACAATTTCCATGCAAGTACACACCACAACAAAATGGCATTGTTGAATGCAAAAACAGACATATTGCAAAAAAAGGAAGAGCCTTGATGGTTGAGAAGAATATGCCTCATTGTTATTGGGCAGAAGTTTTGCACAATATTGTATACATCATGAACAAAACTCCAACTGATGTTATACATAAAGTTATACCTGGAGAGAAGTTTACAAGTAAAAAGCCATACTCATCACATATGAAAGTGTTTGGATGTGTTGCATGTGTACATGTTCCATATGGTTTCAGGACAAAGCTTGATCCAAAAGTAGAAAAATGTATTTTTATTGGTTATTGCCTTGAGCAAAAGGGATATAAATGCTACAAACCACTCACACAACAAGTGAAGATAAGTAGAGATGTGGTGTTTGATGACATGTCAAGATTCTATGCAGATGCTAAAGAAGGACTTAATCTTGACTCAAATGAAAAAGGAAATACTAAAAAATCAAATGTAGAATCTCAAGTTTTGAGTGGACTTGATGCATCACCAAGAAATAGTTCCAACTCAAATCCATGGAGTGGAAGATTGCATGGGAATTTCATTCTAGTAAATTCATTGACCACATCCAAGAAAGGTAAAGAAAAGCTTCTGGTGGTAGTAAAACCTCTACAAGTTTTGAAGACATTGATGGAGATTCAAGCAGTTCAGAAAAGAGTCTTGATGAGGAACTTGGATTGCCCTCTGTAAATACTCCAGGAGTAAGAAAGGCACATGCAAATGATAGAAGGAGAAGTGACCTAGGACCAAGAAGATCTGGGAAGATGCAAAATTCAGTGCAATGATTGATGTATGATATCTACATGGCTCGTCATTGTGCCTACATGAACAAGGTAATACAAGATGTTGAACCTTCTTGTTTTGAGGATGCTATTTGAAATGTTGATTAGGAGAAAGCTATGGATGAGGAGATGACTACACTTTATGGAAAGGAAACATGGAAGTTGGTTCCATTGCCACAAGGAAAGAAACCCATAGGTTGCGAGTGGGTTTAAGGAGTGAAGTATAATGATGATGGTAGCAGAAGTAGGTATAAGGCACGACTGGTAGAGAAAGGATATGCACAAACATATGGCATTAATTATGAAGAAACATTTGGCCTTGTAGCAAAAATGCCTTGTTACACTTCTTACTGTCAGTGCACTTGTTACATTGGCTACAACAAAAGGATGGATTTTGCATCATATGGATGTGAAGAATGCCTTCTTACATGGTGAGTTGCAAGAAGAAGTATACATGAACCGACCATAAGGATATGAGGACTCAAAGCACCCAAAATATGTTTGCAGGTTGCAAAAGGCTTTGTATGGGCTTAGACAAGCCCCTCATGCTTGGCATGCAAGGGTTATTGATTATTTAACCACCATTGAATTTTCTATGTTTGCAAGGAAGGGTGATGATGGCATCACGATTGTGGATATTTATGTTGATGACTTGGTTGTAGGTGGTAATAATGAAGAAACAATTAAACCTTATGCAAGAATTTGATATGAAAGATCTTGGTGTTCTACGCTATTTTTTGGGCATTGAGTTTATACATACAAAAACAGGTATATGGATGTTGCAAAGGCAATATGCGTTGATTATACTGAAAAATTATGGTATGGCTGATTGTAAACCAATTTCTATGCCATTAGATCAGAATGTGAAGTTGGATACTACATCAAGTAGCATTGGAAAATGCTATTATGTACAAGAAAATTGTGGGAGTTCGATATATCTCACAATTACAAGGCTTAATCTAAGCTACATTGTTGGACTTGAAAGTCAAATTATGTAGGTTCCTAGGAAACCACATTTAGATCCTCTAAGATGCACTCTACGTTATGTGAGTGCTACTTTGGATTATGCATTGTTTTATGAAGCTGGTGTAGAATTGTAGGTTCATGGATACACCGATGCAGATTGGGTTGGTAGTATTCTAGATAGAAGATCTTCTAGTGGCTTTTTATTCTCACTTGGGAGTGTAGCTATTACATGGAGCAGTAAGAATCACCCCACTATTGCTTTCTCGAGTACAGAGGTTGAGTATAGATATGCTGCAATGGCATCCTATGAAGCTTCATGGCTAGAGATGCTACTTGCATATTTAGGTGTGGAAGTGCAAAAGCCTATCATCATTTATTATGACAATCTTAGCAACATTTATTTAGCATGAAATCTTGTTTTTTATGTTAGAAGAAAGCACATCAAGGTACATTATCACTTCATTAGAGAAAAGGTATTAGCAGGTGATATTGGTTTTGTTTATGTGAGGATGGATTCTGTTATACTTAATATTTCTCAAGACATGTTGTGAGAAATACTATATGGTAGGCTGGTATTAGACTTTCTAGACGAGAAAGAGTCTTGTTTTAAGCCATGCTACTAGACATTGCTAGGAATGAAAGAAGAGATCAATTCAATTGGGGAGCTTCCTAACTCCTCTTAAATCAATGATTTTGATGCTTCAACATGTTCATAAGGGAAGGAAAACTAATCTCAAGAAAACATAGACTCTATGGAGGCAACATCAAATAACAATTTGGCATTTATGGAACTAAGACCACAAGATACTACCATCACAATAGGGAATGCACAAAAACCATTGAAAGATCAACTTAGACAAATAACATGGACAATGAAGGTTTGGGTGCTTCTTACTCCATGATGAAAAATGAAAAACAAAACCACCACAAATGGTCGAGAAAAGCATACAAGAGAAAACCACATGATAGCAAAAAGAGTAGAGGTCAAAGAAAATTGCAACCAATATTTCTTCAACTCTTGATGCCTGAGAAAATTCTAGAAGCTCAATCAAATAAATTGAATAACTAAATGAAAAACATTAGAGTCTTTGAAGAAATGGGAATTTAATAGTCAAGACACCATGATGGAAAGGAAGGTTAGAAGAAAACAAACCAATGCAAAATAGATGATCTCAAATCTAACCACCAACAATGTTTGGATAACATGAAGATAGATGATCTCAAATCTAACCACCAACAATGTTTGGATAACATGAAGAATAATGAAGAAATCAATGCTCGATTCAAGGAGTCACCTTCTTTGCAACACTCACATAAAACTTAGAACAATCATGCATGACACAAAACCACAAAAAGACAAACAAAAGATAGACTTATTATTGGAAATCAAGGGAGAAACACAAGCTTCATCATCAAAAAACCTTTGATGCATCATCAAGTATGTGTTCTAAATGCGCCATGAGTGGAATTGCACTTAAAATACGCACATATAGTATCACATTATATGGAAGTGCATAAGACATTAGTTTTACAAACACATGCACGCATACATGAACCTCCAAGAGGGAGAAAATTAGAAAACAAAATTCAAAAAAAAAAACTTACACTTCTAAGTGTAAGCTATGTACATATGTAATTTATGAGTCTCGTATATAATGCAATTTTGCATCAGTTTCATTTATTTGTTTTTTCTTTTGTTTGTTTGCATGTGGATTCTAAAGATACACACGTACATATTGAGTCTTGAATCCTTCATATTGATGGAAAAAACACTTGACACCCGATATGTTCTCTCAAAGAAGAAACACACAACATTTGCAACTTTTTTGATACCATGTATATATGGGATTTATGCACCTAATTGTACTCACAAGCACAATCTCACATCTAAGTCTTTATTTTTTATGAAATTTTATATAACTTGTGCCAACTAAATGAAAATGGCATCCAATAGTGGTGGTGGTAGAGATATCTAACGCACACAAGAAGGATCAACATCTGAAACAAGGGATGTGGGGTTCAAAAATCTAACTAGAGTTATTTGATGTACCTCCACTTGTCTTACTGCAAGACCCACTCTAGGGAAGTGTGTTTTATCCCATAGGACATTGGGTGAAGGAAAGCAAGCATCCAATGAGAGAAGGTTCCCACGGTTTTGTGTGCTAGCAAGATATCTACAACCATAATTGTAAGCTCCACTTCATGTCACATGAATTTTCAAAGAATTCTAGGTCTTATACAAATATGGAACTTATTAGGATGTGGAGATTTTCCACAACTACATATAATAAAATTTGGTTTTGGAAGGGTTGTAGAAAATATATCAACATAGAAGTTAGAGCAAGTAAAACAACATAGACAAGGGTTCTTGATAACCAACTTTGAGAACCAAAAGGTTTTTGTGTATTTAATGGTGGAACTCATCAAAGCAGCAATATACATAACCCAAGGGGAAAAGAACTTCAACGAAACCAATGTACTAGCTTCTGATAAATCAAAGAATGTAAAAATATTCATAGAACTCAATACTCTAAATTTACCAACACTTTTTTTTTAGTCAAGGTAGGAAGACAATTCCACATAAAAGGGTATGGCATGGACTCATTATGCCATCAAATTTAGGAAGACAATAGACAAAAACTACTTAGATTTTTAAACAAATAGAGGATGCAAAAGCTTGATGGCACAAGACGAAGATGGTGTTTGGAACACTGGAACTAACAAGAACTATCCACACTACCCTTGACCAAAAATGAAATTTCACAACTGACTTTAGCACTAGAGAATGTAGATTGAGGACCATTCAACCAAGGAGGCACAATTCTATCTCCACTCCTTTGGAATAAGAACAAAGGAAGAAAATATAAGGTGAAATGGGAGGGAATACTTAGACTAGTAAGGCTCTTCAAGTCTAGAATTTAGAGAGGATCAAGAAGGTCTAATGGTAAAGAAGAGGAGAAATAACCACTTCAAGAAGAAGAAGAAGAAGAAGAAGAAGAAGAAGAAGAAGAAGAAGAAGAAGAAGAAGAAGAAGAAGAAGAAGAAGAAGAAGAAGAAGAAGAAGAAGAAGCAGGTGAATAAGAAGAAGAAGATGAAGAAGAAGAAGAAGAAGAAGAAGAAGGTGAAGAAGAAGAAGAAGAAGAAGAAGAAGAAGAAGAGGAAGAAGAAGAAGAAGAAGAAGAAGAAGAAGAAGAAGTGGAAATCAACACATCGAACAGGATCATACATAACGACAAAAGAAGTAGCTCAATGCTTGAATTTCAGAACCTCTGGCTCATTAGAGCCTACTCCTTTTGATGCACCAATGGCATTCTTTACAAGTCTAAAAGAAGATATAATTAGAACCCATCAAGATGGGATAACAAGAACAACTAGTCACTCGAGTCCCACAAGAGCTTAGACAAGGATGGCTTCAAAACAAATAGGAGGAAGTAGACCTAATATGAGCATTGAAGAGAACATGACAATGATACATTGAGCTCAAGAAGAGGCAATGAAAAGAATGCAAGCACAATATGAGAGGGCCACAAATCAGAGAATACCATGTCCATAAATCATAAAGAGAAAGCAAATATGTTTCCAATAAGGAGGGATCATGGAAGTTCCACAGGAGAATTATTCAACCCCTATGTGGAAGTAATAGATGAAGGAATGCCCCATATCACACCATCAAAAAAGAAAAATACTAGAGAATTGGAAGAGAAGTCACCACTACTACACAAGTTGTGGGAGAGGATGAAAAGTATGAATCTATAGAACATTCACCTGCAAGTAAGGGACTTACATCAACACAATCTGACACAACAAACAAGGAATTAGGAAGGTATTCATGACTTGAAATATGTGTAAACCTTCCAACATCTCAATTTGTAGACATTATAGATTTGGATGTGTATAGATGCCCTTGCCCCAACCTTTGGAAGTATATGGCATTACCATAAGATAGTCACGCTTGATTGAATCCCAAGAAGACATTGGGGGATTCAGAAGTCAAAGAACGTAACCAATAGCAATAGTTATCACACCTATAACAATAGCCATTACTAAAACCCATGTAATTGTTGTTTTGGTTATGTCACCCATATGAGGTTCATCATGCTTCTAGACACATGTCATGATACACATGGAAGAAGAAACTTCAAAAATCCAAACCGAGAAGGAATACACAAATTTCTTTGATCTAACATTGTTTTTTTGTGTAAATCTTGACATAGGAGAAATTGCATGTGTTTTGGATCGTATAAATGATGAATTACTTAACACAACATCAAGCTAAGAAGAGGATCATATGCAAATCATAGAGCTTCAACAAGAGGGAATGAGACTAAAGACATATGTTGGAGGAAGCTTAGAAGTCTACCTGAAAATCCCCAAGTTAAGGTATTCAAAGTTGAAACAAAGGATGAAGAATGCAATAAAAGGAAAGCACAAGCATGAAGTTAAAGGAAGATGGGTTCTACTAAAAGGAATAGAGGTATTGGCCATACATGAGTATCATTTCCATATTGATGCCATACTAGTACGAAAGAAGATTCAACAAGACTAATGAAAAACATACCGATAAGAAAAGTGAATGCAATGATGCAGACAAGGGTGAGGCAAGATGAAAGTGATCATCGAAATGGATTATCATCCCTTTTGCTTGTCATTTCTTCTTCTCCATCTTTGATGTGCTTTTCACTTGAATTGAGACACATCATTAACATCTTATGATTTCCAAAAAAATCTTGCAACCTCCACATAATTTTGAAGGAACAATGTATATGAATTTGTAAAAAAAAAAAATTTTTTACCAAGTTGAGACTCACCCTTTCACCAGATTCCCTATCTTCATGCATCATAATGAAGCTCCATGTAAATGTTGCTTTTGAGGCTCTCTACATCCACAAAATGATGTGCAACACTAACGCCGTTATGGAATGATGGAATATAATAAAATGACATAACATTTATAGCTAGATTGATGGCTTGCATTTCAGTTTCATAGAGGTTTAGTTGTGATGCCTTGTAGATATGTTGGTCTTTAATTATTTTCCTTTCTATGCCTTGCTTTAGATCAACAATGCATCCCCCCTAGTACTTGCTAATTCACAAACTTCTTTTGAGCTTCTTGAAATCCTCTAGTGTTTATTCTCATAGTAATCCACAAAACCCTCTTGAACACTTGGGTTTTCCAACTTTCATCCTCTTGCGAGTGTGCACTATTGAAAGACTCAAACCTTGAGCTTGAGTTTCTATTTTATGATGAAGAAATCCTCCTAAACTTACGAGTACCATGGATACCTTTTTTCCTATCAATCTACAAGAAAAGGTAAGATAATTCTTAGAAAATAGGTGTGAACCAAATACAGAGAAAATGAAGAGTCAAAAGAAAGAAAATCAAAGCAGACATCAAAAGATTTACAATCTGGCTAGAATTTTACACTAGATTACCAACCCAACATTTTTTATGATGTGTCAAAAGCTATTGGAGTAATTGTTAATAAGGCTTTTAACTTTGTGGAAAATAAAGTGGCCCTTGGAGACCCCAATCTTTTCCTAATGCAAGTAAGGTATAAAAAAAGATGGTTAGGTTAGTAGCAAAATGATTCAAACATCATGTTGAAAAAAGACTTTCAAGATAGTCTCCTTCCCAAAAGAAGAAGCTTTTCATCTTCTTACTTGGGCTAACAAGTGGAAAGCTAAGATCTTTGGTGTATATAGAAAAAACTTAAAACATTAGAAGAATTCTTGAAAGAATGCGTTGATCTAGAAGATGGTCGCAAAGAAAATTTGAAATTACCTCAAACTAGTAATAAGGGCACATATGTGATAGGCATGACAAGAAATAGCATGTTGTTGCTCTAGCACAATGGTAAGTACCACGTTAAGAAGCTTCACCTCCTTAATGTCAATCTGCGGAAGAGATAGGAGTGATATGAAGATCGTGAATGTGAGATGTAGTGAGAGTGAAGGTGAGAAGCATAGAGATGCACACACACATACGCACACACATGTAGGAGACAAGCAAGACACAATGGAAGGTAGGAAAATAGACTCTATTACTCGATCTCAATTACAAGCCCATATATTATATATATCTGCAAGGGGCCAAGTGAGCAAAGTAAGGTGATTGTAATATACGTTCCTCTATCATGGCCACGGTGTGTAACTGTGCTTCCACCCTTGCGGAGTGGGTCTTTCCAAGATTTTCTATAGTCTTCATCCACGCGGGAGTAGGTGAGTGCCGTGACTGTGAATAGTGGTGTGAGAGTAGGTGCCTGAGTGGGTGTGAAAACAAGATTTACAAAGGTTGCCGAATAATTTACAGATGGGGTCTCTTATACTACTTGGTGGAGAGGGGAAATACAGTGGGTCAGGGAGGTGAGACGGGGGAGAAGGTCAATGGAGGGGGAAATGGGAATAGGGGTCTTGGAGGGATGGGGAAGAAAGGGACGGATGGATGGATAAATGGACTGGATAGAAGGGTGGATGTCCTAGGAGGGAGGCTATGTTGTGTGCGTGCGGATAGGGTGAGAGGAATTGAGGCAACAAAAGCTTATGCTACTGCACTATCAAAGGACGTGGATGGTTGAGGGGATGTAGGGTGTACAGGAGAAACTGGAGGGACGGGAGGTGAAAGAGGAGCGGTTGGTATGGTGGGTACTTCGACAACTGTGGTGGTTTGTACAATAGAAGTGTGGGGTGGAGAGTCGATGACGATCGTTTCTTCTGCCAAAGATCCTTCAGGAATAAGACGTGCTTCACGGGCCTATTATGATGACTGGCCATCCGTTGGTACACGAATATATTGACCCGGTTTTGATAACAAGCGTATGCATCGTGGGCCAAATTGTGGTAATAGTTTCCTTTGCAAATATCGTAGTGCTTCATTAGTGCCTACTGACTTAACCAGTTCTCTGAAACCTTGAATGTAGGCTTCTTCGAAGCCTCCTGTAGCGAGTTCTTGTTCTACAAGCGCTTGGCTTTCTTCCTTTAAGAGTTTTTTGCGTGCCCAAAGGGCTTGCATGGTTCGGTATAGTTTCTTGATCGCCAATGTATAGGCAGCTACTTCAAATGTCTCATCTTCGTGAGTGCTTGTGTCACCCTGAGTGTCCGTGTGTTGTCCCTGTTCATCAGTCTGCACATTCTCTTGAGATTCATGACTGGCTTGACTGGCTTCATTGTCTCCATCTTCATCATCAGTCTTTGTCCTTTCTTCCTCAGAGCTGGAGACCACTTATTCTTGTGGTTGATCAGGGGGTAGTAGGGTAACTTGGGCATTCATATTCCTAAGAGAAAAATTGTCCTTCTGAAAACTGGAATTCATTTGAAAAAGTGTCTGGCATTTCAAAATCGAATGTGGTATTCATTGATTCTTCTTCTAGATTGGGTATCAGAAAAGTAAACGCTTCTGCACCAATGGAGGTGGGAATTTCTGCTGCTGTGGTGGTAGGTTCTTGAACTGAGGTTGCCTGGGAGGTAACTACACTGGTAGTGCCTTCTGTGATGATAGGTCGTGATAGTCATATGCGAATGGGTTGTATATGCGCAGGGGGTTCTGTAGGTGACTATTCTGGAGAGGGTTGAGGTGATGGGGACTTTAGAACTTGTAGGCATGGAATAGATCCTCGCATGCGCTTGCCTCCCCGTCCCTTGCTGGAATTTTTGGCCTTCTTGGCGGTCCCTTTGAATGCCTTCAATTCTTCACTTTTCATTCCATGATCTATAGGCAAGTCATAAGCCAAACGCATATAAACTATTTGAGAGAGAGCGCAACATCCATGGATGACCTTTTTTCTTTCCCATCTGTGCTACGCTAAATACAACTTATCAATGATCCAACTTGCAAGATCTATTGTTTGGGGCCCAATACATGCTAAATACAAGCCAAACCAAATACACTTGTGAGGCATAGTGAAACGATCCTAAGCCGGGACTGCAAAATGTTGCATACATATCCGTAATGGCTTAGATAATTCCGGTGTGATGGAAGAGATGTCTTCCCATTTGATAACATCACCATGCTTCATTGGCTCTGGAATCAGCCTTTCTCGCTCTGTCGGCATGTGAGTTCCATGAATCTTGATTGCAGCTCGAATCAAATCCTTTGAAAGATAGAACTTCTTAAAAGGGGGGTCATTTACCAAGGATGGTAGAATAAAAGTGCCCGACAAGTCCTTGTTCTCGGAGGCTGTCAGAGTGGTCACTAGGTAAAGACATCTATAAAAATCTGGTTTGGGCAGTGGATCGCTAAAGTATTCTGCAAAACCTCCTCTAGCCCAAACATGCTTTAAGTCTTCTGTATTTTGGAGCGCTTCAAATTCTCTAGAGAAGAACTGATACTTGCCCCACTTACTGCTGTCGAAAGTCAAATTGGCATAAAAAATGAAATGTGCATCTACCAAAGGTCCTGCTAAACCTTGGAACTAGTGTGAATTATGATGAACTTTTTTGGTATATCCCCTGGGTGGGTCGTCGATGGACATTGGTCCTAGGAATCCTTGAAATTCTAGTGGTTGTACCGTAGGATATGATTCCGCCAGTAATTCATCAAATTTGACCACCGGCACACTGGGGCGAGCTTCAGACAGTCCTTCTGTCTACATGATGAGTGCTGCAAGTGTGGAGAAGATCTGCTACAAAAGATTAGCACATTAGTATGGAAATTAATCATGATCCCATTAAAGTAAGACCGCAATCCCTTTCCATAACCGATGTGTAACCCGTGTAGCCAAGTGTTGTGAGGTGTTTTTATGGAATGATTTTTGCAAAACTAATGCAGTTCTCTAGACACCTACATGCTTCAGATAGTGCATATATTGCTTGATGAGATGTTATTACAAGTGATGTTGGGTTATAGTGTGTAGATTTGTACAAAGTTCAGTTGTGAATGAGTTATTACAAGGGTAGTGTTTAGTGGGGGTCGGGTTACTGTTAGACAACGGGTTTTGAGGAGACATTAGGATATGTTTCAATATCCATTTCCTAAGAGTTGTCGAGCGGGTGGTATGTTCCTGCTGAGGAACAAAAGATGATATTTGATGTGGTGGTGTTGAGGGGTGAAAAGATTTCTGAGGGTTATATATTACGTGGCTTGAGTGTTGAGCTAAAATACATTGTTTGGGTACCCAAATCTGCATGGGTGTGGGTCGATTGATTAGGTACTTCTTGGCAATCCAAATCTGTTGAATCTTTGTCGAGGTCGAAGAAGGTTGAGAAGACTTTGGATACTACCTTTGATTTTGCTGAAACTTCATCTTATCATTGTCTGCATTGTTGAAATCTGTCTGTGCTTTTTGTCCTTTTGGCACCCATATTTGTCTCGTGCCACTTGTTTTGTGGTGTTGATACTACTGCTTTCTTTGCATAGTCTGGTAGGGTCCTTGGTTTGGGTTCCTTCATTGTGGTTGACTCCTTCGTGGTTGGGGTTGAGATGTCGGGTTGACACTCTGCTTTGGAAAAGAAGGGAGGTCCAACACTTGCGGAACTTGCCCATTAGGAAGTGCTTCATTTTGTACGATTAATCTAGGCCAGTCCGCAGTAAGTGAGGAAGGATGGGCACTGCAGGGTATCCTGCCCATTTGGCCGCTGATGCAATCCACCCGACTGCTGACGAAACCCACCTTACCCATGATGGGAGACCGGGGGAAAATCCATTGACACTCTTTTATTTGGCAACTATCCATCGCCAAGCTCTCATGGGTTGACTTTGGAATGAGCATGCTTAGCCGAGGGATCTAGCCAAAGATCTTCTAGTCCTTCATCGCTTGCATTTCATATGGTCTAGGGTTACATACCTCAGGCAGAGTGTTGTTAGGGAAGTCAAGCGGTATCACTCGCCGCTGGTCTAAGGTTCCAATCTGCAAGGAGCCTTGTCTAAGGTTTAGGTCAACTGAGTGATCGTATAGCCAATCTTGGCCAAGGATTAGGGGTTCTATCAGGTCATCATCATGGCACACTAGTAGCTTCACTGTCAAGGTCACTTTGTGTATGAGGATAGGAAGGTCCACATCACCCATGCAAGGGGTTTCCATGCCTCCTAGCCCTATGAGGTATGCCTCAATTGGCCGCATTTAGCTTACCTTCTTTCCTTTCCTGAAAGTTGGTGGGTTTGTTACCTATGGTGGGATTCGGATCTTGTTTCAGATCTAAAAGAAGTGCATACTTCCGGAATTCTGATTTTATTTCGTGCCGCCCTTTGGTCTTCCTAACACGACTTGGATATTCCTGAGGCCTTATAGTGGGACCATCTAATCGTAGTCGCAACACCTGAATCAATTGAAGCCATGAGCTCATGGCAAGGGTTGTCGTGCTCTAGCCTGACTGTAATGAATGGTCTCCTATCCACTATGCTAGGATGAGTGGTTGAATTTACTTGACACATGGCCATGGGGTATCTGGGTGTTGTTTCCAGATGGCTATAATGTTCTCTCCCTAGTCCTTGTCTTCTTAGCTTCATGCACTTAATGCGTTCCATAGCTTCTGCCTGATCTTCAACTCGTATTCTATTTTCTTCCTCCTTACGCTTCTTTGCCAATGTGAGTCTTCTAAGCATATCCTTAGTAAGAGGTTCCTGATAAAGCTTGACTCTACAACCACTAATGTAATTAGGCACTATGTCTCCTTCTAGGGTGGCTAATTGTACTGATCCACTTGTCGAGAGTCTGTTAATGATCATAGGTCCATAACCTCGCTTTTCTAACTTCCGTGCATGTTGTTTTAGTGTGTACACTAGGACTAAATCTCCTTCTTTTAAGCCTTTGTCTTTCACATGTGCATCAAAATAGGATTTTTGTCGTTTCTTTCTTGCGTATATACCTGCTGCCGCTTTCAGCCTGGTTTCTCCTAATCGTTCCAAATCCATTATCCTTGATGATAATTCATGGCTGGTCCACTGATGTTCTTGTGCAACCTTAAGTGTCGGTATCAAGAAGTCCAAGGGAAGCACAACATTCTGACCAAAAACCATATGAAAGGGAGTTGCATTGAGTACGGTCTTGTAGGCCACTCGATATGCCCAAATAGCGTGATGTAACTGTTTGTCCCAATCTGAACGTTTGTTGTTCACGAGTTTCGTCAGTATGTTACAAAGGATCTTGTTAGTACTTTCAGCTTGACCATTGGCCTGAGGATGATATGGTGTGGATTTGTTGTGAATCACCATAAAATCCTGTAATAAATATTCAATGACTTGGTTTAGAAAGTGAGTTCCTCGATCGCTCACTAACTCTATAGGCATTCCATATCTTGTAAAGACATTTTCAAATAAGAATTTTGCAGTCATCTGTGCATCATTCTTTTTTGTGGCCTTGGCCTCTACCCACTAGGTAAGGTAGTCTGTGGCAACTATGATATATTCGGCATGAGTACCTTTTGTAGGGGGGTTAATGGGTCCTACAAAGTCTATACCCCACTTAGAAAATGCACATCCTCCCATCATGGTTTTCAATGGCATTTCATCTCTACGGGTAGGAAATTGAGTTCTCTGGCACACATCACATCTCTTAACATAGGTATGTGCATCCATGTGAAGAGCGGGCCACCATAATCCTGCAAAGAGGATGGCTTTGATGATCCTGTCAGGGCCAAAATGACCTCCTGCAACACCTTGGTGTGCAGTCTCTAGTACGTTCAAATAATCGTTCTCATGAACACAATGTCTTAAGTATCCGTCTCATCCTCGTTTGTATAGATTATCGCCAATAAGTGAATAGTCTTGAGCTTCCTGCTCTAGACTGCATTGTTGTGTTAAGGTCATTCCTTGAGGGAATGTTTTCATCCTCAAGTACGTCACTAGTGGTTCACTCCATTCTGGTGTAAGAGACACATGATATAAAGTAGCGTGTTCTACTGGTGGTCTTTCACAACAAACAGGGCATACTTTACACAACTTGTAGACATCTACTTCCATAGAAGGCCAATATACTCCTAATCTATGCATAGTCTGCAATGTACGATGTTTTGAATGATGTTGCTTTAATGCACCTACATGTGCTAATTGCAACCAATTCACATGTTCTGATTCATCTACACAACAAGCAAGAATCTTTTGATTATCCTGTTTATATATACTTCCTGCTATTATTTGATATCTTTGTGACTTGGTAATCTCTCCTTCCTTGATCCTTATCTCCTTCCTTGATCCTTATCCTAGGATTCTTGGGTCCATATGTGAGAATAAGGACAATCGGTCTAGCCAATTCTAGTACTATCTCAAGGTTAAACAAATATGCATCCAGTAGTTCATCCGCTATTCCTTGAGGAGCTTCTCCTGTGGTTAATCTTGAGAGGTGGTCAGCTCTAAGATGGGTTTTTCCTTTCTTGACTACTACCTCAAAGTCATACTCCATGAGTAACAAAAACCAACGTACCAATCGTCCTGTGTTACATGGCTTATTGACTAAGTACAGTAATGCTTGATGATCCGTGAAGAATTTGAACTTATTTGCCAACAAATAATGTCTGAATTTCTTTACCGTGTAGATCATTCCTAATCCTTCTCATTCTGTAGTGGTGCATTCAACTGTCTGCTTGCATAAGCTATGGGGAGATCTGCATTACCTTCATTTGTGGGTTGTGCTAACACACATCCTATGGCATAGTTGGATGCATCCACATGTACATGGAATGGCTTACTCCAATCTGGGGTTGTTAATATAGGTGTTGAGTACAAACGTCATTAAAGTTCATTGAATGAATTTTCACATTCATCTGTCCATTCAAACTTGGTCAAAAGAGAGTACAAAGGCTTGGCTATGATTGCATACATGTGTATGAATCGTCTATAATAACCACAATGGCCCATAAATGCCTATACCTCTTTTACCTTATTTGTTCTAAGTAGATCTGCAATTACTTTCACCTTTTCTTCATCCGTAGAGATTCCATTCTTTGACACAATGTGTCCTAGAGTTTTACCTTGTCTGACCATAAAAATGCACTTTTCTAGGTTCAGACAAACCTGATATTCTGGACATTTTTCAAATACTTGCCTTAATTCTGGGATATGAGTCTGCCTCATATTCGAATGAGCACATATGTCATCGACATAGACTTCCAAATTCTTGCGTAAGAATTCGTTAAAAACATGACACATAAGTCGCTGGAAAGTAGCAGGTGCATTTGTTAGTCCAAATGGCATTACACGAGATGCAAATATGCCCCATTCTGTGGCAAAAGCCATCTTGTGTTGATCTTTTGGAGCAATGGCTACTTGATTATAGCCTGAGAAACCATCAAGAAAGCTGTAAACTTCCTTGCCCGCAACTCTTTCCAATAAATGTTCCATGATAGGAAGAGGATAACTGTCTCTAATCGTGGTGGCATTAACTTTTTTAAGGTTAATACAAACACGCAATTTTCCATTCTTCTTGGGCACAACCACAATGGGGGATACCCATTCAGTATGCTCAATTTCGTAAATGAATCCTGCTTCTATCAAACGATCTATTTCCTCTTTAATCTTCGCAGCATAGTTATCATTGTACGTGTATGGTTTCTGTTTCGTAGGCTTTGCATCTGGAGTCATAGGGATTCTATGGGAGCATATATCTGGGTCTATCCCTTTCAAGTCTTTGTAACTCCAAGCGAATACGTCTCTATATTCATGTAATAGGGCAACTAATTCTTCTTCTTCTTCATTCGCCAAGTCATGCCCTATGTATGTACCTTTTTCTTCTTCTCCTTCTATGGTGACTATGATTTTTTTGGTTTTCTCTCGGTTATCGTATACTTCTCCAACATCAGCTTTTCTTTTGGGCATTCGTACCATGATTCATCTATCTTCTATTTCATACTTCTTGAAGTTCTCAGGAACCTCCAACAAAGATTCTTCTTCCTCTGACGTGGTTTCTTTCTTCTTTCTTTTCTTACCTTCACTTTCGGCAGTCACTTGTGTGGTTAACCTCACATCATTCATAATTTCTTCATGTCTCTAAGGGTGAGCTTCTACTTCGTAGAAATATTCCTCATCTGATGTAAAAGGAGGGTCCATAATAATTGGCTCTAGATCGAAGTCACTTGCATCCTCGAATGCATTAGTGCTAGGTTCACATTCTTCTATCATTGAATCACACATGATTGGCTCAATTGTGAAGATTGAGATGTCATATCCATTCTCGTCACAGTGGGGTGTCCATTGTTCTTCATTGATGGCTACATCCATTGTTGCTAAGATTTATGCCCAACCATGAGACTCGAATTCCTCGTCTAGAAATACTATAGGTGCATAAGCTTGATCTTGAAGGGTTCGTGAATGTTTTTCTGAACCTAAAGCTCTGGCTTCTAACCGTTCTTCCTCTTGTTTTGCTACCTTACACATCCATAGATGAGTATCCTCATGCAACCATGATGCGTCTGATTCCAATGAGGGTACTAATTCTGTGTCTACCAGTGTCTTATGGATGGTATTCCATTGTATTGGGGGTACATATCGATGGGAATAGTCTTTAAGATTGACTTTCGTAGTCACTCTTAAATGTAATTAGTTCCCCAATCTTGTACGATTTGCAACTGATGCATGAATGGTCGTCCTAAAATCATCTTGTAAGCATGATTTTTCCCAAAGTCACAAATGGCAAAAGCATGCTCAAACTCCACACCACAAGTGGTGAGAGATATGCCTTCTAGTAAGACTAATGGTTTTTCTATATGTCCGTCAGCCATTTGTAGCTTCATCCTGGTAGGTCTTAATGTTGGCTTGCCCCAATGTTTCCATAAAGCGGTGGTAGCGATGGCTACTCCGGCTCCTGAATCTAAGATAGCTTTGGTGGTATAGTCCTGATGGGTTATTGGAAGATAAGTGTTACCTTCCTCTCCCTTGCTTACATCTCCAATCTTTTCTATGGGTATTTTTGGTACCTTCTTATGCGATCCTATATGTGAGGGAGCAATAGCAACCTCAGGGAATTGGTTTGCTACGTGTTTCCACAATTCTAGTTTAACCTTCAACAACTTCTCCAGAGTGAGGTGACATTGTACTTTGGTGTTCTTGATCACTTCTGTGTTTCTAGGGATTACAGATTTTTCATTCCTCACTATTATAGTGGGTGCTCTCATGCTTATAGACTTGACTTCCCAAGGTCCTGTGAACTGAAGTAATTCTTGCAAAGAATTGGATTCAAAATTTGTGTGCTCACTCAGTTGTTCTTCCCCTACATCATTGTAGATAGAGGGAATGTCTTGGGGAAATTGCTCTTGCAATTCGTCTATTTCTTGACTAGGAGGATGGGTTCCTTCTTCTTTTCTCCACTTTTCTTGGATTTCTCTTAGAAATTCATGTGAATACTTATTTATGGAAGACAGGTTGTCTTCAACTTCTGTATTTGGTACTTGAGAAAGGGATGGTGCATTCTTTTCTTGTGTCTCAAGTTCATATGGATTCCTATGCACATTCTTTTTCTCCTTGCTTTCGATCAAGTATTCTAACCTCTCGAATAGTCCTTGAAAGTGTAACTCAGGTTTTTCCATGTTATTCCAATTGAGATAACGAGAGGCTTCGAACATTTTTTATGCTAGTTCTACCATGTTCATGCAAAGTTTAGTTCTCTCAATTTCTAAATCTGCTCTCGGATAATTCTTACTCATTTCAGCTATCTGGGGTCCTTCCTTTAATCTAGCTTGATATGCACGAAACATCATGTCTATGTTTTCTGGTATGGGTTCCGCTAGAAATGATCCTGATCTCTGAGCTGGGTTCTCCTGATTCGATTCTTGAGAAGTCAATTCTAGGATTTTGGCTCTAGATTCCTTCAAACTTCCTTCCAACTCACTTATCTTTTTACTCCACTTTCTCTTAATTCTTTCTCTAGAATCTTTCCAAGATTTTGTTTTTTTATTACTGCTAGATTCTCCAACTTCGCTAGTTTCGGCTATTTTCTAAGGATTAAGCTATGGATTCTGTAAGAGCACCTGGGCTCTTGTTATATCTTGGATAGGCATGTATGTAGGATTGGATCCATCTGCGTTGTTTACAATACCTATCACGTTGATCAATGTCACTTTTGAAGCATTAACATGGTTCTTCGGACAATCTTTGATGACATGCTCTTTACCACACTCGGTGCAAAAGCCTTGTATGTTATAGTATTGTGATGGTCTTGCTATCGGAGGATGTGGACAATCCTTCATGAAGTGATCTCCTTGGCACCTAAAGCATGGTCCTCTAGGGCCTTGTGGTCTTTGTTGTCTTAGTTGGGGTCGTGGATTAGGGTTTGCGTACATCACATGAGCATAATCGGGTTCCCAATTGGGTTCCAATGGTGGACTATCATAATGATATGTTTCCACATGTTTCGGTGACTCTGTGTAATATGCAGGTGGACTATCTACATGAGTAGAGCCAAGACTGTTAGAATTCGGGTCACTTTCTGTGATCATGGGTGAAGAAGGCACTAAAGCCCTATTGAGGTTCTCTTCTGCAACAACGTATTTGACTGGGATGACATTTGCTAGTGGGGGTGGCTGCTGAGCTAAAACAGGTTGAGGTCTCTGTTGAGCCTGATAAGGATAGTTCTGAGGAGGCCTATAGTAATGAGGCTGAGCATTGTATTGACCTTGATACCTACCAGGTTGGGGGTATGCTTGCGGGTAGTTCTGTCGTACTACTTGTTTGTTGTAAGGGCAGTCCTGAGCCGTGTGATTCGTGTATCATCTCTCAATTGTACAGTATTCACCACTAGGGTTGGCTTGTGGTTGTGTTGCATTAGGACACACATTCGCCATATGATCACCACCACAGGTGTAACAACGCTTGTTTTTTGTTAACCTAGGCATCTGTTTGCTAGAAACTCCTAGTTTTTGGGCCACGTTTTCTGCTAGGTCCTCTATTGAGCTAGACAGTTTTGAAGATGCTAGAGATGAACAATCTGAGTCCTTATAAACCTTTGAGAGTTCCAACTCATCTCCTAAATTGTCCTCAATGTCTATACAAATCCTTACACATTTCTCTAATGTTCTGGGTTCCTGCAAGTATACGTAGGAGCGTAGTGTAGAGCTTAAGAGGCCGTCTAAAAACAATGACACTTGCTTGGCCTGTGAGGGTAACTCTTGCATTGGGCATCTCTCCACATATTGTCTAAACCTATGTCCTGCCAGTCTAACTGTTTCTTGAGGGTTTGCTTGAAACTATGAATCAACGGACACGTATCATGCCTGATTCCACTTTTAGAGAATTCTGGGATGAATGACTCTAGAAAGTGATGGATATCCCTAAATTGCCTTTGTTGCAATGGTTGGAACCAAGTTAAAGTCGTGTTCTTTAATGTTAGTCCAAATGCATTATATTTCATAAACATGTCTTCTACTTGTTTTGCTCGTAGCACTTGCTTAAATTCCACAACATGATCGTAGGGATCTCCTGTCCCATCAAAATAGTTTTTCATGGACTTTACTAATTGAGTGGGTCTTAATATCATGGGGTGTTCACGTGGTCTAGATAGAGGAAAATCATCTCTACCACCTGGTATTCTTGGTCCCCTTTGTCTTTCCACTCTATCGGTGTCCATGGTGGTTCTGTCTCTCCCTATAGGATGAGTGAAACTTACTTCTGGTCTTTCTTTGTTCTTCTCTCTTTGGGTACCATCGGCTGAGGATGTCCCAGCACCCTGATGGTTTGTGTTTACATTTGCTCGAGATGGAGGGAAGAATAAATCGCCTCTCCATGTGTAGGTATTTTTGGCATGGTCTGGAACTACAAATACTCCTTTTGAAGTATCGTCTAGGTATGCAACCTTTCCAGGAGTATCTGGGTCCTTGAATTCATAGATCATGATGGAGCCTACCTCACTAGGTTGTTCCATTCTGTACCTCCAAAATGCTTCATCTGTTTCCTTATTCAGGAACAACTCTATGCTTCTATTATCCTGAGGGATCCAATCTAGGATTAGTACTCTTGTCAATACAGATTTCCCTCTAGGTGTCCTAGGTTCTTCTCCTACTGGTTCTTTTCCTTGGGTTCCCGCTTTCTTCTCTAGCTGAATTACACCAAACTCATTGGTATGATTTGGCTAAGCCCATATGATGTACATGGTTCCTTCTTTGTCTATGTAAGTGTCTCTCTCAAATTTCACCACTAGATGATCCAATCCAATGGGTTGATCAGGGTTGTGCAATTGCACTACCGATCTTCGTAAACCATCCTCATAGATGCGCACCTAAGTGGTTGGTTCGGACATATTCCAACTGAGTTCTATAGGGTCCTTTAGGTCTTTCCAAATATGCTATATTGAACCCTCCCTCTGGTCTTTCTGTGCTAAAGGCCATTTTCGATTCCGTATCTGAGCCCAACTCATAAGGGTAGCTATTCAATTGTTATGCGCACGAACGTGCAATAGTTCCTAGACTTGCTTCTGATGATCTAAGGCTTCATCAGTCTGACTTACCTATATGCTTGCTCGATCTAAGGTTCATGAATTTACTTCCTGGTACTCTTTGATCGTCAATGGTTCTTTGTTCTTAATTGCTTGTTTCCTTTTTAATCCTTTTAAATTCTTGTCTTGTCTCGTTGTATGCATCAAGAATCGACTTTTCGTTGTACTTTTTCTCGTTCCATCAGACTTAAGTTCTTTCCTTTAGGTTTTTGTATTGCACGCTTTTGTTTTAGTCTTGGACTTGAAAAATAAAGTCTCTTGAACTTGATGCGTTCCTATCGTCTTTAATCCATGATGCTACCATTTAGCCTAAGCTAATAATTGATTGAGGGGTTGAGTATTCTTCCAACCTCGAGTCAGCTTCTTTGGATGCTCTGTTGCGCAAGAAGTCGCACTTCCCAAGCCTTGCATCCTTCACTGCCTTGCTTTGATTGCCCTTGATAGCCCTTGCTAGACCTATAAAAATTCGATTTTTATACCACCTCTTTAAATTGGTGATCAAGCACTTTGATATATACACCTTTTAGGTCACTTTTTCCTTTGCCCAAAATTTTACTGCCCCCTTTCTTTTCTAGTCCCAACAATGGTCAACCTCAAATTATCTTATCTAAAATATGAGTTAAGGGGTCTCCAATGAGTGTAATCACCCAAAACTTTTCTCAAAATAGCCTCAAAATAACCCAAAAAATAAAACCCTAATTTTTCTATTTTGGGTGAACAATCGCGATGGTCTGGGACCGTCGTGATGGCTTAGGTGAACCGTTGTGATGGTGTGGTACAATAGTGATGGTCCGATCGTGCAAGGAGTCGCGATGGTCTAGGTGAAGCGTCGCGATGGTCTAATCGATGAGCAATCGCTGTCGGCACGAAAGCAGCGGTCGATGGATCAAGCCAACCGCCGGAAATACGGCGCACGCCGGGTGCTTGGAGCGATCTCAGGTAATTGAAGACTCAAAAAAGCAAAGTAGATGGACATGTAAAATCTTATCTACCTTAAGCGCTTGAAAATAAGTTGTTGCTTTTCTTACCGTAAGCTATAGCCGTGATAGCAATGTTCACAATAGTAAAAAACAACGACATCAAACGTTCTTTTCCTTGAAGTTCATGCCTATATTGACAGCTATATAAACACACTGTATCCGTTAGTGGAACTCACAGTATTTGAATGCACAATAATGAATGCTTTAACCATTCCACTCGTATGAAATTTGATGAACAGAACCGTAATCAAGGCTTCGGATTCCTATCAGACCTTCAATAAGTTTGAACGTCTTTTGGGAATGCTCATTCAAATACGTTCTAATCATGACATACATACATGTTAAACTGTTAAGCTCGCTTTTCGCCCTTGTTCTCTAGCAAAATTGACAATCTCAACTATGTAGTAAATCGCGTGTTAAGTTCTCAATACATAAAAATGTATTACAATGTATGACATATACATATATAGAGATATACGAATTCGTTTTTATAATGTTATCTTGAAAAAAACTTTGAAGAATGATCGCGAAATGCAATACATACTGTGTTCAGACTTTCCAAACAAAATACAGATAGCTGAAACTCTCTCCCCGCCGATGCCCAGCTTCAATTAATCTCTAGATCCTTCATTACCTTTGGCGTTCAGCTTTCTTGATTCTCATCCTGCATCATCTTTTAATTGCTCGACGTCAAGTTTCAGTTTTTGTTTTCTTAGTAGCCACAATATTACTTTGCATGGCTATTAAATGGGTGTCATGTTTCGAACATACAAATCATATGTCAATAAGACTTTAATAAGTAAAAAGATATGCTTGCGTGTCACAGTTTTGAAGATAATTTATCACATCAATTTGATGATAGAAAATGCAATTCAATCTTTCATATAGCTAAATTGTCGACTGCAGTAAAATTTCATCTTGAACGAGTCCTTTTACACCTGCGATTACACAACAGCGAAAGAGAAAAGGTTCAGCGCCTTGACAAAGAAGGGTTGTCCATAGCTCTAATAACTCTGCAACAACAATATTTCACATAAAAAATTGTAAATGTGAACAATTCCAAGTTGTATACCTTTTCAGCGTCGTTCCAAACCTGATGCTCATTACTTCTGACAAGTTTTCTAATACCTATGTCTTAATTTACACACTCATGGTGTATTCTCAACCTAAAGAGTTTTAATGACGATTATACAAAAACACGTACTAGCTTGTTATCACTACAGGTTGTAGTTATTTAGATAACATCATCTGTGCGCGAAAACGTACCACAAACTTTGACATCAAGATTATTGCAGAAGTTATATTTCAGATTCGAAGCTCTCCTCAGAAGTGCCTTCTTTTAACGTTGATGGCCACCTCTGCGCTCTGCAACTTGTCAGGTCTTCCTAGTCAGTTCAGCTTGTAAGCATAATTATTTGTGTTTCTTTCAGGGTAATGAAAGATGAACTCTTCGCTAGCTGCGCCGGTATTTTCCTCTGCTTATCTCCGTGAAATCCATATCATTTCTCAAATCTTCCAATCTAATCCCTACGTTGTAGCAAAATATACTGATAACAAAGAAAGGTGGGCGTCGGTAGTGCTACTAAGAACTTTGGTTGAAGTGAAGAAGAAGGCTCACAAAAGATAAGAAAACTCTTTATCTGATCTCGATGCTTTCTCTGCTTCTGCAATGGAACTTCTGTTGTGACTTCAACAGCCACCTGATTCTCTCTCTTCTACATGCGCAATCTGCTGAACTCTTCTCGATTTCGATAGATACTCTCTCTACTCATCTCAAAAACAGGAAAAGATGAAGATGCCCCTTTGTTAGCCGTTTTTTTCTTATTGTAGCTCCCTCAGACTTCAATCTCCGAAGATGGATATCCAGACGATCCGCATTCCCCCCTTCTCTTCCTCCGTTCTCTGTTGTTTCCTTATTTGATACTGCTCCTCTTTATCTCATTCGCGCGGATTAGCCACCTTCCACCGTTTTTTCCCTACTGCAGAACGGAAGCCACCTCCTCTTATGATATGTGCCTAATTTGAGCTTTTTCCTGGAGATATCGCGCTAAGCCCACCTCATGCGCATCATTGGCAGATTCTCCTAGTGATCGAGAGCTCGTCAAAGAGCGCACCTCCCAATCTCTCCTCCAGCATTCCTACTCGAAATCCATCCGACAACTGTGATTAAACGTGTCACCTGTGTTATGGTCCTTCTTTTTTTCCCGTTCTCTGCATGCGCAAATCCAGTTACCTTTCTGCATGATCATGCGTACACCCTTGACCTCTAACCACCTCTGAAGTTAACTCGACTTTTCTCACACGTTCCAATTAAAGGGAATAATCATTACAAATATCTCTTCTCATACAAATGCTAGACATAAGCATTACGCACGAAATGCAAATAGATATGAATAACAAAGTTCTCAAGACATTACTGCCTTTGCAATCATCACACAAATCATCATATCACCCTTCATTGGATTTGGCCCAAAAAGTGAGTGGAAATAAATATTTCTATGATACCTCGAACCTCTGCATGTTGTAAGGTGAAAGAATTCACTTCGATGTGATTCAAAAGCCCTTCAATGCCTGAACCTCTATGCAACAGTACAAGAGAAGATACGATTCTGCTTGAGCGTGACATCGTGAACCTTTGTTCCGAACAATGATCTGATTTGAGGCAGGAAGAAGTGAAAGTAGAGATGAAAATCTCTACGACATCGCAATGGCATCGGTCAATGGTCAATGCAACTGTCGCGATGGCGTGAGCCCGTCGCGATGGTCACGAGGCGCGATGGCCTGAGCCAATCGCGATGGTCCAAGTTTGAAGCGTCACGATGGCATACCTGGTATCATCGCGATGGTCTATCTTGACACATGGCAGATGAGTCGTCGCAATGGCGTGGGCCAATCGCGATGGCGTGGGGTCGATGGGATCATCGCGATGGTCAGTGATCGTCGCAATGGTTCAAGTGAACCGTCGCGATGGTGTGGGACCGTCGCGATGGTCTAGCCGAACCATCGCGATGGCATGAGCCAATCACGATGGTGTGACATAATCGTGATGGCGTGAGCCCATCGCGATGGTCCACCAGAATGATGATTTTTGAAATGCGTTTGTGGATTCCTACTTGCGTAAGTTTTCTCTACAGCATGGTGAACTCGCTTACCTCAAATTTCGGGTTTGGTAGACCATCGCAATGGTCTGACACACATGACAAATTCTGACATAAAGTGCATTTCTTACCTTTTGGAAGCTTTCCTACTGCTCTTAGAGCTTTGTAACCTACAAGAAAACTAAAAAACACACAAGCATATACAAGCACAAAATCTCTCTCTCTCTCTCTCGCATGCACAAATGAGGGGAAATGAGGAGAATTGGTGGATATGGTGAATTTTCTGATTTTTTTCGGAGTGGAAGAAGATGATGTGATGGTGAAGAATGAGTGTAGAGGAGATGAAAAACACAAAAAAATAATTAAAAACAACAACAAAAACTAAAATTTTTACCTTCCAACACCACTTCTTGCTATACTCTTACCATCACACATTCATCCTAGACTCGATCCCCGGCAATGGCGCCAAATTTGGTGTTGCTCTAGCACAATGGTAAGTACCACGTTAAGAAGCTCCACCTCCTTAATGTCAATCCGCGGAAGAGATAGGAGTGATATGAAGATCGTGAATGTGAGATGTAGTGAGAGTGAAGGTGAGAAGCATAGAGATGCACACACACATACACACACATGTAGGAGACAAGCAAGACACAATGGAAGGTAGGAAAATAGAATCTATTACTCAAGATCTCAATTACAAGCTCAAGCTCACACTAGCTCATACACGTCTACACTAGCTAACACTAACCAACCTCAAAAATGAGCTCTCTAGCTCTTTTTATAATTTTCAGACTAGTTTTGACCGGTTTCACATCTACTGACCGGCGTAGTTAAAAAATAGGTTCTAAGTGCTATTTGAAAGGGTAAATAGAGTCTAAAAATAGCCAAAAATGGTAGGCTCATTCTACCTAAGCTCATCAAGCTTGAGGACTCCTCGGCTTGCACAAAATGGAGCTTACTAATTACAAAAGGGGTTTTTCTATGTTACATATGGTACAAAAGTGATGAAAATCACCGTTGGGAGTTATTGAAAAGTATTTATAAAATATATTTGTTTGAAAAATAATCTGTCTGGCTCCCCACTACTTCGTTGTGATCCATCTTCACATGCTTCCGCATCGTCTGTGCCTCTGGCTACTGCCAACACATGGCCTCTATGGAGGAACTACAAAATCTAGTATTGAGAAAGATAGGATTGAGTCCTCAAGGGGGTGCATGACAAGTAGGATTCCCCCCAATATATCGCATCCCATGCAAAGGTTTTTGCACTATGAATGTGGCCAAACAATTCAAGAATGCCCTAATTAAGGTTCTCCTCCTCAATTGGTAAGAAAATTACTACAATTTAGCACTATCAAAATCAAAATAGAAAAACCACAATAGACAAATTGTCACTCTAGCACAATGGTGAGTACCAACGTGAGGAGATCCACCTCATAATTGTCAATCCGTGGAGACGCGAGGACTAGTATGAAGAATATGAGCAAGTGATGGCACAAGTGTGTGAGTGAGAAGCACACATACATGCACACACATACACACACGCGCACACAGGGCAAGAACAAGGAGAGGAACAACGGAGTTCTTTGCATTAGTCAAAAAGTCTCTTACAAAAGCTCAATTCACAAACAATCTACCCTAAAAAATGAGCTCTCTAGCTCTTTTTATAGTTTTTTGACTAGCTTTGGCCTTGTCTAGACCTAGTGTCCAGCCTAGTTAAAAATTAGGTTCTAGAGCCTATTTGAGGGCTCAAACGGAGTCTAAAAATTATGAAAATTGGTGTGTAGCTAATTCTAATACTCCTCAAGCTCGAGGACTCCTCGGCTTGAACAAAAGGGAGTCTATGCTATCAAAAATGGGATTTACAATATGTGTAGTGATGAAAATCACTTGAGTTGGAAATTGTTTATGAAAAAAATGATTGGGCCTTGTTGTCGTATTGTGCATGATTGCTCCGTTGTGCCTGTATGCTCTTCGTATGACTTGTATGCCAACACTCCCCCCTTCCTAGTGTCTGTCATCCCTGACAGACCTCTATTCTATAGGGTGATCAATATAGTATTGTATCACGTTGGTGGCGAGCTCATGTTCTCCGATCCGTAATCCTCGTGCTAGATCAGCTTGTAGCGCATTCCCATTGATTGCACTTGGGACATCGGGTGAGGTGTCGTGTAGTACTCAGAGTACATAGTTTGTTCACAGGCAAAGAGATGAAGCAGGTGCGTAGGCTTTGGTGCGAAGACCTCCGAGTGATACTCCCAGAAACCTAATCTGAACATGTCTTCAAATGTCTGTTTATAGCATGCGGGGAGGTATTTGATGTGTGCATGCCAAGCGTAAGCCACACGAATGCTGGGGGTGGTGCTCATGTCATACACCAAATCATAATTTCCATTAGTAAACCCCGGTAGACGTATATGTGGTGCTTCTGCATTTCTAAAAGTTTTGAGCACTACTTGCATCATGTCCAAAATTTTGAGCATCATTTGGGCTACAACATTCGGCATGGGCTTCAGTCGAGGCATCCAATGTCGAATTGTTGCCATCATGTACGCTACTGACGGTGGTCCTTGTGGTGGCACGATGTACAGATAATTGAGCCACTCCTTACATTGAGCATTATTCTCTACCTTTATGTTGAATGCCTTCCATGATTTGCATCACGGAACGGGGCCATAACATGGATTGTACAGTAAATGTAAAGGAGCGTGGTTCCAGGTGCAGAGCATTTCAGGATATGTCTCTAGAAGCTTTTGCCGCCATGTCGGTTGAAAGATTTTGCCTTTCTGTGCCTCTGGAGGAAGGTCTTCTGGTTGGAACTGTGTTGCGAAGGAAGGAATTTTCCCTGTGACTCTCCGTATTTCCGAATTGTAATATGCCAGAATAACATAGTAAGGCCTATATTGCACTTCTGATGATATGATGAGACGTCTAGATGACAAGTTCTTGAAGTAACTTGATTGTAATACTGTTTCTTCTATGACTCTCATGGCCTGATTTTGCACCACCGTGCACTCTTCATGAGAACCGCCAATTTCTTCCACCTGTTTTAACCATGGAGGTCGTGGTGCTTCAAAACTGTCCTGGCCTTCTTCTGTTTGTTGTCCCCCTGGGATGGGCTGCGGCTCATAATCCTCTTCAAACGTCTGTTCCACAGGAATCTGTATTATTTCTTCGTCGATGGGAGCCTAAGGTGGGGAAGGTGGTCTTTCATAATGTAGTAGACGTGCCTGTAATTCTATGACTTGCTTTTGGAGATCTTGTAGGGCCTCCGAGTTAGTGACAAGTGAAGCAGTTGAGGCAGTGGCTTGGGGGCATGCTAGCATTTCTTTTTTTCTTGTCTGTTTCAATTGATCTAGTTCTTCTGATAACTGGTCATGTGCCTCGAGTAAAGTGGCATAGTCTTCAAGAATGATTTTGATGTTGTCTGGGGTCACAGCTTGAAATTTGGAAGGACTAATGGGTGCCTCGGGTGTGCTGTCGATGGTACCTTCTAAGTTTTCCTGATTTTGTAGTTGCAAGCGTCGATTCTCTTCATGAGCAGCTGGAAGGTGTCGCTTGAGTAGGGCCATATTTCGCTGAAGCTTTGAGTTGCGTTCTAGCTGTGTCTATAGATGGCCTTCTACCACTTGTATTGCTTCCTGGTCTGTGTTCTGTAACTGTACTTCCAATATGCTATGAGCCTCTTGCAAAGTGTGGAAGTGTGTCTGGAGGCAAGCATTCTCCTCTTCTAGTGCAGCAAGGCGATGTTGTAGCACTTCTGAGTGCTCTTGTAGACGTACGTTATGTTGTTGGAGCTGATTGTACTCTGTCCTTAACTGTGATATACATGCGAGCATGGTGTCCAATGCATTGCCTATGGATGAAGGTGTGGTTTGTACAATGGAAAATGCAAGGGGAGGGGATTGGGGAATGGGAAGAGTGAATGATGTGTCTATTGGAGATGTGTGTGTGGGTGAAATTGGTGGAGGGGGAATGGGAGAAGGTGGAAGTGTGGGGGGAGCGGGAGGTGGTGTGGGTGGCGAAATGTCCATACTTTCAGGAGTGGATGCAAGTGTGGTGTCTACCATGTATATTGGAATGGTAGGTGGTGTGTGTGTGTGTGTGAGTGGTGAATAAGTGTTGTGAGCATGGTGGGGATGGGATTGATGAGGAGGGTTGGGTGGTGGCTTGATACATTCTACAAAAGTAGTCATGGGTGGGTTGAAGGAATGGTGGAATGGGGGGCGGAAAATGAGAACTTGGAGGCGGGAAAGCCATAAAAGGGGATGTGGTGGCTGGGAATCCGAAGAAAATGGATCTAGAGTCAAGATGGCCTATGGCTGAGGGCATGGGGGATGGTTGTCCTAGGGCAGGCTCTATGAAGGACTCAGTTATGATGCTGGCGGTATTATATAGGGGGTTTTCAAAGGAGGGGAACAAAGTAGAACTAGAGGTTGGACTACGGAAGATGAAGGCTTGTTCTGTGGGTTGGGTAGTCGAGGTGATATTTACAGCTTCCGTCCGAGGAGGTGATGGGGGAGGGGTCGATGGTAGTGGTTCGGTTGACTCATCCTGGGTGATGGGGATCTCTTGGCAGAAGAAAATCTAAATAGAGCTTTAGTGCTAGTGACACCGTCCCTTTCAGAAAGTGATCCAAGTGATCATATTTTTACTCTACCCATATTGATAGCCCACAAGCTTACTACATGCAATCACCCGAGCGTAATGAGTCATACTATTATGAAGAACCGAGTGAGTCCAGTTGGGAGCCAGAATATGCAAATTTCATGTATGCAAACCCCAACTCGAGATCCCAGCCTAGGCCGATGAGACCTTCATTTCCTAGAGGACCATGCTTCCAATGTCAAGGAGATCACCTCATTCGTGATTGCCCTCTACCTGCACCCACACAAACCCAATCCGTGACAATTCAAGGCTTTTGTCCAGACTGTGGAAAGGAGCATTTGTTATGAGAGTGTCCCAAGAACACCGCCAATATGCCAAAAATTGCTCCTATCAATGTTATTGGCTTAGTGGTAGACTCCACGGGAAGTGTGACTTCCACAGCCCCAGTGCAAGTCATCACGAGAGCTCAGGCACTTAAGCAAAACCAAGACTTAGGCCAAGAAAAGAATGCGGACGTTAGTGAGACTGAGAGCCAAAATAAGAAGAGAACAAGAGCTTGGAGAGATAGCCGTGAACGTATGAAAAGGCAATGGGCAAAAAAGATGAGCGAACTTGAGGAAAGTCTGCGAGAGACCAAAGCCAAAATCATAGAGATCACATCTCAAACGCACTCTCACACATCACCCCCACTACCATCCCCATCACCTTCCATTCCTCAACCTTCTTATCCACCACACATTACCCACCCACCACCCCGAGTAGGATCAGTCTTAGCAGATCCCACTCCCGAGGACATAGATATGATGCTTAGAGCATATTACACCAAGATCTAGGAAGGGCCAAATGTAACGGATCATGAAAGATGTTACCCTAGAGCTGACCTAGAGCTTGAACGAACTAAGTTGTGTGCCAAGATGGTGGAATTGGCTCAAGCCATGTTTGAGGCCAGTCTCCTTTTCAATTGCTCTAGCTCCACAAGAACACCATTGCATTTTGATGGTCTATTAGACAGATTGGAGATGATAATTGCAAAGTCTGGAAAAAAAAGCCAACTCCCAGGCTAAGGAGAAGGCAAGTGATAGAATAAGCATTCCTCCCAAGGAAGCTTATGTGCCTAACTCCACTAAACCAGACACCTCTTCTTCTATGAATCGATAATCACCAGAATTCTTGCGAGAGACTCAAGAAGAGAAATGGGCTAAAGATAAGTTCCTCCTCCCATCGAACTTGTGGATGACACACACGATCAATTCCCACAAGACCTTCCTTCCATTTATGGAGAGCAGGAGAGTGCCCAATCTCAAGATAGATTAGACTTCGAGTCTAATTCTTTATAGGAACTACCCCATTTCACAGGCCCATGGGAAGCAAAGTCCACTTGTATGAGAGCACTGACGGTCATGATAAGAAACGAAGACTCAATCATACCTAGGAACACAGAGGTAGTAAAGAATACTAAAGTGCAGTGCAATCTCACTTTAGAAGAGCTACTCAAGGTCAAGCCTGAATTGTGGAAACATGTAGCCAAGCAAGTGCCAGACATGTCAAAACCTCGTTCCCAGGTAGGATCTCATAGAATAGTATCGGAAATACCTTTGGACAAGATAGGAGACATGAGCAAAGGAGAATAAGGAAACACCTATCTCCCTACCACTCATCAGGGTTACACAACCAAGGCCATTTTGGACTCAGGTGTAGGAGTCGCAATTGCTACCACTTCCTTATGGAAAAATTGGGGCAAGCCAGCACTCAGGCCAACAAGAATGAAGTTGCAAATGGCTGACGGTCACATAGAAAGACCTGTAGGGCTACTAGAAGGGATAACTCTTACTACTTGTGGTGTGGAGTTTGAGCACACATTTGCTATCTGTGACTTTAGCAAAAATCAAGCCTATGAGATGATTCTGGGAAGACCCTTCTTGAGGTAGTTGCAAGTGGTACAAGATTGGGGGACCAATTCTTTGTATTTGCAACACTTGGGTGTCACTACCAAAGTGAATCTCAAAGATTTCTCTCATAGAGATGTGCCCCCTATTCAATGGAATCCCGTCCATAGATCTAAACATGATACTGAGTCAGTGCATTCCATAGGATCAGGATCCTCATGGATGCATGAAGACACTCACTTGTGGATGTGTAAAGTAGTAGTAGAAGAAGAGAAGAGAGAAAAAGCTAGAGAGATAGGTGCAAAGGAAACCCATAGATCAATTCAAGACCCAGCCTATGCACCTGTAGTTTTTCCTCACGAAGAATTTGAACCTCACGGCTGGGCAAAAATTTTAGCAACAATGGATATAGCCATCAATGAAGAACAATGGACACCCCACTACGACGAGGATGGCTATGATATTTCAGTCTTCTCCATGGAGCCAATCATGGGAGACTCGGTTCTGGAAGAATGTGAACCTAGCACTGATGCATTCGAGGATGCAAGTGACTCTGATTTAGAGTCAATCATCATGGATCCACCATTTGCATCAGATAAAGAATACTTCTATAAGGTAGAAGTTTACCCTCAGAGACATGAAGAGCTCACTAATGATGTGAGATTAACCACACAAGCGACCACCAAGAGTGAAGGAAAGAAAAGGAAGAAGAAAGAAGCCACACCAGAGGAGGAAGAATCCTTGTTTGAGGTCCCAGAAAACTTTAAGAAGTATGAAATAGAAGACAGGAGAGTCATGATAAGAATGCCAAAATGGGATGCACAAGCAGGAGAGGCCTATGATAACAAAGAAACTACCAAGAAAATAGTGGTAGCAATAGAAGAAGGAGAGGAGAGATGCACGTACATTGGACATGACCTTACTGAAGAAGAGGAGCAAGAGTTGATAGCCTTACTACGAGAATATAGGGATGTGCTTGCATGGAGTTACAAGGACCTGAAAGGTGTAGACCCTGATATATGCTCACACATGATCCCCATGACCTCAGAGGCCAGACCCTCTAAACAAAAGCCATACACATACAATGACAACTATGCGGCCAAGATCAAAGAAGAGATAGATCGGTTGGTGGAAGCTAGATTTATCTATGAAATCGAGCACACTGAATGGGTGTCCCCCATTGTTGTGGTGCCCAAAAAGAATGGCAAATTACGTGTATGCATTAACTTGAAGAAGGTTAACACAGCCACTATCAAAGATAGTTATCCGCTTCCTATCACTGAGCATCTATTAGAAAGGGTAGCCGGTAAGGAGGTGTACACCTTCCTGGATGGGTTCTCTGGTTACAATCAAGTAGCCATAGCACCAGAAGATCAGCATAAGACGGCTTTTGCCACGGAGTGGGGTATATTTGCTTTTCGGGTAATGCCATTTGGGCTTACCAATGGTCCTGCAACCTTTAAAAGACTAATGTGCCATGTATTTAAAGAGTTCTTGAGGAAGAAATTGGAAGTCTATGTTGATGATCTCTATGCTCATTCCAACATTAGACAAACACATATACATGAACTCAGGTAAATCTTTGACAAATGTAGAGAATATCAAGTCTGCCTGAACCTAAAAAAGTGTGTTTTCATGGTCAGGCATGGCAAGATTTTAGGACATATAGTGTCAAAGAACGGCATCTCCACTGACGAAGAGAAAGTGAGGGCTATTGCAGAACTACCTAGGCCAAAGAATGTCAAGGAAGTGCAAGCTTTCATTGGGCATTGTGGCTATTACCGATGTTTCATACACATGTATGCCATCATTGCAAAGCCTCTGTACGGACTTTTGACAAACTTTCAGTGGACAGATGAGTGTGAGAACTCCTTCAATGAACTTAAACGGCGATTATGCTCAGCACCAATCTTGACTACACTAGATTGGAATAAGCCCTTCCATGTGAATGTGGATGCATCCAATTATGCCATTGGATGTGTGCTTGCACAACCTACTGGTGAAGGTAATATGGATCTTCCAATTGCCTATGCGACTAGACAGTTGAATGCAGCTGAACGAAACTATACTACCACCGAACGAGAGGGATTAGGCATGGTGTATGCGGTTAAAAAGTTTAGACATTATTTGCTTGCAAATAAGTTTAAATTTTTCACTGATCATCAAGCACTGTTGTACTTGGTAAACAAACCATGCAATACAGGCAGATTGGTGAGATGGTTCCTCTTGCTAATGGAATACGACTTTGAGGTTGTGGTGAGGAAATGCAAAACTCATTTGAGAGCAGACCATCTCTCTAGGCTCACATCTGGAGAGGCCCCACAAGGAGTATCAGATGACCTTCCAGATGCTTACTTATTTAATTTAGAAGTGGTACCACAGTGGGCCAAGACCTTAGTGCTAGTACTAACATATAAGCCTAAACATCCAGTAGTAAACACTCAAGATAGGGAGGTAATAAAAGCACAAAAGTACCATATCATGGCAGGGAGTATGTACAAACATACAGATCAAGGAATATTAGCTTCTTGTGTGGAAGAGGATGAGTACACGAAATGGTTGCAATTAGCACATGTTGGTGCATTAGAGCAACACTACTCGAGATAAAGAACTTTAAAAACACTTAAGAGACTCGGAGTGCATTGGCCAACTATGGAAGCAAATGTCCATAGGATGTGCAAGGAATGCCCAATCTGTAGCACTAGACCGCCTGTGGAACATGCCACTCATTATCAAGTGTCCTTAGTGCCAGAATGGAGCGAACCATTAGTAGCCTTCTTGAGAACGAAAACATTCCCTCAAGAGATGATAGTGGAGACAAAGGAGCTTAGAACATGAGGCTTTAGATTATACTCTCATTGGAGATAATCTATACAGACAAGGAAAAGATGGGTATCTTAGAGTGTGTGTCCACGAGAGTGAATATCTGAAGATCTTGGAGACTGCTTACCAAGGTGTAGCAGGAGGACACTTTGGACCAGATTGGGTGATCAAGGCAATACTATTTGCAGGCCTTTGGTGGCCCAACCTTCACATGGATGCACATACCTACGTGAAGAGATGTGATGTTTGCCAGCGAACTCAATATCCTATATGCAAAGATGAGATGCCATTGAAACCTATGATGGGTGGACGTGCATTCTCTAAATGGGGAATAGACTTTGTCGGTCCTATTAACCCCCCAACCAAGGATTCACATGTTGAATACATCATTGTAGCCACAGACTATCTAACCAAGTGGGTAGAAGTAAAAGCCATAACGAAGAATGATGCTCAAACGACAACAAAGTTCTTATTTGAAAATGTGTTCACTAGATACTGATTGCCAATAGAATTAGTGAGTGATAGAGGCACACACTTCTTGAATGAAGTCATAGAAAACCTTCTCCAAGAATTCTTGGTGATACATAATGTACATTGAAAGTAGCACAAGAGCATGACTAGACAGGCCATGAGCTATCCTCTAGAATCTTCGATCTTGAACGATTAGGTGAAACACGATTGAGAGCTGCAGTAGGAATTTATGCAGCCAAGAAGAGACAAAAAGCATATTTCAACGCACATGTGAAGGATAAGGGCTTGAAAGCGGGAGACCTAGTCCTAGTCTACACCTTGAAGCAACATGCACGGAAGTTAGAGAAGAGAGGCTATGGACCAATGATTATCGATAGGATCTCCACAAGTGGAGCAGTTCAACTAGCCACTTTAGAAGGAAATATTATACCAAGTTACATAAGTGGATGCAGAGTCAAGTTATATCAGGAACCCCTCACGGAGGAGATGTTAAATCCACTCAATACTGCAAAGAAACGTAAGGAAGAGGAAAAGTGAATTAGGGAAGAAGCAACGGCAAAAGCTTTAGAATGCATCCGACGAATGAAATTGAGAAGACATGGTAGAGATCAGCCTATGCTTGACTCTCAAGAATCTATAGGTTATCACATGGCCATGTGTGAGGCTTCAAGCGAATGTTCCCATAGGATAGTCGATCGACGACCTTTTGTGAACCTAGAAGTAGGACAAGGAGAGAATGCAAGGACCGTGAGAGCTTTAATTGACTCAAGAGCAGCCACTAGTGCAGTTCGACTTTCTTACTGGCAAGAATTGCAATTGATGGTCAATCCTATAGAGGCATATCTCATAGGGTTGGGAGGCATGGAAACCCCTTGCATGGGACAGGTGGAACTTCCCCTCTACATTCAAGAGATTCTAATGGCAGTCAAAGTGCTAGTATGTGAAGACGAGGATCTTACTGAACCTCTTGTCTTGGGCCAAGACTGGATCTATGATCATGTAGTCAACCTCAACCTAAGAAGTGAACTTCTTCAGGCTTGGGCAGGCCAAAACCGCATCACAATGGAATTAGAAGATCAAGCACTTAGGCCACTAGAAGAGGCACCAAATCCTAGCCCCTCCAGGAACCCACATGAAGATAACGATGCTATTCTTGTCCAAAGTTCTATGGTGCAGAAGATTGTCACTCTTGGCAAACGTGCAGAAGTTCATGAGGAGTTCCTTTCTTTTCCAAAAACAATTCAAGGAAAGCAAGTTGGACAACACACGACACAAAGGAGGCGGATGGTCAAGAAGCATGAACACCAACCTATAAAATATAGAGTACCTCTTGGCATGAAGCAGATCTGGGTACGCAAGGGTGAACCCTCGGCTTTGGAGATAGGATCCCAAGGAAGCACCAAACAAGCTACAGTGTCGAAGATTACAACGAAGGAGTATCCTAGGCATTGATCTAGATAAACCACTTCTATTTGGGTTCCAAACCAGTCAATGAAGGCTATCCCAAATGCTAGACAAATATGGGTGCCCAAGACCTGCTTACGAGCTCAATTAGCTTCACCTCCATTCAGAAGATTGAATCAACACCCACAATCAACCTTGGCACTAATCCCAGGGCAAATATCTACACTCCAAACTACATCTTCAGTCACACCTAGGAATGTCGGGAAATGGGTACCCAAAAGGTCCCAAATCCAACACAATCCTGTCCACAAACCTTCACATGTCATCACCACTAAAAGCTACAATTCCACAATCAAAATTTGGAGACTTAAGCCTTGTACCAAACCGCCTGACCCAATTTTGTAAATCAATCCCCTCTGATGTAGGTGCACTCCAAGTACATTGCACATCCAAAGTATGCATCTAGGATGAACACTAACCCACTAACCAACATTCTCACACATCACCAAACACTCCACCCACTAACCCCTAACCACTTGAAATGTCATGTTAGTATTGTGGAGGGAACACCATAACATCCTGTTTCCTATGCAATGCTAATGTGTCTCTCTTCTTCCAGCAGATAAGCATCAACAGATACAAGCAGTCTCATGGCAGACGCAACAGGTCCGAGCTCACAGGTAGGAGTAAGTACTGGAAGGATTGATGTGGATAGTCTACCTATTGATGTGCCTCCAACTGAATGACCCGTAGAGTTGCAACACCTCCAACAAATACCTATACCTAATCCTCCCACAAGAATAACAGAGAGGGTCCATGCCAATTCTCATTGGTTTAGTGGCATGCCAGGATCCTTAGGAGATGCCAAGTATATCTGGGAGTCCAAGTGTGAGCATGATAAGCAATGGGTCAGATTCTAGTTCTTTTCCCAGGAGTTTGAGACTCTCCAAAACACACAAGATTTGCAGACCATATGGGAGTGTGCAGGGCTAGCCGAATACTTTGCAGCACCTTTACCCAAACCAGATCTCCTACGATGTTACTACTTGTCTTAACATTATAGGAACATGAAGAAAAAGATAAACCAGGATCATTTGTCATTCCTTCCTTATTGGGCAACAATGAGTTGAGAAGGATCCTCTTATCCCCACTAACATGAAGAACAGGAAGCTACAAAAGTTGAAAGATATGGCAACACGCACACCGAATGTGTCCATTCCCCTTCGCATGTGCATGCAACATTTTGTGTTTCCCAATCAAGATCGGTACACTTAACCCCACAAGTAGATTTGGTTCGCTCCCCACTTGGCGGAGACAGGTGCATTACCAATTAAGCTTCCTGTATGGATTATAGAACAGCTGTATGAAGCAAATAAAAGGTCACATAGAAAGCTAGTGGTGAATGGATGTTGTGCAATCACGCGCATCATCTACAAGTGCTTAGCATACGATGTACCTATTGAACGTGCTTTAACATGGTCACAACTACAAATGTTCCAGAGATTCAAATCCGCCACACATCAATCCAAGTGCATGAGGGGCTCCATTCCTTGTGTCCAAACACACGAAGTTCTAACGACCCTAGAAGTCTCGCCACGAGGGGATGCCACTGTGCCTCCCTTTACCATTCGCATGCCAAGATCTAGATCTGAAGGCACATCACAAGCTGCCCCCTCGGCTCCTCTTGTCCCTCCTGAATTCGAATTTCCTACGACTGGAGATGCTGAAGGGATGAGTACCTTCGACTTTGAATCATTCTTGTAGAATACACAACTCTCTGATGTAGATTCTTTTCAGATACAGAAGAACAAGGCACCTCTTCCCAAAGAAGGAGGAAATCCATAGAAGGCCGCCATGTACATTGGGATGAGGAGCAGCAGAGAACTTTGTCGCAACAACTAGAATGCTCAGAAGCAGAAGTTGAAGAAAAAACTGAAGCCCCAGCTTATACAACAGAACTCTGAAGGCTATATCAAATAATGGAACGAGTGTAGTCGCAACAGTTGCTTACCGAATAGAGCAGTTGGGTGCTCATGGCTTAGCTCATGGCATACTTCACTGGAATCACATTGGTGGGGGTAGGGGGTTGCTGTGCTAGGACTGGTTGCGGTCTTTGTTGCCCTTGATAGGGTGGTTGATAGGTTTGCTGGGGCCTAGCATACTGTTGTTGTGGGTACTGATTAGGGTACTTTCCTTTTTGTGGATATGGCTGAGGATAATTTTGTCTAACAGCTTGTTTGTTATATGGGTAGTCTTGTGCTGCGTGATTGGTGTACCTCCTTTCTATGGTGCAGTACTGGTTGTTGGGATTAACTAGGGGTTGAGCCATAATAGGGCACACATTAGCCATATGGTCTCCTCCATAAGTATAGCATCGTTTTCCTGGGGCAAATCTAGGAATTTGCTTGCTAGAGACACCTATTTTCTGAGCTACCTTTTCTGCTAGATCCTCAATTGATGTGGGTTGTAAGAAAATGAGGCTACTAGAACTATCTGAATCTTTATAGATCTTTGAGAGCTCTAATTCCTCCCCTAGATTATCCTCAATGTCTATGCACATGCGTACACACTCTTCTATGGATCTAGGGTCCTTTAAGTACACATATGATCTTAGTTTGGTGCTTAACAATCCGTCTAGAAATAAGGCCACTTGTTTGGCCGGAATGGGTAACTCTGGAGTAGGGCATCTCTCTAGGTATTGCCTAAACCTTCTTCCTGCGAGCCTCACTGTCTCTTGAGGTGTTTGCTTGAAGCTGTATATCAAGGAAGATGTGTTATGCCTAATGCCACTTTTGGAAAACTCTGTGATGAATGCTTCAAGAAGTTGGTCTATACTTCTGTACTGATCTTGGTGAAGTGGTTGAAACCAAGTCAATGCAGTGTTCTTGAGTGTTAGGCCAAAAGCATTGTATTGAGTGAACAAGTATTCCACTTGTTCAGCTCTCAAAACTTGCCTAAACTCTGCTACATGGTCGTACGTGTCTCTTGTGCCATCAAAGCAATTCTTCATGGACTTAACCAATTGTGTAGGCCGCAAGGTTCTAGCATGTTCTCTAGGCCTTGGTAAAGGGAATTTGTCTGCATTTCTTATATTCCTTGGGTCCCTCTGTCTTTCCCTCTCCACTCTATCAGTCTCTGTCCCTGTTCTCTCTCTTCCAAGTGGATTAGCAAAACTCACCTCGGGTCTATCTCTACTCCTCTCTCTTTGTGTTCCATGAGCTTGAGATGTTCCAGCTCCTGGGTGACCATAAGACACAGTGGATCGAGGTTGGGGAAAAACAAAGTCACCCTTCCAAGGGTATGCGTGTCTTCCATGCTCTAAGACCACAAAGATCCTCTCCGAAGTATCATCTAAGTAGGTCACTTTGCTTGGGATATCAAGATCTTTGAATTCATAGATGGTAAGTGCTCCCACTTCGTTAGGCTTCTCAGGCTTATATCTCCAAAAAGCCTCATCCGTCTCTCGGTTCAAGAGCAAATCTATGCTCCTATTATCCTGGGGAATCAACTCTAGAGTGATTATTCTCGTCAAAACTGACTTGCCACGAGGGGTTTTTGGTTCTTTTCCTAAGTTCCCTTGCTCTATGTCACCTATTTTGACCTCTGAGATTATGTTGCCGAATTCATCTGTTCTTTCTAGTTGGCTAGTGACCACGTATATTGTTCCTTCTTTGTCTATGTAGGAGCCATTTTCAAACTTGACGACAGGTTGTTCTAATCCAATGGGCTGATCTAGGTTTTTAATTAAGACAGCAAATCTTCGTAGACCATCCTCATAGATGCGTGCACCTAAGCGGTTGGTCCTAATGTACTCCAATTGAGTTTTGTAGGGCCCTTCAGGTCTTTCTAGGTATGCCACTCCTGAGCTACCTACAGGTCTTTCCATGTTATAAGACATCTCAAAGTCACTAGTTTCTAAGTCTAAGGCATAGGGGTAATCACTCAACTACTGGGCCCACGATCTGGCTGTATGGTTGATGCTAGCCTCGGATGATCTAATACTCTGATGGTCTCTCCCTAAGTGTCTTCCCGATCTAAGGTTCATATGCCCTTTGTACGTTGCTGATTCTTTGATGCCAATCACTTGTTCCTTTTAAGTCCCTTTGTATGTGTTTTCTTGTCTTTAATTAAGCATCGTCAGGAGCACTTAAGTGTGTCGCACTTGATGTTGTTCGTCCAATTAGCTTAAGTTCTTTTCCTTTAGGTTGTCCCTTGACTACACTTTAACCTATTCTTGGACTTGAGAAGTTAGAGGCTCTTAGAACTTGAGTCTTCCTATCGTACCCCTAGTCAATCAGGACTGCTACTCGCACTTAGCCTAAGCTAAGAATGGACTGAGGGGGTTAAGAGATGTTCCAACCTTAGGTCGCTTCTCCTTGCTATGCTTGTCTACCCAAGAAGCGCATTCCCAAGCTTTCACACAATGGCACTTGCTTTGCTGTCTCCAAAAGCTCTTAATGATCCTGTAAAAATTCCAAGTTTAGCTCCACTTTTCACCCTCAATTGACAAACAATTTAGTTCAGACACTTTTAATGACCCTTTTTTCCCCCTTTTCTGTTGCCAAAAAATTTTCTCTAGAGCTCCCTTGGTGTGCCTACCCCTGAGAGGGTCAACTTCAAAATACCCTTGGTAGTATATGCCACGAGCTTTCCGACAAGCCCTAGAGCTCAAAAAACGGATTTCATATGAAAAAGTTATGACAGTTCAGGGTTTAGGGGGTTAAACAGACAAACTGATCCTTTCAGGAGTTTAGTGCATTTTTCTAAGGCCTTCGTATTCGCATGAGTAATTGAGTATGCAAGTATACCCAAAATTTAGCCTAAATTTTCAAAAATTTACCCCTTTATTTTTTTGTCAAAAATGCATGTCTATCGCGATAGACGGTGTCTATCGCGATAGACACTAGTTGTCGCGGGGGGCTGTCTATCGCGATAGATGGTGTCTATCGCGATAGATGGGGTCTATCGTGGGGTCCTGTCTGTCACGACAGACGGTGTCTATCGCGATAGACAAGGTCTATCATCTGTCGTGGTTTGGTCTGTCGCAATAGACGGTGTCTGTCACGATAGACGGTGTCTATCGTGATAGACGGTGTTTGTCACGGGGTCCTGTCTGTCGCGATAGACTGAGTCTGTTGTCTATCGTGCTTTTGGTCTATCGCGATATACGATGTCTATCACGATAGACAGTCTCTATTGTGGGTCTCTATCTGTCACGATAGACATGTGTCTGTTGCGATAGACGGGGTCTATCGTCTGTCGAGGCATGTCTGTCGCGCTAGACGGCCTCTGTTGTGGGGTACTGTCTGTGGCGATAGACGGTGTCTGTCGCAATAGACGTTGTCTGTCGCAATAGACGGTGTCTATCGTGATAGACGTTGTCTGTCACGATAGACTGAGAAAACACAAATTTTTTAGAATTTTTTAGTGATTTGGAGTGCTATCATGGTGTAGGTTATTGTGCCAAACATGCATTCAAAAAATATTAAGTTTTTTTGTCTGTCGTGATAGACAGAGGTCGTCATCCCAGGACCTGTGCAGAGTCTATGATATCTGCACAAGCTGCTGGAGATGGTGGTACAACTAGATCCTGTAGTAAAAGCTCAAAAAACACACAAAACTGATAGCATGCAAGCTCTCTCTCGCTCTCTCTCACAAGTGAAATGCGGGAAATGAGGTGGGGAGTGGAATATGACCAAAAAACTGAAATTTTTATGAAAGGAAAATGAAGGATATTACCTATGACTCAAATGTCTCAATTCTACGTCTTACCATCACACGCTCGTCCTCAAAGCTCTCTCCCTGGCAACGGCGCCAAAATTGGTGTCACTCTAGCACAATGGTGAGTACCAACGTGAGGAGATCCACCTCATAATTATCAATCCATGGAGACATCAAGACTAGTATGAAGACTATGAGCAAGTGATGGCACAAGTGTGTGAGTGAGAAGCACACATACATGCACACACATACACACACACGCTCACACAAGGCAAGAACAAGGAGAGGAACAATGGAGTTCTTTGCATTAGTCGAAAAGTCTCTTATAGACCTAGTGTCTGGCCTAGTTAAAAATTAGGTTCTAGAGCCTATTTGGTGGGCTCAAATGGAGTCTAAAAATTGTGAAAAGTCTCTTTTTATAGTTTTTTGACTAGCTTTGGCCTTGTCCGGACCTAGTGTCTGGCCTAGTTAAAAATTAGGTTCTAGAGCCTATTTGGTGGGCTCAAATGGAGTCTAAAAATTATGAAAATTGGTATGTAGCTAATTCTAATACTCCTCAAGCTTGAGGACTCCTTGTCTTGAACAAAAGGGAGCATATGCTATCAAAAACGGGATTTACAATGTATGTGTAGTGATGAAAATCACTTGAGTTGGAAATTGTTTATGAAAAAAATGATTGGGCCTTGTTGCCGTATTGTGCATGACTGCTCCGTTGTGCCTGTATGCTCTTCGTATGACTTGTATGCCAACACAAATGATAACATGGAAAATAATTAATACAATCCAAAATTCAAAGATTTTGGATTTTGTATTCATAGCTAAAAGACATTTCAAATAAGAAAGTTCATTGTTTACAAGCTCATCGATTGGCATATGTAGTAGAGAAAATTATCTCATTTTCAAGGAATGAGTTTGAAGTTCATATTTTGTTGACACAAAATACAAAAAATATCTTTGTGCACAAGGAAATGGATTTTGGATATCAGTTTATCAGCTTAAAGTATTCAAGAAGAGAGCCCTATACATTTCCGTGATTGATCATGGAGACGTCAACCTTTGTAAAGAGTTGGTCATAGCATTTTGAGGAGATTTCCAAATACTTGCTTTTGTGTATCTTGAAAGATTATTGATGCCTTCATTTAGCTACAAAGTTTGGAAAATTTCTCATTACTAAGAAGTAGCTAAGTCTAACTCATAACTTGCCATTGCTTAAGATTTTTCTTGCATGGAACATTCTTAAAAGAAGAGGACTCAACATTATGCTTTAATTATTTTTTTATATGGTGTGGTCACCATGGGCTAGCAAAGCCCTACATATATGCATATTGATGATTTGGTTTATAATGGATAATTTCAGTCTGTCAGGGGGACACTACCGATATTTTTATAGGTGTATATAATGCTATGAGAGCATGTCCCAAAGGAACATAAGTTTTTTTTTCACATAAATATGGTATTGATTGATACAAATTGTATCAATGTGCATATTTGATGTTTTAACACTCTATGCAAGTGGAATCATTGGCAACCAAGTTTAGTTCATATATCACACCATTGTTTGTTAATCATCATAATGCAACCAATCCTCATGAGTCATCGGACTTACTCTATCCCTTCAGTTGAAGGGACGAAAGCACTTCACTTTACATTTTGTTTTTCATAATTGTGAGTAGTTACCTATTTTTTGTAATGTTCAAACTCAATTACCTTGATTGCATCTGTTTGAGTTGATTCGACATTACTAAACTCTTGTTTAGGTGATTGAAGCAAAAGAAGGATTTTTTGTAAATTTGTGAGCTTTGTATAGGGGTAAATCATACTACTTGTTAAGAAATTCAAAACAAGTTGTAACATGCATCAAACACACCTATAATGAGGGAGATACAAGAACTTTAGTGATTCAGCCTTGTGACACCATTGATAACTTTTTTAACACCATCCGTAAATTTGTTGACACCATTGGGAAGGTGTTGAATGACACCATCCAAGGTACTTGGGTCTTGACATCATCGTGAATGACTGTATTTGATGCCTTTGTGGAAACGCTCTCATGGACTTGGGGAAGATCATGCTTGTCATCAAGTTCCAACCTATGTGACCATTGCAATTGCTAGTACAGTAGTTGAATCCTCTACTTCATGAACTCCCCAGTGATCATCTGTGGACATTGATGGTCATCCATCTTGGAAGGATCATGATTCTCAAGACTTGGTCTTGTGGACTTGAGGAACTACATCACGTGTGGATCTTCTTGGAGGCTATCATGATGTTGTGCTTCTACTTCTTGACTTGATGCATATCCGTCTTGTCTATGTATGTTGTTGACTGCAACTACATTGAAATCTACTCTTTAATGATTAATTATTTTAAACATTGTTGTCCTGGAGATCATGGGTCATATCTACGTAACTTACATGAAGGATATTGCGAGCATGCAATTATATCACTCAAGAAACTTGCACCATTTTGCATGAAGGAGATGCTCTTCTCCTCTTTGACCAAAACGACATCACACCATCACTCTTACCTCCTGGGGTATCAATCCATGCTATCATCCATGGATGGTTCATGTATATTTATGAGCATCTATGAAGAACTATGCCATTAGGATCACCACTAGTTAGAGAGATGACTCTCCCTCCAAGGGACTGCCCTCTTTGGTAGGTGAATACTAACCATCCAAGTGTGGGCCATGTAATTACATGTGTGTCAAGTGTCCTAGTTAAGTGAGTTTAACTCAAGTGGATGCTTCTAAAAAGTCTTGAGCTCTTGGGGGGAAACACTCTCCCACAACCCTCGTAGGACCTGAATCCAAGACCTCCTCCTTCACCTCTATATGAATTAACCACTAGGCCAACCACCTTTTGCTTGTTTAGAGAGCACATGCACCTATGCTTAACTCTAGTCTTGACACTTTGTCCCTATATGAGAATGAACAAATGGTGTTCAATTCATATTCGCTTGGACCAATCGAATGCATATCTTGTAACCTTAATTTATAAGATTCTTCAGCATTAGAATACATTTTTTTCCTCAAAAATAGCTCTATATAAAAGATTATAGGCATACCCACGAGCTTCATGTTCTAGTTTAGAAGAACATGTTGCATCTGTATGGTGGAATTCACCTCATTTTTCAAAGGAATAGAGGGGAACCTATTGTCTAATCCCTATCCAAATGATTCAAAACATCATCTAGCTTTCCAATTGACAAGCTTAACCTATTGCAAAGAAGGGAATGAATGATAAGGATGGATCAAAAAACATCCCTACTTAATTCATTATTTTCACTATGTGCTATTTGGGCACTACCTTGTGAAATGGGTGGATTCAAGATGATACCAATTTCTAGGTATCATTAATAGTGCATGCATCCCATGTGGGATTTCTATCCTTGACAAGACTTTGATAATTTCTATTTCATTTGAATTTGGTTTGAAAATCAAACTAGAAGTTTGATTGACCGAATCATTTAACTTAGATGTTTGAACTATGGTGCACTTCCAACCAACATTCACTTTGACTTTTTACCTCACTGAAGAAGTACTTTGTCCAATTGGGTTTGAAATATCCTTAACAAAATGTAAGTTGAAGTGTGTCATACACTTTTGGTACTTGGCCAAAGCAAATTCAAAATAGAATTTGTTTAGCTTAAAACACTTTTCACAAAGACTTCAGCTTTCAATTCTTGGGAATTCTCAATCTTGAGAGTAATCATTAACTCTTACATCTTCAAGAGTTTCTTGAACTCTTATAAAGCAAATATTTTCTTGATCCATTGGAGTAAAATCAAATGCATGAGTCAACTTTGACCTAGTTTCTTTGAAGATTGAATGGGATTTACACATAACATTTATCTGGGATGTTTTAATTTAGTTACCTATTCCACCCAATTGTCCTTGATCCTTACTAGAAAGAGTCAGATAATTTTATCTGAGTTAGGCTGAAAGGATTTGAAAAGTGAGAAGGAAGAACCAAAACTTTGTGCCACCAATGCAAATATCTAAGACACTTTAAACTAATTTGATTCAAGCTCCATGTGACACAAGTCTTTTAATTTTCAAATATCTCTTTCAACAAGGTACATAAGCATTTTATCTATCTTTGAGAGAAGTATATTGGATTCTCAAAAAGATTCTTGGAGTAAAATTAATGATCATCCAACCACTAGGCACTATTGTGGTATACAACATCGGTGTTTCAAGCCATCCAACTTTATTAATGATGTTTTATTCTTTACTAAAAACACTAATGCTTTCTCTGGGACTAATTTAATCTTCCCTTTATTCAATCTTTTAAGAATTTCTTTCTTGGAATGCAATTCTTATGCATTACTTTGAGTCAAGAGATTGATTTCTTTGAGTCCCATTATGAACTTAATGCTTTCAAACGTAACTTATTCTATCTTAACTTGGTTGAAAGGATATTTACCCTTAAACTTAAACTGGGCACAAGATTTTAAGCCAGTGAAGCTTTATAGGTTTCATTTATGGTCTAAATGTGAGATTAACTCTCCTTAATTTCTTTATCCTTTCTTTAAGTATAGGTACATTACCTCTATGTACTTTCCTAAGAAAAGGATAACTTGATTGATACTTTCTACGGACAATGAGTTCTTTTCTTCTTGGCCATCAAAGAAAAATACTCAAAAGGGAGTTAGCATTCCACTATCCCATATCAGTGGATACTTTCTCCAATCCATAAAAATACATCTTGCTTTTTTCCTTCTTTCTGTCTTTTAAATGCTCTCTTATCATTTCTAATGATCCCTTCATTAACCCCTTGTTGGTGCCAATTTTTAGAGCTAAGATTAGCATGCTGCATGCTCTTTTCACACCTATTTAACCCTTGCAATGAATTTTTAAGGCCAACAATATAGGGTATCTATAGCCCCTTATACCTCTTTGTGCCTTATTTGGAAGAATCTGATTCCAAAACTCTATCCTACTCACGATTTTATGTTTTAAGAGGTAAATCTCATGAATCATTCATAAGCTTATTGCCAAAACTTAGTAAAATGCAATAGTAGTACCAATTGCAACTTCTTGGGCAAGCTTTTCCAAGTCTCATCAACTCCTATTAATCATGCCACAATAATAAAACTTAGTCTTTATTTTTAATATTTCTTTCACTTTCGATAAAGCTAATTGGTTTACCCTAGGGATTTTTAAGAGAAATTCCTCTCATCTCAAGCCTAAGCATTTGCTAATGCTTTTCGGATTCCAAAGCTAAGAATCTCTTCAAGATTGATACATCATTGGGTTACATCAATCATTTGACTTAAGCACCACAATTAGTGGTTTTAAGCTTTCTTGGGAACTATTTACTAAGTTTTATTTTCCCCCTACTATGGAAAATTTGTATTTTCCACATAATTGAGATTTAAATACTTCTAAGTAATCATCAGCATGAGCAAAGGACTCATCTTCGAATTTTTTGCACCTCTTGAATGATCCTTGGAATGAATTATAAACTTTTGGACAAGACTGTCAAACTCTATTGCTTGATTTATGTTCACTTCCTTAGTGTCAAACTAAAGGATGAATATCACTTTAGGATGAGGTTCAAGGATACAAAAATTAATAATAGAAATTCTATCCATAGTTACATTATGATCGTAAAAATATACATCCAAAATCTAATATCATGCAAAGAATGATAAGCATCTATACTAAATAATGCATAAACATCATGTACATCATGAAATCAAATAAAGTATCTAGCTGAATGCATGATATAACAAGTGTACTGGGTACTTCCCCTCTCACCTTGAATACAAAGTGTACTTCCATTCTTGACAAATTCAATAGTACTGTTTTGGTAACTTCTCTTAAATGTATCCCCTAATCCTCAAAGCCATTCTCTACCCAATATTATGTATGTTATATCCATATTCAGAATTTGGAAGTCTAAATGATCCATAAATGCATATAACTGGACTTCCAAATTAGATACCATAGTACCCCATATTCTCTTATTCTCACCTTACATCACAAAAACGACATATTTATGTGCACTAGGTTGTTTTGGAATCTTTAACTTCTTGATCAGAGCATAGTCTATAAAATTATGAGTGGAAGAGTCATCTAGCATGATTCTCACCATAGTCTTGTATACACTTCCATGAAGTTTAAGTAAATCATGTGGTCTAGACTGTGGTGACCACAATGACTGACTCAAACAACAGGTACCTCCTATATCCTCATGCATCACTTCCATTTCCTTATAGCTAGAGCTACTATAAATTGGAAGTTTCTACACAAGCTAGACTATATTTTTGGGTTTTTCAAAGGCCATTTTATTCCCTGGTCCTTGGCTTTTATCTTCACCCATTCATAGTGGGCAATTCCAATGAGAGTGGTTAGGATATAAACACCTAAAGCATAAATTTTCCTTTTTGCCCCATTCAAATTGATATGTATTAATATAGGCCCTTGATTTTTTTTCTTACTATGAATTTATTTTTTCTTGGGATTACCCGTATCTTGAATCTAGTTACCCATGTAAGTCTAAGATATTGGTATGTATGCATAGGTGTGTGACTATGGTCTTCATAAAGTTGAGCATACTTGATAACTTCTTCCAAGGTCTTAAGATCATTTCTTCTAACCTCAATTTTTATAGATTTATCAAGCCCTCTAGTCTCTTGGACATCATGTAAACCTTTCAATTTGAGTATAATCTCTCTATAATGTGATAGATATATAGTCAATGGTCTATCTTGCTAAATCACTCTATCACACGCATCCCAACTATGCTCTAGGTAGAAACTATTCTGGAAAAAGAGCTAGAAACTGAGACCGATCCATAGGAATAGCCTTAGCTTCCTTAAGGATCATCCACGATTTGTATATGCATGGTCCAAGAAAAAGACTCACTTCGAGCACTTGACACTCATGTGGGGTTCCTTTCAATTGATGCAAACCTTTCATTGAAGTGACGAGAGGAAGGAGGTGGTCTCCTTGATGGGCACTCATCGACAACTCTAGTCTTGTATCTCACGTGTCCATGTTTTCTCGAGGAAGGAGATAATGAAGAGAGCTCACTCACACAATCTCACACTCAAAGAGGAGCACACACACATATTCAGGCAAGGAACAATGATCTTCTTCTTCTTCTTCTTCTTCTTCTATTATATAAAAGGAATATACAAGAATGACCTAAAATAAAAATAAAACTAGTGCAATATATAAAGAACAATACAAAAAGATGATCCTAATATCTACAAATAAGTGAGATGGCAAGAAAAAATGTGCCATCACTCTCAGTAGATGAATCTAGTAAAACTCACTAAAGAAATCCTGACATATACTAGCGTGACCACTATATATATCAGAGAAATGAAGAAGTGATATGTGTTATCCTCCATCATCACATGTAAAGCTTGATATCTCAACACTCCCCCTCAAGCTCAATGTCATGTCCTCTAATCCAAGCCTCTTCCAAAACTTCTTCAGCTTCTCTACTCCAAGTGCTTTAGTGAAAATACCAACAACCTACTCATCTGTCCTCACATAAAGAAGATCAATATCACATGCTAATACCTTCTCTCTAATGAAGTGATAATGGACCTTGATATGGTTTGTTCTAACATGGAAAACAAGATTTCATGCAAAGTGAATGTTGCTAAAATTATCACAATAGATGATGATCGGTTTTTGCACCTCCACACAAAACTTTGCATGTAGCATCTCTAACCTTGATGCTTCACATGCTTCCACTAAAACACCTCTATACTCAACCTCTGCACTCAACAAAGCAACAATGATTTGCTTCTTGTTGCTACATGTATTAGTTGCAGTCCCAAGTGAGAATAGAAAGCCACTAGTAGATCTTCTATCTGGAATACTTCCAACCGAATTTGCATCGGTGTATCCATGAACCTACAAATTTACATGAGCTCCATAAAACAATGCATAATCCAAAGTAGCACTCACATAATGTAGAGTGTGCCTCAAAGCATCTAAATGGAGTTTCCTCAGAGCCTGCATAAATTACTTTCAAGTCCAATCGTGTAGCTTAGATTAGGCCTTGTAATTGTGAGATATATCAAACTTCCCAAAATTTTCCTATACATAGTAGCATTTTTCAATGCTTCACCTGATGTAGTATCCAACTTCAAATTCTGATCTAATGACATAGAGATTGGTTTACAATCTGCCACACCATAATTTTGTAGCATACTCAAGGCGTATTGCCTTTGCAACATCCATATACCTATTTTTTATGTATAAAGTCAATGCCCAAAAAATAACAAAGCACACCAAGATCTTTCATATCAAATTCTTGCATAAGGAGTTGCTTTAGCTCTGTAATGCTTTCTTCATTATCACCTCCTACAATCAAGTCGTCAACATAAATAGCCACAATCCTGATGCCATCATCACCCTTTCTTGCATATAATGAATGATCTACATCACAAATAGAAAATCCAATGGTGGTTAAGGAATTAACAATCCTTGCATGCCAAGCACGACGGGCTTGTTTAAACCCATGCAAAGCCTTTTGCAACTTGCAAACATATTTTGGGTGCTTTGAATCTTCATATCCTTGTGGCTAGTCCATGTATACTTCTTCTTGTAACTCACCATGTAAGAAATGTTCTTCACATCCATTTGATCCAAAGTCCATCCTTTTGATGTAGCCAATGCAACAAGTGCTTTGATAGTAGACATTTTAGCTACAAGGTTGAACGTTTGTTCATGATCAATGCCATATGTCTGTGCATATCCTTTTGCTACCAATTGTGCTTTATACCTTCTTATGCTACCATCATTATTGTGCTTTACCTTGTAAACCCACTTGCAGCCTATGCATTTCATTTTACTTTAGTTGAGTTTCCTTAAAAGAATTGGCAACATAATTGTTAACCTCTTTTAGGTGGAGTACGATGAAAGAATAGGATAGGTTGACAGGGTTCTTGGGTGTTAGAATTTAAAGGTAACTGAATCCCTATATTACTCCTGACTAACTTCATCAAGTGAGTTGACTAAATTAGGAGACATGGTAATAGACTTACCTACGTTAACTTCATAGGATCACATATATTGAAAAGAATAATATTCACCTAATTACTTAATCACCAGCACTTAGCAAGCAACACAAACAATTAACTTACTACACAAGACAATAAAAATTGACTTCAGAACAATTCAATGTAATAAAACGATCTTCTCTGCATAGTAGACCAGACAATCTGGCATGCCTGATACCTATCTTTGTATTTATCTCTCTTCATACACGAGATAGCATGATGTATATTAATTTGAAGGGTTACATCTAGTGGTCTGCCTCTTTGGCGAGACGTTTCAGGGTATTCCATATTTACAAAGTGCGTCTTCTAGCGGCTAACACTGGCATGCACGAAGGACTTGGACCCAAAAAAATTAATTACAAAAATGAATGCACCAATCGACTTCCTCTAGTTCATCATCAAAAGGGGTGAACACTTCAACCTTGAAAGAATCTCTAGCATCTTTAAAACTATTCTGAATATTTTTATAATTGTCTTCAAAAGATGTTGTACTTCATCCGGTTGGAGTGTAATGGAACTGTCTAGAGTAGCACCAGAGGTTGAGGCCTTTATCACCATAGATTGGCTTTAAGCTTTGGCGAGCTGTGAGCCAAATTCCTCTTGCAGGTAGAAGTCTTGTTGGGCTATATGTTTCCTGTGTTGAGCTTCCACCCAAGCACTCTACAAGGCCTGATCCTTCAATATATTTTCTTCAGATAAGGTCTTCTGTAGAGTGGAAACTTGTTGCTGTGCAGCCAAAAGTTGTTGAGCTTGGTGGTCGGCCTTGGTAGACAACTGTTCATTTGTTTCCTCTAACACAGACACCGTATGTTGTAGGAGATCATAATCTTGCACATGTTCTTGTAACTGGAACTTCATTTCGTTAATGCCAGCAACATGCACCATAGTTTCTTTTTCTAATTCTTGTATTCAAAGGAGGTACCAAGCATTAGAATCCTATGAATTAGTCACTTTCTTGTTATACTTCTCGGGCTCCCATTTTGATTCCTTGAAAAACCCCTTGAAGTATTGGGTCTATCGGGATCTTGGTTTAAGGTGTCACCCAATTGCTCATTGGTAAATACCTGATTCTACAATTCATCTTGGAGCTAGTGGTTGTGAAGTTGGAGCCATTCATTGTGTGCATGAAAATGCTCGGTATTGCATTGGTAATGATCCATGTCATGGGTGATAAGAACTTGCATGTGTAATAGGTAGTCACTGAGTCGATCGAACTCATGCAGACCCCACTATTCGTTGATGTCGAATTGCTAGTAGACTTTGTTTGCAACTAGAAGGGGTGGGACTTTGGGTAACTCTATCTCATCTTCGAGGGCCAATGGAGCAAAATTCCATGTAGAAATTGGAGGGGAGGGAGAGGACCATCCGGCATTGGGAGGTGTACCGGGTGGAGAGTAGGAGGGTGACGAAGGAGGGAAGGGACACAATCCAAGAGGTTGTTGCAGCAATGTCTGCAGGTTTTTGAGAATGGGTGAGGAAAAGAGAGGCAACAAGGGAAATAACTGGAAAGTATTTCTTAATCGGAGAGGGTGGTGGAGAAGGAGGAGAGGCGTCTAGCATTGGTTCATCCATTGGCAGAATAGGAGGCGGTGAAGTGGGTGGAACCAAGGAGGAGGAGGTTCCTAGTGCACCAGAGAAGAGATCAAGGTGATGAAGGTTCGACCATCATGGTTTGATCAACCTGTTCAACATTGTAGGATGGCAAACTGACTATGAGGCAGGTACGGCGAGGTTGGTGCAAAATCAAATTGACGTTTTCATCTTTCTCTTCACTGTTAAAGAACTTGGAGAAGCTGGTAGGAGGTAGAAAAGTGGGTTGCAAAGCGACAAAGTTTGGTCTAGCGATCCAGCACATGAACAACCCTTGAGCTCATGGAGACTCAACTAGACCTTATAGGCATGTGATAAGTGCAATAAAATTCACTATGTACTTTGGAGCATCAAGGAGAAAGAGTTGATACAAAACAGATAGGTTTGCACATTGACTAGCTCAAAAAGCTTGTTATCTTTTGGATGAAACAATCAACTTCAAATGCTCACAGCAGCCAGCATGATTACAATTTGGAAAAAAAATTTGGAGGAGTGATACACATAGGGTTGAGTGTATAAAATTCACAAGATTACAAAAAATAAGCAAAATATGATTTTGGAATGAACGTGACACTCAACAATGGTACTCCTATTTTTCAGGGATGCATAGAGATAGACCCCAAGATAGAAAAACTAAAATTTATCCCAATCTACTAAAGCAAATGCTTTGAAAATTTATACACCTAGATACTAAAATATTTCCAATGAATTCTAGTTCATCCAATTTGGAGCTATGTAGAGAGAGATGCAACCTTTGCACATTTATTGTTGTTGAAGAAGACGATGTAGAGAAATGGAGCAAGACAATGATGGCCACAAGTGTACATATATTGCTTCCATGTAATGTACAAGTGGTTTGAAGTCTTTATATAGAATCTTGAAGTTCTCCATGACTTCTACAAGTGGATTTTGAATTCAAATGAAGGCGGGATTAGTTGTTGAAGATAATCAATTCACTTTCTTAAAATCTACGAAAAGTGAAGATCTAATTTGATCTACTTTTAGGTGATTGATTGATTCATTGATTGTGAAGATCAACCACCTCAAATTCTAGAACTTGAGCTCTCGTTTTCTACCTTTACATGTTTAAAGATATAGACTTTTACATTGGTAAATTATCCATAAAAATTCTCTTTAAAAAATACAAAAAATGAGCATAAAGAAAAGAACTTTTAACGGATATTTTTTGACGTAATTGAAATGATAGCTTTTTGATGTAGATAAAATCCACCTCAAGAATAGTGTAAGCTTGATGTTCCAATAGCTTTCCATCAAGATAAAGTATGCTTGAGTCTTCATTCTCTAATAGGTTGAATACCTACCATTGATTTGAATATGCAAAGCTTTATTCCATTAAGTGCCGTCATCATCATACATGCTACTTGCTTTTCAGTTGGAACAAAAGATATGTCAAGATCCTTTGCCATGAGCTTCTCCCTAACAAAGTGGTAATGAACCTCTATGTCTTTGGTTCTTGCATCAAAAATAGGGTTTGCTGTTAGATGCATGGAACTTACATTATCTCCAAAAATGTGAGGGTTGGAACTCACATGTTCCAAATTTTTATACAATGCTTTTAACCATATTGCCTCTTGAGTTGCTATGGTCAAACCTCTATACTCTGATTTAGTTGAGGATAAAGCAATTGTCAGTTGCTTCTTGGAACTCCATGACACTAACTTTGAGCCTGTAAATGCTAAATAACCATAGGTACTTCTTCTATCATCCTTAGCTCCTACCCAATCTACATCCAAATAGATTTTGATATCCAAATCTGAAGACTAAGGATATAATATACCTTCATTGATTGTACCTTTGAGATACTTAAGTACTCTCTTACTTGCATCCATGTGTGGTCTTCTTGGCAAGTGCATGAGTTGGCTTAGCACTCCTACACTGTGTGAGATGTATGCCCTTGTATGAGTAGCATATATCAAGCTACCTACCATTCTTTGATACTCTTTAATTTCTTCAATTTTCTCACCTTCATAAACACTAACTTTATGATCTCCAAAGGTGTACCTGTAGGTTTAGTGTTTTCCATTTTGAACTTAAGAAGTAGATTTTGAATGTATCTCCTCTGAGTCAAATACATTCCTTGATCTATGTATATGACTTGCATACCTAGGAATAATGTAAGCTTGCCTAAATCACTGATTTTGAACTCCTCTTGCATGTGTCTCTTTATCCTTTGAATGCCATTCAGGTCATCACCTATCACAATTATGTCATCTACATATACACATAGATAGATAACCTCATTGTGATCCCTTTTGATGAATAGAGAAGGATTTGAGTTGCTAGGTTTGAACCCTTGATCTTGAAGGTATGTAAACAACCTGTAATTCAAAGCTCTAGGAGCTTGTTTCAATCCATACAATGCTTTCTTAAGTCTACAAAACATAAGCTGCATGATTAGGGTTTTCAAAACCTAGAGGTTGTGACATGTATACCTCTTCACTTATCCAACCATTTAGAAATGCATTTTTTACATCAAGTTGGAGGATTCTCCAATTTCTTGTAGTAGCTACACTTATCAATGTTCTGATTGTAGTCATCTTTGCAACTCGTGAGAATGTTTCCTCATAGTCTATACCATGAGTTTATGACCATTGTTTGGCAATTAATCTTGCCTTGTACTTGCAAATTGATCCATTTGAGTTTACCCATCTGCAACTAATTACCTTTTGATTGGGCAACATTAGAACCAAATCCTGTGTCCATCTCCTTCAATGCATCTATTTCTTCTTTCATGGCCTTTTCCCAATTAGGGTTTCCCTTTGCCTCCTCATAGGTTGAGGGTTCTTCTAAAATTGAGTCTTTTGCCAAGTAGATTGAATGCTTTGTAATAAATAATATAGAATCATATCCATACCTTTCTGGTTGTTTCTTCTCTCTTGTTGATCTTCTAGGAGCTTGCTTAGAGAATTCTCCACACTCCTACATCTTTTCTTTGCCTCTTGACTTCCATAATTTTTAATCCTTTTCCCTTTCATCTTGGTCATCATCTGTATCACTTCTTGGATCCTAGACCTATGTATCATGCTTGCTTCCTAATTGATGAGAATCAAAATCAAGTTCATATTGCAGATTTGCCTTTTGTTTATCTTCATTATACTAAGAACTATGTTCTTTAAACACAACATCTCTACTTTTAGTGAATTGCTTGGATGAAGGATTATAGAACTTGTAACCCATCTGAGTTGAGTCATACCCAATAAACACTGCTTTTGTTGCCCTTTCATCTAGCTTACCTCTTATTTATGATGATACATGAACATAAGTCAAATAACCAAACACCTTGCAATGTCCAAGACTAGGTTTTCTTCCTTGCCATGCTTCATAAGGAGTCATACCTTGAAGTGATTTGGATGGTAGTCTATTGACAAGGTACACAACACTTGAAATAGCCTCTACCCATATATAATGTGGCCACCTCTTCTCTTCATTGTTCAGGCTGATGCAACCAATGTCTTGTTTCTCCTCTCTACAATTCCATTCAGTTGAGGAGAATACCTAGTATTTAATTCCCTTTTGATACCTTTATCTTGCAAGAACTCATCAAACTCTTTGGAGAAGTATTCTCCCCCTCCCTCAGATCTGAGCTTCTTGAGTGATCTACCTATATGATTCCCCACATGTGCTAGATACTTTTTGGAGTAATCAAACACTTCATTCTTACTTTTGATAGAGTACAGAATAGTCCATCTACTATGATCATCAATAAATGAGACATAATACCTTGATCGTGCCAATGAAGGTTCTTGATTTGGCCCCCATACATCTGTATGTACTAAGTCCAATAAGTTTTTGTGGATGTAGCCTTTGTGGTTGAATGGTTACCTTTGTGCCTTCCCAATCTGACATGCATCACATATATTGATCATATGTTGCTTTGATATGTTTGGAAGTCCTCAAACACTTTGATCCCTGCATATATCCTTCAATGTTCTTTCATTCACATGAGCAAGTCTCTTATGCTGCACTTCAAGTTCACTTAGGGTTTGAGACCCAAAAGTGAATGGAGCTATGTTATTGGTTTCTCCTACTTCAAAAGTAAAGAGCCTACCATGCTTCTCACCTCTGAGTATCTTCTTGAAGCCTTGACATGGATCTTCCACAAAAGCTCTAGTTTGGGTGAACCTAACTTGCAAGCCTTTTTGAACACTTATTAGGTTTTTAGTGATAGTGGCTACATAGAGAACCTTAATCAAAATGATTGTCCTACCGTTAGAAGCTTTGACATTACCAATCTTATCCACCTTGTGCTTAGTATCATCACCTATTTGTACTTCATGTATATGCTTTGGACTTTCCAAGTCAAATAGAAGAGCAATGTTGCCTGCAGCATGGTTTGAACATCCTAAATCTATGTAGAACAAATGATCATCTTCTTTACCTTCTTTGTGGCTTAGATTCATTAGAAGCAATGATTCTTCATGTGGTTGATCTTCATAATAATTATTGTTATCCCTTTTGTTATGTCCTCTATTGTTATTGTTGAATTTTTGTCCACCTCTACCTCTATTGTTGCCATATCCAGCTCTTCCACTTCTTTTTGGGTCTTCCCATTGAACCAACAATTCTGAGTGGTGTGGTTGATCTTATCAGAGATGGCATAAGGTTGAACATCCTCACCTTTTTTTTGTCATGCTTTGGTCCTTTCTTCTTCGCTTTCCACTTGCTCTTGCCTACAAGTTGGCTTGGGAAGTCTCTTCTTCATCTTCTTCCTTCTTCTTGCCTTTCAGCTTCTTGTCCTTCTTATATACATATAGAGCACTAGTTGAATTACCATGATAGGAGTTACCTTCTTTTATGCTATTGTTGTCCTCTTGATTGAAGATTTGTCCAAGAAAGATGTTGAAGTCATAGAGTTTTCACATCCATGATGAGATCATAAACCGTGGTGAAGGATTACCATTGGTTATCACTTCTAATCCCATTGAGAATCTGCCTCATGATAGACTCTTCTTCAATGATCTCTTTGATGGATGCCAATTGATCAACAACCTCTTTGACCTTTGTAACAAACTTTTTGATGATTTGTTTAGGTGTCTTCTTCATCTGGTTGAACTCATTCCACATATGACTCTTTCTTCCTTTGGTACTAGCAGAAGAGAAAGTCTCTAAGGAATCCCAAGTCTCTTGAGATGTCTTGCATCCTTTAATATGTGGTAATAGAAATTCAAAGATAGACTTTAGTATGTATGAACTTGCGTTCTTGCACACCAAAGTGTGAGCTTATATGTCTCCTCTTGTGTAGGTCCTCTTGGAATAGGCATAGCTTCATCACCTTCTATAATTCCATAAAGATTATGCCTCCATTCTAATTTGTCAAGCTGCATAGTTGTGTCAATCAAGCTTCTCAATTATTGATGTAAAGTCATCACCCATCTTGATCTAGCTCTGATACCATTGAAAGAACTTGGAGAAGTTTGTAGGAGGTAGAAAAGTGAGTTGTGAAACGACAAAGTTTTGGTCAAGCCAACCAGCACAGGACCATCCCTTGAGCTTATGGAGAATCATATAAACCTTATAGGCATGTGATAAGTGCAATAAAATTCACTATGTACTTCGGAGCATCAAGGAGAAAGAGTCAATACAAAACAGATAGGTTTGCACATTGACTAGCTCAAAAAACTTGCTATCTTTAACATCTATTCTAGCATGTTCTCACTAACATGGTTGTCATACGGAAATGATGCCCTTGATTGTTTACCAAATTGACATGTTGAAAATACCTTCTGCATTTCTGTAATCTTGAAATTTGGTATTCCTCTAACAAGCTCCTTTGACTGGATCAATTTTAGCCTCTACAACTTTGCATGTCTAATTCGCTTGTGCCCAATCTCGATATCAACAATAACACCTGTTTCAACATATCTAGGAACTGGTAGATTTTGCAAACTACTAGACCACTCTGCATGATTGGTAATGTGATTTGAACCACCGAAATCAACATACTAGACATTAGCATTCGATTTTGAAACATCAGCAAACATCATATTCATCACATGATGCGGACCATGAATAGCTTCTCAAAATCATCTGCACTTTCTCAAAATCATCTGCACTTTCTCAAAATCATCTGCACTTATGGATGCTTAGTTGTTTTGTTGCCTTCTATTATTTTGGTTCTTCAACCTGCAATCATGTTGAAAGTGTTCAGGTTCACCACAATTCTAGCATTCTTTACTATCATTACCTGATTGTTTCTTTGAAGAATTTTGTGGCCTATTTGGCTCCCCCTATCTCCAAACTGTCCTCTACCTCCTACATGATTCTATTGTTGACCTTGATCTTGGTTACTATTTCCTCTTCCACTTTGGAAGCCTTTACCTCTACCTCTTCCTCTGTCGGAGTAGAATACCTACTCAGAACTAGGTTTTCCTTGGGAGTTCGAGCCCTCACCAAGATTCTTTTCTTCAATAATGAGCATGGACACTAGGTCATCAAAATTCAAAATATTTTCCATGGTCTAAATAGAATTTTTAAACTACCTATATGTAGCTCTTAAAACATGAAGGCACACTTCCACCTTATCATCATTTTCTACATTCACACCAATAGATGCAAGTGAATCACATAGGCTTTTGATTTTCAAGGTGTAGTCACTTACTAAAAAGGATTTTTTCTCTAGTGTATGCAACTTGTTCTTGAGTTGCAATTTTCATGCAATGTGCCAAATTGTTCCAAGCATCTTTTGGAGTCTTTGCATCCTATATGTCCCTCAATCATCACATGTTGAGCTTGATATCTCAACATAATGGGTTACTCATTCTTCTACATTCACTTGGTAATGTATATGTATATGTATATGTATATGTATATGTATATGTATATGTATATGTATATGTATATGTATATGTATATGTATATGTATATGCATCTGTATATGTATATGTATATGTATATGTATATGTATATGTATATGTATATGTATATGTATATGTATATGTATATGTATATGTATATGTATATGTATATGTGTTGGAACTCAAGGTCAAGCATAAAACATGGAAGCACATCAAAGAAGTGGACATAGAAGAAGAGAGAGCAATTAGGGAGCTCCAAGAAGTGTATGTCAAATTTTCAGAAGAATCCCCTACAAAAATAGTGATTTTCATCACTAAAAAACTTTGTAAATGCCATTTTCTATTTTTTTAACTCCATTTTGTTCAAGCTGAGGAGTCCTTGAGGTTGAGGAGTATTAGAACTATCATCCTACCAATTTTCATAATTTTTAGACTCCGTTTGAGCCCTCAAATAAGCCCTGGAACCTAATTTTTAACTAGGTCGGACACTAGGTCTGGACAGGGCCAAAACTAGTCAAAAAACTATAAAAAGAGCTAGAGAGCTCATTTTTGGGGTTAGCTTGTTAGAGAATAGAGCTTTTGTAAGAGAACTCTTTTGCAATCAAATCTTTCCATTGTTCCTCTCTTTGATCTTACATTGTGCACGTGTGTGTGTATGTGTGTGCATGTTTGTGTGCTTTCACTCACGCACTTGTGCCTTCACTTGCTCGTGGTCTTCATACCGGTCCTCACGTCTCCGCGGATTGACAAGTAAAGGAGGTGGTGCTTACGCTTGAGCTACACCAAATTTTGGCGCCGTTGCCGGGGAGAGAGCTTCGAGGATGAGCGTTGTGATGGTAAGATCGTAGATTTGCGACGTTGGAAGGTAAAAAAACTATCATTTTTGTTCATTTTCTGATTTTTCTTTTTCATCTTCTTCATCATCATCATCTCCACCTTCTTCCGTCTTCTTCTTCATAGAAATTTCTTGTTTTTTAATGCATTTTCACCATTTTCATACCATTTTTCATGCATTATTGTGTGGGAAGGAGTTAGGAAGTGCAAGGGAGAACAAGCGCCTGTGTTTTTCATGATTTTCTGCTCATACGGAGCTCGCCATTGCTCGGCGCTCAAAAATTCGAAGTTCCCGCCAAAAAACACGATTCTGTGATGAAAATCGCGATTTTGTGAAAATTCAAATTTTTTTTTGAAAATCGTGATTCTCTATTTCTCGCCTAAAAACCTTTTGAAAAGAACACGATTCTGTGGTCATTCTCAGAATCGCGATTCTGTGATTGTGCTCAAAATCGCGATTCTCACAAATCACGATTTTCAGCCAAAAAAACACGATTATGTGGTTGTGCTCAAAATTGCGATTCTCTAAATTTTTGGAAACCACGATTCTCTGAGACAAAATCGCGATTCTCTAGAACACGACTCTCTAAGACACGATTCTCGAAAACATGATTTTGTGAAATCACGATTTTGTGAAAACACGATTTTGTGAAATCACGATTTTGTGAAAACACGATTCTGTGAACCACGATTCTGTGAAAACACAATTCTCTGCTCAAAATCGCGATTCTCAAAAACACGATTCTCTGCTCAAAATTGCGATTCTCACCAATCACGATTTTCAGCAAAAACACGATTTTGTGAAAAGGCGATTCTGTGAAAACACTATTCTCTGCTCAAAATCGCGATTCTCAAAAACACGATTCTCTGCTCAAAATCGCGATTCTCACCAATCACGATTCTCTGCTCAAAATCGCGATTCTCACAAATCACGATTTTCAGCCAAAAACACGATTTTGTGAGAACACGATTCTCTAAAACACGATTTTGTGAAAACACGATTCTCTGAGACAAAATCGCGATTTTCACGTCAAAAAACACGATTCTGAGAACCATGATTTTATGAAAAACACGATTTTGTGAATCACGATTCTCTGAGACAAAATCGCGATTCTCTAGAACACGATTCTGTGAAACACGATCCTGTGAAAACACGATTTTGTGAATCACGATTCTGTTAACCACGATTCTGTGAAAACACGATTCTCTGAGACAAAATCGCGATTCTCTAAAACAGGATTCTGTGCTCAAAATCGCAATTTTCAAAAAACACGATTCTATGAAGACTCGATTTTGTGAATCACGATCTTGTGAACCATGATTTTGTGAACCACGATTCTCTGAAAAACGATTCTGTGCTCAAAATCATGATTTTCAAAAACACAATTCTGTGCTCAAAATCGCGATTCTTTGACTTCACAGCATCGCGATTCTCTGATTTCACACAATCGCGATTCCTTGATTCCACAAAATTGCGATTTTCTCCAAAAGGTCCTATTTGCCTGTTTTGACCCCTAGGAGCCTGATTTGACCTAACTTTTTCATCCAAAGTCCATTTTTTGAGCTCTATAGCTCGTTGATTTTCAGATAGGATATTTTGAAGTTGACCCTCCAGTCGGACTAGGAAACCAAGGGAGCCCCAAGGGATTTTGAGCAATACAAAGGGGAATTTTGGGACTAGAAGTCAAAGCTTATGAACCTGAGGTCTGGTAGACATCTAAGCAAGGATAAACAAAGCATTAGATCTTCTGAGGCTAGTGTCAACCATACAGCTAAGTCTTGGGCACAACAACTAAGTGGTCATCCTTACAGACTAAGTTCAGACACAAGTGATTTAGAAATGTCTTTTAGCATGGGGAAACCTGTAGGTGGCTCAGGAACTGATTATTTACAAACACCAGAAGGTCCCTATAAGACACAGTTGGAATATATTCGGACCAACCGATTAGGTGCTCGCATCTATGAGGATGGTCTGAGGCGATCAGTGGTCCAACTCAAAAATCTAGATCAACCCTTTGGACTTGAACACCCAGTGGTCAAGTTCGAAGAGGGTTCATACATTGATAAGGAAGGAACCATGTATGTGGTCACCAACCTACCAGATAGGACTGATGAGTTTGGAAATATCATTCCTGAGAATGAGATAGGAGACCTAGAACAAGGAAATGTAGGACAAGGACCCCACACTCCTAGGGGCAAGTCAGTTTTGACAAGAGTGATCACTCATGATTGGATTCCTCAAGATAACAAAAGCATAGAACTGTTCTTGAATAGAGAAACAGAGGAAGCCTTTTGGAGATTCAAGCCAGATCAACCTAGCCAATTGGGCATAGTCATCATCTACGAGTTCAAGGACCCAGAGATACCAGGCAAAGTTGCCTACCTGGATAACACGTTAGAGAAAATTTTCTTGGTAACAAAACATGATAGACATGCATATACTTGGAAGAGTGAATTGATTTTCCCTCCACCAAGATCCAATGTTTCCCATGGCCTCCAAGGAGTAGGATCATCCCACGCTCATGAAGCCCAGAGAGAAAGAACTAGAGAGAGACCTGAGGTAAGTTTTGCACACACCGTGGGCAGGAATAGGTCAGGATTTGAAAATGAAAGACCTGAAAGAGAGAGACATCAAGCACATAGGCAACAAAGAGATGAATAGGATTTTCCATTTCCTAGACCCCGAGAGCGCCCAAGAACCCTTAGACCCACTCAAGTGATCAAGGCAATGAAGAATTATTTTCACGGGTCAGGAGATCCTTATGATCATGTGGCCGAGTTCAAACAAGTGTTAAGAGCTGAACAGGTTGAGGATTTGTTCACCCAGTACGAGGCATTTGGTTTGACTCTTAAGGGCACTGCCTTAGCTTGGTTTCAACCACTGAGTAGTCACAACTATCACGATATAGGTCAGCTGCTAGACGAATTCATTGTAGAATTTTCCAAGAGTGGTATCAGGCATAACACATCATCTTTGATCCACAGTTTCAAGCAGACACCCCAAGAAACAGTGCGACTAGCAGGTAGAAGGTTCAGACAGTACCTAGAAAGATGCCCTGCTCCAGAGTTACCCACCCCAGCCAAACAAGTGGCTTTGTTCTTAGATGGCGTACTGAGCACAAAGTTAAGATCATATGTGTATTTGAAAGAGCCTAGAAGCATAGAAGAGTGTGTACGGACCTGCATTGACATAGAAGACAACTTGGGTGAGGAGTTAGGACTATCCAAACTCTATAAGGATTCTGATAGTTCTACTAATCATACTTCGAAAATCTCCACCGAAATAGATAAGATAGCAGAGCAAGTTGCCAAGAAGCTAGGAGTTCAAAACAAACAACTACCAAGAGTCACCTCATTGAACCGATGTTATACCTGTGGAGAGGACCACATGGCTAATGTATGCCCAATGCACAACCAGAACATGAGAGAAAGGAATGCTCCATATTGCACTATTGAGAGAAAATACACGAACCACATGGCTCAAGGTTGTCCCTACAATAGGCAGGCTATTAGACAAACTTATCAGCAACCTTACCAACAAGGTAGGTATCAGAACCAATACCAACCACCATATCATCGACCACAACAACAATATCAGGCACAATATAGGCCACAACCAGTCTTGGGAAACCAACCACCAGCTCCTGCCAACGTGATTCCAGTCAAGTATGTTGTGGGAGAGGAAAATCCAAATAGAGCATTAGTGCCACTAACCCCACTGATCTCAGAGAATGACTCTCATGCTCATAGTTCAGATTATTCCCATGAAGGTAGTCCACATGCTTATTACACCGAGTCGCCTGAGCATAGTGAGATTTACTCGTATCAATATGAGGCACCACCTATGGAGCAAAATTGGGAGCCTGAATACTCCAATTTCATGTACACTAATGCTAACCCTAGGCCCCAATTGAGACACGTAAGACCACAAGCCCCTAGAGGACCATGTTTCAGATGTCAGGGCGACCATTTCCTTCGTGATTGTCCCCACCCACCATCTCCGAGTCAAGGACAGGCTATCACAATACAGACTTTTTGTCCTGATTGTGGCAAAGACCATCTTCCCAGAGATTGTCCAAGAAACCCCTCCAGTGCACCCAAGATTACACCCATTAATGTGGTAGGCTTAGTGGCAGATTCAAATTCAAGTAGCAGTAATGTGGCTCCTGTACAGGCAGTTACTAGGGCACAAGCATTAAAACAAGATAAACCAGCAGAACAATCGGAGTCGAGTGAATCAGGAGAGCTTAGTAAGAGGAAAACAAGAACATGGAAGGATACTAGAGAGAAGGCCAATCGCAAGTGGAATAAAAAGTTATCGGAACTAGAAGAAAGCTTGAAAGATGCAAAAACAAAGATAGAAGACATTGCATCTCAAAACCCCTCGCATGCCGAAACTCGATCCACTCCACCTCATCCCACCCCACCACCCATTGTAAATAAGCTGCAACCAGGGTCTGTTCTTGCAGATCCAACCCCAGAAGGCTTGGACATGATGTTCAAGGCCTACCAAGCTCGACTTCAAGAAGGGCCAACAATTGCAAACCTAGACAAGAGTTACCCTAGAGCAGATTTAGAGATTGAACGGATGAAATGTGCATGAAAATGGTAGAACAAGCTCAAGCTATACTGGAGACTAGTCAAAAGTTCAATCATACAAACTCTATCAAACCGGATTTGCATTTCTAGGGCTTACTAGAAAGATTAGAGCAATTGGTAAACAAACCACAAGTTTCTTTACCGCCACAGGCTCAACCAGTTATTGAGAGAAGAAGCTCACCACCAATGGGAGCTTATGTTCCTAATTCCACGGATGCCGGAATACCTCCTTCAATTCAACAGTACTCTCAAGAGTTCTTGCGGGAAATACAAGAAGATAAATGGGCCAAGGAGAAGGGTAATTCCCCTCCTATTCCTGAGATTGATGATCTTCATGATCAATTTCCCCAAGAAATTCCATCTATTTACGGAGATGAAGTAGAACAACAAGAAGACGAAAGGTTAGATTTTGAATCTAATACCTTAGAAGAACTGCCTCAATTTCCAGGCCCATGGGAATCTGAATCTCTCCAGATTAGAGCTCCCACAATACTAGTAAGAAATGAAGACTCAGTGGTTCCAAGGAACACAGATGTCATGAAGAACACTAAGGTTCAGTGTCATCTCACTGTAGAAGAGTTGCTCAAAGCAAAAGTTGAGCTATGGAATCATGTGAAGGATCAGGTTCCAGAACTTGATTCCAACATGCCAAAAGCAGGCTCTAAGCAAAGGGTACCAGATATACCTCTAGACAAAATAGGGGACATGTGTGAGGGTGAAGAAGGTAATACTTATCTTCCAATCACCTACCAAGGTTACACAACCAAAGCAATCATAGATTCAGGTGCTGGTGTTGCCATTGCGACCACCTCCTTATGGAAGCAATGGGGCAAACCCACATTAAGACCAACTAGAATGAAGCTTCAAATGGTCGACGGTCATTTTGAAAGACCTCTAGGATTGCTCGAAGGGATAACTCTAACCACTTGTGGTGTGGAGTTTGAACATACATTTGCTATATGTGACTTTGAGAAAAATAACGTCTATGAGATGATCCTAGGAAGACCCTTCCTACGACAATTGCAAATAGTACAGGATTGGGGAACCAACTCCTTGTACTTGCAGCACTTAGGGGTCACCACCAAGGTCAATTTGAAGGATTACACCTTCAGAGATGTACCACCCCTACAGTGGAATTCTATCCACAAAGCAAAAGAAGATTCCATCTCTGTGCATTCTGAAAGTTCACCTGATCCATCATGGCTGCATGAAGATACTCATTTGTGGATGTGCAAGGTCGCAGAGGAAGAGGAAAAACGTTTAAAGGCAAGAGAAGAAGGAACTTCGCTAGGAGATAGACCAATTAAAGACCCAGCCTATACACCGATGATCTTTCCAGATGAGGAATTTGAGCCTCATGGCTGGCCAGAAATCTTAGCCACCATGGACATTGCTGTCAATGAAGAATAATGGACACCTCATTGTGATGAGGAGGGTTATGATATCTCAGTGTTCATGTGTCAGCCCTTGCTAGAAGAATGTGACCCTAGTGATGTCATAGAAGAAGAAGAGAATGACGATGATATAGAGTCCATTGTGATGGATAGTTGCTTTAACTCAGAGCAGCACTATCTAGAAGATATAGGAGTGTTCACCCAGAAAGAAGAAGAACCTCTCACAAGTATTAAAACGGTAAATTCAAAGGATGGAAGTGAGAGCAGTCAAAAGAAAAAGAAAAGAAAAGCAGTGAAACAAGAAGATGAGGAATCATTGTTTGAAGTACCAGAAAACTTCAAGAAATATGAAGTTGACGACCGCAAAATTTTGGTACGAATGCCTAAGCGAGAGGCCATCATAGGAGAATCATATGATAATAAAGAAAAGACCAAGAAGATTGTAGTGACCATCGAAGAGAACGAAGAGAGATGCACATATATAGGAGATGACCTAAGTGCAAGAGAAGAAATGGAGCTTGTAGCTCTATTAAGGGAATATAGGGATGTGTTTGCGTGGCACTATAGAGACTTGAAAGGGGTAGATCCAAGAATTTGCTCTCATACTATCCCCATGACTGCTGATGCCAAGCCCACCAAACAGAAGCCCTACACATATAATGACACTTATGCAACCAAGATAAAAGAAGAAATTGATAGGCTGATTGAAGCTGGATTCATCTATGAGATTGAGCATACTGAATGGGTGTCCCCCATTGTAGTGGTGCCCAAGAAGAACGGGAAGTTGCGAGTGTGTATTAACCTTAAAAAAGTTAATGCCGCTACGATCAGAGATAGTTATCCACTTCCAATCACGGAACACCTATTGGAGCGTGTTGTAGGCAAGGAAGTTTATAGCTTCCTTGATGGATTTTCAGGTTACAATCAAGTAGCCATTGCCCCAAAAGATCAACACAAAATGGCTTTTGCCACAGAGTGGGGAATCTTTGCATTTCGTGTGATGCCATTTGGCTCACCAATGCACCTGCAATGTTCCAGAGGCTCATATGTGGATGATTTATGTGCTCATTCCCAAGAAAGAAGATTCCACATCCCTGAGCTCAGACAAATCTTCAACAAGTGTAGAGAATATCGAGTGTGTCTGAACCCAGAAAAGTGTGTGTTCATGGTGCGGCAAGGTAAAATCTTAGGTCATATTGTTTCTAAGAATGGAATCTCAACAGATGAAGATACGGTACGAGCTATAGCCGAGCTACCAAGGCCAAGGAATGTTAAAGAGGTACAAGCCGTTATGGGCCATTGTGGATATTACCGCAGGTTTATCCACATGTACGCAATCATAGCTAGACCTCTTTATGCCTTGTTGTCTAATTTTGAGTGGAACGACGAATGCGAGAATTCTTTCAATGAACTGAAGAAACGTTTGTGCACAGCACCAATACTGACCACTCCTGATTGGAATAAACCATTCCATGTCCATGTGGATGCATCCAATCACGCCATAGGATGTGTGCTAGCACAACCCACAAGTGAAGGAAACTTAGACTTGCCCATAGCATACGCTAGTAGACAGCTCACCGTAGCTGAACGAAACTATACCACAACTAAGCGAGAGGGCTTAGGCATGGTATATGCTGTGAAGAAGTTTAGACACTATTTATTGGCCAACAAGTTCAAGTTTTTCACTGATCATCAAGCTTTGTTATATTTGTTCAATAAACCTTGCAATACTGGACGCTTAGTAAGATGGTTCCTCTTACTAATGGAGTATGACTTTGAAGTTGTTGTCAGGAAAGGTAGAACCCACCTTCGGGCAGATCACCTTTCTCGCATCACTTCAGGAGAGTCACCGCAAGGAGTGTCTGATGAACTACCCGATGCTTATCTGTTCAATTTAGAAGTTGTTCCTAAATGGGCAAATAAGTTGGTACCAGTCCTAACCTTCGGCCCTGCAAATAAGAATGTGAAAACATCACAAGAAGAAATTGTAAAATCACAAAAATATCACATATTAGCAGGAAGCATGTACAAACAAGATACTGAGGGTGTATTAGCTTGTTGTGTTGCGGACGATGAACATAGTAGTTGGTTGCAACAAGCCCATGAAGGAATGCTTGGAAATCAGTATTCTAAACAACGAACATTGCGAAATTTGAAACGTTTAGGAGTGTATTGGCCTAGCATGGACAAAGAAATACATGAGTGGATCAAGAATTGTCCAATGTGCAGAGAGAGACCACCAGTGGAGCATGCGACCCTTTATCAAGTATCATTAATTCCAGATTGGAGTGCTCCATTGGTAGAGTTTATGAGATCGGGAAGATTACCCAAAGAGGCTAGTCTTGCAAGAAGACAAAACATGGAGCAAGAAGCTCAAGGCTATGCCTTAGTAGGAGACAACTTATACCGAAGAGGCAAAGATGGTTACTTAAGACTGTGCGTTCATGAGTCAGACTATTTGAAAGTCTTAGAAATTGCACACAGCGGTGTTGCAGGTGGACACTTCGGCCCTGAGCGAGTAATCAAGAACATTCTATTCTCAGGACTTTGGTGGCCCACTCTTCATATGGATGCTCATACCTATGTGAAGAAATGTGACACATGCCAACGTGCACAATATCCAGTTAGAAAAGATGAGATGCCTTTGAGGCCAATGATGGGAGGACGTGCATTCTCGAAATGGGGTATAGACTTTGTAGGTCCTATTAACCCCCCAGCTAGAAACTCCCATGCAGAGTATATTATTATAGCCACAGATTACCTTACCAAGTGGGTAGAAGTGAAAGCCACAACAAAGAATGATGCTCAGACTACGGCTAAGTTCTTATTCGAGAATGTGTTCACGAGATATGGACTACCAATAGAGTTGGTGAGCGATAGAGGCACACACTTCTTGAATGAAGTCATTGAAAATCTTCTCCAAGAATTCTTGGTGATACATAAGAAGTCTGCCCCCTATCACCCACAAGCTAATGGACAAGCCGAGAGCACCAATAAGATCCTCTGTAACGTATTGACAAAACTGGTAAATAATAAACGCTCTGATTGGGACAAACAACTTCATCATGCTGTTTGGGCTTATCGAGTTGCCTACAAAACGGTACTCAACGCCACCCCATTTCAGATGGTCTTCGGACAGAACGCTGTGCTACCATTAGATTTCTTAATCCCTGCCTTAAAAGTAGCACAAGAGTATGAGTGGAATGGGCATGAATTGTCCTCTAGGATCTTTGATCTCGAACGCTTAGGTGAGACGAGGCTACGAGCGGCAGTAGGCATCTACGCTGCAAAGAAGAGGCAAAAGACATACTTTGATGCACACATCAAGGATAAGGGATTGAAAGAGGGAGATCTAGTGTTGCTTTACACACTAAAACAACATGCCCGTAAGTTGGAAAAAAGAGGATACGGACCCATGATCATTAATAGAATTTCCACTAGTTGTGCAGTTCAGTTGGCCACTCTAGAAGGAGATATCTTGCCAAACTATATTAGTGGCTGTAGAGTCAAGCTATATCAAGAACCTCTTACTGAGGATATGCTAATGAGACTCAACATTGCTAAGAAGCGAACAGAAGAAGAGTTAAGAGTGAGAGAAGAAGCACAGGCAGAGGCCAAAGAGCGTATTAGGCGAAATAAGTTAAGGTGATTACGCCTAGATGTCAACTCAAAAGCCCCAAAATATCACATGGATATGTGCCAAAAGTCAGGCATAGCGACTTCTCAAGTCATTGACCGAAGACCCTTTGTGACCATAGAGATAGGACAAGGGAAGGGTGCAAGGACAGTGAAAGCATTGATTGACTCAGGTGCAGCAAGTAGTGCAGTTAGACTTTCCTACTGCCAAGACTTGCAATTGAACATCAATCCCATATAAGCTTATCTCATAGGATTGGGAGGTGTGGAAACCCCTTGTTTGGGTGAGGTGGAACTTCCCATCTACCTTCAAGATGTTCCAATGAAAGTCAAAGCGCTAGTATGTCAAGATGAGAACCTTACAGAACCACTTGTCTCGGGTCAAGATTGGATCTATGACCATGCAGTTAACTTAAACCTAAGAAGTCAAATTCTTCAATTTTGGGTACATGAACAATGCATTACATTAGAATTAGAGAACTGCATGCTCCTAGATCATGGCACCACACACTCTCTTAGTTCTTCCAAGACTAATCATATGAAAGAAGATGTTGTATGTGTCAAAAGCTCTATGATGCAGAAGGAGTCAATCGTGGAAGACCAGGTTCGAAGGCGGGTGGATCTTTCTTCTTCTCCAAAGAATCAAGTAGCCACAGTAGTGAGTCCACCACACAAGCAAACACAACCGTTCACGACAACTGCTACATAAAATAGAAAGACACCATTAGATAAGAAAGCAGTTCCGAGCATGAAGCAGATATGGGTACGCAAAGGAGAGCAACCACTAGCCTTGCCCCCACAAATCCCATCCAGGCAAGCCAACCAGGATAGAAAGAAAGGAAGCAGCTCGGACAAGCTCAATCACAAGGTATCCAACAAGTTTGAATGCCTAAAAAGTTAGCTGCAGCTCAACAAGGGCAATTACAGATATGGGTACCTAAGAAGCTCTTACATCCACAACAACCTATGTTCTCCCACATGTGAAAGGTCTCAACAAAGAAGCCAAAAAGAGAAAAGGGTAAGAACCACGTACAGAGACCAAAGGAAGATCAAATCAGCTCTTCAACATTAGTAGGAAGACGTGCAAAAAGGATATGGCCAAAAGTACAAGTAGCCTCCACCGAACCAAAGTGCCAACCACACTGGATACCACAGTTCAGAAAGCATCCAAAGAGGAAGACGCCTGAAATAATCTCTACAGTGCCAAATGTTGTTCTAAAATGGACCCCAATAAGGAGGATTACATCATTTCAAGATCCAATGGATACCTCCACCAAAGCCGGCATCAACAAGTACAAGTAACATCAAAAGCCTCGACGAGCGACAACCATGTGCTTCTTGCACAACCCTGTCTTTTGCACCATTCAGGGCAAGCACTTCCAAAGTATGCATTGATATAGGGCCCATTACATGGCCGTGCATAGACACATTTGACAATCCCAGGCACTAGAGCACATGGACATAGGTCAACTATTTTTACTGATACTAACGTCTATCTTCTTGTTTTGTGACATTGTTCCAAAAAAAAAAAAGAGAAAGAAAAAAAGAAAGAAGAAAAGCGAGAGAGAGCTTGTTCCCAGGTTTGGGTTATGAAACATGAATGAGTCATGCTTAGTTGAAGGTGGAATTGTTGATTACTAGGCATTTATCAATTTGGATAGAAGTGTGTCTCAGCTAGTAGATGATATTATTGCTGCCTTATCTAGTAGATGGCAAGCACTTGGCATGAACATGGCATCTACAACTATGAATTTCTCTTACCATGGTAGGAATGAAGAGCTTGAAGGTCCGCAACTTGAGTGATGCTTAACTACTTCATGTACGAGAGCATCCAAGGAGATATCTGCAAAGGGTACTTCTGGAGGAGAAGAATCCTGCGTATGGTGAGCTAAAGAGAATATGTGAACCTAAGCTTGGTGTAATTACCCAATGTTGTTTGTCAAGGAATATAAAGAAATTCAATTCTCAGTATTTGGCAAATGTTGCTTTGAAAAGAGGAGAGAGGATCAACCACTCAAAAGATCTCATCAGTGGACCATCAACATGGACATTCATCAACAATGTTCCATCCCAAAGGCCGAGTGTACAACACAAAGAGATGAACATCGATCGACCTTCTCCATGGTAAGTATCTTTACTCTGGAAAC